>CM024766.1:91686492-92286492 GCA_014218235.1 Colocasia esculenta | reverse complement strand
AGAACATGTATCTTTGAATTTCAACATCTCATACAGAAAATAGAAGAAATGAATCCTCAAGCAAAGAAATGGTTGGAAGATGTCGGTTATGAAAGGTGGACAAAGGTATATGATGGTGGTAAGCAGTTTGGTATGATGACAACAATATTTCTGAAAGTTTTAATAGTGTCTTGAAAGGTGCGCGAGGTTTGCCTATCCAGGCTTTAGTGCAAAAAACTTTCTACAGGTTAAACAAATTTTTTGTTAAACGACGTGAGGATGGTTTGAATTGGGAAGCATCATATGCTCCTAGTGTAGAAGTCCAACTTCGTGTTACTGAGCGAGAGGCTAGAAGATGTCAGGTGATCAGA
This sequence comes from Colocasia esculenta, assembly GCA_014218235.1. Lineage (NCBI taxonomy): Eukaryota > Viridiplantae > Streptophyta > Magnoliopsida > Alismatales > Araceae > Colocasia > Colocasia esculenta. The sequence continues at coordinate 92,286,142 of CM024766.1, read as the reverse complement.
TTTTCTAGACATGAGTTTCAAGTCACTAATTCACACGGACATCAGTACACTGTTAACTTGGGACCGCAATGTGGTTGCTCCTGCAATGTTTATTGCATGACAGGTCTTCCTTGTGTCCACATAGTGGCATCTTGTAGATCATTTTCAGCAAATATTTCACACTTGAACTTTTGTGCTGCATTTTATTCTGTGGAGGCCTATCGACAGACATATGGCTTTGCTTTTCATCCTGTCTTGGACAGTCGACATTGGCCGCCGCATAGAGGTGCTACATTGCAACCTCCATTTGGTCGCAGGCAAAGTGGTCGTCCACGTAGTAGACGCCTTCATATGCATATGGATACGAATAAAGAAGGGTCATCTCATAATCATTGTAGTCATTGTGGCCAACCAGGACATTATAGGAGTACATGTCCAGGGGTACAACCCCCTCATCACAATTAGTAAGTGTTTTTTATGTTCCTTACATACTTATAATTTTTCAAGCATATATATGTCTCTTGTTTACACATGTTGGTTATATACTTATAATTCTTTTTACACGTATGTTTTGCAGAGATGGACCAGTTTCCAGGTCCTGTAGATACTTCTGTATTATATGCACAGGAATCTCATAGATCACAGTTGGTTTGCGCTGGCCAGGTATTGTTATTGTTAATATATTGTTGTTGTTACTTGTGCATAAATTTAATGTTAACATATTTTAATTTTTTTTTTCAGGAAACAGAAGTTCTTAAATGTTGGGAGCACCATAGGAGCTTAGGTGCATGGGCAGTAGACCCCCGCATTGTACAATATGTACATAGATCTGGTTTATTTCATTTGACCCAGGTTCAGTGGATCAGGTTAGATTGGGCATTGATCACTGCCCTTGTTGAGAGATGGAGGAGTGAGACACAGACATTCCACCTTAGACATGGGGAGATGAGTATCACGTTGCAGGATGTTGCTATTTTGATGGGATTACCAGTTGATGGTGATGCTGTTGTAGGAGACACTACTTTAGATTGGACAGATGTTTGCATGGCACTTTTAGGTGATGTTCGGATATCATGAAACGAGGTTCGGTAAAATTATCTTGGTTGCGAGAGAGATTTGCAGTTATCGCAGAGGATGCATCGGCAGAGGTTGTTAGACGACATGCACGAGCATACTTGTTACATCTCTTGGGTTGTACTATTTTCAGTGATAAGACTGGAAATTCAGTGCCACTTATGTATCTACCTCTTCTAGATGACTTAGATCGAGCTAGTAGATACTCGTGGGGTGGTGCGACACTTGGTTATCTCTACCGTCATTTGTCTATTGCATGCAAGTTGGAAGCCAAGGCCATTTGTGGTTCATTGACTCTTCTTCAGGTAATTTGTCATTTAATGCATATTTATTTTGTCTCTAACAATTTATTGCATGTTCTAAGTATTTGATTTATTTTGCAGTTGTGGTCTTGGGAGCGACTACATGTGGGACGTCCTGATATTGCGTCACATCCTTTGGCACAGGACATGCCGTTAGGTCACAGGTAAATTCAAAATGTTGTGTGACTTTTTATTATATAAATGCTACTAACTCACAAATAAATTGTAGGTGGAATGTTTCAAGAGTTGAGATAAATAATCCTCGCCATGTTTTGAGACTTTACAGATCAGAGCTTGATCATCAGGAGGACTACCAGGTAAACATAATGAAACATATTATATTGTACACAGAGGATGCAATACTTACACTTACACTTACATCATGTATTTTCAATACAGGTTAGGTGGGAGCCATACACTTCTGATATATTGGAGATGCTACTAGCTGTTTCTAGGCAGGCATCTCATCTTTGGTTGTCTCGGGTTCCTCTCCTTTCTTTTTCTATTGTTGAGATGCATGTTCCAGATAGAGTACTTAGACAGTTTGGTAGAGTACAACATATTCCTGGTCCTGTTGATGTATTAGATCGTGTCACCCGAAAGGGACGTGGGCATATTGATTGGGCTAGATATTTTGCACATTTTGTACAGATGTGGCATCGTCGGGCAGATTACATTATACCACCGGATGAGGAGACTGTTGGTATTAGTAGAGTGGAGTATATGGCTTGGTATTGGTCTATCACTAGGCGGTACATTGTCGGCCAGGTTTCACTTATGATATGCGTTATGAGCCGCGTGATCACATAGAGAGGAGTCTGGTAGAAGGTATGAAGCATTTACATATGATGGCTACTGATGGCCTTCAGGATGATATATCGGATAGTACACAGTCTACATTTATAGCCATGCAGATGTACATTGATGGTGTGTTGTCTCATGTTCAGCGGACATATTCATCTACATCACATGCAGGACCTTCAGAGCCATGTGCAGACACACCACAGCAGCAGCCAGATGATGCAGGACCATCTCACTTTTCTCCAGATGTTATGACAGTTTCACAGTATGGTCTATATGACGTAGGAGCTTCACAGATAGTGACATATGAGGGCATGATAGATACACAGCCACCACAGTCTACGATAGGTACATATCGTCGCTAGCGACGTCACAGAGGATCGACTAGCACACTATCACAGCAGAGTCAGTCTGATCTACTTGGAGAGACATTAGGCAGTATAGATGAGGACATGGATTCTGAGACAGCACAGTCAGAGTCATGTGATGATGTGTTAGTACATGATACACAGTTGCAGTCGGAGACAAAGGTTGATGCACATGAGCAGTGTCACAGTCGTGGTCGTGGTCGTGGTAGAGGTCGAGCATCTAGAAAGGGAAAGAAGAGATACTTTCCACAGTTTTTTTTGAGATGATTTCTGTACTTGTTATTTTGATGTATTTGTGATTTAGACATGATGTATATATGACTTGGACATCTACAAATATTTTGCCATGAACCATTTTTGTGATTATCCTTGACATATACATAGAAATGTTATCGTATAGGAACAGGTACAAATAATGAAAATATATGTGAAACAGGGGAGGTGCTGTCGATTTTTAAAAAATAAATAATGTTTAACAGAAATAAAGATATGTTTACAACCGTATAATTTGTTATTAATAATCTACTTTACTATCATATTAAAAGACTCAAATGCTAATCTAAAATTCAGACGTTGAGTTGAGAGAATTTCCTTTATATATATAATGGTAAAACTCTTATAAATTTTCAATGTAAAATTAAATAATAAATATAGATAATTAAATTTTATCTAAAATTTTAAACTTGGGTGAACTTCACACATATGTCTGTGTTTTCACAGAGCACCGCTCGGGTGCTCTATGAAAACACAGGCGGGGTGCTCTTTCACAGCACCCGAGCGCCCCGCCTGTGTTTTCACAGCGAGCGGTGCTCTGTGAAAACACAGACAGGCCGCGCTCTGTGTTTTCACAGAGCGCGGCCTGTGAGGTTTTTTTTTTTAATTTTTAAGACTTGGAGTCGGCATTGACATTGCCGACTCCAAAGCCGGCATTGCGAGTCAGCATTGGCAATGCCGGCTTTGGAGTCGGCAATGTCAATGCCGACTCTAAAGCTCCCACCCGGTCTCCCGGTCACCAAGTTGCCACCGTGGCAACTTGGTGACTATTTTGGGAAATAAATTTAAAATATGATTAAATAAATAATTAAATAATATAATATGATTATTTTAATAAAAAACCCTTAAATATTTCCTTTGTTTTAATGGCTTCGATCAGCACAAGGAGGAAGCGGGGGGAGGGGACGAGCCCGTGACATCAGATGGTGACGAGGTGGCGGTAGGAGGCGAGGGGAACATGGGGCGCCAGGGTTTCCACGGGAGGGGACATGCCTCCTCGAATTCCAGAAGCAAATAAGGTCGCCCCCTCCTCCACCCATCTTGCCCAATCTCGCCGCCCGCGTGGTATGACCTTGCCGTTGTTTTTATTAATTTTAATAATTCATTCGCCATTTCGTCAGTAGGGGGGAGGGGGAATGTAGATTGGGGGGATATAGATGGGTTCTCGTAGTTTTGTCGGTTGGATGCCTGGAGATAGGTGGTGGGTGCCCTTCAATTGTGTTCTTGCTCAGTGTTCTGGACTAAAAATCCATCCTTTTCATTCCCTTGCAGCTGTATTGGAATTTGGGCGTGCGGCGTGTTGTAGCGGTGCTGACTCTCTCCTTTTCTCGGCTCTTTTCTTCCCTCCTATGGATGTAAAGACAGGTTGATGCTGGGTAGTTCTCCACTTCTGTTTTTGAGTTTTTTTTTTCTCTCTCTCTCATGACTTCGGTTGTTCGACGATGGGTTCAGGGGGGGGGGGGCGGGAAAGTGGAGTGTTGTTTTGCGTTTCCTTCTCATTTGTGATTGAATGTATGCATGCTGGAGTTAAACCTTGCGTCTGATCAACTTATCTCTTTGTGCTAAGAGTATTTTGCAATTGATGTCCCCTTGTCTGAGCCTGTACATGTAAATCATGGAATGAGATGCATGCCTGTGACTGTCTCTGATGGAGGTTCGCGTTTCATCTGAATTGTTGGTACCAAGTGGCAAAGAGACCATACCTTGTTGACTGATCACCGAATTGCGGAGGTCATTTCTCCATACGTGTCCTTTGCGAAGTTCTATTTGGTCCAAGATAAACTGAGATGGAGGAAGTGGATCTGGGTTTCTCTATCAAAACACAAGGCTAAGTACGGCTAGCCCATATGTACAACCTGATGATCCGTAACTTTCTTTTTCGGGGGTTGGGCGGGGTGGGGGTTGGACTCTTTATGTGGCAAAACAGGTGATGCTGGTTGTCGGTGTAAAAGCCTTTTTTCTTTTGGGATGCCACTGCTAGGAAGAATTCATTGACTTATGAAGCGCATAAATGGAGAGATAGACCTTCCATCTTGTCTTTGTTGGCATATTAGTGGAGCATTGCTTCTTCCTCTTTGGATAAGTATATTTTTGTTGAGAGTGCAATGATATATTACGTATGTGGAACCGGGATGTCAATGTTATTAAGATATGAAAAAAAGTAACTTTAGACTTCCTTATTATTATTTTGAGTATATGAATTTGTTTTTTCAAATGTACCCTGAATGTGGACCTGACATGATGTATTCCACTTTTCTAATGGTTTAAACCTGGCTTCCCAATGTCGTTATTGTCTTTGTAGCAGCTATGTTTGTGGAGCAGTGGAGCCTTTAAATTGCTGAAATTGAGACGGAGGGGGATGGGAAATTTCCTTCACAGTGAACAGAAGCTTAACCAGTTCACAAACTTACTCTCCATTTCAGTTTTTTGTCAAAGAAAGCAGTAAAACTATCGGTGATCTTCTAAAACAAATGGAGGGATTTGCACTGTTTAGCCAGGTATCAGTTGATCAATGGAAGCACTTGCATCCATGTTTCAAGAGAGAGATGATTATACCATTTTGGCTGCTGGTTGTACACGAAGTATTGGGATGGGGATCAGTTTCAAGATACAAGTGTTTCTGTAGGGAAAACTGATGTGTGAGACCTGTCTTGCTCAAAGCAATTCGGATGAAAAGATTGTATACATTACTTGGCTGGTATCGCTTGGAGTGTAGTCATTTCATAACCTTTGACTCTGACTATTACTATCCATACTGGAGGCTTTTACTGCAGTCATTCTTTTCTTTTCTTAGCATGAATGTATTTCTTCATGATTCTTGATTTTATCAGTTAATTTGTTTACAAATAGCAAAGTTTGATATTCTTTTTGTTTTCTCACATACTTCGGAAATGGGGCAATATAGGTATACTCCGCGACATGCTTTGATATAATGGTATTTGTTGAGTTCTTATAGGATAGTCTTACAATTATGGCTTCCTGCCATGATTACTCATATGTTTGACCTTTAGGCATTTGCCAGACACTACTAATATTGCTTCCTTGAAGTAGGTCTTTGTACTTGCAGTATGTATGTTGAGATTTTGTCATATAGTTTCTGTAGTTGTATCTTCTCAATTGATGGTTAAAGGACATTGATATATCTGAAATGTATGTTCTTTTCATTTTAAGACATACTTTTGAAGAACAGTAGAAGGGGTTCAGAATGCAAAATACGAAGGATTCTGACAGAAGTCCTATCTATACGGGATCTGATTTTCTTGTCACTTATCCATCTCACAGGAATTCAAGTGGGACATGCATTCCACCATCTTCTTTTCCCAAGGACTTAAGCCTGTATATGGGCTCTCAGATGCAACATAGTAATCAAATGAGGCAATTAGCATGTCAGCTGCGAGACCAGGATTCCTCTAGTAAATCAACTAGTCGATCTCATCATGATGGTGAAGATATGAGGCAAGCTAGTTCAAGTGACCAGTGCTATTCTGCAAATTCTGGTATTTGCTTTACCAAAAGTGTAACAATATTTTTCACTGAAAGATTGTTTCCATTTCCCGCTACAACCCATATTGTTGTTGCATTTTATCTTGTAAAGTTTGGTTAAGTTAAACTTGTCTAGCAACATTGTGGTCTTGGGGGTTATTGCATTGCTTCAAACTTTTATTAGACTTGCACAGAATCCTCCACACTTTTCTCAAGTGCAAGTGTAACTACTGTGTGCTTTTGTTACTTCTTGTTTGTTAGATATCTAACTTTGCAACCACTTATGTTGTACAGTGTTTTTAAAGAAGCACATACAAATAATATGCCATTCTTATGTAACTATCATTGTAAACTTATGACACAAGAAATTTTAAGCTTTATACAAAACCATTTAGAAAGTTAGTGAATTTGTTATGGAGAATCCCAACCCTCAATTTTTTCTTCTATTGCCATTGACTATCTGCTTCTGCTTGCTTCTGGGACCTAGATAAATATGACAGTATTTATTGATTTTTTTCTCATTGTACGTCAAATCTGAATCTGAGTTGCCCATGAATGTCTCTCTTTCCTTTCTTGTTTATTTTTATCATTTAAATTTATTATCATGACTTTGGCTATTCATGTTGTGAAGGACTGCCAAAAGATAACAGTTCCAGTGAAAATTTTTCATAAAGACTCTGTATATGCTCCCAAAAGACTAAAAATAGCAGCTCCAGTGAAAAAAAATACAAATGATGACTTTCCACTACATGATTGCCAAAATGAGTATAATCTATGCTCTTCCCCCTCCCACCAAAAAAAAGAAGGTACCAATTGGGGCTATATAGCCCAATGGTTATTCTATGCCACATAGATTTTGTTTGGTGACAATGCAGGAGTCCCAGCTGTATATGATGATTGGATAATGCTGTGTGTAGTATCTTTTATATAATCTGCTAATTTTTCTATATTTGAGCTGTCTTACTTCAAAATTTCCTTATCACTTATTTTTATGTAGAGCTTATGCAAGTTGCATTTTCCTGTTTGTTTAATTACTTATTTTTAATAGATTTAAGTTATCTTGTATTGTTAAGATGATACTTGTGGTATCTAGTACACATAATGTTTGCACATTGACATATTTATTGGTGCGGACACCCGTGCACATGCCCGGTTTGATCCGACACATGTTTACCTACGTCGTCGAGCGTTGTAGCCGACGTCTCTCTGGTTAGGCGACACTCCACTGGACTTTTGAGGCCCCATCACATTTTGGGAGGGCTGAGACATTTTTTGTTTAGTCCATTTAGGGCCCATGTGGTGTTTTCTTATTTCTCTATATTTTTGGGCTATTTTATGCTTATTTTTTTAGGAAAGGGCATTTTGGTAAATTTGTATGCCCCGTCTCCTATTTATATGACATGTACCTCCATAAGGAGGAGATGGAGAAAATTTGAAAGAAAAAGCTTCCTTTCTTCTTCCTCCTTCCCCCCTCACTGCTATTGTTCCCCATCAATCTGGTATCAGAGCGGACAACGATCCCTTTCGCTGCCTTCTCTTCTTCCCCCCTCTTCGCTGCCTTCTCTTTTCCCCCCTCCCGTTCGTCTCCCCATCTTCCTGTTCCTCACTCTCCGTCGCCGCTCTCAACTCTCTCTCTCTCTCGGAACTCCCTCTCTCACTTCTTCCGAGCCCCGCGCCCCCCCCTCTGATGCGGGACAACAGAGAGAGGGGGGTAGAAGGAGGAATAGAAAGCCATAATCCACCGGGGAGGGAAGGGAGAAAATCGGAATCCACCGGAGAGGAAGAAGAATAGTGGCTGCTGCAAAGTTGTTCTTAATTCATCATTATCTCCCCCTCAAGAGGATTACAATGCTATTTAAATAGACAAAACCTAATGACCTTTTTTGACCTCATATGGACTAAAATACCCTTGGACCTAAAACAATAGTACGAAATTCGTACTAAAAATTACAGAAAATATAAAAAACTCTAATTGGGCCTCAAACATGCTAAATAAAGACTCACTAACTAAAACATAGACTTCTAACTTAAAAGACAATCAAATTACATCAATTGGATCTTCAATGGGCCAAATAAAATATAAATTAGGCTTCGGGCTTTGACTTTGTAGCTCTTTATTTCCCATCATTCTCCCCTTGTTCGAAAAAACTCGTCCTCGAGTTTTAAAATGCAGAAGAAGGACAAAGCCGAACACAAATGAGCAAATATTGAACTCCATGCAAACAATCATGTATTGAACCTCGAACCGTCGGCCAACGTGTGCCTCGCAGAAATCTGACCATACTACATCAACAAGAGATGACTCCCGAAGTATCACGACATCCGATAGAACAACTGACAAAACCACCTCATGCACAGTGTCATCCATCAAATCTGAGTCAATGGTGAGTATAGAATCATCTATCCAATCCAATCCAGAATCAACACATAAAATCTGATCCTGCACGCCTATTCGCATCTCTTCTTCATACTCATCAATCAGTGCAGGGTCGGCCTCATAAATCACATCCTCCATCGAGATGTCCTCTGCTACTGGTTTTGGTGGCAACTCCGAGGTGTTTTGAAGCCACAATAAGGGACTATGCATGCCTCGGGTGGTGGTATTAGAACACATGGTGTCGTCCCAGATCTCAAATCAACATGTCGCTCTGCTAACCACTTAGCCCCAAGAGTGATGAACAACTCGTTAGATGGATAGATCTCAATCAATGCGCTGTCTAAATAAACACATTGCCGGAGGGTATCGCAACGACGACAATCAAAAGAGAACTCCACAAAAGCAATGTCTGGATAGATGATAATCTCCCCTGTTCGAGATAACAAATCTACAACACTCTGACAGATATAATTACTTGGCTGATTAGGTTCGAGCAACATACAGACAAACTAACCATTTGATATGCACACATTTGTCTCGGCAAAACATGGCATCATATCCATAGATACAGAGAAACAAACGGCCATGTTGATCCGAACCCCAACGTGCGAGAACCATACGGACGGAAGGCTCACAGATTCGCTGCTTGTTGGCCAGAGTGGTTGCTGGCTAGAGAAATGACGCAAACAGAGTGGAAATTGGAGCACAAATGAAACCCCTGTACTAGCGGTACAATAACAAGCTTAATGCATTGCCCGAATACTGTAGCGGACCAGTACTGTAGCGAACCGTTTGGGTCCGGTCCACTTTAAGTGGCTGGTCCCTCCTCTTTGTCCTCCCACCCAACCCCTTTTTGCGCTCAAGGGGAAAAGGAGAAGAGTTGCGGCGGACTTCGATGGAGGCGTGCCCTCCGCGCTTTGGCGCGGCGACGTGAACCGACTCGTGGACGGGCACGGGGCGCGTGGACGGGGCGCGGAGGGGCTGCGGACGAGGCGCGTGGACGGGGCGGCCTACGGCGGCGGCCGCGTGCAACCAGGCCCTCGCGCGCAAGGGCGTGCATGGCCATGGGTGGGACAGCCCCCTCGGGATGCCGAGAGAGGGGGGTAGAAGGAGGAATAGAAAGCCGGAATCCATCGGGGAAGGAAGGGAGAAAACCGGAATCCACTGGAGAGGAAGAAGAAGAGTGGCTGCTGTAAAGTTGTTCTTAATTCATCATTATCTCCCCCTCAAGAGGATTACAATGCTATTTAAATAGACAAAACCCTAATGACCTTTTTTGAGCTCATATGGATTAAAATATCCTTGGACCTAGAAAAATAGTACGAAATTCGTACTAAAAATTACAGAAAATATAAAAAACTCTAATTGGGCCTCAAACATGTTAAATAAAGACTCGCTAACTAAAACATAGACTTCTAACTTAAAAGACAATCAAATTACATCAATTGAGCCTTCAATGGGCCAAATAAAATATAAATTAGGTTTTGGGTTTTGACTTTGCAGCTCTTTATTTCCCATCATCCCCTCATCACACCCAAAGCAGCTCCCCCCCTGCGTAGAACAGAAAAAAAGAGGAAGTAGTAGAAGAAGAGGAGGGAGGAGACGTCGCCGGAGGTCCCCACTGTCCGCCGTGGTCGCCGCCGGCTCTGCCATCTGCTGTCGGCTCGACCGTCCCCGCCATTGGCTCCGCCTTCCCCTCGGCCAGCTCTGCCTTTGCCTCTGTGCTGTCGTCGTCGCTAGCCCCGTCATCGCCGGCTTTGCTGGCAGCCGCCACGAACGTCGGAGCCCCGTCTGCCATCGCCGGCTCCGCCGACAACCGCCATCGTCCACAGCGCGCACTCGCCTGCGGCCTTCCCCTCTGTCCTTTGGCTTCTCTCTGCACGACGCAAAGAAGAGGGGTAAAGAGAGGAAGGCGGGCCAGCGAACCGGGTCAGGCCGGTTCAACCCTGCCAGCTACAGTAGCCGGTCGGGTGCAGTGCTGACGGTGCGCCAAGAGGCTTATTGCACCGCCAGTGTGGAGGTTTCTTCTGAGCTCGGTTTGGCGTGCCGTTCGCGTCGTTGCAGTCATCTCGACGGACCCTAATCACTTGGGGCCCATTGATCCCGGCTGGTGCCTGGATGAATCTGGACAAGGCCGGAGTCGACGACGATGCGACCCCCGTGTACCTGTACGCACCAGTGTTCCCGCACGAGTTTGGCCAGCCTCGACGCCCTCGGACCCCGCCACATCGGTGCTCGAGACAACCTGCTGTCTCGCCCCAGCGTGGACGTAGCTGGGAGTCAGTGGCTGCCAGGTTCGCCGCCTTGACGTTGACGCCGATAGACACCAGAGGACGCCCTTCCATTTCACTACCTTACGTCTCCGGTGCAGATCCCCGCTCTTCAACAGGTTAGTGAGTGCTATCGACTCTGTCTCATTCTTGCTTTCTGGTATATGGTTAAATTTGTTCCCGTGCTTGTGAGAGTTAGGACCACCTAGCCCATTGTTGATTTATTGATAATCACTGTTGTTTGAGAGTTGTGAGATCCTTCCCGAGGCCCCCTGACTTTGAGATATTTGAATGCTTTATTGCTTCCCCAGACTAGTGGTACTTCTCACTACAGTCGGTCTACCTCGCTTCATCACTACTAGGGATGACTCTTTAAAGCTGTGTTTCTTGTTATTTTAATATATTCACTGTCATGAAACTATTGTGAATGCCTAAATCACACTTCAATAGTTGCTTATTTGCTGATTTTCGATCTCCCATCTTGCATCAGTTTGCATGCACTGTCACTTATTAGTGGGACAATACATTTAGTTTGCGTCATGTCATAGCTGTGAGTCTTGTTTGCATGCCTACCCATAGCGGTGCCGAGTACCACATCTCAGCACCAATGTCGGAGTCTCGGGCAGATGCTCACGCGATGTCCGGGGTGATGGAGAGGCTCAACCAGCTCTTTCTTCGTATGGATCAGATGGAGCGTCGAGTTGAGGAAAGGTTTACCGAGTCGGAACGTACGGTCCAAGGGATGGCTAACCGCCTTGCTGTTTTGGAGAGATCTCCCGCCCCTCCCCCTATTCCAGTTCAGCCCCCTGCCCCTAGAGATCCCCCTAAGGCAGATTATGTTGTTGATCGGCTAGAGGACGACCTTAGATACGATTCCTTTGGCGAGGTTGAGGGTGTCTATAGACCTGCTGCCCGCATTCATGGGAGATTTGACAAGCAATTAGATCATGAGTGGGATGGGGATCGGCGTCATCGTCGCTATCCATTAGGTCGGGGTGAGCGAGTTGATCGCGATGACCGAGCTGATTGAGAGATGGATCAGGGTAGGGCCCGACACTCGAGGGGTCGAGGTGATCCCGCGTTAGGTCCGAGGAGATTTAGGTGTCGGGAGGACCGCGAGAACTATGATGAATGGAGGCCCCATCATTTTCAAGAAGATCAAGATGATTGGCTGATTGTTCGTATTGACACTCCCACCTTCGACGTGTCCTTGGATCCGAGAGTTTATGTCGAATGGGAAACCAACATGAACCGCTATTTTGATTGGATGGGGATGTCTGATGCCCGGCGTGCACGCTTTGCCATGATGAAGTTGATAGGCCTAGCACAGACTTATTGGCTGAATGTTGAGGTTCTTCTTGAGCAACGTGAGCTGGAGCCCATTGAGTCGTGGGAAGCATGGATGGCAGAGTTGGATCGGGGTGCTGGATCAGACCCAGCCGACCCCGATCCGAGTCGGGTGGGATCCCAGGATCTGCCCGATTCCATGGGAAGCTGGCCGATCTTGGATCGGCCAAGTTAAAAAATGAAGAAAAAAATTAAAAAACATATAATAATTGAACATTTTGGGTATATCCATAGTCTAGTTGTACATATGTTCATATTACAATACAGAGCGAAGATAATTATGATACCTTATTTACCTGAACATCGTTTGAGTAAATATTTGTGAGAATCATTTTTTTTAAACTTTTTTAAAATTTTATCTTTGAATTTGATTTATTTGGCTTTTATTTATTTACATGGACATGGTCTTATGTAGTTCGTTTGACGTCTCCCATTAACCTCGGTTAGTGTTAATTATATCAGCACAAAGGCTGAACACCCTTGATTAACCATCAGACAACCCCTTTGAAATAGAAGAGCGTGACTCACAATTGAATGACATGATTTGTTTGTTATTTTTAAGTTATGATAAATTAAACAACAATGTTTATGAAATATTTTATTAAGATTTGTCGAAAAATTGGTTGATTTTAATTAAGAAATCGATCGGTGAAGGGTATGAAATAAATGTGACATAGCATGTAATTATATTTATTGAACATGATTAAGGTTGTAAAATTAGCCTAATAGGCCCATTAATATTATCACATATGAGGATACATCAAATGCCGACCCAATAAGCATCATTAGGCCCATTAAACATTATGAACGTGATCATTCAATAAGTCATGACATAAAGGATACAAATCCGGCCCAATAAGGAATTTAGGCTCAATAAGGAAGCCCAATGGACCTTTTTAGAGACTTGAGAAAATTTGTATTGTGCCTTGCACAATATTCCTTAGACCTGCTCTCTTCTCTTCTCTCTGCTCAGCCAACACTAAGGGGGGGGGAGGAGGCTACGCTGGTGGCCCTTGTTGGAGGGTGTCGTGGCGGCGGCTGAGGAAGCAGGGGAAGCTCCCTGCTGCAGCGAGTCCCAGGGGAGGAGCCGCCCGCAGGGGCGACTTGAACAGGGGACGCCCCCCTCCCCTTGCAGCCGCGCGGCCCACGAGGGAGGCTTCTGCAATTGTGGAGAGATCCTCGTCCATCTGGGCGTCATTCTCATCCATCCTTGTTTCAATTATTGGAAGCTTTATGCTGACCATATTTACAACATAGTAAACTGCGGGACCTTCCCCTGTCTTCCATTCGAGACCTCTTCTGTCGTTGTGGGGGAATGGTGGTTGCCCCCTGACATTGGTAGGGTACCACATTGCTTGATATAGCTTGGCTCTCGTTCGACTTTGAACTTGAATATTTTGCTTCCGGCATATTGCTTTTATATGTTCTGACATGTCTTTCATATCTTCGACCATTTCATTCAATTTAATAGCGGCATTTTTTATCCAAAATCATCTGGAGGCTGTTTGGGTACAGACTTCCTTTTATAGAACACTATTGGTTGTCCTTCAACATGGTAAGCCAAAAAGAATTTTTGCCGCCACCAACGGATCCAAAGACCCTGAAGGGTTAGAATTTAGTCTAGTGAGATAAGCAATGAATTCAAATAACTATAACAAGAAAGTTCGTACATTAATAAGGAAATTATGTACAACATATCCCAAATAAAAGTACAGGTACAAAAAGAAAAGTGCAATCCTTAAGGGGCATACCCCGAGGACTTGCAAAAAGGCAACTCTCAACTCACACCAGTACAAGAGCTCACGCACTCACATCTCACACTGCTGGCAACGCACGGCGGAGCCAACCGCCACCACAACCGTCCGACAACGAACTCCTGCGACAGTGAGTCCCTACCTGAAGAAAGTAGGGGGGTGAGCCTCGCGAACAAGGCCCAGTAGGGATAACCAGTCCCTTACCAGCCAGAGCAGTAGGAACTACAAAGAAAAGCGGAAGCAACTACTCTAAAAAGCAGTAAAACGAGAAACACCTACTGCAGAGTACTACAAAGCAGCGGAATAGAGTAACGCCACAACCCACAACCAGGGTCGGGCCACACACGACTCCCGCAAAACCAGCGGAGTCAGACACGATGCGGAAGCAACCCTCGGCACGCACCCGTCGAGACAAGAAACTCACGGAACACCGGAGCCACCATGTGAGACTAGAGTCTCACGACACAAGCACCGCCATCCCAGACCTCCATAAGGTAAGGAAGGCATGCAGACAGGTGTCGCCACGAACAACACCGAGCAACCACGTGAGAAGGACGTCTCACCACAAACACGGCCACCTCAAACCTCTACAAGGTCGAGGGCCCACAAGCAGAAACACCTTGGACCCCAGACATGCCACGAGGTCAGGGAACCATACACGCCGGTGCCACCACAGACGACACCAAGGAACAGATTACAAAAACAGCAGTTGGGTGCCTGCACAAGGCATCCCGAGAGGACACGCAGCGCGGAAACCGCCATAAACACAGGCCAACATGGCTAGACCAACAACGCCCGCGAAAGCTAGACACGGCTAGGCTACAGCCACCGTGCAGGCTAGGGCAACGAGACACACTTGGAAACAACGTGAAAGAAACGTCGTTACGACAAGAGCAACCAAGCCACCGCCACTGGCAGCTAAGAGGAGGACACACCGACCACTCCTCTGCTTGCCAGCCACCGGCTCCTGCCTACAACCTCCCCGGTAGAGTGAGGCCAGTGAGCCACCACAGAGAACACCACACACAAACAACCGCAGCCCGGCCGAACTGCGGCCCCACGCCTGACACCACGACGTGGCTCCAGAACCAATGCCGAGAGAGGCAGTGAGAAAGGACTAGCTGATCTGCGCCGGAAGAACAACCAAACCACCTCGGCGTCCGAGACTCAGCTAAGAGAGCTCTACAAGCGACTCTACGCCGTTGTCCACCACCATTTTCCTCTCTGCTACCAGAGTCTAAGCTCGAACTTGCCTGCCGCCTGGAGAACTCCCTCAATAGGCCCGACTGGGGGTTCAGGTAACGGTGAAACCTCTACAACGGACAAGCCCTCTAGTGCTAAGCACCGGGCGAACTGAGAACAGGCGGGGCCACCACAACAAGCAAACGGCACAGCTGGTTTGTAACCAAGACAAGCCCAACAGACACAGGCACGCACGACACCCCTCTCGGAACACCCAGGAGGACCGTCGGCCAACCCCGACACACACACCTCAGCCCAACAAAGGCAGCAACCACGGAACACCAGTCATGTGCCTAAGTTGGGGAAGAAACATTCCCCTAACCAACTTAGGCATAGACCACCCTCACGAAGCCCAAAAATGAGGAAAGCTGAACTGGCAGCAAGAACGCAAAAACATTGATTGATGCTATAGTCGCATCGATTGCTGAACAAGACAAACAAATGCAAAGAAATAGTGGGGAGGATTGCGGCATTGTCGCCAATTTCCTGTTCTCGTTTTTTTTTTCTAGAGGAAGTTGTTCAGCTCCGAGGGGTACCAAACCTTTTGCCCCCTCCTTAATTGGTGTTTGAGATGATTTCTCATTTATTGCCACTGCGGGTATTGGCTTATTTATTTCAACAGTAGATTCTTCCTCTTCTCATTCTTCTTTTGAATTTTTATTTTCCTTCTCAAGATTGCCAATTCTTGGAGGATTGTTTCTTTTGCTATTTCCTTAGGTGGGGCGATGCCATCGAGGTATGACTTTCTAGGTCGTTCTTTCGTTTGGAGTTTCTTAGGGGTTGGCCTCTTGTTTGTATTCACCAGGGTCTAGCTAGCTTTTTCTTGCTCATGGTGGAATGTTGCCTGAATAGCACCTTCTACTACCTCCCTCGGGAGTGATATGCAACGACTCTGGACAACTCATCTAGCTATCCTGCCTGCGCCATTTGTGCTTGGCCTTCATTGGGACCCAGCCTGGGCCATAAAATGGATCACGTTGGCAGAGAACATGAGTTTTGGTTGTTGGTGTGGTTTTGGTGGGTTTACCATGTGTATGTGTTCCCCCATATCTTAACTCCTGCTTGGATTAGCTTTTCTACTCGATTTTTGAATAGATATCAATTTTCTAGAACGTGACCCAGCACACGATGATATGGGCAATAATTGGGCTTGTCCACCATTGTTGCTTCTTCTGGGCGCTTGGGCTCTGGGAGTGTTATGAGATTTTTTTGGAGACATATGTTCAACAACTCTCTTGTGTGCTCTCTGGTAAATGAATAAGGAGTGTTGAACCTCTCACTTAGGGTGGGGGTTGATCTCTTTTCTTCTTTCTTTGAATTTGAAGAGGCGGGGGTATCTCCCTTGCCCTCAACTTTCCCCAAGGCTGCCGAAAAGTCCACGGTATTTACTTCTCGTGACCTGGTGTTTTTGTCTTTATGAGGTTTACCCCTTCCATATGAAGCAGTGGGATTTTCGGCAAAGAAGATTTCTATCTCTCTATGTTGTTGAGATGTTCAAATGTCCGGATATTGGCCCCTAGGAGCTTTTCCTTGATTTCTGACTTCAGATTTCTTTGATATAGTTTCACCGCATCTTCATGTGCCGGTGGTTGTTCACATTTCATACTCATATCATGTCATCTTTTAATGAAGTCTAGAGCAGGCTCATTTTTATTTTGCTTTAGAGATATGAGCTCTGCTAGAGTGACTCTTCTTTCTATCACTCTGAAGCGTTCGAAGAATTTCCTTTGCATATCTTCCCAACCAACTATTGAGTTGGGCTTCAGTCGGGCATACCATTGAAAGGCTGGCCCAGTAAGTGATGTTGAAAAGTACCTCAAAAGGTATGACTCTTCAGTTGCTAATTCTCCCGTGATGCTCATGTAATGAACTATATGTTCATGAGGTGACCCATCCCCATTGAATTTTGAGAATTTAGGGACCTTTGGGTGTTCTGCTGGGAGTTTGTTGAAGAGATGGTGTACAGGGTATGGTACCCTATATAGGTCATAGGTAGTGGACCCTTCGCTTTGCTCAGCCATCTTTGCTTCAATTATTTGCTCAATCATGGTCCTCTGAGAGATCATTGTTCCTTCGAATGAAGTATTTACTTGTGGTACATCATCCCTTTGTTCTATTACATGCACCTCTTGAGTTTCCTCATGACTTGAATTTGGATTTTCAATTGGTTGTCTAACCGCAAATTCTGCACGGGGTGTGCTTGGTAACACATTTCCAACCTGGGGTGCCGCTGTAGGCAATGCTGGCTGGCTTGCTTGTTGAGGTTGTTGAGGCTGCAACAGCTGTTGTGTTGGCTGCGGAGGTTGTAGTGGTGGTGATGGTTGTGGTGGCGGTGGCGCCGCCATTCCCAATTGTTGCATAAGGCTTTCTAACATAGCCTTTAGCTTTTGATTTTTTTGCGTTACCATTTCTAGATTTGGCGATGAGGGTACCCTGATATTAGAGTTTTCAACAGATCAACCCTGATCCAGAGGGTGATTTGATGTGGTGGCAATGTCGGTAGCCCCCATGCCTCCTTCATTCTGGTGTGGTAAGTCCATCTCCACATTTACCCGGTCAAGCCAGGGGCCGAGACCGATATTCTCGCGAGATCTCGCGATAATCTCTCGAGATTGCATACCATGCCTTCTGCGATTAGATATCGTGGGATGCTGCTCCATATTTGAGATTTCTGCATGGTCAGCTATTGCGGGCAGATTGATGTTAGAGGCATAGCATGTGTATATCTGCATGCCTTCTTCAGTGATCTGTACGGTTTTTCTCTTCTTCTGCCTAGGGCGTACAGTGGCACCCAAGCATTGGAAAACTGATCTTCTAGGGATATCATCCTCCCTCTTGTGTTCTTTTGACTTGAAATTTTGCTCTGTTTGTCTTCTTTCTTGATATACCTCTTTCCTTTTAGATCCTCTTTGCAGATCACCCGGTAAAGAAGGGGTGCATTCTTTGGTCCGAGACTCTTGGGGACGACTCTTCTTCTAAAAGTTTGCCACTTTGTTGGGTCTTGCTTCATGACCACTCTTGCATTCTTTCGCCCTACAAGAGATTCCAGGGCCCTTGTCCTTCGGAGTTCTTGAGCTTCTTCTTTGGTGACCCACACCTGTTTGATACGGGGCGAGCTATATATCTCATCCTTTTCAGCATTGACTTTGTATTTCTTGAAGCTAACATTGTCAAACTTGTAATTCTTGGTTTCAGCCTTCATCCATTGCTTCTTTATATTTTTCACCTTGAAACTTGACTTGTCCTGCCGCATTTTAGGCAGTATGCCGAAACTGTTCTTTACCGATACAGTAGCTTCATGCCGCTCCGGTATCATCAGGGTCTCACTCCCGTCCAGGCGGATCCGGAGATCGCCAACTCGGACAGTCTTGCCAGAACTTGAAATGCCACGTGTCGTGAGCTTCTTGCTAGACTTGCGCCTTTTGTTCTTTCCAGTAGTTGAAGCGTTGACAAAGTTGACGGCATAAGTTGTGAACATCTTTATCAAGTTAGCCTCATGAGCTTGAGGCTCTTCTTGTACTTGTTTTGCTTCATGGGCCTTGGCAGCAGTAGGTAGTACGGCCGGTATCACGTCTAGGAAGTATGGAGACTCCACCACTGGAGGGAAATCTCCAAACCTGGTTGGTGTGGTGAGATAGCCATTTCTTATGTGGTCCTGGACCACAAGTGGGCCGAAGGACACACCCGGAATATGAGCTACAGCCGCCATCGCAGACTTATGACCTGCACAAAAATTATAATGTGAGTACATCTTATTGTTAGGGTGTTGTCTAATGGAGAGATGAAGGGAAGGGAGGTCCCCAGTAGAGTCGCCATCTCTGTGAGAATCATTTTTTTAAATTTTTTAAAAAAAATTATCTTTGAATTTGATTTATAGGGGTGTTCGCTATTCGGTTCAAACCGAAAAACCAAACCGAACCGAGCGATTCAGTTTGGTTTGGTTCTGTTTGAACATGGAAAAATTTCGGTTTGGTTCCAAACCAAACCGAAAAAGAAAATTTGGTTTGGTTCAGTTTCTAACCTCTAGAAACCATACCAAACCCATTAAACTGAATTACAATAATAAATTTTAATTTGTATATATCTATCAAGTTTTTTCAATATATTTACGTAAAAATACATATTATGGAGGTTAATATGATCATCAACATTTAATACTTCATTTCAAATATTATTTGATAGTGATTTATTAGAGAAACAAGTGGTTAAAATCTTATTTAAGACTAAGAGAATCTAAAGGCCCATTTATTTTCAAGTTAAACTGTTGATTCAGTTGGTTTGGTTTGGTTTCAAGGGACTTTGGTTTGGTTTGGTTCGGGTTGAGTCCGAATTTGGTTTGGTTTCCTAAAAATTTCCTATAAAGCAAACCAACCAAACCAAACCATGAACACCCTTATTAATTTATTTAGCTTTTATTTATTTACATGGACATGGTCTTATTTAGTTCGTTTGACCTCCCCCACTAACCTCAGTTAGTGTTAATTATATCAGCACAAAGGCTGAATACCCTTGATCAACCATCAGACAACCCCTTTGAAATAGAAGAGTGTGACTCACAATTGAATGACATGATTTGTTTGTTATTTTTAATTTATGGTAAATTAAACAACAATGTTTGTGAAATATTTTATTAAGATTTGTCGAAAAATTAGTAGATTTTAATTAAGAAATCGATCGGTGAAGGTTATGAAATAAACGTGACATAGCATGTAATTATATTTATTGAACATGATTAAGGTTGTAAAATTAGCCCAATAGGCCCATTAATATTATCACATATGAGGATACATCAAATGCCGGCCCAATAAGTATCATTAGGCCCATTAAACATTATGAACGTGATCATTCAATAAGTCATGGCACAATACAAATCCGGCCCAATAAGGAATTTAGGCCCAATAAGGAAGCCCAATGGATCTTTTTAGAGACTTGAGAAAATTTGTATTGTGCCTTGCACAATATTCCTTAGGACTGCCTTGCAGACCCTTCTCCTTGGACTACCTTGTAGTCTAGAAGCCTTGTTTCTTTGGAGTTAGCAAAAATCCACCCCCTTCAAGCTTATAGGGAGTGGGGAAAGACCCCGTCCCGGCCATTTGCACTGTCCCAGCCATTTACATTTTTGCATATTTCCCCTTGTGTGTTTATTTCTTTTCCTCCCTTTTTCTTTTCAATTTTATGTTTATGCCCTTGGGGCCACGAGAGAGAGAGAGACAGGAGGGAGAAGGAGACCGCAGAGAGGGAGAGAGCGGCGGCCTGCTCTCTTCTCCTCTCTCTACTCAGCCAACACCAAGGGGAGGCTGCGGAGGAGGCTACGTCGGTGGCCCTTGCTGGAGGGTGTCGTGGCGGCGGCTGAGGAAGCAGGGGAAGCTCCCTACTGCAGCGAATCCCGGGGGAGGAGCCGTAGGGGCAACTCGAACAGGGGACGCCCCCCTCCCCTTGCAGCCGCGCGGCCTACGGGGGAGGCTCCTGCGACGGCGGCAGGCCCAACAGGGGCGGTCTTGTGCAGTGGCTGGAGGACTAGCAGGGGGAGACCCCTCTTGCGGCGGCAGTGGGAGCAACCAGGGAAGCCCCCCCTCTTGCGGCGGTGATGGGACCAACAGGGGAAGCCCCTTGCGCCGGCGATTCTTCAGGCACCCAGCTGCGACAGCAGCGGCAGGGTCAGGCAAAGGTGAGGTTTCCCCCCTTTTTTTTCTTATTTTTTTTCTCTTATGTTTTCTTTTCTTTTGGCAAAAACTGGTGCAATAATGTTATATTTTGTAGTTTCATTTACTTAAGATATTACATGTAAATAAGGAAATATCTCCCATTTGAATCCAATAAAAATATTAGAAAAATCATATTTCTTACAAATAAAAAGTCAACTCTCCCATTCAAGAAGAAAATCGCGATTTCAGTGGTTCTATTAAAATAGCGACTTTCTAATCTTTCATAATTTGACATATCTAAAAATTTCATAATTCAAATAAAACCAATAGAATGCTAAAAATCTAAAGTCTGGTAAAAAAAGTCAAACGTGCATATGACTTCTCCAAAGGAGTCACTCTCCTACTGACATCACTTAGTCTATTTGAAACATCTCAAGATTTGGTTAAACCTAAACTATCATCTCCTAAACTCATGAGAACTTTCACTAGATTTTTATCGGACTTTAGATTTTTAATATTCTATTGGGTTTATTTGAATTATGAAATTTTTAGATATGTCAAATTATGAAAGATTAGAAAGTCGTTATTTTGATAGAACCACTGAAATCACAATTTTCTTCTTGGATGGGAGAGTTGACTTTTTGTTTGAAGAGATATGATTTTTTTGATATTTTTATTAGATTCAAATGGGGGGTACTTCCTTATTTACATTGTAATATCTTAAGTAAATGAAACTGCAAATATAATATTTACTTAAATGATGTTCAGGTAAATAAGGTAAGAGGACAGGATCAGACGTAGTTAAGGTAAGCTAAGGGAATCGGGCTGCATCAGATGGAATCAAGGTGGAATGGGACTGGATCGGGCCGATCCAGTCCGATTCTACTCCATCCACCCCGATCCCACCTTACATCGTGGGTGGGTCGTCGTCCCCCCCCCCCCCCCCCCAAATCGGGTCGCCATAGGCCGACTCCGACCCTAGTCGGCCGATTCCGAGGTCGGAATCGGCCGACTTTGCCATCCATGGTGGGAAGACATGAAAGTCAAGCTTCGTGAGAAATATCTTCCCTCGACTTACCGACATCGCCTCATTGATTGCTAGCAGAACCTCACTTAAGGAAGCCGATCTGTTTCTGAATACATCGCTGAGTTTGTTGAATACCTATTGAAGTGTGGGGCTCGTGAGGAGAGCGCGTTGACTCTATCTCGATTTAGGAAGGGTCTCCGCCTAGTGTACCAGCAGGAGTTGTTCCGCCAGCATGTGACGACCATTGAGCATGCTTATCAGGTCGTGCGTGAGATGGAGCAGTTTGAGCCGAGGTTTGGGTCACCCCTGCAGACTAGACCTGCCTACTAGCGCCCGATGGATCAACGTGTCGCTTCTGGGCCGCCCCCGAGGGGTCCCACTCTTTGACCTATGGACCCTCCGCGACAGGACCCGTCGATTAGGCCCCGACCGTCGCCTCAGATGGACCTCGTCCCTGCTTTGTCTGCACCTCATGACCGTTCATTGTTGGGTGCACCCCCTGTTAGGCGGGAGGATAGAGGTAAGGCCCCAGTTGTGGGTGAACCCTCTCTTGGCAATGGGTCCCGGGATCGCTGTTTCAAATGTCAAGGGGTCGGTCACTTTGCTTCCCAGTGTCCCTCTAGGGCCCTGACTATAGAGGGTGCTCATTCTGAGGAGACCACCCCTGTGGTGCAGCACGTAAGCTATGAGACTAGGGATGACATGGCTGCTGAGTTTCAGGCTAAGGGTGAGCGGACTGGCTACATTTAGGCCGAGCATCTCCCGACGGACCATGAGGAAGATCCCCTTGATGAGAGTAGGCTTGGGGTTGTCCAATGCATCTTAGCTCAGCCTACCGAGTGTGATGATTGGCACCGCACTTTCATTTTTCATACTTATATTCGTCTGGATGGAAAGGTGTGCAATGTGATCATTGATAGTGGAAGTTGCATTAACGCCATTTCTTCTCAGGGTGTCTCGCATCTTGGGCTGACTGTGGTCAAACACCCCCGCCCTTATCGTGTCTCTTGGGTGGATTCCACTTCCATTCCGATCTGGACGATCTGTCACATCCCAATCTCTTTTCCCTCATACTCTCAGAAGGTTTGGTGCGATGTCTTACCTATGGAGGTCAGGAGCATCATTTTAGGGAGGCCGTGGATATATGATGTGAATGCGGTCCTCTATGGCCGGTCCAATATTTGTGAATTTCTCTACGACGATACCCTCATTACCTTGCAGCCTTCCTGACCTGTAACTTTGCCCCCTCAGAGAGCAGTCTGATCTAGTGCCCCCACCCTCCTGTGTCCACATCTGAGCTTTCTTCCTCTACTGCCCTTGTCCCTTCTCGAGCTCCTTCCGCTAGTCTCCCTCCTGCCTGTGGCTCGAGACCTAGGAGCACTTCTGTTGTCTCTAGTTCCACTCGGTCACGATGTAAAACCCCTTTGGTGAGTCCTACACCGACGGGGTGCGCGAGCACCACCACTATCTCTATTCTTGGTGCACCACCTCCTGTGACCCTACAGATGGTTAGTGCTCATGATCTTCGTCAGGAACTTGAGGAGTTTGAATGCCTCTATGTTTTGATGGTGAGGCCTGTTGAGGGCGATGCTTCGAGTAACACCCCCCCTGAGATGGCCTCCCTCTTAGAGGAGTTCCTAGATGTCTTTCCTGTCGATTTTCCGGACAAATTACCACCGTTCTGTGAGATCCAGCACGCCATTGATTTGGTTTTGGGATCCACTTTGCCCAACTTGCCCCACTTTCGCATGAGTCCAGCCGAGTTTGCGGAACTACGGAGGCAAGTTGAGGAGCTCCTGAGGAGAGGTTTTATTTGGGAGAGTTTGAGCCCTTGCACCGTCTCTGCATTATTAGCTCCAAAGAAAGACGACACTTAGAGGATGTGCGTCGACAACAGGGCCATCAATCGTATCACGGTGAAATATCGTTTTCCCATTCCCCGCTTAGATGACATCATAGTTGTCAAGGCGTCAAGGCGGCCAAGGCGTAGGTGGGGTCTCGGATCGCCTAAGCGCTTAGGCGCTCGCCTAAGCAGTGCCTAGGCGTTTAGGACGGAACTAAGTATGAGTTGTTTTCAAGTGTCTCTCTTACATGATATTTATGTATCTATAAATATATATAATGATGAAAATTCAATAAAAAATATCATAATATGACAGACATAAAGACAATGAAAGCAACAAAAATTAAACTCCAAGTAAACAAACTCACATTATATATCATAAAGTCTTAAAAAATCTAAATTGACATCTTCAAATAAATAAGCTCACTAAATAAGAACAAGAAGTGCAAATATCATTCTATCATCAGAAAACTAATTTTCAACTTTTAAAACAAGCAATACACATACATGTAAATATGTTAAATAAAAATAAGAAGTGCAATATCTTAACACACTTAAAACAAGTAAAAACTAAATGAGTCTATTACATAATCCCACAATATGCCTAAAAATTGAAAAGAAACTAGAAAATGACAAGTCTCATGTGTTTGAGTGATGATAGTTTAAGTTTGACCAAATCCTGAGAGATCTCAAACAGACTAAGTGTTGTAAGTAGGAGAGCGGCTCCCTTGAAGAAGTCATATGCACGTTTGACTTTTTTTACCGGACTTTGGATTTTTAGTGTTCCATATGGTTTATTTGAATTATCAAATTTTTAGATAGATCAAATTATGAGAGATTAGAAAGTTAGCATTTCGCTAAAATCATCGAAATCGTGATTTTCTTCTTCGATGGGAGAGTTGACTTTTTTTGGGTAAGAGATATGATTTTTTTAATATTTTTATTGGATTCAAATGGGGGGTACTTCCATATTTACATGTAATATCTTAAGTAAATGAAACAACAATATCTTAAGTAAATGAAACAACAAATTATAACATTTACTTAAATGATATTCAGGTAAATAAGATGTTACATGGAATCGGACTGGACTCAGCCCTGAAAACCGACCTGAATCTACTGTCTAAGTGGGATATTGCGGACCCCTAAAGGGTCTAGGCGCGCCCAAGCGCCCTTGGCGTGCGCCTTGGCCGCCTTAGCGGCGCCTTGGGGCGCCTTTTCTCCTCTTAGAAAGGCGAGGTGTTTTAAGGCGGCTGAGGAAGCGCCTTGGAGCTTAAGCGACGCCTATCCCTTGTCGGCGCCAAGGTAACTGGTTTTGAGAGACTCCGAGAGGAGTATCCAGACTGTCCTGACTTTGGTTCGATCTACGTTGCTCTTTAGTCTGGCCCCTCAAGAGAGTACCCTGATTACATCCTTCAGGAGGGCTATCTCTTCCGTGGTGATCGGTTGTGTCTCGCGGACCTCTGTTCGCGACTTCTTGATTTGGGAGCTCCATGCTCGGGATCTTGTCGGCCACTTTGGCCGAAACAAGACTATTGAGTTAGTTGAGCATCGCTTCTTTTGGCCCAGTGTGAAGCGTGATGTGGCTCGCATTGTGACTCACTGCCGCACCTGCGTTTTGGCCAAGCAAAGGAAGCAGAATACTGGTCTATACACTCCTCTTCCCATGCCTGATCGCCTGTGGCAGGACATTAGTATGGATTTCGTTTTGGGGTTGCCTCGGACCGTCTGCCGGTACGATTCCATCTTTGTGGTTGTTGATAGATTCTCCAAAATGGCCCATTTTATTCCCTGTTCGAAGACTTCTGATGCCTCTCGCGTAGCTCGTCTATTCCTTAAGGGCATTGTGCATTTGCACGGGCTGCCTAAGACCATTGTCTCCGACAGGGATGTGCATTTTGTCAGCTATTTTTGGAAAATCTTGTGGCATCTTATGGGTACAAAGCTCAAGTTCTCCACAGCTTATCATCCTTAGACCGTTGGTCAAACAGAGATAGTTAATAGGAACCTGGGTGATTTGTTACGTTGTCTAGTTGGGGAGCATGAGCGAGGTTGGGATCAGGTCTTACCACATGCTGAGTTTGCATATAACAATTCAGTCAATAGGTCTACTGATATGAGTCCATTTGAGATAGTCACTGGTTATAGACCTAGGGGATCCGTAGATCTTGTTCCTTTGCCCATTCATGCACGAGTGTCGAGTTTGCACAGTCCTTGGCTGAGCACATTAGGGGTCCGCATGATAGCATTCGTCGCCATGTTGAAATTAGTAATGAGCACTACAAGAAAGCGGCAGATGCACATAGGCGGCTACATGAGTTTCATGAAGGTGACTACGTTATGATCAGGGTCAAACCTGAACTGCTTCCTTCGAGAGTCGTGAAGAAACTGCAAGCTCGAAGGGCTGGGCCCTTTAAAGTGCTGAAGCGAATAGGAACGAACGCGTACGTTGTTGACTTACCACCAGATTATGGCTTTAGTTCCACATTCAGTGTCTCAGATTTGGTAGTCTATAGGGACTCAACAATAATACTCAGTGAGCCTTTCGAGCCTACTCCCCCTCTTGTGAGTGATCCCGCACTTGAGCGTCCACCTCCGACCTCGAGTACAGCACGTCGTGAGATTATTGACTATATACTAGATGAGCAGGTTATTACATCTAGGGACGGCGCCTTTCAGCGCTACCTGATCCGTTGGAGAGGGCGACCAGCGACCGAGGACACTTGGGTCACTCGAGAGGAGTTGCAGCGTCTTGACCCAGATTTGTTGGAGAGATATCAGAGTGGCCAGGACCCTCACTCGGCAGGGTCGAGTTCCTCCCAGCCGGGGAGGATTGCTGCGGGCACCCGTGCACATGCCTGGTTTGATCCGACACATGCTTACCGACATCGTCGAGCGTCGGAGCCGACGTCTCTTTGGTTAGGCGACACTCCATTAGACTTTTGAGGCCCCAACACATTTTTGGGAGGGTCGAGACATTTTTTTAGTCCATTTAGGGCCCATGTGGTGTTTTCTTATTTCTCTATATTTTTTGGGCTATTTTATGCTTATTTTAGGAAAAAGGTATTTTGGCGAATTTGTAAGCCCCGTCTCCTATTTATATGACATGTACCTCCGTAAGGAGGAGATGAAGAAAATTTGAAAGAAAAAAGTAAACTTCTTGTGCAAGGTTCTTGCCTCCTCCCTCCCCTTCCCGCTTCCTTTCTTCTTCCTCCTTCCTTCTCACTGCTACTGTTCCCCATCATTTATTTATTTCTGCATGGGCTGTCTGGATAGTACTGCACTACATTCTCATTTTCATTCTTTATATTGATACTCCTATATTACATCCTCTGTTTCACACCCATTCATTCCCCGCTACATCTTCCCCAATTACATCCTTCTTACTACATTCTAAAGAAAAAAGATTGGCTAATTCCGGATGCAGCATGATATCATGATGGCATTTTCTCGCCTCTTATGATAACATTATAGTTTTCTGGTGATGGATAATGGCAGTTTAGATATGTTTATAGGCAAAGATGATTGTGATGGGAAATGCGATGAAGCCAGCAAAAAGTCAGCTCCTTCACTTGGAACAACAAATATCCTGCCATCTCAACAAGTTGACTATCCCCATTCTGTTGTAAGTTTATATTATGAGGCAACTTTGGATTATAAAATGGATCTTTATTATCTTTTGTATATTCAATTCTGCATTCTGCCTATGTGACAGACCTATTTGCCATATAATTACTTGGATTCATACTATGGAGGTGTCATGGCTGCCTATGGTCCACATGCTATGGTAAGTGCTTTCCAATTTTAGTTAACTAATTTGCTAATCAATTCTCATAATTTTTAGTCGAACTTTTACTTTCATAGTGATTAAATATGCAGTGTTTGCTTTCCCATTATTTCCTGTTGAGTACGGTATGATGCATACTGATTTATGATGTTGTATGTGGCAATCAGATAATCAAACCATTGTGAGGGAGGAAACAATGTATGGAGACAGGACATTTTCAGCACACAATTTAATTATACTTAATGTCTTTTTCTGGTCAATCAACTCTTTCCAAATGTCCGATTTTTTTCTCTGTGGATCACTGGTCTCCTAACTGCTGGGCAGCATTGCTGATCCGAAGTGCCTGATACTTGATTTGACTGGAGTCAATTTGCCAGCACTTTGGACACATGGTTGAATGCAGAACACTCATGCCACTGCGTAATGGAGCATACAGATCCTGGTGCAGTTAGCACAAAATAATGATGGAGTCAGTGCAAGATGCACTTTCACTAACGCATCATGAAGCATATGATGGCAAGCCACTTATCAGGCAGCACTGTAGCTATGTTTCAGTCGTATTTCCCATGAGAACTTTTAATTGTTTTTTGTTCTTATAGTTACATCCAGCTTCCATACATTCAGACGACTTTTACTTTTGTTACTTTTTGTTTCTTTCTTAGATTCTTTCCACTCTTAAGGAAACACCCAGTATTTCCATTTGTTATTTGAAGTGAAAAACCTGATGTTGAGAAATTTTGCAGAGTACCTTATTCTTTTGATCATTTTGACATCTCCGTTAACTTCTTGTGCTATCAAATGCCATTTCTTCATATTTTTCCTGTTTCTCCTTATTTTTCAAGTTGTGTCATCAGCTTAGAGCAACTCTTTTTTTTGTTACTGAAATATTTGTTCAGATCATGAATTGTAAATTTGTGAAATGTACTATATGACAACTATTCAGGGACAAGATTGACAGTCAATTTTCTTCTTATATATGCATGCTGAGTGCGTTGAATCCTTGCCTGGGTATGAGAAGGAGAATGTTGCTACTTTACAGTGACTGTACTGGTTATTGATGCCCCTTCTTTAATACTATCTTTGTCATTAAAAATAATGACAATTCATATCTTCTGTTGAAAAATTGTTGATAGATTCAGCCTCAACTGCTGAGCGTCGCACCCCCTAATCGTGTCCCCCTTCCCGTTGATCTTAGAGAGGATGAGCCTATTTATGTTAACGCAAAGCAGTATCGTGGCATCCTTCGAATGCGACAGCGTCGTGCCAAGTTAGAGGCTCAGAATAAACTTGTGAAAGGGCGAAAGGTAGACTTCTGTGGCATCATTTTGTTGTCTGATGGTTTCCATGTCTAAGTTATGTTCATGGGTTGATACTGTCGAAGTTTTGTTTATGGCAGACTTTGCATCCGTCTCTTTTGTTGTCAATATATATTTCTTTTTTCTGACAAAAAGGCTCATACATGCATGATCTGGAATTCATTCATTCTTTTGCTGCCATTTATTATTCTTTTCTGAATTGTCTCTACTTAAGTTATCAAGCGACCCACCCTTTTCTGTTTGTTCATATGTGATTACATGCCGTTCTAAAATTATGCAGCCATACCTCCATGAGTCTCGGCATCTTCATGCAATGAGAAGAGTGCGAGGATCTGGTGGGCGCTTCTTAAATACAAAAGGTCTACAAGAACAGCAACCTCAAGAGAGGAGCACTGGTGTTGTCACTGCTGATGGCATGAATATCTATGGTTCTTCCTCATTTCAATTTGATGGCGGATGTCTTTCAGAATCAGATGTTCTCCAGTCTGATAAGTTGAAGATAGGCTCCTCTGGATCCACCTGCTCAGATATCACCAGCATCAATGACGCACACATGTACCAGGTGCCAGACACAGTTGGATTCCCCACAGGTTACCATTCTCATATTGGCGGGGACTTGCCACAAAACAAAGCAAATAAAGAGCCTCATATCAGATGAGACTTGGGAGTTGGCCTGCCAGCAATTTGGTTCATGTTGGTTCGCAACTCTCTGTCAGTTATCACCTCAGATCAACGTGAACCGTCTGTCAGGACTACTTGGCAATTCATCCTTGGCTTTGATCTTTCCATTCCAGTATGGCTTCCAAAAGTCAGTTACTTTTGTTAAGAACCTGAACGTGTTAGGAGTGTACTGAAGTTCTGAAACTGTTTATGGTTTGTGTGTCTGTGAGGAGATGAGACTCTGGAGTGTACTGAAGTTCCGACTCCTGTTTATGGTTGGTGTGTCTATGAGGAGATGAAACTCTGTGCACATTCAGCATTTTGATGCAGTAGTTTTTAATGTTGATTCACATGGCTTGCCGCTAGAAGTAGATTTCTACATTTTCTGTCTGCGTTGTCCAAGGATATGCTCGTCCTTCTGGAACATCAAGAGAACCTGACAAATCTTCTTCGGCTGCATGTTCAAATATTTCCTTTTTCTCAAATACATGTACTGAAAAGTACAGAAGCCCATTAGTGCTCCTGATTGGAAGTGGCACCAAAGGCATCCTTAGGTCTGCTGTAAACAAACGGGCAGATTTGCTACAACATGGCAATTTGCTTTGGCCTCCACTTTAGCAATATTTATGGAGAAGAGACATGCTTACTGTAAGAGCACTTTTGTATTTGCGTTAGAGAAAGTCTTGGCACACACCCTGCGAAGGGGGTGTGCACACGCTGGGCAGCAATTTGCTGCCCGGTATTGCGTCGTGATGGTGTGGTGCCATCACGGCCCCTCTGGGGGATGTGCAGTAAGATTTTCTGTTTGAGTTATAAGTGGGTTCATAAAAATTTGGATTGAGCTTTTAAATATTTGAGATGGGCTCATAAAGGACAGTGTCATGACATATTGGTACATCTTAAGTGAACGAATAGGAGAGCACTCTTATATTTCTCTTGCAGTAAGCTTCATAATCTCCTTGATTCGTCATCTTTTGGTATTCATCCAAACTAACAAAACAGGTAGGCCAGTTCCCATTAAATCTCTTATTTAGTTAATTTATCAAGGGTTTTTTTCTTCGTCTCAAGATCACTTTAAAAATCCCTTTTATGCATGTGAAGGGTAACTTTGGATGTTGTCCTGCAAATCTTGGGATGCCAGAGTACGCCCTATAGTTATGACCCACTTCTCGCCGTTCAGCTTGAACACAGACTCAATACTTGATGCAAGCCGCAATCAAATTGAAAAATCGGATTGAATTCTATTTTTTTTTTATACAATATGATATCAGATGTATTATATTGTATCGGTTCAGTTTGATTTTAAAATTTTAAAATTTAACTATAAGAAAATAACAAAGAAGAGATGAATAGTGTATATATCAAACTGTGTCAGGACTGGAAAATCTATGACACATTTATAGTAAGATATCGGTGCGGCATGAGCTAACCGTGGCTAAAGTGGAGAGACTTGGGACATCTTCAGTCACGGGCCGTTTTGCTAATCGAGACTAGTTTGATAACTTTGAAAAATTCCATGATAAACCTCTTATTGTGGGGGGGGGGGGTATAAACTTCTTACCTATCCTAGGCTATTGTGTTCGAAATTAACAAAGGGAGAAGATAAAATATTTAAAACTTCCTATTCAAGATTATTCTGTCTGGCTAGTCTTTCTTGGGTGGCTATTCCGTAATGGCAAAGCCAATATAGAACCAATGTAGGGTTCTTGAGGGGCCGTAGGCTTGTGATTGGCCTGATTAAATTAGGGTTTTGCGCTGCATTAAGTATTTCTTTTTTTACCCCACCCAAGCCGACCAATGGTGACCGAGCTGGTCACCCAGCATGATCTTCTCATCTGATCGGCACAAATGCGGTGCAAACCCAATTAGAATCTTGGCGGCCTCCCTTTCCTTTATTATTATTTTTTAAAACCAGAGCCATCTTTTGAAGTGCGGAAAGGAAACCTGGATCATGAATAAGCTTTCTGAATGATCTTATGCTTTCCACATTTGCTATTTTTTTTGGCACTTTCCAGGCCTTGACATCCTCTCCATTCTCCATTGGTCTCTTTTTTCATGTTTATCCACCTTTTATATTGCCCGTAAATCATTCTATTCCTCCTGTGTATTTCCTTGTCCGAAAGGATGCTGTTCGTCTAAAATGGGCAGCACACAGGAACTCCATCTTGTGGATTGTGAACCGCATAACTTGAGATGAAGACAAAGGAACTGTTAACCAGATGTAGAAAATTAAGACCCATGAGTAGTTGTAGAAAGTTTTTTTAACAGGTTTTGAGTCCAAGCTGAAGAAGCTAAGTTTTTTACATGAAGAGGAAATGTTATCCTTGTATGATGTAACCCTTCCTCACAGAGGAAAAGGAAGAAAGAGAAGGAACAGAGGAATGGGACAGGTGGTGGTGGTGGTGGAAGAGAAAGATCAAGAAGAAAACTCTATTGAGGTGCCATTAACAAGTAGGTGAAACCCATCATGCAGACCAGGACCTTTGCTCATGGCAGAGGAGAGGCCCATTCGGTTGTTATGGAGTAAACACGAAGCAAGAACAGCGGCAAACTCCGACCTGCGCACTTTTCACACAGGCGGCTGCAGGCAGTAGAACGTGCACACGCACGCGCCACCCCTGCACTGCCCGGCCCCTCTGAGCAGCCCGGCGCACCTCTCCCTGCACTCCTCTTGGCCGCACCTCCCAGTCTCGACGACCCTGCAGCATGTGTGCTCCGGAAGCCGCGACGCGCCCTCGCCGGCCGTGCCCACCATCTCCTCTTCTGTCAAAACAGCAAACACTTTGTACATGACCAAAGAAAGAAGCCGATACTTTGAAAGAGAGAGAGAGAGAGAGAGAGAGAGGAACCGTTGATAGGTCTTTCAGAGGAGGAGGAGCCAACCTGAGAGGAGGGCGAGCAAGGCCAAGAGGAGAAGGGACAGCTTGAGGGAGAACCCAGCCTTCATCATCTTACAGTGAGTGAGCTCTGTGGGACTTGTGTGTGGTCTTGCTCTGTCTTCTCCCGACTTAAAAAGCCAGCGTACGTCTCAGCCGGATTGTTGTGGAAGAGGTGGGGGGAAGGTGCATCGGCCACTGGGTGATCTGCTCGAGATCGCCGGAATATGTTCGGTTCTCTTCTCCCCAACCCCCCTGAAACAGCTCGTGGGTTCATTCCCCTGTTCATCATGTTTTATATATCTTTTGTTTCCTCGCTCCCTCCAATCTCCCCAGGGGCTTTGCACGGCGGGACGACCAAATCGGCCGTTCTTTATCCTCGGATATTATTATAATACTTGTCATCTTTCTCGTCTCACGAAAACTAGTACATGAAAGACGCCTTTCAACTCTCTCCGAGGGAAGCAGGAGCTTGCGAACTCGGGCATCTATGCGTGCGCCACTGCGATTGGTGGTGTGTGCGTAGGCATTATCAACCTATTAAGTATAAACTATACCATGTTTGATAGAGGTAGAGCTTAGCAGGGTCTTTTGTCCTGACAAACTTGTTAATATGGGTTTGTGTATTATTAGACTAGGGGGTTCGTCCTAAGGTCTACTATAATCTGTGGGCGAGGAGGGGTGTCGACTCAACTTGATTCGGTTCTTAGATAAGCGATTTGACTCCAAAAGAATTTTCATGACTAGATTAGGTTCGGATAGGACAGTTTTGGCTTAAAAAGGATGAACATATCTGATAGGACCCTCGGCCCAATGAGGCCAGCCGAAGGTCCAACTTAGCAACAACAACGCTACACTTAGATCTTTCCGGGGGTGGGGGGGGGGGGGGATCTCATATCGAAAGATAAGTGTCTCCTCATTAGAAAGAGACTTCAAAAGAACCCTACCAATCACAAGTAAAAATGGATGATCAGGTGTTATTCTTAGACATTGATAGTTCTCCCTCTCTGTCTCTTAAATTTTTTTTCTTCCAAACTTAGATTTAACTTTCATTGACTTGATCATTTTTGGATCATTTTTGAGATTCTCATATTCCATATCGACTTCTTTGTAAGATAGGAATGGATCAAGCCGAGCTAGGTGCTTGTTCTTATCCCTGAGTTTTTAATTCGAGGTCTCAAAATTGAAGTGGTCTCCTATGCTCAGAGCCGGTAAAAATAGGTTGACCGACCGCTTGGATATTTGAGCTTAACATAACTTAATTGGATTTTAAATCCACATTCTTTTACACACCCCAATATGTATCAAGGAAGTAGCTCTTTGTTGTATGTGATCTGCCCTACACAATCAGATGATTATATTAAGTATTTAACCCAAAATTGAGCAGGATTGTGTTAGGGACAACCGTAAAGGTAGGGGAGTTTGGTATTGGGATACATTGAGAATAAATTGAGAATATCTTCACAATTTTAAAGATATTCTTATTCTATTCTTAATTTATCTTGATACCAAATATGATTTTAAAATTAGACCTACATCTAGTTCTGCTTACATGTAGGCATAGTTGTCAAGACGGACGTCTAGGCGGCGCCTAGGCGCCGCTTAAGCGCCAAGGCGCTTCCTTAACCGCTTTAAAATACCTCGCCTTTCTAAGAGTAGAAAAGGCGCCCCAAGGCGCCGCTAAGGCGGCCAAGGCGCATGCCAGGGGCGCCTGGGCGCATCTAGACCCTTTAGGGGTCCGCAATATCCCACTTAGACAGCAGATTCAAGTCGATTTTTAGGGCTGAGTCCAGCCCGATTCCAGGAAACATCTTATTTACCTGAATATCATTTAAGTAAATGTATTTACTTAAGATATTACATGTAAATAAGGAAGTACTCCATATTTGAATCTAATAAAAATATCAAAAAAAATCATATTTCTTACCAAAAAAAAGTCAACTCTCCCATCGAAGAAGAAAATTACGATTTCGATGATTTTAGCGAAATGCTAACTTTCTAATCTCTCATAATTTGACCTATCTAAAAATTTGATAATTCAAATAAATTATATGGAACACTAAAAATTCAAAGTCCGGTAAAAAAAGTCAAACGTGCATATGACTTCTCCAAGGGAGCCGCTCTCCTACTGACAGTACTTAGTCTGTTTGAGATATCTCAGGATTTGGTCAAACTTAAACTATCATCACCCAAACACATGAGAATTGTCATTTTCTAGTTTCTTTTCAATTTTTAGACATATTGTGGGATTATGTAATGGTCTCATTTAGTTTTTACTTGTTTTAAGTGTGTTAAGATATTACACTTCTTATTTTTATTTAACATATTTACATGTATGTGTATTCACTAGTTTGTTTTAAAAGTTGAAAATTAGTTTTCTGATGATAGAATAATATTTGCACTTCTTGTTCTTATTTAGTGTGCTTATTCATTTGAAGATGTCATTTTAGATTTTTTATGACTTTATGATATATAATGTGAGTTTGTTTACTTGGAGTTTAATTTTTGTTGCTTTTATTGTCTTTATGTCTGTCATATTATGATTTTTTTTATTAAAATTTCATCATTATATATATTTATAGATACATAAATATCATGTAAGAGGGACACTTGAAAACAACTCATACTTGGTTCCGTCCTAAACGCCTAGGCTCCGCTTAGGTGAGCGCCTAAGCGCTTAGGCGATCCGAGACCCCACCTACGCCTTGGTCGCCTTGATGCCTTGACAACTATGCGCATAGTTGTCAAGGCGGACGCCTAGGCGGCGCCTAGGCGCCGCTTAAGCGTCAAGGCGCTTCCTTAACCGCTTTAAAATACCTCACCTTTCTAAGAGTAGAATAGGCGCCCCAAGGCACCACTAAGGCGGCCAAGGAGCACGCCAGGGGCGCCTGGGCGCATTTAGACCCTTTAGGGGTCCGCAATATCCCACTTAGACAGCAGATTCAAGTCGATTTTTAGGGCTGAGTCCAGCCCGATTCCAGGAAACATCTTATTTACCTGAATATCATTTAAGTAAATGTATTTACTTAAGATATTACATGTAAATAAGGAAGTACCCCCTATTTGAATCTAATAAAATATCAAAAAAATCATATTTCTTACCAAAAAAAGTCAACTCTCCCATCGAAGAAGAAAATCACGATTTCGATGATTTTAGCGAAATGCTAACTTTCTAATCTATCATAATTTGACCTATCTAAAAATTTGATAATTCAAATAAATTATATGGAACACTAAAAATTCAAAGTCCGGTAAAAAAAGTCAAATGTACATATGACTTCTCTAAGGGAGCCGCTCTCCTACTGACAGTACTTAGTCTGTTTGAGATATCTCAGGATTTGGTCAAACTTAAACTATCATCACCCAAACACATGAGACTTGTCATTTTCTAGTTTCTTTTCAATTTTTAGACATATTGTGGGATTATGTAATGGTCTCATTTAGTTTTTACTTGTTTTAAGTGTGTTAAGATATTGCACTTCTCCCATGGAAGGAGAGGAGTCGTCGCGTCGTACTCCATGCACCGCCTCCATCCCAAAAACAATTCCACCTCCTCTAGCAGCACGCTCGCCTCGAACGCCTAGAACACGAAGGTGTGCGTGTGCGGGTGCCATCTCTCCACCAGTGCCCCCAGTGCATCGAATCCCCACCACATGTCCTTCATATTTTTCGCCAACACCACCATGAAATTCAGGTTCCACATGACGATGTAGCCCCGCATGTCGAGCGTAATGGCGTTTACCAAATTCACGAGCCAAGAAAAGGCCTGTACCTGGCCTTGGCTCGGAAATGCTGGCACTTCCTGCATGAGGGAGGGGTATTGTGAGAACATTAGTTGGGGCATTTTTTAGCCCAGGTAGGGGCAGAAGTGATCATTGCTTACCTCCCCGTTGGCCAGTCGAGTGCTCAGATGGCCCGGAACTTTGCTCAGAATTCCTGGGTTCATGCCTGTGGATCGTTCGGTTGAAGAGGAGGCCATCTTGCTGTGTTTCTTCGTCTCTCAGCTCCCTGGTTCGCAGCAGGAGCAGGGGGAGATAGAGGTAGGAGATGATAGAGTCCCCATGGACTCCCATCACCTGTATTTTCGGCCTGATCCGCTATCAGGTAGGCGTCCAGATCGGTTGACGTCAGTGTCTGGTTAGCGGCAATATCTGTTGCCATTAACTGGGAGCCGACGGCCATCGATGTGGACGTTTACCCCCTGGAAATTTCAATGTCTTATGTTTCATAATGGCCATTATCCTTTATCTTGTGTTTCGAGACGTTTTGCAGATATTTTAAGCACAAGCTGCGCTTCAAAAGTTTGGAACGCTCATGCGACCTTGAGCATTACAGGTATGTCTAACATAGGACCCCACCAGAGGCGAATAACTTGGCGACCGTGAACCCTGAGTTCCCCTTTACCAAAAACCATGATGGGTTTGTGATCTCTCAGTTATTCGTATGGCCTTTAGAATTTTCCTCTGGTGCTAACTTGCATTTTAGATAGACAACCCACACCAGCATGCATCTTCACTGCTAACTTTCTCTTACTAACACCAAAAAAAAATGGTGATTTTCCTCGATCATCTGATTGCTCCATGGCTCCCCTAGCTTAGGTAGCCTACCGGGTCCACCCTTCATGACTATCCAAGTTGATATCAGGGTCTTTGTTGCCCCCCTTCTCCACTTGTCCCACCGTGCATATCACAAATAATCATTCCAGCCTTGTTGAGGTCATTTGAACCTTCGCCAGTCGCGAGCTTAATTTCGGACTTCAGGCTTTCCAAACATGTGATTCCAGTTAGAATCTTTTGATAATCTTTTGAGAGATCAACCAACTCCTTGTCTCCATGACCTCCTAAATTCGGGACCGACGTCCTGATTAGGCCAGCGAGCCCACAAGCTCCGGTTATGAGACTCTCTTGAATCAACCGTCATATTACAACTCCTTTGACTCAGACACGTCGGAAACTAGTCAAAGTCCGACACTGCAACGCCAGGGACCCCACCGTTGGGTTGCAGTTGTAGTTACACGGGTAGATCACCCTCCCTCTTATCCACATTTGTCTCTCAAACGATACGTCATCTGTTTCTAGCCTAACTCTTTCGTTTGGCTCGCTAGAATTCCTATCCTCAGAAATGGTCCTTCATCAAATCTCTGCGTCCTTTGTTTACCGAGACACCAACCTTTCAGTCCGCTTTGCTCCCTTGCAAGACCGGATGTCTCGGAGGGGCATTTGTAGATGCGAGATTTGGCCCATCTCCCGCAAGGCTCTTTTGGCCCATTAAGCCTCGTTTGACCGTTTGTTGACTTGCCTCAGATGCCATGTAGACGGCAGCATCGATGGCCGCCGACTACTTGTTGACGGCAATCCTCATTGACGTTGACCCATCTAGACGTCCACATCCCTGGACGTCTGCATGGTGTTGGCGGCAATATAGATTGACGTTAAACTGGTTTACCTGGTCTGCGCAACTACCCTGAGAATATAGCCCACTTGCGCCATTCTCTCACCCATGCAACGCATGGGGCCATTCCCAATGGGCAAATGGGCCACCTTGGCACCCCTTTGACTCAGTAAAAAGCCTACTTGGCCTCTCCCCATTGGTTGGAGCCTTTATACTTGGATTGCCATGTGTACAAGTGTGCTTCTTCACACTTAGCATCCTAGGCACTCTAACCCCGAGCTCCACTATCTATATAACCTTCCCTTGAGCCTTCTGAGCCAGGGGAGAGAGAGGCGGGACGTCCACATGCTGATGCTTTGAGAGAGAAGAGAGAAATTGCACCCAAGTTTCCACAACTCCAACTCTTCTTTCTCTCAACACTTGGGACGTCTAGGAGGCTTCTTCTCGAGCTGGAGGAGCCCTGCAAGGAGCTGCAACATCATCAAACGAGGATCTACACCTCCCTCCCTCTCTCTTTCTTTCTTAACTCTTTAGTTATTTGCATGTCATATTCCCTTTCCCACTCACTCTAGGCACGTAGGTCCTTTCCCTACACACCTAGAAAGGGGTTTCCCAACCAAAAACGGAGGGAAGAAGGGTGGTCATAGCACTTGGCCACCCCTCTTCTCAAGTCCGCAACCGGTACGGGACTCACCTTTTGGGCTATCTCTTCACGTTTTGAGCATTTACTACTCTCTCCTTAGACTTATAGAGTGTCTTTTCATGGCAGGAACATTTCGCAGAAGACCGTGGAGCTCTTCTCCTTTGGTCGGCTGAAGGAGGAGAAGTTGAAGCCCCGTCTCCATCCGCTGCGCGAGGCGACCACACCGACGCGATACCAACTTTCCTTGGGTACAGGTAAGGCCCTGGCGATCACGTACTCCCTTTCATTTTGCTAGTTTTCCTTGTTTCCTCCCAAGTCAACCAAGTCAACCGGAGGGTCAACGAGGTCAACCAGCGACCCCTTGATCGCCAACGAGAGTTTGGTGGCGTCCGCGAGCATCCGGGAGATCCAAAGGTCGGCCGGAGACGGCGCGGAAACAGGCGTCCACACATATATCAAGATAACAAGTAAATTACACAGCAGTGCACAAGCAAGTAAATCAAGTAACATGCGTTTGGTCGTTCATCTTATCAACCACAAGTCAAGTAACGTAAACATTTCATGAGTAGTATGATTGTCATAGATTAATCTTGCGTGTCATAAGTTTGGTGTATGCCATCACCTGACCATTAGACCCTCACGAGTTAAAGCCTTTCGGGTGCTCCTCCCAAGGACCAGATCGGGCCCTTATAATGTTGCCTAGCATAGTCATGTTTTTATCTTAGACAATCACACGATGGCCAATAGAGTACCAAGAATAGACGAGAGTAACAGACGAGTAGATGAGAGTCTAGAGAGAGAATGTGAACAGATGAAAGTATAGAGACAATAGACGAGACAGGGGTATAATCATAAAAATAACGTTAAACAGGCGATAATAGCAGTTGCACAGCACAGTCGTATGCTGGCAGTCTGGTAGAAATCACTACCATCCATTAGTCGTGTCGAAACACAAATTAGATGTCCGGTGTGATCCCAAGGTAAGAGTGAACACACTAAGGCCATGGATCATGCTGATCCCTAAGAGTGTAACGGGATTTAGGGTACAACCTGCTCGTCGGCAAAGGACGTACGCCAAAGCCAAGAAGACTTACGGAGGTCTTGACAAGGAGTCCCTGGCCCAGTCTATAGTATTCCCGATGGAGAGGTGGTTCAAGTCAAGAGAAAGTGTATAGAAACGAGTCCGTCGTGCCTCGAGTGCTCGAAGGCCGAGGGAAAATGATAATGGTGTACAAAACTTGCGAATAAACGAAGACATGTATATTTAAATAAGAAAAGTTAGTCATTTATTTCACTAAATTACCAGATACATTATTAAATAATTCAATAGGGTATAAGGGCCAATATGATCGTTAAGTGTGTGCATGTGTAAGAAATCAAGAGATCATAGTTGATTGTGCATAAGGCTTTTACATTGATTGATTGCATGTATCATTAATCATTAATTGCTAATGCTGTCAAAGTTATTCATAACAATAGTTAATTAGGGTTGGTCAAGGTCGAAATGGTATAAACATAGGGTTTTATTGCAAAAATTGCACTCTGTTGAAGTCGTGACGGGATTGGCTGTCGCCTTCAAGTCGCGACGTAAGGCCCGGTCGCGTTCTGCTGAACTGGCCGACGGAATGAACCGGGGGCAGGTCGCGACGCGTCGATCCACCGCGTTCATAACGCGTCGGACCCCGGTGTCGCGACCCCTCTGAGATCGCGGCGTATCGTGCCGTCGCGACCTCAGGAGGTGGCCCGAGCCGTGAAAAGTGGTTTTGCCCTTTTTCCAGAGCGGATCCTGTTTGATATATGATACTTGTAAATTCAATATAAAATTGTACAATGATCTAAAAATCATGAAACTAGTTTAAAATGAAAGTAGACACATAGATCCATAAACATGTACGGTTAATTTGAAAATAGACAAGGTTTAGGCATGCTTTGATCGGGTTACATTTTTGTGACCTAAACTTGCG
This sequence comes from Colocasia esculenta, assembly GCA_014218235.1. Classification (NCBI taxonomy): domain Eukaryota; kingdom Viridiplantae; phylum Streptophyta; class Magnoliopsida; order Alismatales; family Araceae; genus Colocasia; species Colocasia esculenta. The sequence goes on along the minus strand of CM024766.1, from coordinate 92,245,720 downwards.
CAGTTAGGGTTCAACGAATTAATTAACGATGGATACATGATGAAAAATTTTGAAACTAGGGGCGTTCGAAAGCTAACATGATGTAGTATTTATGAGAAGTTTCTCATGGTATGAGTCAAGTATGAACGAGGTTCACAAACAAACATGAAGGGTCGGGTGCATGGATCTGACAGGGATTCAAAGAATTAATTCTCCCTCATGGGAGATCGAAATAGAGCGAAACTAGGGGAGTTTGAAAGCTAATACGATGTAGTATTAATGAGAATTTTCTCATGACATGAGAACAAGTACATGCGGGGGTATAGAGCAAACATGAGAGTTTATGTTCATGGTAACAGCAGGGTTTCAAGCAATTAATTTGCCCAAATGGATGAGCGAAATACAACGAAACGAGAGGACTTTTGAAGAGGTTCATGAACTCTACCTAGGGTAATTTTTACACGAATTTAGCTTAAGAGATTGCCTACCTTTTTGCACTGTAAAGATCCTAGGGTTTGGGTTAATGAAATTTTCAAGTGCTTAATGAGTTTTTAATTACTTCGAATTATTCACCATTTATTCTAATTTAAATCCATTTATCATATTTATTCAATTGATTTCTTATTTTAATTCAATTTAATATTACTTATCCCAATATTGATAACCTTAATTCATCCATCCTTTGGCATCTTGCTTTTGGCCAAGTAACTTATGTATAACTTAATTGTACAACCAATATACTTAATTTACTTAATGGGTTAATTATCTTTTCGTTAGTGAATTTATTCATGGGCCAAGATTGTCCATTGGTCCAACTATCATAATGGGCTATCAACCCATATTATTTAAAGTCTACCCATATATTTATTTTAATTTTTAATTCACTTTGGCTCATATAATAATAGGTTCTCTATTTTATTCATTATTTACGATAATAAGTCGCATAAATTCTCAAACTAGGTCCAAATGACTTCTTTATGCCTAAACTTCTTGACGGATCATTAGAGAATATTATTTAAAGCATGACTATTATTTTTACGTCATTTTTATATGGGTTTATACGCATGTGATAATGATGCGTACCTTTTTAACTAGTTGAATGTATTAATAGATAAAATTTTAATTTATCCTATATTTAAAATTACAGAATTTTTTAGGGTACTACAGTGAACGTGTTGTTTACATGGTGACGTACGTGTGCATGGTTTGTGCGGTGTGTATAGGGTTGGTTTGTGGTGACTGGGCAGTGAGGTTCCAGCGTGAACCTAGCCTTGGTCCTTGAATATTTGTTATAGACTATTTAGGGTGGTTGCTTAGTAAGGCATAAGTATAGTTATTAAGGGGTTATCGTATGTTGAGTTTAATGTGGCAATGGAGGTCACGAGGTGACCAATGACAGGCCAAGTTATTATTGGTTAACGTATTTTATATATGTGTTTGTGTAGGCTACCTTGTAGGTCACAAGGTGACCGAGACAAGCTACTCCTCACATGTGTACCGTGGCTTGTAATAAAGATGATGTAAGCATGTACTATGGTTTGTGCTTTGCCGAGTGTGGTGGTCCGGCGCCTATTTCAGAATATCTCTCTAGTCGGGTACCCCAGATTTTGTGTGAGCCAGGCACGTTAGTACTCGGGATTTGTCCCGGTATTGTGTGTACCGTCGAAGTCTGTGTCGTCTGTCTTGGACACCCTCACTCCTGTGTTTGAGTTGTACGTCCGGCTGAGGGAAAGACGACAGAGGGCAGCGACTTGTGAGAGTTTGTGTTTGGTTGCTTGTAGCGCGCTCGTGGTTGGGGGCACGGACACCAGTAATCGACACTGGTCCCCAACTAGTCTTATTTTCCAGTGCCTCACTTTAGAGAGCTTAGTCCAGAGTCCCTAAAGGTACCAGGCATGGACCTGCAGCTGTGTAGTTTGTAGGTGTGGTGTTGGTTGGTCTCCACTGTTCTTTGACTTGTGCTTGTGGAGCGACAGTTGGACCTTTCGTCCGTGACTGCGAGACTGAGAGATAGTTCTTGTGTTGTGTTGTTCGGGTTAGATACTAGCGTTATGAACCAGTGGTCTGTTCCCGTGTGGTGGCGTCGTTCTTTCCGATTCGTGCTTTGCCACTGGTCGTGGCTTGTGTATAATGATTCGTTGGTTATGGTTTGACCCGTTTTGGTGCTGGTAGGAGGCACAGTTGTACTGAGGCTTTGTGGTGGTAGGTACCTGTACCCTTTGTGGGTATCGGTTTCTCGTGGCACATTGTGTACCAGTCTTTTTAGGTGTTGAGGTGGAGCTGTGCTCTGTGGAGGTCGTGTGGTGAGACCTTCCACTCGTTGTGTTTTACCCTTCCTCGGGTAAACTTCCTATTATGGTTTTAGTGTGTGATGAATTGGCCCGTTGTATCCAGTCCTGCTACCTTGTGCGTGGCTTTCGACATATCGAGGTTCGGGGTATAATGGACCAGCTCTTAGGCAGCAGTCCTGTTACTCATGTGTTTGAGGTTTGCTTGTGAAGCTTGTGGCCTAGGCAGAGGTTTGCCTATGTGGTCTATAGCTTAGGCAACCAGTTGTTGTAGTAGTGTGCCTGTGAGACTATGGTTTAGGCATTGCAGTTGTTGGGCGGATTAGTAGTGCGGTGCTAGTCCCATGATTTCTCTTTCCTTCCGAGGACTTCATGTTTATTGATATGTTTATGTTTAGTTGTTATTTGTTGTGAATGTTGTGAGCATGCCATGGTTGGCTATCAGAGTTGCCAGTGAGACCCTTTGAGGTTGAGGTCTCTCTTTAGTTTTGTGTATTATTTTTGGGTGGTCCCTACTGAGTCTGTGACTTATTGAGGCTCACTCCCCTATAGTTCCTTTCAGGGCTTACCGCTGGTATGACTTGTGAAGGTGTTGTAGCAGACTTGTACCACCAGCAGTAGTGTTAGTTGTGTTGTGTGAGCTTGTGCTCTCTCGAGGTATGCCTTAGGTAGTTGTACTTTTTAATTGGACATGTAATAATGTATTGAGACAGTTGTAAATTATTATATGTAGATATGAGCACATGTACTATCTTGTGTCTTATACTGCTGTGGTTGTCTTTTATATTCTTACTGGACACGTGTACGAGCTATCCCTTGTGAGAGTTCGGTCTGATCGCGGGAGGCAGACTTGGATATGGAGCCTTATTGGGCATAAATATCCAAGGCCGTTACATTTTCACTATTAAAAAATAGAAATTTAAGAGTACATATTTTATCATAAAATTATATATATATATTAACAAAGGATACATAAATAATTATTTCTACATCCAGTAGAAAAGTTAGAAATGGGGTACCCAAATCTACATATTTCTATTTTAGTTGAGAATAATACTTATAAGGCAGTGTGATTAGAAAAGATAAGATGAAATAATCAATGGATTTGGGCATAACTGCATAAGGTATTACAACTATACAACAATAGGCCTATAGTGCCGGTTTCCCATAATTACAAAAGTATAGTAGCTTTGTCACTTGTATTTTTTATTTTCTAAAAAAAGTTAACAATATGATATTCTCTAAAGAGAGCTTGGAATGTTGTAAAAAAAACTTTTATGCCCCTGTACTTCAACAGTGACTACTATAAAAAAGTAATTGTAGCAGTCCTCGCCGTTCAGACTTGTTAATTTAATAACGAGCTCGATACGACTCCACCTTCTGCGAATAGGCCAATGCCTCGTAAGGGATATCATTACTCGAGTCTGTGAGAACATAAAAGAAACATATTAAATATATATAAGATAATGTACTTTATATCATTTCACACATATTTACATGAAATTTACATAACCAGTTCTCAACTACAGTCAAAGGAACAAAGTACAATAACCCGGGGCATATCCCGAGGTGAAACAGAAAGTAAATTACATTACTGGTGGAGTAGGCCCGCCTCCACTGCGGTGCGACTCATAACTAGACGAGGGATGAGAACTCTCTTGCTCTCCTTCACCTGAAAGGGAGAAGTAGGGGGTGTGAGCCTCACAAGTCACTGGCTCAGTAGTGAAACTCTTCCAAAACCAACACTATGTAAAACATACGAGGAGTAAGAGTGAACAACTATAACTAAATAATTAATAGAACTATACATATGCTGAACTACATAAATATACAACACTACGTAAAATATACGAGGAGTAAGAGTGAACAACTATAACTAAATAATTAATAGAACTACACATATGCTGAACTACATAAATATACTGCAAATAGAAGTAGATACGTATGAATAGTAAGTATTAAACACTAATAAATAAACAACAAACCTCGTACAGAGTATGAGCTAAAGAAGAACAACGCTACACTCAGGTCACGAAGTTTGGTTCGCAACACCAGCTACTAATCTGGACAAACCACACAGGAAAAACCTCTTAGTCTCGTAGTCGTAGACCACAAGTCTAACTACGGCTCCACCTCTACAAGAACAAGAACTGTGGAGTCCAACCAACACCACCTGCTAGCTACCAAGCTGCAGACCCACGTCTGACGCACTTTTAAGGATTCCAGAATCCCTAGAGTGAGATTGTGGAACATAAGACTAGCTGAGAATCAACACTGTCACGTCCTACTCATCGACTATTTTCGGAGGTGACAAAGGATTCAAGATAAAGAAAATAGGAATCACCATTCTTAATTACAAGGTAGTGCACTAGAATAATTACATTACATGAATTGATAGTTTTAGGTTTAATATATACAATAACTTTAGGTGGCGGAGACTAAAGGAAGCAGGGTTCTCTAAGTTAGGATTCACTCGGCGCACAGTTCCCTGGGCGTTGGTCCCATCTGAGATGCTTGAAAGGAAAACATGATTCATGAGCAATTGTGCTCAGTAGGAAATCTCTTCAATAATAAAGTAAGATAGGACAATAGCATGGAAAGGACACCAAATATATCAATCAAGGAGAGAAAACAAATGTGACACCCAATACCAGAGTATAGTTCAGTGAAGTCGGAACCAAATAGTAATAAAATTCAAGCCATAATACAGTCTATGAAAATGTAGACTAAATTTAGCAGTAGGTGGTGTCATGCCAAACACCCAGTGGATTAGGGGTGTAAACGGAACCCGTTATTCCGACCCGATTCTGATAAAAATTACCGATTTCGGAATAGGAAAATGATACCGATAGCTTATCGGAATCGGTATCGGATATTCCGATAAGTTATCGGAATCAAAATCGGAATTGAAAAATAATCAGAATCGAAATCAGAATCGATATCGGTTATTCTGATAAATTATCATAAACTCAAAATGTAAAATTATGGTAAACACCTTAACTTATCGGAATTTCGATTCCAGTAATGTTATCGGAATCGGAATTAACCATTCTGATTTTATCAGAATCGGAACCATATTTCGGTTATCGGAATCGGAATATGTGTTTTTGGTTCCGAACCCGACTCATTTGCAGCCCTACAGTGGATCCATTTCGATTGGTACATATTCGAATAGTACGATTCAATAATTGATTCGAGTGCTCCTCCCAAAATTGGATCGGCCCCATTTGCACAGACATTGGTCCAGTAGAGTTCGAAGATCCAAAGTGTCCTCATTTCCATTTGATCAGTCTTTTAGTATGGTTCGGGCAGATCTCAAAATAACATTAATATTATAGCAAGTCTAATGCAAAAGTATCAGGATAGCAGGACAAGGTAAGACCAGTAAGTTGGATTGGCCTAAATTTATACAGTACTATAGAAAGATACAATACAACTAAGAAAAGGACAAGCTAGAACAAACAAGGGAATCGGTCGACTGTTCAGGAGATCTCAGTTGGTTTGTCATGCTTGCTTTTGTCTTAATCAGTCGAAGTCTCACTTCGTCATATCCAAAGTTAACATCATCATATCCGAAGCTAACTTCATCATATTCGAAGCTGGTACTTTGTCATGTTGTTTTTTGTCTTGATCAGTCGAAGTCACACTTCGTTATATCCGAAGCAACACTTCGTCATATACGAAGTTAACTTCGTCATATCTGAAGTTACACTTCGTCATATCCGAAGCTACACTTCGTCATATTCGAAGCTTCACTTTGACTGACTACGTTATATCTTGGATAGTCGAATTGTCATATTAATTGTTGAACATCGATTGTTTCTAAACATCAATTATCTTTAAATATCGATTATCTTTATAAAACATCGATTATCTTTATATATTGATTCTCTTCATAAAACATCGATTGTCTTTATAAAACATTGATTGTCTTTATATATTAAAACATTGATTGTCTTTATAAAATATTGATTATCTTTATAAAACATCGATTATCTTTATATATTGTTTGGCTTCATAAAACATTGATTGTCTTTATACAATGATTACATTTGTTTCACATGATTATCTTATTATTTCTCTGTCTGACTACAAATCTTTTTATCTGTCTCATAAGATCTCTTCCTTCCAGGGGTAGAATCAGTCGACCGGAATGGTAAGATCGATTTCCGATGGTGTTACAGATTTTCTTCACAGTGGTAAATGAGAGTTTAGAAAAGAGCTCAAGGCTGTGACCTGATACAAAAATGGTCTCCTCTAACAAGAACAAGTATTCGGAAGACACTTGAAGAGTAGTACTGTAACACTCCAAAAATTTATTGGAAAAATATGAAGAATGTGGTTGATACACATTATTATTATCATTGGATTGAAATAATTAGAATCTGAGATTAATTAGTACTAATAAACGTTACCCCAGTGACGTACACAGAGGTGCGCGCTCCAACAGGGCGACATCGAAAAACTATAACGAAATTGAAATATGAGAATACCATAATTTCCAGAAAAATATGGTGGTATCAGAAATGTAAATATTCGGATTTGTTGACATACGGATTACGAGATTAAGCCGACACAACTATTTTTCGGGCGATTTATCACACAGTGTAAAATAAATTCTAAAAATTAAACTAAAATCACCATAATTTGTAAAACCATCACATTAGTCTATGGTTGAAATTTTAAAACAAATGGACATTATTTGAATATGTTTGCATGAGGATCTTTGGCCCAACTGAATTTTGGTCCAATTACGGTGGCCATTTTTCTGGGATTTTCTGGGTGCCTACGTGTGAGGCTTAGGGGAAGCCAGCACACTTGAGGGTGAAGGTAACACGTTAGTTACCATGTGTAACTTGCAGGGCATGCATGGGCTAGGTGGCTGTGGGTGGTTAAGTGGGGTTTTACTTCCAACACCTGGGAACTGGCGTGGCATTGTGCATGGAATGAGCTTGGAGTTATAAAACTCACTCCATAACCAGCTTGTAAACTTTCCCAACGCAAACCTCTGTTTCTTCCTCTTGTTCTTGCACTCTTTGTTTTGCTCTTGTTTCCCTGCTCCTTGCCGCTGGAACTACTTGTGAGGAAGTTGTTGCTGCTGTGCACTCAAGGCTCTACCGTGGGGGTGTAGCTGTGAAGCCAGTAAGGCAAATTTGGGAGGTTGTTGTAGCTACACAGCAAGCTTCAGCTGCTTCTTCTCTTACTTGTGGTTAATTCTCCATCTTCTTCAAGCTAGGTAGGATTCAATCTTCTTTCCTTCTTCTCTGACTCTTGTACTTGAACTAGCCATCAAACTTACGGTTTTAATGTTCAAGCTCTTGTTTTAGTTCCATGAATGCCTTTAGTACCATTTTTCAAGATCATGTAGGATTCTCTTCCTATTCTTCTTCTCTTCTTTCTACATTTCAACCGAATTCAGTAATTTGAAGTGATTCTTCACCTTCTCAAATCAGGTAGAATTCTTTTCTCATTCGATCTTATTCATTTGACTTGCTATGAAACCTCCTGTGTAGGTGGTTCAATCCTCAAACTGTTGATTGACTCTATAAACATTCTTGGAAGTGTGTGTTCATCCTGTAGAACTTCTTGTCAAGTACCCATTTGTTGTTATAGGAGTGTTCTCCCAATATCACTTTGTGCTAAGTGTTAAGCTAATCAGGTGTAGGATTCACTTCCTTCTTCCTCATTCTTGTCTTCTTCTCAAGATAGAGATGCTCCTGTTAAATATTAACTTCTTCAGTTCCTTTTTCTGGTAGTTGTAGACTTTTACATTAGAGAGAAGAAGAGTCTAGTTCTACTCCATGTAGGAAACTCTTTCTTCTTCTTCCATCCTTAGTTCTAGAGTCTTATTTTGAAGTCACAAACATCTTTAGTACAGTGAGTTTATTCCCTATTTAAGGGTGTGTATCTTCAAGTTTCAGATTTGAATCCTTAAGTACTTCGGGAATTGAGTATCCATATTGTAGGATTTTCTCTATCCTCTTTCCTTCTTTGTTAGAATCCTCAAGTTTGAGTGTATACTATATCCACACCTTGATTTGTGTTCTGAAAAGATCAATAGGTTTGCCTTTCTTTCCATTGTGTTCATGCTTTAACTAAAGCTCATGCTTTGGCCAAAATATACTTGTGAAGAAATTCTTGTTAGATGCAAGGAAAAATCTCTTAGAAGGGTTGTATATACTTTAATCTTCCTTTCATAAGTTTTTCATACCATCCATGTTGTAGAATTCTTCTTCTTCCTCTTCTTCTTTCTTTCTGACTGTTTTCTGAATACAGCACTAGTGTCGACACACCCCAAAACTAGTGTCGACACCATAGATTTCTTTGTTCTGACTGTTTGCTGGAAAATAGAACTAGTGTCGACACACCCCTAGACTGTGTCGACACTACAGATTTCTTTGTTCTGACTGTTTTCTGGAAAACAGAACTAGTGTCGACACACCCCTGGACTGTGTCGACACCACAGACTCCTTTGTTCTGATTGTTTACTAGAAAACATAACTAGTGTCGACACACCCCTGGACTGTGTCGACACCATAGACTCTCTTTCCTTTCACTGCCTTATGAAAACAGTGGCAGTGTTGACACCACAACGAACTATGTTGAGCCCATCTATTTCTTGTTGTTTCCACCACCTAAACACTTGATTGAATTACTCAAATTTCTTTCATCCCTACCTTGGGTTATTCCTTAAAAGTTCCCAACTACAATTATTCTTTGTGAAGCTATTAACCCCTGTGATCAGTGAAAGAAGTTTCCAAGTTCTTATTGTGTGAAATAAGTGAGTACATGAGTACTCTTGAGCCATTACCAGAGTGAGTATGTTATGATGACGAGTTGTGAGTTTTAGACTCATTTGAGAATTATGCCTGGCAAATAAGGGCTGGTTCAGTCCTGGGGAGAGCACCCGAATTCGTCAATGGCCACGCGAGGGCGTTGAGGACAAGTGGATGTTGGCATGCATCATTACGTTCTTGATTAGTCGTCATATCATACATGTGTGTGTGAATATATATACCTGAATCAGATCTTAAGTGTCATCTTGAATTATTGATCATGCTTCTACATTACTCTTGTTATACATGTGTTATTTAGGGGACTCGTTCGTTCATTCTTTTTGATACTCCGTGTTAGCAATATCCAAGTTTTTATCTTGAGACTATACATCTGAGCCCTTTTTATTTAAAGGAATTAAATTCTACTGGGCTAGTTAGCTCACAAAATCCTTCCTTTTCAGGTAATCTACAGATCTAGAAGGCGGGACTTCGGGATTTGTGTGTAGAGTGACCAACCTTGGCGGCATTTTACTCTTGAGATTATAAATCAGGAACCATGTAACACCTATTGAATGGAAAATAATACTATTTATTTAGTGAAACCTCTGAGCAAATTTATGCACAATTAGTTTAAGTTTTACTCTTGATTTCTCGTTCGTTCACGTTCTGGCATTTATAGTTATATTAAATGTTCGGACATGACAAGTACAAGCGAGAAGGGAAAATAGGGTAGCACAAGCGAGAAGGGAAAATAGGGTAGCACAAGAGAGAAGGGAAAAATAGTGTAGCACAAGCGAGAAGGGAAAATAGAAGACAAGGTTTCTACCTTAGCTAGAAGAAAATGAGAATAATCTCAAAGAGGCAGAGCTTCTGAAGCTTCTTCCAAACAGCACCTAGCACCTCCTCCCTCCTCCTCCTTCTTCAGACCTCAGCAGAAACAGTAGCAATAGTGCGAGGTTTGGATAATAATCACTAGGGGGGGTGTATATATAGAGATTAAATTTGTGAGGCGTGCGTGAAATCTGGATGGTGGGGATGAGCTCCGCCGGGGATTTAACCTAAAGTTAACACGTAAGGTGCTAATAAGTAATGTGGATTACATAGGTGAACAATGAAATGACTACGTAATCACTGTGTCACAAAGCATATATGTATAATATCATTTTCTTTTAATTCTTTTCTATTAATGAAATTTTATTTATTTAAGTTGTCAACTTATGTAAACTTAGGTGTGCTTATTCCCAATGATTATTTTGGTAAGGGCTGTGTGAGGTGCACTTCATTTAATGATAACGTTATCATGCAATATTTAAAAATTACATGACCAATTATTTTTATAAATAAGTTTGAGGTGTTACAAGTACGTCTACTGGTGTCCGTCCTCCCAATGACGAGCATGCTAAAGCAGCCGAACAAGAACCAACCACACCATAAGTCACTGCCCTACTGTCGTCTTTTCCTCAGCCAAACGTACAACTCGACAAACGAGGGAGGGTGTCCAAGAAGACGATACAAACCTCGACAGTACACATAGTACCAGGACAAACCCCGAGCATAATGTGCCAGGCTCACAAAGAACTTAGGGTACCCAACTGAAGAGGTAACCATGGTAAGCGTCATACTTCTAAGCCCAATCTCACACTCAAACCACATAAACACGACGTCCAATACCTTTACTGATACCCACACACCTCTAACCATGGTCTACAAGACCCACAAACCTCAAACCATCTCATTAAGCCTTAGAACACATGACGCGACTTGGTAGGGTGTCGCGTTTAGAATGTGATGCCCCGATACGGTGTGTTCCAGATGTAAACGTGTCGGTTCGGCCTGTCACGTTCAGAACACGACCACCAGATCCGTCGCGTTCATAGACTGATCACCAATTCGAAAAACCTGCACTAAAAACTCCACACAACACACCTTAAACCTGCTATGACCACTCACAAAAATGCTTTTTCATGCATCTAAACCATCAAACCATCCATAAACAGTGATCAACGGAGGAGAATATCCCTACCAACGTGAAGAACACGAAGAACTCCAATCGATCAACGTTTCCCACGCTCTGAACAACCTCCTTTTGCCAAGAACATGCCAGGTCACTAGCTCGAAGTCAAAATTGCCCAGAAATCCATCAAAATCCTCTCCTCGGCCGAACATAGCTTCCTGCTCTGTTTGGCCGACCTACACTCTATTAAACAGTTGAAGTTGAGAAAGCGATGTAGTAGGCCGTCGCATTAAAAATGTGACATTTCTGGTACATGCGTTCTGGAACCCGATGCCACGCGTCAACCACGCATGCGCCACACGTCGTGCAGACAGCTGAAGACCGAAAACAAGCGGCGGGGAGAATGCGACGCAGGCAGGGGACACATTCTGAACGGAATGCCCTCCCCCGTCGTGTTCTCAAACAGAGAACCAAAGGGCCTATTGGGCCCGGATCTTTGGCCCACAACACCCACACAACCTGTCAAACCTCAAAATACAACCCAAGACCACGCACATTGGTTCATATGCCAACCGAACCACAATCCGAATGATCAAAATGGAAGTAATTGGACATATCCGTTGACTGTTTTACCCTTAGTCTATTTATGTTTCTTTTTTTTTTTAATTTGCGTCATCTATCCCTCTCCTCTCCTGCTCTCTCACTTCCTCTCCCTAACTATCCCCTTGTCCCTCTCCCCCACTCCCTCTCCTCTCTCGCTCCCTTGCTCCCTCTAATGGCTACTTCCAACTTCTTGTAGATGATGTTGGATTTGCAGCAAATGAATGAGCAATATTGGTCAGAGAAGATTGAAACGATATCTAGAATCAGTTCTTAGAGGGCTTTGTACATGTCCAGGATCTAGAACAACTTTCTTCAGAGATTTGCTCTCCAGTGCAATTGCATCGGCGAAATCGAGCAACTACATCACGGGGCTGCAACATGCCTCGAAGAAAGATAGATCAAAGATAGCTGCGAAGTCGACAAAAATGTGGTCGCAAAGGCGATGCTCACAAGGGAAGAGGATGCAAACAATGATGTTAATGACCTTGGTCCACCTCCCGATCTCCTCCTCCACATTTGTTCACAACATTCTTTGCACTTCTTCAGATGAGTCAAGGTGAAGCCCTAGTATAGAGATGCACTAGTCTTCTAAGAAATCCCACCTATAGATGCCGAAGAACCAAAATCTCTTGGGAAGGCTCCGTACTTGCTGGAAGAGGGGGGGGGGTGCAGAGAAGTATATGAAGTATGGAGCAGAGAAAATGTTGGGTTGAGTGTGTTTTGAAATTTCCTAAAGTTGTATTTTAATGATGACCAATGAACATCACTCATACTTTGATTTTGATGATGACATATTGTGATTTTAATGATGACATATTGTGATTTTAATGATGATATGTTGAACATGTTATACATTCTATACATATCACAATAATGCTTAAACAACATGTTCTTGATGTTTAATATATCATATTTTAATGATAATACATTGTACTAATAATTTATGTGTTTAATTTTCAGGGATATATATTTCTTGTCATGGTAGTGTCGACACACCCACTGATGGTGTCGACACTGGGTCAGAGTCCCTGAAGGTTTTTCATGAAGACAGGGTCAAGTGTGTCGACACAGCCCCTGGTAGTGTCGATGCTAGTCCCAGATTCCAGAAGACCCAGTTGCCAGACTGGGATAGTGTGTCGACAGAGCCAGTGAGTGTGTCAACACTAGTCCCATCTCCCAGAAGACCTGTTTTGTGCAATTGAGACAGTGTGTCGACACACTTAGTGACTGTATCGACACACTCCGGCTGAAACTCAAAATCGTGATTTTATCTTGACACGTGGCTGCTGGGGAATTAAGGGATTTGACCTAGGTTTTTGTGCCCACGTACCCCAAGGCTCCTTATGGTCATATGGGGCTATATATACCCATGTTTCTTTTACTCCAAGGCAATCCCCATAGGAGAGAGACTAGATATCTCCAGAAAAGGGTGTGGCGGCTGCAGAAAGGAAAAGGGGGAGCAGAGCAGTGCTGTTTGGAAGGAGAACGTGAAGAAGAAGAGAAGAGAAGAGGAGAGAGGAAAAAGTATCAGCATCCAGAAAGGGAGCAAAGCATCGCCATCAAATTGAGGAGCAGAAGAAAAGCAAAGTAAGAAGAAGAACTGGCAATCCGGATGCCACTGAAGCAGAGCATCGTGGATTGAAGAAGATCTCCAACGAATTTCTTCAAACATCTTCAATCCAAGCTTCTGCAAGTCTTCTTCATTAAGGAACATCCAAGTCACATCTATTTCATTTATTTTCTTGGAGTGTTCATGCAGTTTTTCATTGTGTGATCTGTGCATGTGTTCTACATAGATCACTTAATTCTGTTTGTTCGATTTTCATCATTGTATTGAGATAGATCGGGCTAGAGAATCTATTCTCTAATTGAGCTTGTTCTAGCAGAACTTGGATCTTTCGTAGTCCAAAGGTTTGGAGCCGTAGTGCTCCGGTGTTGAGCCGTTGTGCTCAAGTGCTTGTGAGTCATCGTACTCATAAGTGGTTTGTGGAGTAGGTCGTCGTACCTATCTCCTGGGTTTTCTTTGAGTCTTTGTACTCAAAGGGTTTGGAGTCGTCGTGCTCCGGTTGTTTCTTGAGTTGTCGTGCTCAAGGGTGTTTGGAGTCGTCATGTTCCAGTGTGTGTTGTACTCAAGGTTTTGAGTAGTGTGGCCTCACTGTGTGAGGGGTGGACGTAGGAGTCACTGGATGTGATTTCCGAACCACCTAAAAATCCTCTATGCAGTGGTTTGAATTGTGGTTTGACTTTGTATTGCGCTAGATGCATGTATAGGGATTTCGTTCACACTTCTAATTGATTTTCTCACACACACTAATCACACATATTGCATCTGTTTAGTGGGGTTTCATTTGAATAGATATCTTAATTCGAAGTAATTTTTAAATTGCTTTAGTTTTCGCTACAAATCTATTCAACCCCCCTTCTAGATCTGATCCATCCACCTATTCGATCCTACAATTGGTATCAGAGCAGGTTTTCTATTCATGGGTTGTGTTTTTGGGAGATCTGTCCCTGTGTGCTTAATTGCTCTGATTCCTACAGTTGGTATCAGAGTGGGTTAACCACTCTAATTGTTAGATCTAATTCCTTGTTACATTGATTCACTGTGATTAGATTTAATAATCTTTTGAGTTTTGGTATAATGGAAAATCTCTTTAATCTGCATGAATTTCCTGTTATAATTTCAGAGAAATCCCCAATCTCACTTTCATCAAGTCTTTCAGAGGAAGCACAAATAAAAGCAACAAAAGGAATTCACAAATGCTCAATGACAAAGAAGAGCCTCAATGAATCCAGAAAATCAACAATTCAGAAGGTTGTGGCTCTCACTGCACATTCTAAGAGCTCAGAGCATTCTTCAACCTCTTCAGAACACAAGAGTTCAAATGGGTCTACAAGGTCAGGTAAATCAATTCCAGATCCATTTATACATTCTAATTCTGACTCTAATGTAGATGAAGGCATGTCTTATGTTGAATTGATTGAATTCTGTGAAAAGATGCAAAATCTTAATGCAAAACTGAACACTAAAAATAAAGATTTGAAAAAGACTTTAAAACATTGCCACAAAGAGAGTGAAAAATAGAAAAATACACTTGAATTGCTCCAGAACAATGATAAAGATCCTTCATAAGAAAATGAGAACTTGAAAATTGAAGTTCAGAAACTGAATTCTGAAAAAAAAAGTTTGAAAGATAAAATCAAAATTTGTGAAAACAAGTTGTCCAAGTTGAAAGAAAATCATGATCAGTTGGAATATGAAAATCTTGATTTGAAAGATGAAAATGAAAAATTGATTGATCTCAATGAAAACTTCAAATTTGATAATGATCAATTAAACAAACAGATTTCTAACATGGCTCATGATCATCAAATAAATGAAAGATGCAAACAACTTGTTGAAGAAAATAGTCATCTAAAAAGGAAGATTGAATGCTTGTTCCATGACAAACCATTGGACAATGAATGTAGCAATTTGAGTAATAAAATTGCCGATTTGGAAAAACAAATTGCTCAATTTGAAAATAAAAAGAACAAGATGAAAAATGGTTTGGATGTCATGCTAAACAAGCTTCAAATTTCAGAAAAAGAAGTTGTTGCATTAAAAGCTGAAAAACAGAAGCTTCAACATGAATTGAAAAATACTAAAAACACAAGTCTTGCTTCTGTGAGAGATAAGAAAAATGAAAATAAAACAAAACTAACATTTGTTAAAGCTACTGCGAACAAGAACTCTGCTAATTCTAATGAAAAACTTGTGAAAGTTCTTGTTCATAAACAGACAGAGAAAAAGAAATATGCTACTGTTAATAAGATTCATCTACTTCCTCCATCAGTTCAAAAAGCTCCAAAGCAAGTTCCAAATTCACATCATGCCAAGAGCCACCAAAAGGTACCTCCTTCTCTTCATGGTAAGCCTCCTCACATGAAAAGGAGATTCTAGCAAATGCATACATGTCAAGGTAAGTACCAGGTAAGAAATGATCTCATTTGCTGTAATTGTAATAAACCTGGTCATTTAGCCAAATCTTGCTGGAATAGAGATCAACATTTCAATAAACATGCCAAATCAGTCCAATGCTTTCATTGTTATAAAATTGGTCATATTTCTAGGGACTGTTGGTACATAAATGATTTTGTTGTGCACACTCAGAAATTCCAGTCTAATGCATATGCTCATACACATAGGAATAAATATCATGTTCATACTGAAAATGTTCAGAAATTCCATGTGTGTAGGCATAGAAATGTTGCACAAAATCATTCTGTTTCTGCTTATATTAAAAATCCAAAAATTAGAAAACTTCATGAAAACATAGATGCATTGAGCAAGGTAAAAAGAAAATTTGGAACTAATTCTGCTCATAGTTCTGTCAATGAAAGAAATGCATCTATACCAAAAATAAAATCATTTTGGATTAAAAAATCTTTATTGCATTCTAACATTGATTTCATTGCAGGACCCAAGCAAGTGTGGGTCCCAAAACCAGCTTGATCAGCAAGCTGAGGAGTCTTGCAGTCATACATTGTAAATGGATTCAAGATATTGGCTATGCAAGGTAAGAAATGATTGGAGAACACATGTAAAATCTTTGAAAAGCAATTGAAGTCCTTTCAGGTAAACTTCTTTATCATTTCAAATTTGAATTGCCTGAATTGAAATGATGTTTGATTTTTTATCTGAACAATGAAAAATGTGTTCTGATGCTACTCCCAACAATAACTTTGTGTTTTAACACTTGGAATCATGTTTGTGTTATCATGCTTGCTTAACTGTGCCCATGATTCTGTATGCATATCAACTGCTTTGACTTTTTGGTATACAAATGATGACATGTGGAAAAACAAGTTATGCTTGTTTGGAAGCTATCATTATGCGTGAGTAAAATACTCCACCAAGTGTCAGAAGTCATGTTATGCTTAAAGCTAATTGTGTGCACAATCATGTGTGAATTGCTTGCTAGCTTTTTCATTCCATGCACATATTAAGGGTGAGTAAATTTGAAAAAGTGCAAAAATATTCTTGAAAAATGCAATGAATTTTATGCTAAAATTAAAGAATAATTGACCTTTTTACAGTACTATGTGGTATATCAAATGGTGAAATGTGAAAGGACAAGTTAGGCTTGTCTGGAAACTCTCATCATGCGTGAGAAAAATTCTCCGCCAAGTATCAATAGTCTTTTTCTGCATAAAAGGTCATCAAGAAAAATAAAAATCTCAAAAACTTTATTTTAAGTCTTTGAAACACTTTTGAGTGGTTGAAAAACTTTTCTCCTTCATTAAATTGCATGTTGATATATGCTTGATCATGTTCATACTTTTTCTGTGCAAACTACTTTGAATGAACATATCTGAATTGTTTAAATGATCATTTCATATCATGCATATCTTATAGGGAAGTGAGTCAAAAGAATCTTTGAGTGAAATGCTGGAGAAATATTCTTTCATATCTGATTTATTAACAACTCCCATTCAGTTTGTTGACAAATGTTCTTGTAAATAAATTCCTCACTCTCACATTGCATTGACATTCTTGGTATATCAAATGGTGATTTGAAGAAAGACTAGTCGGGCTTGTTTGGACACTTTCACTATGCGTGAGTATATGTCTCCGCCAAGTATCAAGAGCCTTGTATGTAATTGTTGAGGGGGAGTCCTTGTCTTTCAAATAAAACATTCACGTTCATTATGTTTTCACTTGATTCCATTCCTATTTCTTCAATAATCTTCATGTTCACATTGTAAGGGGGAGATACATGAAAGGGAGAGTCATTGTCATATCTCTTGAACTTACTTGTCTATTTTGAACCCCAAAGTCATCAGAATTTTTGAGTCCTTGTGCTATTTTCTTATGAGAGAATTAAAACATTGAAACTAAACTCATTGTGCATTTAGTTTAATTTCAAAGATTCAGTATCATTTCAAGGTTAAGCAATCTTAATACTGAATGTCTTTAAAATGACTTGTAAAACACTTGTAGGCACATGAGTGGCTTTACTATTTAACATGTGCATGTTTAAGCTTCATTTTTACCACATGTTAAGAATAATTTTTCTAAATTCGTATTCCTAACTTTTCTGGTCAAAGCAAACATATTCCTGTAAAACATTAAAAGAAAATAATCAAAACCTTGGAAGGATACAAACAGAGCAATGCAAATTCTTGAACCACTAAGTAACCGGGCCATTTCACCTAAAAAGTGATTTGTTTCGCGTAAAAAAGTGGAAATCAAATTTTCAACTTTGTATAAGATAATGAAAGTTAAACCACTGAGTAATCAGAAGATCTTGCATCTGATCAATGTGATCTCTTGCATTGAAAAGTGAGATTTGACTAATTTATTTTTGTATTCTTTCCCAGCCAAAATTACAAGAAAATCAAAAGACATGATAGAAAAGTTTAAGACCTTAATAAAGCTCATGTATACTGAGTTTAGACCTATTATTCTACATTGTGTTAAAATTAAAGCTCCTAACATCCTTGTTAAATACTTCTGATCACTCATATAGGTCACTTTATTTCACATTTGCATCATTATTTTAACCACATTCAGATCATTATATCTTGCAATACCTTGTGTTGAGTGTGTCTTTGTGATTAAACTTTGT
Source organism: Colocasia esculenta (assembly GCA_014218235.1). Classification (NCBI taxonomy): domain Eukaryota; kingdom Viridiplantae; phylum Streptophyta; class Magnoliopsida; order Alismatales; family Araceae; genus Colocasia; species Colocasia esculenta. Next base: position 92,227,509 of record CM024766.1, on the reverse strand, counting down.
GGCACAATACCAAAAACACAATCATTTCTCTCATTTGACAATATCACTTTGCCTCACTTATTTTGATTACTTCTGACCATTCATTTCCTACATTTCATTTCTTGATCTCCTACAATCTTTGTTTCTCTCTCTTGTCTAACTTTTTGATGTTGTCAAAAAGGGGGAGAAAGTTCCTTAAAGGAGGAGAAAGTAAAAGTTTCTAGGGGAGAAAGTTCTTTATGGGGAGAAAGTTCAAAGGGTGTATATGGTCAAGGGGAGTTATTGCAGTCAAGGAAGTCAGGTTATTGGGAGATTGTGCATATGTTTTGTCATCATTAAAAATGGGGATATTGTTGGGTTGAGTGTGTTTTGGAATTTCCTAAAGTTGTATTTTAATGATGACCAATGAACATCACTCATACTTTGATTTTGATGATGACATATTGTGATTTTAATGATGACATATTGTGATTTTAATGATGACATATTGTGATTTTGATGATGATATATTGAACATGTTATACATTCTATACATATCACAATAATGCTTAAACAACATGTTCTTGATGTTTAATATCTCATATTTTAATGATAATACATTGTACTAATGATTTATGTGTTTAATTTTCAGGGATATATATTTCTTGTCATGGTAGTGTCTACACACCCACTGATGGTGTCGACACTGGGCCAGAGTCCCTGAAGGTTTTTCATGAAGACAGGGTCAAGTGTGTCGACACAGCCCCTGGTAGTGTCGACACTAGTCCTAGATTCCAGAAGACCCAGTTGCCAGACTGGGATAGTGTGTCGACACAGCCAGTGAGTGTGTCGACACTAGTCCCATCTCCCAGAAGACCTGTTTTGTGCAATTGGGACAGTGTGTCGACACACTCAGTGACTGTGTCGACACACTCCATGTAACGTCGTGTGTTTTTCAGATCCTTATGGATCATGTGTGTAATGGTTGTGATGGCCATTGTGAGGCCAGTGTGGTTTGGACGTGTGGTATGCGCAGGTGTGGTGCAGGTTTAGTCCTGAAACAAAATAGGACCTGCTGTAGTTGAGTAGGGGTTGACGGCCAGGTGTGGACGTTGACTGGCTTGGCGTCCATCGAAAGTGACGCCAACCTTATGAACTTAACGGCTGGCTTTGTGGACGTCTACTGTGACGGTTCCCTAAACGGCATTAGGGTTGACGCCAACCTGTGCGACCTGCAGAATATAGGTCTACCCGAGGATAGTTTCCTCAGTTCATTCTCCCTCTCCCTTGCCCTATTTTCATGCCCCTTGCTTCCCCACTACTTCCAACAGTTGTAAAAGGTTAGTTGGAGGATCGTGGAACGTGAGGTGGTGACGAATCGGCCAAGGAAACGTTGGAGCGAGGTGTAATTGCCGTAGGAGCTCGCGGAGGGTTTCGTGCGAAGCAGGAGAATTTATGAGGTTTAAGTACTTATTGAGGTAGGGAATGATCCCTTTAGTCCCTATAGGTTGTGATAATGCATTTGGAATGCATGAATTCACATGTTAATTGTGTTTTTGGGAATGGTTCTGCATGCGGGGTTAATGGGTGGTTTGAACAATTTAACAAAGGAAATATGTTGTTTTGAGTTAATTAGAATTCATGCATGTTAAAGGAGGTGATTCCTCATGTTTTTCTATTAAATTTAGGGCTGGGAATACCTGAGGTATCAGCCTAAGGTTTCTGTGAAGTTGATAGCCAAGATCTTGGCATCAACATCGATTGACGCCAGGTTCTTCAGCTGAGAGATTAACAACTATATACCTTGCCGTTTACATCCCATTGACAGCAGTCGATGTTGCCGCCAGCATGTTTTTATGAAAATGTTGTTATATTAGATATTTAATGATATTGAGCGGTGCAATGATAATTGTGGTGCACCTAGTACTCGTGGTTTCTGAGACTAGCGTACTGGGTACGCAGTTGGCTGGTTCTTTACGTGTTTACGTGGTGTTCACGTGTAGTGAACTACTAGTGCACGCGGTTTACGTGAGTCTTCACGTGGTTTGTGTGACGTGCACGTGGTTTTGTGTACGTGGCGAGTAGTACAACGCCTACCGTGGTTACCTCTCCAGTTGGGTGCCCCAGGTTCTCTGTGAGCCAGGCTATTAGCTCGGGGCTTTGTCCCGGTACTTGTGTTGTACCGTCGATGTCTGTGTCGTCTGACCTGGACACCCTCACTCTTGTGTTTGAGTTGTACGTCTGGCTGAGGGAAAGACGACAGTGGGACAGTGACTGCCGTACTTGTCTTTTAGTCACTTGTAGCGCACTCGTAGTTGGGGGTACAGACACCAGTAGTCGACACTGGTCCCCAGCTAGTCCTTTTCCAGTGCCTCACTCTAGAGGGCCTAGGCCAGGGTCTCCAGAGGTGTCAGGCATGGGCCTGCGACCGTGTGGTCCGCAGGTGGTGGTGTTTAGTTGGTCTCCACAGTTGCTTGACCTTTTCACGTGGAGCGGCAGCTGGACCTTTCGTCTGTGGCTGCGAGACTGAGAGGTAGACCTGTGTTAGCTTGTCCGAGTCAGTCTCTGGTGTCGCGAACCAGTTCACGTGGCTCGTGTTTGGCTGTCTCTACTTTAGCTTACACACTTGTACTGGTTTGCCGTTTAATTATTACAATTGTTTTTCATAGTCGACAGACGGTGAGTACTTTTACAGCTTTCATATCCTGCTTAGCTGTTCTATAAATTGTTGGTACTGTTTACTGCTTTTGTACCTGTGTTTTTGGTTTGCTCGATTTTGGGGGAGTTCCCTACTGAGCCAGTGACTAGCGAGGCTCACCCCTACCCCCACGGGTGAGAGCGAGGAGGACGTTTCTCGACCGTCGTCTAGTTCGGAGCCGCGTCGTAGCGGGGCAGGGTCAGTACCTCCAGCAGTGTAGTCCCTGTAGTGTAGTTGTAGTAGCAACAGTGTAGAAGTGTTGTGTAGCTAGTTGGTTACTTTCTTCAGTTGTACCTCGGGGTATGCCCCGGGCTCTTGTACTTTCTTTTCTTTTTCTGGAGTCATGGCTATGTAAACTTGTAAAATATATATGTGAAATGGTGTGTTCCTTTGTGTTTACACAGACTGTGGTTTGGTATCCCTTGCGAGGCTTCGGCCCGTTCGCGGGAGGCGGACTCAGATCAAGTACGTTATCGGTTTAACAGGCTTGGCTGAGGTGTTCCGTCACAGTTGCTATCAGAGCAAGGTCCGTGTTAATATAAGGGAACTAGAAAGATACATAGCCTTATTTCGGTCTTTGTACACTGCTGGTAGGGTCCCTGGTTTTTGATAATTGTTGTTTTGTTTTTTTTTGGTGTTTTGTTTATGTAGAAATTTGAAATGGCTGATAGAAGAGATTGGGGTGGTGGTGGAGATGATCCAGAGAAGAGTACTCAGCGTATGATAGAAAGGATTTGGGAAAGCCTCACAGATATTCGGGCAAGAATGGATCAGCACGCGCCAGTACCACTAATTGCCGTGCCACCTGGGGATGGAGAGACTGTACCTATAGCTCCAGTTCCGCCAGGAGTGGAGGTGCCTTTTGTAGCACCCTTGCCACCACCACCACCAGTGTTATTAGCAGAGGAACCAGTAATGCAAGTTGAGAAATTCTTGAGATTGCAGTCGCCTACTTACTCAGGAGGGTCGAATCCAGATACAGCGGAACATTGGGTCCATGAGATTGAGAGGGTCTTTGCGACCATGAGATGTTCGGCAACAGATAAAGTTGTGCTAGCTGCCTATCAGTTGCGAGGTTTTGCATTGGAATGGTGGCAATTGAAGATGCAAACCACCTTCGCAGGTAGGACAGAAGAGGCTATCACTTGGTCAGAATTTCTTGATGTATTTAATGATACATTCTTTCCGATTCAAGTGCAGCAAGTGAAGAGAGAGAAGTTTCGGACACTCCAGCAAGGTAACTCTTCAATTTTAGAGTACCAGATGCGATTTATGGCACTTAGCCGATATGCACCTTATGTAGTATCAGATAATAATATGATGGTTGAGTATTTCATTAGAGGTTTGAGAGTAGAGTTGCAGAATGCAATAGTACCTCTCATGTGTAAAATAGTGGAAGAGGCAGCTCAGAGGGCAGCTACGTTGGAGAGGTCTATTCGGACTCGTCAGGTGGGCGAGTCAGGCTCAGGTAGTTTTCGGCTATCGCAACAGTCAGTGGGTGCGAGTAAGGGTAAAGCACCAGCAAGACCTTCTTCATCAGGTTTTGGTAAATGGGGCCAAAAATTGAAGCAACCATTTAAAGGTAAAGGAAGAGGATGGGGAGGTCGACAGCAATTTCAGCAAGGTCGGGGTAGGCCAGAGGTGGAGGAGTCGTAGCAGAGTACTGCCAGGCAGCCCATTATTCCACCAGGGTATAGATGTTATAATTGAAATCAGCCGGGGCATTTGATCCGCAATTGCCCCTATTCGAGAGAGTATGGATATGGAAGAGGTGTGCAGCAGCAGCAGCAGCCTCAGCAGTCTCAGCAGCCACAGGCAGGTCGTGGCAGAGGAGCACCGCAACAGCGAGGAAGAGGCCGGGTTATGGCTATCACCCGAGCCCAGGCGGAGGCATCGAACATGATAGAAGGTACTTTACCTCTTTATGATTATTCAGCAAGAGTTTTATTTGATTCGGGTGCCTCTCATTCTTTCATTTCTGAAGAATTTCTGGATTGCATGGCTCATCCTTTAGAGGAAAAGTCTTGTGAGTTAGTAGTGGAGGTTCCCTCGGGTGAGTTCCTGCTCACATCGAGCTATATAGATGAAGCTTCTGTTATGATTGAAGGGAACCAGATGCCGGGTCGGTTATATGCCCTGCAATTGACAGATTATGATATTATTTTGGGTATGGATTGACTTGAGACTTATGGAGCAATGCTAGATTGCAGAAAGAAAAGGATCAGGTTTTGTCATCCTAATGGTGCAGTATTTGAATATCAAGGTATGCCTTTTTATACCTCCAAGTTTCTAATTTCTACAATTAGAGCTAGAAAGTTGATAAATGCTGGATGTGTAACTTATTTAGCCTCGGTAAGTCTGGTAGAAGCTAGTCAGTCAGTGGAGGCAGTTCCCGTGGTTAGGGAATTTGCTGATGTTTTTCCTGAAGATTTGCCTGGTTTAGCTCCACATAGAGAGGTGGACTTTACCATTGAGTTGCTGCTAGGTACCATGCCGATTTCTAAAGCTCCATATCGGATGGCACCAGCAGAACTTAAAGAATTGAAAAAGCAATTAGAAGAGCTGTTGCAGAAAGGGTTTATTAGACTGAGTCATTCCCCGTGGGGAGCACCGGTGTTATTTGTGAAAAAGAAAGATGGAAGTTTTCGTATGTGTATTGATTATAGAAAGTTGAATGATGTGACCATTAAGAATAAGTACCCGTTGCCGAGAATAGATGATCTCTTTGATCAGTTGCAATCAGCAAAGGTATTTTTTAAAATTGATTTAAGATCAGGGTACCATAAGTTGAGGATCAAAGAGGAGGATATAGATAAAACAGCTTTCAGAACTAGATACGGTCACTATGAATTTGTGGTTATGCCATTTGGGTTGACCAATGCTCCTGCAGGTTTTATGGATCTGATGAATAGAATTTTTCATCCGTATTTAGACCAATTCATTGTGGCCTTTATTGATGATATTCTGATTTATTCAGCATCTGAAGAGGAGCATGCAACTCATTTGAGGTTTACCCTGTAGTTGTTAAGGGATAACCAGTTGTTTGCCAAATTCAGTAAGTGTGAATTTTGGTTGAAAGAAATTCAATTTCTGGGTCATGTCATCTCAGCTAAAGGAGTAGCAGTGGACCCAAGTAAAGTGGAAGCAGTGATGAAATAGGAAGTGCCTAAGACAATTACTGAGATTAGAAGTTTTCTGGGATTAGCAGGTTATTATAGGCACTTTATTCAAGATTTTTCTAAGATTGCGACACCTATGACCAAGTTGACCAGGAAAGGTGTGCCTTTTGTGTGGTCCGGTGAATGTCAGAAAAGTTTTATAGAATTGAAGAAAAGGCTTACAACAGCACCCATATTGACATTATCGGCAGGAAGTGGTGGTTTTGTGTTGTATACTGATGCTTCAAGGAGAGGACTTGGCGCAGTGCTTATGCAACATGGCAAAGTGATAGCTTATTTGTCCAGGCAATTGAAGCCAGCAAAAGAAAATTATCCCACTCATGACTTGGAATTGGCAGCAGTTGTATTTGCTTTGAAAATATGGAGGCATTATCTGTATGACGAGAGATTTGAGATCTTTACAGATCATAAAAGTTTGAAGTATATCTTCTCGCAGAAAGATTTAAATCTTCGTCAGCGCAGATGGATTGAATATTTGAAAGATTATGATTTCAGTTTGGCTTACCATCCGGGTAAGGCCAATGTTGTAGCAGATGCCTTGAGCAGAAAGGCATATATAAATTTGATGATGATTAAAGAGTGGAAGCTGTATGAAGAGATAGTGGAAAACTCCTTGTATGTGCCCAGTAGTCAGCGACGGGCAGTACTAGCTGCTAGTGCTGTAGAACCATCCTTGTATTGGCAGATTATTGAGGCTCAGAAAGCAGATGTAAGTTTAGCTGAGATTGTAAAAATGGAAGGAGTTACCATTGATGATAATTGTGTGATTAGGCTCAGAGGCAGGTTGTTTGTTTCAGCTGAAAGAGAGGTAAAGCAGCGAGTGTTGGAAGAGGCTCATAAATCCAGGTACACTATCCATCCGGGTAGTACTAAAATGTACCACGATTTGAGGAAGCATTTCTGGTGGCCTCATATGAAGAAAGAAATAGCAGAATTTGTTGCAAGGTGTGCTATCTGTCAACAGATTAAGACAGAGCATCAGAAGCCTGGAGGTTTATTGCAACCGTTGCCCATTCCACAGTGGAAATGGGATGTTATTGCCATGGACTTCGTGGCAGGCTTACCAAGAGCAACTTCAGGACATAATGGAATATGGGTATTTGTTGACAGATTAACTAAGGTATGCAGATTAGTGGCAGTAAGTATGTCTTGGACAGTGGATAAATTAGCAAAAGTTTATGTTGAAAGAATTGTTCCATTGCATGGTATTCCGAAGACTATTATGTCTGACAGAGATCTAAGATTTACTTCTGGTTTTTGGAGAAGTCTGCAGAAAGTAATTGGCACTGAGCTGAGATATAGCTCCGCTTATCATCCCCAGACAGATGGTCAAACAGAGAGGACTATTTAGACAATTGAAGACATGTTGCGAGCTTGTTGTTTAGTTTGAGGAGGTAACTGGGAGCATCATTTGGGAATGGTTGAGTTTGCCTATAACAATAGTTATCATACCAGTCTTGGGATGGCACCGTATGAAGCTTTATATGGAAGGCCATGTAGAACCCCATTGAACTGGCATGAAGTGGGAGAAAGGCAATTAGTGGGTCCTGAATTGATTCAGCAAACCACAAAAGTAGTGAAGCTTATTAAGGAAAAATTGCAGGCAGCTCAAAGTAGGCAAAAGAGTAATGCAGATAACCGGAGGAGACCACTTCAGTTTGAAGTGGGAGATTTTGTTTTCTTGAGAGTTTCCCCGAGTAAAGGTATTATGAGATTTGGCAAGACTGGAAAATTGAGCCCAAGGTATGTGGGACCTTTCCAGGTAATTGAAAGAATTGGGGAAACAGCTTATAGATTGGATTTGCCAGCAGATTTTACGGATGTCCATAATATATTTCATGTTTATGTTAAGAAAGTGTATTGAAGATCCATCTCAAATAATCAGTTATCAAGGTGGTGACCTAAGGCCGGATATGACCATGCCAGAGTATCCGGTACATATCACTGATCGAAAGATAAAGAAGTTGAGAAATAAAGAAATTGAATTAGTTAAAGTGAAATGGGAAAATAGGTTGGGTGGTGAGGATACCTGGGAGTTAGCCGAGGAGATGGCTAAGGGGTATCCCTATCTGTTTGAATAAGATTTTGTATTTCTTTTTAGATGATAGTATTTGTAAGAATGTGCATATTTAAGTTGTTTATGCTTGAGTTGTGTTATGAATTTTGAGGTCGAATTTTTCTTTTTAGATGATAGTAATGTAATGTCACGTGTTTTCAGATCCTTACGGATCATGTGTGTTTGGTTGTGGTGGCCAGTGTGGTGTGGTTGTGTGGTGTGTGCAGGTTTGGTGCAGGTTTGGTCCTGAAACAAAATAGGACCTGCTGCAGTTGAGTAGGGGTTGACGGCCAGGTGTGGACGTTGACTGGCTTGGCGTCCATCGAAGGTGACGCCAACCTTATGAACTTAACGACAGGTTTTGTGGACGTCTACTGTGACGGTTCCCTAAACGGCATTAGGGTTGACGCCAACCTGTGCGACCTGCAGAATATAGGTCTACTCGAGGACAGTTTCCTCAGTTCATTCTCCCTCTCCCTTGCCCTATTTTTATGCCCCTTGCTTCCCCACTACTTCCAACAGTTGTAAAAGATTAGTTGGAGGATCGTGGAACGTGAGGTGGTGACGAATCGGCCAAGGAAACGCCGGAGCGAGGTGTAATTGCCGTAGGAGCTCACGGAGGGTTTGGTGCGAAGCAGGAGAATTTAGGAGGTTTAAGTGCTTATTGAGGTAGGGAATGATACCTTTAGTCCCTATAGGTTGTGATAATGCATTTGGAATGCATGAATTCGCATGTTAATTGTGTTTTTGGGAATGGTTCTGCATGCGGGGTTAATGGGTGGTTTGACCAATTTAACAAAGGAAATATGTTGTTTTGAGTTAATTAGAATTCATGCATGTTAAAGGAGGTGATTCCTCATGTTTTTCTGTTAAATTTAGGGCTGGGAATACCTGAGGTATCAGCCTAGGGTTTCTGTGAAGTTGATAGCCGAAGATCTTGGCGTCAACATCGATTGACGCCAGGTTCTTCAGCTGAGAGATTAACGGCTATATACCTTGTCGTTTACATCCCATTGACGGCAGTCGATGTTGCCGCCAGCATGTTTTTATGAAAATGTTATTATATTAGATATTTAATGATATTGAGCGGTGCAATGATAATTGTGGTGCACCTAGTACTCGTGGTTTCTGAGACTAGCGTACTGGGTACGCAGTTGGCTGGTTCTTTACGTGTTTACGTGATGTTCACGTGTAGTGAACTACTAGTGCACGCGGTTTACGTGAGTCTTCACGTGGTTTATGGGACGTGCACGTGGTTTTGTGTACGTGGCGAGTAGTACAACGCCTACCGTGGTTACCTCTCTAGTTGGGTGCCCCAGGTTCTCTGTGAGCCAGGCTCTTAGCTCGGGGCTTTGTCCCGGTACTTGTGTTATACCGTCGAGGTCTGTGTCGTCTGACCTGGACACCCTCACTCTTGTGTTTGAGTTGTACGTCTGGCTGAGGGAAATATGACAGTGGGACAGTGACTGCCGTACTTGTCTTTTAGTCACTTGTAGCGCGCTCGTAGTTGGGGGTACAGACACCAGCAGTCGACACTGGTCCTCAGCTAGTCCTTTTCCGGTGCCTCACTCTAGAGGGCCCAGGCCAGGGTCTCCAGAGGTGTCAGGCATGGGCTTGCGACCGTGTGGTCCGCAGGTGGTGGTGTTTAGGTTGTCTCCACAGTTGCTTGACCTTTTCACATGGAGCGGCAGCTGGACCTTTCGTCCGTGGCTGCGAGACTGAGAGGTAGACCTGTGTTAGCTTGTCCGAGTCAGTCTCTGGTGTCGCAAACCAGTTCACGTGGCTCGTGTTTGGCTGTCTCTACTTTAGCTCGCACACTTGTACTGGTTTGCCGTTTAATTATTACAGTTTTTTTCGTAGTCGGCAGACGGTGAGTACTTTTACAGCTTTCATATCCTGCTTTGCTGTTCTATAAATTGTTGGTACTGTTTACTGCTTTTGTACCTGTGTTTTCGGTTTGCTCGATTTTGGGGGAGTTCCCTACTGAGCCAGTGACTAGCGAGGCTCACCCCTACCCCCATAGGTGAGAGCGAGGAGGACATTTCTCGACCGTCGTCCAGTTCGGAGCCGCGTCGTAGCGGGGCAGGGTCAGTACCTCCAGCAGTGTAGTCCCTGTAGTGTAGTTGTAGTAGCAACAGTGTAGCAGTGTTGTGTAGCTAGTTGGTTACTTTCTTCAGTTGTACCTCGGGGTATGCCCCAGGCTCTTGTACTTTCTTTTCTTTTTCTAGAGTCATGACTATGTAAACTTGTAAAATATATATGTGAAATGGTGTGTTCTTTTGTGTTTACACGGACTGTGGTTTGGTATCCCTTGCGAGGCTTCGGCCCGTTCGCGGGAGGCGGACTCGGATCAAGTACGTTATCGATTTAACGGGTTTGGCCGAGGTGTTCCGTCACACTCCGGCTGAAACTCAAAATCGTGATTTTATCTGGACACGTGGCTGCTTGGGAATTAAGGGATTTGACCTAGGTTTTTGTGCCCACGTACCCCAAGGCTCCTTATGGTCATATGGGGCTATATATACCCATGTTTCTTGTACTCCAAGGCAATCCCACAAGGAGAGAGACTAGATATCTCCAGAAAAGGGTGTGGCGGCTGCAGAAAGGAAAAGGGGGAGCATATCAGTGCTATTGGGAAGGAGAACGTGAAGAAGAAGAGAAGAGAAGAGGAGAGAGGAAAAAGTATCAGCATCCAGAAAGGGAGCAAAGCAGCGCCATCAGATTGAGGAGCAGAAGAGAAGCAAAGAAAGAAGAAGAACTGGCAATCCGGATGCCACTGAAGCAGAGCATCGTGGATTGAAGAAGATCTCCAACGAATTCCTTCAAACATCTTCAATCCAAACTTCTGCAAGTCTTCTTCATCAAGGAACATCCAAGTCACATCTATTTCATTTATTTTCTTGGAGTGTTCATCCAGTTTTTCATTGTGTGATATGTGCATGTGTTCTACACAGATCACTTAATTCTGTTTGTTTGATTTTCATCATTATATTGAGATAGATCGGGCTAGAGGATCTATTCTCTAATTGAGCTTGTTCTAGCAGAACTTGAATCTTTCGTGGTCCAAAGGTAGGGCTGTAAACGGATCCGGATAATATCCGGATCCGATCCGAATCCGTATCCGGTTAAGCATATCCGTATTCGTTTAACAGATATCCGACAGAGCGGATTCGGATACGGATATTATCCGAATATTAAACGGAGCGGACGCGGAAATAGGAGATCCGCTCCGTTTAAGATCCGATCCGAAAACTAAATTAATCCTGACCATTAAATCTTCCATCTAAATTATCTAATGGTCTATATCTAACAATAATATTAAAAAAATATCCTAAAAACTAAAAACCCTACCCGACCCCTCTCCTCCCCCCCCCCCGTTCGGTTCGGCCGTTCCCCCCAAACCAAACCTAAATCCAAAACCCGCGGCGGCGTTCGCAAGGGGGTGCAGACACGGCGGCGGCGGCCTTGGCTTCCGTCCTGGACGCCTGGTTCCTCGGTTCCTCCCTCCCCCCTTCGCAAGGGGGTGCAGACGCGGCGGCGGCGGCGCGGATCTTTGCAGACGCGGCGCGGCGGTGGCGGTAACGGCCCTCCCCCTCCGGCTCCGGCCCTCCCCCCTCCGGCTCCTCCCCTCCTCCCCTCCTCCCCTCCCCCCCCTCCGGCTCCCCCCTCCGGGCCTCTGGCCCTCCCCCCTCCAGCTCCACCCTCCCCCCTTCGACCCTCCCCCCACTGACCTCCAGCCCTCCCCCGTCCGGCTCCCCCCTCCCCCCCCTCCGGCTCCCCCCTCCGGGCCTCTGGCCCTCCCCCCTCCGGGTCTCCGGAGTCCGGGCCTCCCCCCTCCAGCTCCACCCTCCCCCCTTCGACCCTCCCCCCACTGACCTCCAGCCCTCCCCCGTCCGGCTCCCCCCTCCCCCCCCTCCGGCTCCACCTCCCCCCTCCGACCCTCCCCCCTCTGAGTCTCTGACCTCCAGCCTCCTCCCCTCCGGCTCCACCTCCCCCCTCCGACCCTCCCCCCTCTGTGCCTCTGGCCCTCCCCCCTCCGGCTCCACCCTCCCCCCTCTGTGTCTCTGACCTCTAGCGTCCTCCCCTCCGGGTCTCCGGGCCTCCCCCTCCAGATTTTCGTAATTTTTTCTTCTTCTGATTTTTAGGTCATTTTATACCTCTTATAAGGTCTCATATTTTCGAACCAGATAATATCCGTATCCGCTCCGAATCCGAATAGTATCCGACTAAAATATCCGTATCTGTATCCAAATTTTATTCGGAGCGGATACGAATTATCCGATTACGTATTCGGAGCGGATATGGAAAACACATATCCGCTCCGTATCCGATCCGTTTACAGCCCTATCCAAAGGTTTGGAGCCGTAGTGCTCCGGTGTTGAGCCGTTGTGCTCAAGTGCTTGTGAGTCGTCGTACTCATAAGTAGTTTGTGGAGTGGGTCGTCGTACCTATCTCCTGGGTTTTCTTTGAGTCTTTGTACTCAAAGGGTTTGGAGTTGTCGTGCTCCAGTTGTTTCTTGAGTTGTTGTGCTCAAGGGTGTTTGGAGTCGTCGTGCTCCAGTGTGTGTTGTGCTCAAGGTTTTGAGTAGTGTGGCCTCACTGTGTGAGGGATAGACGTAGGAGTCACTGGAGGTGATTTCCGAACCACCTAAAAATCCTCTGTGCAGTGGTTTGAATTGTGGTTTGACTTTGTATTGCGCTAGATGCATGTATAGGGATTTCGTTCACACTTCTAATTGATTTACTCACACACACTAATCACACATATTGCATCTGTTCATTGGGGTTTCATTTGAATAGATATCTTAAGTCGAAGTAATTTTTAAATTACTTTAGTTTCCGTTGCAAATCTATTCAACCCCCTTTCTAGATCTGATCCATTCACCTATTCAATCCTACAGAAAATGGAGGCTAGGATTGGTGTGCTCGTCCACTATCACCCATCTCGTCTGCATTCGGTAGACATTGAAGTGCATGTTGAACACCCAGAACTTATCCCTCACTGTCTTTGCCCCCAGCAACATCCCCGATCCTAGGGACCCTCTGCCGTTGACTCAGTGGCCCTCGACCACCTTGTCCCAAGTGCTCCACTGATAGTTACTCCGCCATTGTTTCACCTTTGTTCTTTGCCACCTGATCCAGTCCTCCCCCAAAAGTGGCCCTAGTTCGTTGTCCTTTACCTTTTGCACAAGGTACTGGCTGTTGTTCATTAGGAACACGTTGCTTAGTGCTCGCTTTTTGTAGACCTTGGACTTTAACCTTCAAATTGCCCTAAAGAAGTTCCATGATGCAAGTGAGCTAGACAAATAATAGGGACGAGACTTACCTCAGAGATAAGTTAGAGATTTCGCTCGTTCAAGCCACTTTTATTTTATTAGGATAATGATCAGATCACTAGAGAGGTATATATGTTGACACCTTCTTAAAAATTTTAGGCCTATTATGATAATTTCTATAAACATAGGGATATTGGCGTAGATTTCAGGGGGTTTCTTGCTGGATCGAGATCGGTTCACCCTGAAAGACACTGGGACTTGGGAGGATGGCTCAATGATGCTTGGAATTCACAGGGTTAATAAGAAATCATGATTACCCGAATTGTAAGGAGAACGAAACGCGAACATTTTTAATTAAGATGCAGCGTACTTTGTTGTTCATTTTACAAACTTATTTTCCAAAATATTTTCTAAATATTTATTATCATCGAGATAGTAATCAACGTAATTAATTCTGCTAGCTCTAAATCACACTCATGCTACTGACGCTAGCCGTGTTATCCCTTCGATTTTCTTCGTATTTGACATTAATAAACTTTTTTCGTATGTAAAGTTTTCCCAAGTGGGACGTCTTCTTCTTGGGCTAAAAACGTTTGACCCATTTATGATTCTCTCTCCGGCCCGGCCTGTTAACTCAACGGGCCGGGTCGACCTCTTGGCGGGCCCGGTCCGCGGATACAAGCCGCCGTCCGCTAATAGCCGTTTTCTCCGCGGCCGAGTCGGTGGGAAGTCCAGAACTCGCCACCGGTCGACTTGGTGACCCCCCGGCCTGACCCACCTGCCCGCGCCGGATGTGGAATTCCGGCGTCTCCCGGCGCGTCCTCCGGGCCGCCGCGTTCTCCAGACTCCTCCTCCTCTCCCTTATCTGTCTCTGTCGACTCCTGCTCCACCCATACGATACCTCCGCCGCCCTCAACCCGCCCTGCCTCCGCGTCGGCGGCGGGGAGAACTCGCCCGGCCGACCTGAACCCTGGTGGCCCTGGCTGGGTGCCGCGATCGAACGCAGCGTTGTTTGGGATGCGGTGTACTTCGTCAGGATCGCCGAATGCGGGTACGAGTACGAGCAAAGTTACGCCTTCTTCCCGGCCCTCCCCGTCGGCATCTCTCTGCTCTCCCGATCAGGTGATATTGCCTACTTAAGGTTAGCTTTTGGTTAACATATAATAGCGAAAATTTTGAACCTTGAAATCGTTGTAAACAAAATCCCTGGTTTTTGTTTATGGCCGGTTTTTCATTGAGAGTTGCTCTAGCTTCTGAAGTCAGTGGTTTTGAGGTAACGGGAAAAAATCCATGCTTTTGGTCCAATACGTCCCCTCACATTAGAGTTAATATTGGATTGGGTCTTCTAACTCAAAATTTTAAGGTGATGAGTGGAGAGGGCACCACTATTATAAGCACAAGAGATATTTTGTCCCTTTCTAGTGTGGGACTATTCAAACACTAGGTTTTATTTGGAAAGTGGTGGACGCTGTTTTTTTTCTTCTGTGTTTCACGTTCATCCTAGGACTCTAGTAGTTTCAGTATTTTACGTCAGTCCCAACAAAGGAATAAATTTTTTTTTCGTGTTTGACGACAATTCAGATGATACTATCAATGAAATTTCTGAAGTTTGACATTGTGCTTGTAAATGCTCTGTTTCTTGGCAGCCTTTGCTCCGTTGGTTCCGGTCATAGGGTACCGGGCGGTGTTGGCATTGTCGGGTTATGTGTTGAGCAATGTGATGTTTCTGTTCGCAGCTGTGTACTTCTATAAGTGAGTAATTGAATTGCACTATCTTCCCTGTCATGTGTTTGTGGACTTCTGTTTTTAATGATTAAAGAATTTGCTTCGGCAGAAAACTTAATGGTAGAAGATCATTTCTATCCTTTGCTCATCTTGCATTTCAGTTTCTTTTTACAGTGTTTGGAGGTCTTGTAGATGTTCTTAAAAGAAAGGCATGGTTCGTTGTCTTTATGTTTTGCCTGCAACTGCTATGAACTGTTAGTTTTGCATGGGATTCTGAGAACCTTTCATCCTTGAATAATTAATCTGAACGAAGAAGAGTTATTTCTGTGTAGCACTATGTCATCGTAGGACATTTTGTGCCTAAGATTTTTATCGATATTTTCATTCTTTGGTTAAAGTATTTTGGTATAAGAGAGCTACACAATATAACTTAGCCAACATTCTAACTGTCAACGACCATGAACTGGAGGGAACAGAAAATGCGTGCTGAACATGAATCTGGTCTGAGTATAGAGATTCTGAAGATTCCCAGCATGAATGTGGTAATCCATTGTGGCTGAGTGTTCTTTAAGGAGACATGTTCATGTATGAATAGACCTTGGTATTTTCTCCTTCTCTGAATGGCGATTGCATTCCAAATAAAAAAAGGTTGAATAGCATGGAAAGATCCTTTAACTAGGAAAACAATGGACCAAAAGTTCACTTTGCCTTAAAGCTATAGAAGAAGTTTGTACCTGACATCCCTATGTCTTCATAGAATTTCAGGATTTCTGGTTTGTAACTGCTTCTATATTTCTGGTTTGTAACTGCTTCTATCTGTTCTAATGAATTCTAGCTATTATTATGGTTACCTTAAAAATGAAGATGATATCTCTATTTTTGTGAATAATCTTACTTATTTGTTTTTCTATCCCGAATGTTAATTATTCTATTCCATTCTAAATAAAAAAGGAAAAAGAGCAATAAATAATTGTAACTGCTTTTATCTGCTCTAATGAATTGTACCCATTATTATGGTTACTTTGAAGATATCTCTATTTTTGTGAATAATCTTCACATATTTGTTTCCTATCCTGAATGTTAATTATTATATTTTATTCTGAATAAAAAAGGAAAAAAAGCAAGAAATGCTATGTGAATTGTAGGACTGGGATTATAATTTGAGAAAGCACTAGAGAAAAATGCTGGTTCATCTGAGACGAGAAATGAGTGCATTTGGGAGATAGTTGGATAGTAGTTAGTTCTTCTGCAGATATACCATAATTATATAGCTTCAGATAGACCCTTTTTGCACCTGATCAATGTTTGTTTCTAGGTTAAATTTTTGTTTACTTTGTTGAAACTTTCTTCTTCTGGCACCTTGCATTAAGATGGGGCAGGCAGGGACTCCTATATTTGCATGAATTATGATATTGCTCTCTCCTGAGTGTTCTTTTAACACGAATGCTATTTTTGCTTATTTGAGAGTTCTGTTCCTTGTTTCTTTTATGCAAAATAATAACTGCTGTCTGTTATTTTTGTTAAATTGCTAAGAGGAAAGTTAAAAAAATAATCTATGATGATTCCATAGCTTTTATCTATTAATGCACAAAAGATTACCAGAATAAGGAAGAAAATTCCCCAGGTGATTTCACCGTCCTCTTTTATTAATTGCACGAATGTTTGTGTTCATTTTTCTATTGTCCAGAACTTGAGATACTGAACTGATTCTGTGATATTTACAGGCTGTCTGTTCTTATTTTGAAGGATGCTACGGTGGCCTTCCATGCATCAATCTTGTTTTGTTTCAATCCTGCTTCAGTTTTCTATTCATCAATGTAATCATCTCAATGGCCTTTCTTGTATTAAACAAAAGGATCTCTTTAGTGTTCAAAGGATTAAGAATGTGGCATGTCCTTGCAGATATTCAGAGAGTCTATATGCCTTATTTTCAATGGGAGGCCTCTACCACTTATTTTCTGGTTCTAATATTATAGCCATGCTCCTGCTTTCTCTGTCTGGTTCAGCCAGGTCAAATGGAGTGTTGAATGCTGGCTATTTTTGTTTTCAGGCAATGCATCAGGCATATGATGCCATCTCTCGGAAGCTGTGCTTTGCAGTAAGTTTCTATACCTCCTCTTTGTTCTTTGTAACTAATAATTCCAAGATTTGTTATGAAGATGAATTGCAGTTGTTTAAGTTCGCGACAAATGATAATTATTTCTCATCACTGTCTTTGTCCTCATTGAAGTTGGCAGTAAAGGATGTTATTGCTGGAGTCATGCAATCAATATTTGTTTTTGGTCCATTTGTTGCTTTTCAAGCATATGGATACATTAATATATGCATGGGGAGTACTTCTGATGAGCTAAGGCCTTGGTGCAAAGCAAGAGTTCCACGTGTATATGATTTCATTCAGAGTCATTATTGGTACTTTCATTTCATCCGAGTTCCATGTCCCTTTATTCACTGGGCAATGCCATACTCATTGACATACTAATGTGTAAGAGTTTTGTTGATTTCAAATGTTAAAATAATTTTTAGGTATCTTGCTTTGTAAAACACTTGTATGAGTATGAAGCCATCATCAGTATTATTTGTGCACATAAGAAGTGTATGCTGTATGCTGTATATGTCAGCAAGATGCCGTAGGTGGTACTTGTGAGGAGGCATTCTGTCTGGATGCATCCAATCCTGGTGAACTTGTGTAGAAAACTTTACATGTAGTATAGTTGTGTGTCATTGATAAATGTTCCTGTCTAGTTTTTTGTGTTGATATTATGACTGCTTTTCAAGATGTCTACTTTTACCCATACTTAATACAAGATTCTATAGTATCCATTCTTCCATGTTGATTCGTGAATCCTGTAAATAAGTATCTATGATGACAAGTTGATAAGATATCCACTTCTTGTCTGGTCGTTCACATCATGCAGTTTAGGTGATGTGTGTAGCTGAAATCAGCTCAAAAAATGATCGCTTTATATCTTCTAATGTGAAGTTGCATGTGTCCTTGGTTGATATCTGGATGGTGGACTTGTCTTATACAAAATATTAGGTTAGTATTTAGGTACATGGAGTCATGATTGGTGCTTAAATTTTTAGTTGCGAGTTCATTTCTTATGCAGTTCCCCTTCAACAATCTCAGGCATAGGAAAGTAGAATGGACTACAATTTTCTTCCTTCAAGATGGAAAATAATGATTAAGAACTGAAGATAAGTATCTAGAGGTCTATTAAGTTTCTCACATTTTCTTTTTTAGAGTTCTCTTGGAACAAGTAGGAAAAGAGACCAATGAACGTCTCAGTACTCCTCTACTTGCTCTATATATTGGTAGTAAGAAGCAATTGTCTATCATTCAGAAATATGTGGAATTCTGTTTCATCCTTGAATTATTGCCTGCAAACCTCATTGCTTCTCCCCACATTTGGAGGCATGTGGAAGTAAAATACACAACAATTTCTTTTCCTTAGCCTCAGTTCTATAGTTGCTCTGTGACCATTGCTGTTGCTTTGTTTCAGGGATGTTGGATTTTTTAGGTATTTTCAAGTGAAACAATTACCCAACTTTGTTCTGGCATTTCCAATAATTTCGTTGGCAGTTTGCTCAGTTATTGATTATGTGAGGTTACGACCAGAAGTTGTGTTTTCCTTGGGCTTCCTAGCATCTAGTGAGGAAAAAAGAATTGCTGCCTTGCTTTATCAGAGCACAAAAGGCAAACCAGATATTGTTCATACTTTGGATAAAAATGTTTCCTCTAAGGATACGAAAGGTATTTTTTTTTCTCCTTTATCATTCTGACTAACTCTTCCATTCTATCTACCTTAGTTACTTGAAATTCCTTCTATATATTTTAATTGTGCACACTCTTGCCAACATTTGCTAAAATATGTTCTTATTTTGTAATCTGCTAATGACTCCAAAAGTGGGGGATCCTCTCTTGAAAGAGGTGTATAGGTGCCCAACACAAACAAATACTCCTCCCACCCCCTCTTATTTTCTTTCCCAGCATAAGCTGGCCTTTTGGGAAGAGAAAATGGAGATAGGAGACATTTGCAGCAGATTAAACTGCTCGAGAATATGTTCTCATTGGAAATTTCAATTTCACTTAGTTGACAGTGTACAAGAATTTTTTTGACCTTTTGGAGGATGTAGGAGTATTTGATGATTCTTTGTCATTTCAATCTGATTATCTGGTGCATTCAATGCAAGAAACTAGGAAAGAGCAAATGAGGTGGTGTTGAAAATTGAGAAGGAATCCAAACTTAAAGGGGGGTTGGTAAACAGAGGTATCAACTTCCTTCTATGCTTGAGGAATCCATGTCAAGATATAATAAAACTGAGTTCATCAATTTTCATGATCACATTTTTGTGATGTAAGGACTCTTTATAAACACTGAGACATGGACCTCCAACTCCTCCGAATGGTAAGAAAGATACATTGAGAAAGAAAGATACCCAGAAGGTGAGACGTCTTAGTAAAACCAAAAGGCATGTAGGAGTTTTTAGAGAAACCTTGTAAAGGATTTATGATATTGCAAATTTGCACCAGGAGCAGTTAGTACTTATTCAAAAAAGGATGCTGAATGAAGATTGGTCCACATTCCCAGACCAATCATCACAAGCTACTTAAAATACCTTTGCAATTTGCTATAATTAAATAATGATAAATGTGTGCAAACATATTTGTTTGTGTTAAAATGGTAGGATTTAACTCTCTCTAGTATTTGACACTTCTCAGATAGTTTATGATCAGCCTAGCTAGCTGTCTATACTTCTCCTTTGGGTCACGGGGGGGGGGGGGGGGGGTCATTCCTTGTTGACATCATGCAAAAGGAAATTCTTGATATTTTTTGCATCCTAGCGGATTTTTTATCATTATTTTGTTCTAATTCTCAACATTTTAACAAAGACAGGATAATATTTTATTTGTAGACAGGTGAGTTCTAACATTTGTTGATCTTAAAGCAGGGAGTCTTATGTGTCGCCAAAGAAAACATGAGAAGAAACAGAGGTCTGTTTCTTCCTATGACGAGGTTGCTGATCAAGTGGTTCTTTCACATGCAAAGGAAGGATACTCATCCATATTGGTTCTTCCTTTTATTTACCATCTTGCTTTTATGACGATGACGGCATTTTTTGTTATGCATGTCCAGGTGAGGGTATTAATCTCATCTTCCTGCCCTATTGCTTTACTTTGGTTATATTTATACCTCATGTTGAATTTTCTGGTTGGATTCTTTCTTTGTGAAAATTGAAATATGATGAAAGAGCTGTGTTTTTGGATTTTTCACCAAATTATGCAGTCTGCTTAAAATGCTTCACTTTTTACGTACAAGTTCAATTCTGGATATGGTTTTAAAAACAATTTAAGAAAGACATAATCACAGCTCATGAAAATTGTATCGTCACTCATTCAGTCTACACAATCAAGTTTTCTTTGTACTTTCAATTTTGTTTTCCTGAATCTCAACTACATCACAACAATTCCACATATTTTGGATGAAATGACAGCACATAATTACACCATAAAGTTTCCCCAGTGAAAATGTCGTTAGGTTGCTGTCACATTGTTCTCGACTGGAGGAAGTGTGAGACTTTTATCGGCTCTTTTTTAATTTTATGTTAAGTTTTCCCTCATTATTTGTATGCCATGCCTACCTCAAAATGTTCAGAACGCCATCTCATCATTTTTCTTTCGTGGAATGGTTTCTTGATTGGATTCATTTATGCCAAGTTCACCACACTCTCCTAGTTCTGTTTGCCAGTGGGTGTATCAAGATCGGCCCTTTTTGCGCTTCTCTCCATGCTATTACTTTTAGTTGAATGCTCAGGCACCAGTAAACGTATTCTTGAAATCGGCATGGCCTAATTGATTTCTTACAGGTTGCAACCCGCTTCTTATCAGCCAGTCCGCCAATCTACTGGTTCACTGCTTACCTACTAGACAGACGTAACACCTCCTCCAGAAGGTTGAGTCATGCGATCTTGGTGTATTTTGCAGCTTACATTCTTTTGGGCAGCTTGCTCTTCTCAAACTTCTACCCTTTCACCTGAGAAGCTGTGGACCGTCCTTCAGTCTGCTCTTTTTTGTCTCATCGAGCAAAATGAACTTGTACATTTAACCAATTTTTAGACAGATGTTCGGGTTTGCCACATTGTATTGCAAATTTCTTCGTTTCAAAGTTCTGTTGAGGCGAAATAGATTTGCCAAATGATCCTTTTCTCTCTTCATATCCCCTCGCCAAATATCAGTTGCTGTCAAGGCGACATCTTCTAAGATGGTGCGGGACCCAGCAACACTGTCAAACAAGATGGTAAGATGGGAGTCCCACCAACTTGATTTTCTCGTACTTAACAAGGGGCAGAGCTTCTAAGGGGCCTGGCCTTGTTTGTCTTGGAGTAGAACAGCCCATAAGTTTGCTGGCTGTGCCCAAACTCCAAAGCAGGCGGTTCAGTCCAAATCCGATGTTCCCAAAGTTGAGAGTGAGCGGCGCACAGAATTTTTTTTTTTTTTTTGGTTGCACAACCTAATGGTCATGGTCACAGACCACGTTTTTTTTTTTTTTTGGGAGAATCAGTCTTTATTTTTTGGAGACTTATTTTTAAGTCTTTAGTAACTATGTAAGTTTTTTAGAAAATTATATTTTATCTCTGTAACTATAAATATGTAAGTCATGGACTTAAAAATAAAAATATTTCTCCAAAAAATAGGAACTGATTGATAATTCTCTTTGGAGACTTATTTTTATGTCTTTGGTAACTATGTAAGTTTTTTAGAAAATTATGTAATTACATACTTATCTTTGTAACTATAAATATGTAAGTTAGAGATTTAAAAATAAATCTCCAAAAAATAAAGATTGATCGATAATTCTCTCTTTTTTCCCCAGTGCTCTTCGATCGAAGCACCTCACCCATCTCAGCGGAGGTGTTCACTGCGCTACTGCGCATTGACAGCGACGCACATACTACTTGATGGATCGTTATGTTTTCTATCTATACTCTGGTGTTACTTCTATTTTTTGTGTATTAAAAAATTGCTTATATCTGGCTGGCAGAGTAATGAGATATTTTTAGTACAGGGCAGTCCTAGACACAATCGGGTGAGGTGGGGCTCTCCACACCGCCTTGTGTCGGGCAGCAACTCTATCTCTAGTTGCATTGCTCCTTTCTATCGTCTGTTGGCCCGTCGCCTTCTCAACGCGACAGTCGGCTTTGTTGCTTTCTACTTTTCAAAGTGAAATGTGCTAGGTTTGGCCGTGTGGATCTGGTCTTGGTTATTTTATGTTGGTTTAAGATGTTTAAAGCATATTAATTACATTATGTAAGTAAGAGGAGCATGATTTAAGAGTACTTGGTTTAGAGATTGTGTGTATATGAGCTAAAGCTTATGTGTTAACCGACGTTAAACAATTACATGTTGTCATAGTTTATGAACAAAAGATTTAAGGGTATGATTATGTGATCGATTGTGGCTTGTGGTGGTTAGCCGAGTTCGATGATCCGACGCTTACTCCGAAATATCTCTCTAGTCAGATATCTCAGATTCTTTGTGAGTTAGGCACATGTGCGCTCGGAGTTTGACCCAGTACTATGTGTACTGTAGAGATCTGTGTCGTCTTTTTGGATGCCCTCGCTCGTTGTTTGTTGAGTTGTACGTCCTGCTGAGGGAAAGACGACGTAGGGCAGCGACTCTCGGTGTGGGAGCACGATCATTTGTAGGACGCTTGTGGTTGGGGAACGGACACCAGTAGACCTACTAGTCCCCAATGAGGCCTGTGTTGCCACAACCTCACTCTGCGGTCCTCGGAACTTGTAGAGGTGTGTCAGGCTTGGGTCTACAACGTGTGTCGCCGCAGAGTGGTGTTGGTTGGTCTCCACCATTCTTTGTCTTACGTAATGTTGTGGTGGAGCTGTAGTTAGACCTTTCGTTTGTGACTGCGAGACTGAGAGGTGTTTCTTGTGTTGATTTGTCCAGGTCGGATATTGGCGTCATGAACCAGTAGTCATGTCTTGTGTGCTAGCATTGCTCCTTCAGACTCCGTTTGTGGTTTGCTCCATAGTGAGTATGGTACAGTTGGCTTAGTATGTAACACCTCAATTATATATATGAAAATAAATACATCTTGTTGTTGTTGAGATCGCAGGTCGGTTGAAAGCTGAGGTATCCCAGGGAAAGATGGCATAGCCAAGAACTGGGAATTGCCAAGATGCCGTAGCCTCCGAGGTCTCAGTGAGTAAACACTCCGACGCTCAAGTCAGTACCGAGAAAGTGGTTTGCACTGGTTCTGGGAGAGAGAGTCTGTACCTGTGTCCGTGAAGGGTTGCCGCTTATATAGACAGAGGGTCGCTTTGGGAATTAACAGGCGACCTGGGATTGGCGCTGCCGTTACTGAAACCGTCGCCTTAACAGATGCCATAATTGACCCCACAATCGGGTTAGGGGCTTTATGGCATCCGTTACTGGGTGCACTACCGGCGATTAATCCGAACAGTCGTTACAAGGGAGTTACGTAGGCCGTAATGTCAGGATTCTAGCGTGCACGTCGTGCATAACCGTTACTGAGTTGACGGTTCCAACCGTCGGTTGGATCCCGATTGGCTCCAACAGTGCCGACCTGTTGGGGACGACTAGTGTACCAGGTCATATGCCAAGACAATGGTCGGGTTGAACCTTGTCAGCCTCATTGAGAGAAGAGTCCTCAGTTGGCCTGGAGGGGAAAATGGCGACATCATGGGAGAGAGAAAACCCCTCAGTGGGTTCATGGTGTGTCAATGGCCCCCTAGATTCATGTCGGTTGAAATCGATTGACCAAGGTGAAGCTAGAGTCACAAAACTACCCACAATTGATGTGTCTCCCATCATGTGACCTAAGAGTTCACAGCACGTGGACCTAGAAAATCATACTAGATGTCGTTTCCATCTATGGCGGGAGGTGGCACTGTAGATAGTGGCATTAAACACCCCGAAATCATGGCACCTCGTCTGTTGTGTGTGACAACAGGTGACGCCTCGTACCTTGCATGTCATGATGGTTTGTCTTGCCAGAGGGTTGGATAAGGATCCGCATTACCTCCCGCTAGCCACTCAGGGCCTGCCACATGGCAGAATCCTAGCGTTTGAATCAAGCGGAAAAACCCAACTGTTGGATTGGTTCAAACCTTTGGGACCTATAAATATAGCAATCTTACCCCAAAAAACCACCCTTACAATCACGCACGAGTCGTTGAGCAAGGAGTCACAACCGACCCATGGTTAGAGCGGCCAGTCTGACCCCTTGCTCGGTGACGAGTCTCTCCCCGACCTACGTCTGACCGCTTACTTCTAAGGTAAGCGATGAGTTCTGCCTCTAGTTCTTCCGAGTCCTCCCCGTTGAGGGGTTCTTCTTCTGAGGACTCCTCGTTTGCTCAATCTTCAATCCCATCTGAGGTGAGGGCGCCTCCTGTTGTGGCGTCATTCGAGCCTACAGTTAACCTTGAGACGTACAAGCTCAGGAAGCCCTCTGCTCATGCTGTCTTGCGATGCCAGGCCGAGACTGTAGGGGACACTGTGTCAGAAATTACCGACGAGTCTCTTAATTGGGTCATAGAGCATCTTTGCCTTGTCTTGCCTTCTGGCTCCATGATCCTTGCTAGTAAAAAATACCGAGCCCATCATTCCATGGAGAACGGATTCTGTTTGTATATCGAGGCCATTCGAGCTGGCATTCGGTTCCCTCTTCATCCTTTTATTCTTCAGCTCCTCCTCCTACTAGGAGCCGCTCCTTCACAACTGGCTCTAAATTCTTGGCGGTCAGTTGTCGGCTTCTTAGCTATCTGTGCTCTAACCAAAGTAGAACCGACCACCCATCTCTTCTTCCATTGCTTTACTATGAGGGCATTTGGCGACTGGCTATACTTCGCTACTCACCAAGGTCGGCAACTTCTTGGTCGTATGTCGTCCTCTATCCATGCCAGGAAGAGGAGTTATTGTTTCATCTATCATCCGAGTGAATGGCCCTTCCTACTACTTGGTCGGCCATAAACATCAAAAGTAAAACATTCCGACCTCCCCGTTTCGTCTTAGACGAGGTGTTGGATTTCGAGCATTGCAAGATATGGAGGCTCCCGACCTGTACACCCCGTCCGAGGAGCTCCTCAACCTGGTCACCAAGGTTGAAGAAGGTCCGGAATTCCGGCCTACATCCCTTCTTTCTCTTTTGCATGGAATTTTGTCCGAGCTCTTTACATTTGGTTTCTCTTTGCAAAGATGGCTGATAAGAGGAAGTCCGGCTCTGATTTGGCTCATTCTGTGAAGGATCGATAAAAGATGTGGACAAGATCTAGAAGGGGGGGGGGGGGGGTTGAATAGATCTATGCCAACTAATGCGGAAGCTAAAACCAATTTTAAAGTCCTTTGAATCAGAGTTAGATTGAGAGCAAATTTCACAGATCTGAAGAGAAATTAATTGAGTTAAGCAATTGGAGAGGTAACAAGTTGATTAGATAGATTCAAACGATCCTATGCATTCATCTAACGAGGAGAAAATTCAAACCATAAAGAGACCAATGCACAGAGATTTTTAGGTGGTTCGGAAATCACACCACATGGCTCCTACATCCACCCCTCACACGCAGTGAGGATCCACTAAACAATCTGGGTTACACACCCCACACTGGAGCCTGACAACTCCACAAATGAGTTAGACAACTCACACACTACCTAGAGCAAGACTACTCTAGAATCTGAGCAAGACTGCTCAACCACACAACTTGAGTACGACGACTCAAAAACCTGAGCACACAGGCTCACAACCACTTGCTAGAACAAAAACAATAAGATGCAGATCCTCTAGCAATGATCTGATCTATTAAGGACAATTCAAGAAAATTGGTGCAACAGATTATGCACAATTTCTAGAATAGCCAGGAAGAAACAAGAAAGACTTTAGACTCGAGGTTGACAATTCTTGTTCTTCAAGAAAACTCCCTTGTAGAGGCCGAATTGGAAGAATCTTGATCACTTGAAGTCCCTTGGCCGATGCTCTGCAACTTTGATCTTGGGATCTTCCTTGAGAGCTTCACAATTGCTGGCTTCTACTTGATCTGCTCCTTTGAAGTTGATCCTAGTGCTTCATGCTGATCAATCTTCAAGTCTTGTGCTCGGAGAAGTGTGAATTGGTGTGGGAGCACAGGAGAGAGCAAGAACAGGGAGGTGAGACTCTCTTGCCGCCGCTTGCAGGTTTCTGGAGGCTCTAAAGAGATTCTCTTGGGATGAGTGCCCAATAAGAGGGTATTTATACCTAAGTATCGGAAGATACCCTTGGGGTACGTGGGCACATGATCCAAGAATGATCTGACATCTCCCTAGGGTGCCACGTGTCCAGGGGAAGTTTAAGTCACAGAGATTCGGAGTGTGTCGACCTGCCCATGAGGTGTGTCGACACACTCTCCCAGACTGGCAAAACAAATCCCTGGGAGAGGTCTCTAGTGTCGACTTGAGATGATTCAATGTCGACCTCATGTCCCAGACAGCAAAACAACCCTTCTCGGAAGGCTCTCTAGTGTCGACTTGATCTCATCTCGTGTCGACCTGCTTTGGCCATCTGAAAAACAGGCCTTCTGGGAGAGCCATCTAGTGTCGACCTGCCTGCATTTGCTGTCGACCTGCCTGCATTTGGTGTCGACCTGCTTTGGCTATTTGAACAACAAGCCTTCTGGGAAGGCTCTCTAGTGGCGACCTGAGATGGACTTTTCTTCACATTTCTGCCTTTGTTCTGAACCATTGTGTCGACACCAAGGATGGTTGTGTCGACACTACCTTTGCAGAAAATGTTTGTCCCTGAGAAAATAAACACATAAATCATTAGTTAAATATATTATCATGAATATCAATGATAAATGTGCTTGGAAACATACTTTTTGAATATTGTAATTTCAGGTGATGTATTTTACATGTTCCAATGGTTATGCATTAAAATCACAACTTGTCATCATCAAAATGTGAGGAGAAATGAATTATATTCACACTCAACCCAACAATCTCCCCCTTTTTGATGATGGCAACATTAAGTTCATTTGGAATTGGAAATTTTCAATGAAATGTGATTTTAAGCATTTTCATTTTTTTATTTATTCTTGTCAAGGACCTTTGAACAATTTTTAGTGACATTGAAATTTATACACATGATAGACACAATGTTACTAGAAATAAGCTGTTTCCACACAAAGGTCAAGCAGCTTGACAAGCATTCATCACATTCACATTCATTCAAAAGATTTGCAATCACATTTAAGGCACAAAAATAGGCACAAAAATTTCTATTCATTTCATTTCATTCATGATGTGAACATTACAATCTTTCAAACAAACTTCTCCCCTTTGACATTATCAAAAGAAGTACATTACTGGGGAGGAGGAGGAGGAGGAATGGGTAACAAAATAGTCTCAATATCCGTTAGCCTCTTTTCATTGAAGTTAGACTAAACTTCATTTGGGCTTGGATAGTTGAGAGTCTGTGTGCAGAAGATTCTCCATTCTCTCTGAATTTTCTGACATTGAAGCTTGAAGTGCACTGAACTCATTTGACCTTTGCTGTGAAGAGGAAGATGAACCAGTTGACCAACCAGGCCTATTCAATACTTTGAATTCTTGCTTGAGTGCAGACATTTCTCCATCAATGTGAGTAGAGAGATTCTTCATGCTCTCTAAGTCATCTACCATATGTGCAAATGATAGTCTTGTTTTGCTGATCTCAGATAGTGTCTGCTTGGTGTTGAAGACATCAGCTTGGGAATTTGCCAAAATTCCCTGAAGAACTATTTCCAGCTTTTGTTGGTGCTCCTTCAGCTCAATCAAAGCATCTGCCATTGTCCCAATCAACCTTTGAACCTTTGGGCAGCATAATCTGAGGCTGCCTTTTGCTCAATGAACTTAGCAGATACTGTGTTCTCCAATCTTTGAATCCTCAATTCAAAATTTGATGACATGGTCTGAATAGAGTTGTTCAAGGTGTCAAACTTGTCATTTAAGAAGGTGAACAACTCTGGTGGAACAGAAGGTCCACCAAAGGAGGAGGATGCTTGAGCTGGAGGTGGTGGAGAAAATGATGGGATTTCAGGTTCAAGTTCATGGAGGAGGAGGGCTGAGGTTGAGGAGAGTGAGGGGCAATGATAGGTTCCTCAACTTCATCTGCCACATGAGGCTGATCCTCATTTATGGGAGGCTGGTCCTCATGAACTTGAGGCTGATCCTCTGGAGCTAGAGGTTGTTCCTCTGGAACTGGAGGCTGTTCCTCTTGAATTGGAGGCTGATCCTCCTGAGCACAGGGGCCTCTACTGTAGCTGGCCCTCTCCTTACCTGATCACCAACAATCCTAAAGCCCATGAATTTCTGAACATGCTTAAAGCAATAGATGTTGGACTTAGGAATTTTCTCAGATTTCTCATTGTCAAGAGGCACACCAAAGTGCTTGAAAACTGCAGTCAAATGGGCTGCATAAGGAGTGATCTATGCAAATCAGCCCTAGTGGTCTCAGAGATTATCTGGTACATGATGACATGGAGATTTATCTTGATGTCCTTGCTCATACAATAAAGGACAAATCTTTGGATGTCTGTTAGCCTATCTCTCCCACCACCTTGAGGTGTGATGATGGTAGTGAGCATGTGATGAGTAAGCCTCAACACAGGGGGAAATGTGTTGGTATTGAATTTTGTGACATGGGTTTGCTTAATATCAGTCTCATCTGCAGGCAAACCAGTCATTATGGTGTAGGCTTCATGGAGATTAAATTCAAAATTGTGATAATCTTCTCCTTCATCTGGGACTTTGAAAATAGAAGCAGCTATGTCTGTTGGCATGTCAATAGCAATCCCTTTAACCTTTGACTTATACCCTTCATCTGTGCATTTCAATTTTTTATAAAATTCTTGTACAAGTCTAGGGTAAATGATACGAAATTCTGATATGAAAGACTGCCAAGTCTAGAATTTGAAGAAGTTCAAGACTTCAGGGAATGCAACAATGAGTTCACTGTCATCCAAATCCACTGCTCTGGGTTTCAGGATGGTCTTCTCGGCACTTAGGGTTTGGAAGGGGGTCTCCTATTGGGCTGGGAGGACTCTGAGGAGGAGGATGAGGATGAGGATGAATTTCTCAGAAATTCAGGAGAAGAGTCTAGGGTTTTTCTCCTAGGGTACATGGACCCTGACCTCGACTAGAGGATGATGTCCTACCTCTCTTAGCAGATGAAGATCTCGGCTGCTCTGCAGGATCATGGCGACGCTTGGTTCTCCTCTCAGTGGAAGGAACCTCATCTGCTGGATTGGGCCTTGCCGAAGCCCTTGATTTTGCTCCACGACGAGGAAGCTGCTTGGGTGCCATGAAAGCAGAGTGGAATCGGGGATGATGGAGAGAGAGAGGAATGAGAGACGACGGATGGAGATGGTATGGAGGAGAGAAAAGGTGGAAAGGATTCAAATCCTGCTGGATTCTAGGAAGAATGTGACCGTCGGGTCGACCTGGAGAAGAGAAAAGAGGTTTTGGATAACCTACCTCGCAGGAACACTTGCGCTTAACCGACGCCCACGGTTTAAATGAGTTTGG
This sequence comes from Colocasia esculenta, assembly GCA_014218235.1. Taxonomy (NCBI): domain Eukaryota; kingdom Viridiplantae; phylum Streptophyta; class Magnoliopsida; order Alismatales; family Araceae; genus Colocasia; species Colocasia esculenta. The sequence continues at coordinate 92,198,049 of CM024766.1, read as the reverse complement.
CAGGGGGTCAGTGTCGACACTAGAGGATGGAGTGTCGACCTGAGTCAAAGTGTGTCGACACTAGATGGAGTAGTGTCGACCTGGCCTGATGAAAAATTTTGGATTTGAGTTTGAAAAAATTGTGAGCTAGTGGGATATCTTTATAATGATAATCAATGGGTGAATGATCATTTCAAGGATATTTAAGAGACTAAAAAATTTATTTGTTAAATTTTGCAAAAATAATTCAACATAAAGTTTTACACAATATCCAACAGGATATGAGCATTCAGTGACTTGAGTCATTAAAATGATAATTTGAGGGATATAAAACATTTAACAATCAACTACACACTACCATATTCTTCAATTCCAAAGAGATAAAAAAAATCTTTTAGACTGAAAACAAGTGTGTTGACAGCAAACATTTTTAAGGAACAACTTGATGATGGATAAGAATGATTCTTTAAAACAAATTCTCCAATGACATATATATTTTGTTTTGAAACAAACTATCAAATGAGATATATCTTGTTCACTCAAGAACTAATGCTTTTACACACTATAGTCCCTGGATACTGAAGATTTATCCATTATCAAGTCTCAAGGGGTAAATGATGACCTTTTGACATGAAAATATACATTTTTTGGACGCCAATATTTCCAGTTACTCAGTCATCATAAAAAATTGGGCACATTTATTTGTTTTGCATTGATTTTTAATTTTTAATCCCCTTTGAACAGAGATAGCATTAGTGCCTCATGACATACATGTCACTTCATTCATTGTGAAGTGTGCAGTTTCTCAGCACATGTGCCATTGCTCTGAATGGATAGATTTTGGAGAGTTTTTGACAAAAAGATATCATCTATATCCAACATCAATTGCAAACAAAAACATGTTTAAGATCAAGACACATTATCCTTCAGTCTTAGAAAGAAATCTGAATTTCTATAGTTTTGAAGAATATAGGTGAGAGTTGACAAATGAATGTAGTAGATCACTCAAGGATCATTTTGAGACTCTAGACACCTGAATGAGGACATCATGCAAGAAATTGATGTAATGCAAGAAAAGTTTTGAATTTTGCAAAGAATATAACTTGTGAATTCTTTAGCTTTCCCTGATGATGATTTAACCACTTTTCATCAGAATAAAGATATGCAAGTTTTTGAAATCAGGAAATATTCTCTTTAACAATAAAAGCTCCCCCTCAACAATTGCATATTCATTCCTTGGTACTTGGCGGAGACACATACTCTCGCATAGTGAAAGTGTCCAGACAAGCAGAACTTGTCCTTCTTCAAATCACCATTTGATATACCAAGAAGTTCAACACAATGTGAGGTGAAAAGTTCATTGTCAACAGAAATAGACTTGAAATGGAGAGATATGATGAATCAAGGAAGCAAATGAGTAGATAATGCAAAGAACTCCCCCTCAGAAATGCCTAACACTCAACCCAATCCCAATGGACATTTGCAAAGACCAAGTTCTCTCTCTTAAGGATGAGAACCTACTGTCAGGAAGGGGTTTAGTGAAAATGTCAGCAATTTGCTTTTCAGTTTCTATGAAATGGAGTTCAAAAGATTTCTTTGCTACCTCATCTCTCAAGAAATGATGCCTAATTTCAATATGCTTAGTTCTGGAATGCTGAATGGATTTTTAGACAGATTTATTGCACTTGTGTTATATCAAAGGATGGGAACACAACCTAACTCTTGGTTGTAATCAAGAAGTTGATGTTTCACCCAAAGGATTTGAGTTCCACATCTACCTGCTGCAACATACTCAGCCTCTGCAGTGGACAGAGCAACTAAATGTTACTTCTTAGAAGCCCAAGAGATTAGGCACCCATCTAAGTATAAACACAAGCCACTTGTGCTTTTTCTATCTAATTTACAACCAGCATAATCAGCATCACAATAGGCAATCAAATCTAACTTGCAATTAGCAGGATACCCAATTCTTAAATCACATGTTCCAACAAGATATATGAAAATTCTTTTAACAGCTAGCATGTGACTTTATTTAGGATTTGATTAAAATCTAGCACACAAACACACACTGAATTGAATATCAGGTCTAGAAGTTGTAAGATAAAGTAGAGAACCAATCATACCTCTGTAGGTCTTGGGTCTACTGACTTACCATTTGAGTCTTCTTCTAGTTTAGCATTTATAGCAATTGGTGTGTTGAGTGCTTGAGGTTCTGAAAGTCAACTTTTCAGAAGTTCTTTGACATATTTGATTTGACTGATGAAGATCCCTCTTGAGTTTGGTTAACCTGCAATCCCAAGAAAATTTTAGATCTCCCATTAAACTCATTTCAAATTCATTTTTCATTTGATTGGAAAATTCATTACACAGGCCTTTATTGGTTGATCCAAATATTATGTCATCAACATAAATTTGGACAAAAATTATTTGATTATTGACTATTTTTAGAACAAGTTTGATCAACAGTTCCTCTAGAGTATCCTTTTTCAAGCAAAAAGAGCTCAAACGGTCATACCAAGCTCTTGGAGCTTGTTTAAGACCATATAGAGCCTTATGAAGCTTGAAAACATGGTTAGGATGATTTTCATTTTCAAATCCAGGAGGTTGTTCACAAAAACATTTTCCTTGATATATCCATTTAAGAATGCACTTTTAACATCCATTTGATAAACTTTGAATTTCATGGAGGATGCAAAAGCAAGGAAAATTCTAACTGCTTCTAGTCTAGCTACAGGGCATATGACTCTTCAAAATCAATTCCAAACTCTTGATTGTACCCCTTTGCAACTAGCATAGCTTTATTTCTTATGACTTGACCAGATTCATTCAGTTTATTTCTAAAGACCCATCTAGTGCCAATGACTGTTTGGTCACTAGGTCTAGGTACTATTCCCATACTTGATTTCTTTCAAATTGATGAAGTTCATCATGCATGGCATTAATCCAATCAAACTTGATAAAGCTTCATCAATTGATTTGGGTTCAACTTGGGAAATTAGAGCTAGTGGGTCTTCTTCAGAGCATGCAGGAATGAAGATCTAGTCCTAACTCTATCATTCAAATTACCAACAATATTATCTAATGGGTGATCTCTCAAAATTCGATGTTTAAAAATTACCTGTTGAGGGGTACTTAAATCTGGAGCAATGTTACCTGATCCACTTGAAGATGATGAATTGGTGTTCAAGATCTCACCAGTGTCTTCAAGCTCCTCAACAGTTGGTGAAGAGTCCACAATGAAGTCATCCTCTTCACTATCGTGTTTTTCCCTGCAAGATTTAGAAGTGTTAGTTGAAAAGGAATTTTCATCAAATATAATATGAGGAGACTCTTCAACAGTTTTATTTTTGAGAATGTACACTCTGAAAGCTCTTGACACTTCTGAATAGCCAAGGAAGATGGCTTCCTGACTCTTAGCATCAAACTTGTCAAGATTTTCTTTATTATTGTTGTGTACATAACATTTGCACCCAAAGATTTTGAAATAAGAAACAGTTGGCTTCTTGTTTTTCAGTAATTCATAGGGGTTTTTTTGATTTTTGGTCTGATCAATGCTCTATTGAGAATATGATTTGCTGTGTTTACAGCTTCAGCCCAGAAGGATTTGGGCAAATTACTCTCAAGGAGCATGGATCTAGCCATTTCCACAAGAGTTCTGTTCTTTCTTTCCACAACTCCATTTTGTTCTGGAGTTCTGTGAAGAAACTGTGAAAAATTTGAAGTTTGAAAAATTTGAAGTTCAGCACATAAATCAGAGAAGGATTGGTTTTCAAATTCTCCCCATGATCAGTCAAAATATTTTTGATTTTATATGAATAATTTGTTAGGGCAGTGGTACAGAATTTTCTGAATTCAAGGCAAGTATCACTTTTGTGGACAAGAAAATGACCCAAGTAAATCTAGTAAAATCATCAATGATTACAACCCATATCTCTTGCCACTTAGACTTAGAATTCTTGTTGGGCCAAAAAGGTCCATATGAAGTAGTTCTAGTGGCCTAGATGTGAGTACCTCATTGAAGTTCTTAAAAGATTTCCTGGTTTGTTTACCTTGGGCACAGATCCCACAAACTTGATTTTCAACATTTGAAAAGGATTCAGGAAGACCCTTAACCAGATTCAACCTTAACAATTTATTCAAAGTTCTGAAACTTGCATGGCCAAGTCTTTTGTGCCAAGTCCATGCAATTTCATCTTTATTTGCAACAAAACAGAGATTTTCAGAAAAGTTTTTATTAAGGTCAATCATATAAACATTGTTTTCCCTTTTTCCAAAAATTTAATTTTTCAGTTGATGAATCAATTATTTTGCAAAATTAGATTCAAACACAACTTTGTGACCTTTGTCACATAGTTGGCTGATACTGAGCAAGTTGTAATCAAGACCATCAACTAATAAAACACTATCAACAGAGTTTGAGGAAGTTTGACCAACCTTTCCAGATCCAATGATCTTTCTTTTATTTTTACCTCCAAATGTCACTGAACCACCCTCCTTTTCTAGCAGGAAAGAAAATTTGGCTCTATCTCCAGTCATATGTCGTGAATACCCACTGTCAAGGAACCACACATTTGAATTGGGTGCACAACCTTCCTGCAACATCAATTAGTGGAGAGAAGATTTTGGTACCCAAACAGAGTTGGGACCATCAGAAAGTTTGAACAATGTTAACAAATCTTTTCTCACCCAAATTTGACTTGTTTTTGACTTTTGTTTTATTACTGTGGTGTTCTCTGTCTTTTTCACTTTCTTCTTTTCTTTTGGGATGAAAACACCAGTATTTTTGTTTTTGTAGGGGTATTTTTCATTTGAGCATGAGATTCAGATGTGGAGGTGGAAACAAGGACTTTGTTGGTACATCAGAAAGTTTGGATAGAAAAATTGAGGATGATACCAACATGGATTGTTATACCATTGGCTCCAAGAATTGTTCCAATCAGCTTGATATGCTATCTTGGAGGTCCAAGGCTCTTCATTAATGACTTCCTTTGACTTTTTCTTATTTTCCAGATTTTTATTTGAATTTTTTATTTTGTGGTTTTTCTTGGTTGATGTTGAGCAGGTCGACCTCTCTTCGACTGGTGTCGACACTACAGCCATAGAAGCCTTCTTCTTGTGGACTAGTGTCGACCTGTCAGGAGATTGTGTCGACCTGGTTGCCTTGTCTTTGTTATGAGTTTTTGGACTTTTTTGTGTTTTGCTTGATTTTTGTTTGACTTCTGTATTTTCAAGACTAGGGCCCTTAACAAATTTGATTAGTGGTGCTTTATCCTTCTTTTCACCGGATTTATCTTTCTTAGATTTTTATTTATCAAATCCTAGTCCATGAGAGATTGATTTCATATTTGTTCCCAGCAAGGCCTCCAAATTATCTTTGCCATTTGTGAATGTTTCAATGACTTCATCTTTTTGTCTTAGCTGGTTTTCCAAGATTTTGATTTCTTCAATCTTTTGTTGTTTATCTTGATTTTCTTTTTCCAGCTTTTCAGATAAGTCTTTGAATTCATTGGTGGCCTTTTGAGAGGCTAGCTTAAGTTCATCAATCAGATTCAGAAGATTTTATTTTTCTTCATTCAATTCTATCACTTCATTTTTCTAGTTCACAAATTCTTTTGTTGAAGTTTGATTGTGCAAGATGTTTTCAACTTTTCTTTTAATGTGTTTATTTTTCTTTCTCATTTCAATATTTCAACAAGTTTTGCATAAGCATCTTGCCAATCTTCAACAGAAAAATCTTCAAAAGAGGTGCTTACCTTTCCATCTGAGCTGTTTGCCATGAAGCAAATCTCCTCACTTCCAGAGCTTGAGGATTTTTCTTCTTCTTCATTTTCACTTGTGTCCTCATCAGACCAAGTGGCTACCATGGCCTTCGGCTTCTTGAATTTGTGAATTTTCTTGTGCTTCTCCTTCTTGTTCTCAGGACATTCTCCCTTCATATGTCCTGGCTTGTTGCACCTGTAGTAATGACAATATCGTCAGATTTTTTATTCTTGTTAGAGTTTGCATTAGAAAAAGATGTGTTTCTTTTACCTGAAGAGTATTTCTTTTTACCAGAAAATTTTCCTTTTCTATATTTCAAGAATTTTCTGAATTGCCTGGTCATGAGGGCATTTCATCCTCATTTGACTCAGACTCATCAGAACTGGTTTTATCCTGACTTTTGTCCTTATTACTAGATGAGGCCTTTAATGCTACTGGCTTGGTTTTGATTATGTGTTCCTCATTTCTCTTTAGATTAATTTCATATGTCATTAAGGATCCTATCAACTCATCCAAAGAAATTTTGGACAAGTCTTTAGAATCTTCAATGACAGTGGCCTTGGTGTGACATATTGAAGAGAGAGAACGCATGATTTTTCTTACCAAGTCAGCATCCGTATAGTCCTTACCTAAGGCCTTCAGTCCATTGACTATGATCATAAACCTGGCAAACATTTCAGAGATTGTCTCGTTAGATTTCATCATGAACAACTCATATTCAGAGACAAGTATGTTAGCCTTGGTTTCTTTAACTTGAGATGTCCCCTCATAGAGTACCTCAAGTTTATCCCATCTCTTTGGCAGATTTGCACATAGAGATTCTTGAGTACTCTTTGGGGTGAACAGCACATTGAATCATGTTCATGGCACTATAATTTAATGTAGCTCTTCTTATCTGTTCCCTAGTCCAGGTTTCTTCATCTCCCTAGTTTTCATAGGGTCCTACCTCCACTACCTTCCAGATTTAATAGTTTTGGGCTCTTAGAAACACTTGCATTCTATTTTTCCAATAAGAATAGTCCGTTCCATTAAAGAATGGTGGCCTATTTATGGAATGACCCTCAGCTATGAATCCTCTCGAATCTATTTAATTAAACAGATGGTGCAAGGAAGGAAACACTCAGCAAAACAAACAAGCAAGCAAACAAGCAACACAGAACACTCAGAAACTACTCAGATCAGATCAGATCAAGTGTAAACCCGCTCTGATACCAATTGAAGGATCGATAAAAGATGTGGACAAGATCTAGAAGGGGGGGGGGGTTGAATAGATCTATGCCAACTAATGCGGAAGCTAAAACCAATTTTTAAAGTCCTTTGAATCAGAGTTAGATGAAGCAAATTTCACAGATCTGAAGAAAATTATTGAGTTAAGCAATTGGAGAGAGTAAACAAGTTGATTAGATAGATTCAAACGATCCTATGCATTCATCTAACGAGGAGAAAATTCAAACCACAAAGAGACCAATGCACAGAGATTTTTAGGTGGTTCGGAAATCACACCACGTGACTCCTACATCCACCCCTCACACGCAGTGAGGATCCACTAAACAACCTGGGTTACACACCCCACACTGGAGCCTGACAACTCCACAATGAGTTAGACAACTCACACACTACCTAGAGCAAGACTACTCTAGAATCTGAGCAAGACTGCTCAACCACACAACTTGAGTACGACGACTCAAAAATCTGAGCACCAGGCTCACAACCACTTGCTAGAACAAAAACAATAAGATGCAGATCCTCTAGCAATGATCTGATCTATTAAGGCCATTCAAGAAAATTGGTGCAACAGATTATGCACAATTTCTAGAATAGCCAGGAAGAAACAAGAAAGACTTTAGACTCGAGGTTGACAATTCTTGTTCTTCAAGAAAACTCCCTTGTAGAGGCCGAATTGGAAGAATCTTGATCACTTGAAGTCCCTTGGCCGATGCTCTGCAACTTTGATCTTGGGATCTTCCTTGAGAGCTTCACAATTGCTGGCTTCTACTTGATCTGCTCCTTGAAGTTGATCCTAGTGCTTCATGCTGATCAATCTTCAAGTCTTGTGCTCGGAGAAGTGTGAATTGGTGTGGGAGCACAGGAGAGAGCAAAACAGGGAGGTGAGACTCTCTTGCCGCCGCTTGCAGGTTTCTGGAGGCTCTAAAGAGATTCTCTTGGGATGAGTGCCCATAAGAGGGTATTTATACCCTAAGTATCTGGAAGATACCCTTGGGGTACGTGGGCACATGATCCAGAATGATCTGACATCTCCCTAGGGTGCCACGTGTCCAGGGAAAGTTTAAGTCACATAGATTTCAGAGTGTGTCGACCTGCCCATGAGGTGTGTCGACACACTCTCCCAGACTGGCAAAACAAATCCCTGGGAGAGGTCTCTAGTGTCGACCTGAGATGATTCATGTCGACCTCATGTCCCGACAGCAAAACAGCCCTTCTGGGAAGGCTCTCTAGTGTCGACCTGATCTCATCTCGTGTCGACCTGCTTTGGCCATCTGAAAATAGGCCTTCTGGGAGAGCCATCTAGTGTCGACCTGCCTGCATTTGGTGTCGACCTGCTTGGGCTATCTGAACAACAGCCTTCTGGGAAGGCTCTCTAGTGTCGACCTGCTCTGGACTAGTGTCGACCTGAGATGGACTTTTCTTCACATTTCTTTCTGCCTTTGTTCTGAACCATTGTGTCGACACCAGGATGGTTGTGTCGACACTACCTTTGCAGAAAATGTTTGTCCCTGAGAAAATAAACACATAAATCATTAGTTAATATATTATCATGAATATCAATGATAAATGTGCTTGAAACATGCTTTTTGAATATTGTAATTTCAGGTGATGTATTTTACATGTTCCAATGGTTATGCATTAAAATCACAACTTGTCATCATCAAAATGTGAGGAGAAATGAATTATATTCACACTCAACCCAACATTCTGTAGCCGAGCGCTTTCAGACCTGGAGCAAGAAAAGTGCCAAGAGGGCATGGGCCGAACCTGATGTCGAGATTGCCTCCGACGTGGTCCCTGGAGAACAAGCAGCTGCCAGCGTGCCCTGTCCTCCAACGAAGACTACCAAGAGGGCACCCGAAGGCCGGTCTAGTCATGTTGTTGGATTGCATTCCGGTGATAGCAATCCGATTGGGCCCCTCTAGGGCCAACAGTCAACGGTACCTGCTGAGAAATCACTTCCAATGATCTCGGGACCGAGCCAACAGTCCGAAGATCTAACGGCCGCTCAATGGGGACGCAGATCGGTTCCTTCCCCCATCAGGGTCTGACATGCTGGCTTGAAGTTCGGGGAGATCATCGAAGGCCTCTACCAAGGCATCTAAGAGCAATTGTCATTGTACAACCTTCTGTTACAATGAACCGACGCAAGTCGGGAGAGGGTCGATCAGAAGATCACTACAGCTCAACAAAAAGTAGAAGCCGCGGAAAAAAGGGCTAAGGAGGCTGAGAAGATGAGACTCCAGGAGTCCAACGAAGCCTCCAAGGCCATAAAGAGGGCTGCCGCTTTGGCCCGCGGGATGGCTAGAGCCCGCATGGACCTTCATGCCGTTGAGGAGGCCCTAGAAGCTGAAAAGAAGGCTCATGAGGAGACCAAATCTGAGTTTGATCGAATCTTGGCCGAGAGATGCGCGAAGGTGGTAGAAGAGTACCACGAATCCGACACTTTGAAGAGGCAAATCGACCATCTCTTCCAGAAGGGGTGCAGTCATTGCCTCAAGCTGATTTGGGAGACATTTTCGGACATCGACCTGTCGGAACTTGAGCCTCTCGATGATGAGGAAGATGTCGATCCCGCGCCCTCGGTCCCCGAGGAAAGGGTCGTCGTCGACATGGTTAACTCTGCATTCGTAGACGTCATAGTGCCGGGACAAGAGTCCGAGGTTGCACCCGCCAAGCCGTCGGGCTCTGGCGTCCCTCCTACTCTCCCCTAAGTTGGTCAATACTGTACATGCCTCTGCTGCAAAACCGTATATCTATAGAAAACTTTTTGCCAAATGCTACTATGTGCTTGTGTCCCCTAAAATGGTCGGCGGATTCCGATGACATGGCCTTAAGCAATTTTGTTTCAAAAAACACAATCTGATGTGGTAACGACGATGTCTAATCATACAGATAAATCAAACATAACTTCCAGATTTTCAGGATTCATTTGAGTGCCGAAGCGACCTCAAGAATGACCATGCCAACTAACGTACTCATAAGTTTGTCGGGACAGGCCGAATGCCGAAGCGACCTCACGGCTGCCCAAACCGACCATTGACATTAGCTGTCGGAGGCAGGCCGAGTGCCAATGCGACGTCGTGGCTGCCCAAACTAACCTTTCAGCTAATCATGGGCGATGCTTAAAGTGACTGGCCTACCGATGTGAACGATGTTGTAAAATGACTTATTCTGTACCATAAGATAATGCTGTGGAGCGACTTATCTTCGGCGAAGACTGCAAGATGGTGCTATTAAGCGATTCGTCATTGGTCGCAATATCCACGAAAACAAGTTTTCATTTCTATCAAGGGAAGTAGCGCTTTAGGTGCTCGGCATTCCAAGCTCATGGAATGGCCGACCCATCTAACTTCGACAACCGATAAGCCCCTCGTCCGAGGTAATCGACCACTCGGTAGAAGCCTTCCCAGTTAGGGGAAAGCTTACTAATGGCACTTCTCGGATCCGAGACCACGAGCTTTCGCAGGACGAGGTCACCAACGCCGAATCCTCTCGGTCGGACCTTGGCGGAGAATGTGCACTTCATCCTTCGTTAGTATACTTCAATCTGTGCAGCTGCCCGATCTTGTCGCTCGTCGATGAGGTCCAGCTCCGCTCGAAGGGCTTTGTTGTTGCTTTCATGATCGAAGCCATGTACTCTTTGGGAAGGTACGAGCAGTTCCACCAGGGTTACTACCTCCACCCCGAAGGCGAGCTCAAAAGGAGACTCTCTTGTGGCCTCCCGAAGAGTGACGCGATAGGCCCAGAGCACATGAGCCAGCTCGTCGGCCCATCGCCCCTTAAGATCATCCAACCTCTTCTTCAGCCCATCAAGGATTGTCCGATTTGTCACTACAGCTTGCCCATTCGTCTGTGGATGCACCACTGAAGTAAACCGGTGTTGGAGACCTAACTCAGAGCAGTTTCTCTGAAATCTTGCATTATCAAACTATCTTCTGTTATCGGTGATAAGGGCTCTCGGTAACCCGAATCGACAAACAATGTTCTTCCAAACAAACGCCCAAGCATTGGTGTCAGTGATTTTCACCAAGGTTCGGCATCGACCACTTTGTAAGTACTCGACTGCAACGATCAGGAACTTCCGTTGACCCGACGCCAAGGGGAAAGGCCTAAGAATGTCCATTCCCCATTGGGCGAAAGGCCATGGAGCCGTCAAGGTGGTAAGATTGATTGGCGATCAGCGATCCACCTTATCGAAGATCTGACACCGATGGCATCTTCTGACGTAAGCTTCAGCTTCTTTCAACATCGTCGGCCACCAGTACCCTTGTCAAGTGACTCTTCATACGAGTGAGCGAGGACCAGTGTGGCTTCCACAGGTTCCCTCGTGAACCTCCCATATGATCTCTTCGGCTTCAATAGGACCGACACATTAGAGGTGGGGTACGTGAAACCTTTGCGGTACAAGACGTCCCCCATCATGAAGAACTATGGAGCCTATGTAAGACCCGACCCTCTTGGGCCCTTGGGCCAGTCCTCAGGGTCGTGACAGACACTCTGGTCGCGACATGGTTGTGCCATGGGAGCCTGTCGCGACAGGCTTCGAGACGCGGCGCACCTGGTCATCGCGACATGGTCGCGACGGGGGTGGGCATCGCGTTCTTGTCGTGACGTCTGGTGGCGTCGCGACTGCTTTTCTGGCTGATTTGATCGCTGTCCTTTCTGTCAGAACGGCTTTGTCGGGTGTCAGGTGCGTACAGCGTTGACGCGACCTGACAGGCCGTCGCATTCTAGTTTCTCAGTCTTCGAGGTTTGACCGTCGTTCGGTGTCACGCCGGGGATGGCTGTCGTGACATGGTCATGACGCCCTGGGGCGTCGCGACATGCTTGTTGTCACGCCAGGCCAATCTATCACGTCTCGTGGCCCATCGGTTTAAAATCGAGGCCGGCGCCTCATTTCCCCCCTCTCTCCCTTTCCTTCTTCTTCTTCTTCCTTCTTCCACTCCCGAGCTCTCTCGTGTTCTCCGGCGATTCTTGGCGTTTGTGGTGCTCGTGGTGAGGAGGTGTGGTCTCCATCGTGTAGAGGACGTGCTCATGGTGCTTGGAGCGAGGAGGAGGTGGCCATTCCGACGTGAAGGCCCCAACGGGTCGGCTCTACTCTTGGAGGTAGGGACCCTCGTCTCCCACTCGTCCTAGCATGCTCCCCTCCCCCTTGAGATGGTGGTTTCTCTGTGGTTTGGGGTCGTGGGGAGTCTGAGGATCATGCTCGTGGTGAGTGAGGTTTCCTTCGAGCGTAGATTCCTTGTAATCCATGTTTTATGGGGTTTAATGGTGGTTTGGTGCATTTACAAGCTTTCCTAGTGTTTCTCCATGCTCCTCTCCTCCTATAGAGATGGTTTGTATCAGTTTTGGGGTGGTCCTTGGGAGGATTGTACCTGGACCCCTCTCGGCTGAGATCATGACCGCTATAGAGGTCGCGATGATGTCGCGACTGGAGAGGCCGCCGCGACATCATCGCGACGCTCTAAGGCGTCGCGACATGGTCGCGACATCCTTGGGCATCGCGACAGTGTCTCAACGGCCCGATGTGTCGCGACAGTATCAGAGACATGTAAGTCTTGCAGAGTTCCATTTTCTGTGGAGTCTTTTCCGTTTCCGATTCTTGTTGTACTCGTGGCAACAGTGCTAGTTTCCTAGTACGGTCCTACACTAGTCATGTGCCCGGTGCTCGGCACTTGAGGGCTTGTCCTGTGAGAGAGGTTGTTACCGTTGCCTGGAACCCCCGTCCCCATGTGCCTGTTAAGGGAGTACTCCGGGCGGCGGGCGTGCTCGAGTCGCGGACTCTGGAGCGGAGGGGAAAACGGTGGTTAGGACAGCGGCGTTGAGTCGTTTGCAGAGCTCTCTTGGTTGGTCTGGGACGCCGAGGTCGTTTGGAGTCCTTTCTGGCGCAGGCCAGTGAGTCCTTTTCTTACTGCCTTACTCTTTGTGGCCCTGGAACCACCTAGAGAGGCCAGGCGTGGGACCGTAGTCCGGCCAGACTATGGCGGTTACTATTGTGCTACTTGTGTTCCTGTCCCACTCTGACGAGACGTGGAGGTTTGGACCTGGGTCGAGGATAAGACGTCAATGGACGCACCTGACCGGTTGACTAGTGGTAGCGTTTCCCGTAGCTAGTGTCTCTTGACCAGGCAGGGTTCGCTCTGTTTGCGTTTCCAGCCGTGTGGTGGTCACGACGTACAATTTTACAAAGTTTTCCGACCGTGGTGTCCTTCCATACCGTTGCTAGTTAGTAGCTTTGCTTCCGCACTTTCCCTTGCAGAGTAGAAGATATAACTGTTGTTATTTATATATATTCTTCTTCCTGTTAGAGCCAGTAGGAGATTGGTAGTCCCTACTGAGCTTCTGTTGTGAAGCTCATCCCTTCCTTTTCCAGGTGAGACTTCTCAGCGGCGGCAGGGCGCGCGTCGGGCGGAGGAGGTCGGGCGGTAGTCGTCGTCCCCGCAGCTAGCAGTGTTCTCCCCCTTCAATTGTACGTCACCCTCGGGGTATGCCCCTAAGGGCTCTGTCCTTCCCTTTTTACTTATAGTAGTGTGCGTGTGTTGGGACTGTACCTAGAATGATACGTTGCGGTCTTGCTCTCCTTTCTGCTTCTGCGTGTGTGCTTCTAGTTCAGTAGTTGACGTTTATTTCCCCTTACATATTCTGTTAGACTTGTGTTATAGCCCTTCCGGGTCTTCGGATCTATTGGCGGCGATCGCGAAAATTGGGTCCTCGGCTTGGGCCGAGGGTCGGGTTCTCGGGGTCGTTACAGTTGGTATCAGAGCGAGAAGTTTAGCAGGACTTGTAGTGGATTTAAACTGCAATAGGAAGTCCCAACAGTAATACAAATACACTACTAGCCGCCCGAGTTGGTATCGTTAACCTTGTTGGCTGTGTGCCGTGCAGGATATAGCCCCACGTAGGTGCAGGCAGGTCAGAGAGCTGATAGAGCAGCGGGGTGAGTCAGATATGCCAGCACCAGGTTAGGTTCAGGAGGAGGTGTCAGTAGAGGAGTCTGTGGCAGAGCCTCATGGAGCAGCGGCAGCAGTAGGTGAGCAGCAGCAGTAGTGGCACCAGCCCCTACCACAGTAGTATGCAGATTGGTTCCCCATGGCTGAGCAGTTCTTCAGGACCCTATACCAGAGAGCATGGCAGCCCGAGCAGGCAACAACGGGAGGTCAGCCTCCAGTACCTCCCCCAGCAATACCAGAACAGCAGGCAGATCCGCAGGTGGAGCAGCCAGTAGTTCAGCAGGCGTCAGATAGTGAGAGTACCCGAGCCGGTAGGCGGAGGATGGCTGTCACTGAGGATAGGACCGCCCTCTTGGAGAGGTTTCTGTTTCTCCGACCGCCGATGTTCTTCGGCTACTATGATCCAGACAAGGTAGAGAGTTGGACGCACAAGTTGGAGCGCACGTTCGAGACCATAGAGTGCGTCGAGGAGGACCAGGTGAGACTAGCAGTGTATCAGCTCAAGGGGCCAACCCATGAGTGGTGGAGAGTTTAGAGGCAGACTCACTTTCCAGGGCAGCGTTTGGATCAGATCACTTGGCAGAGGTTTTTGGGAGTCTTTCACAGCGAGTACTTTCCTGACTATGCTCGACGTGAGAGACGAGACCAGTTTCATAGAGACCTGGTAGCCTCAAAAGCAGCAGCAGCTTCCTCTAGGACCTCACCGTACCAGCGTCCCGCAGGTAGTCGCAGTAGTGCGGCTTCTTCTTCTTCTTCTTCTTCGGGTTCGGGCAGTTCCGATTTGCGCTCGAAGTTCAGGCAGATGAACACTCACGGGGGTGGACGGAGCCGGCAGCAGAAGCGTCAGTCGAGGTTCGCAGAGCAGTCAGTCTAGCAGGGAGCCGAGCAGGGCAGGCAGGAGGCACTCTGTTACACTTGTGGTTTGCCGGGCCACTTCACCTCCCGATGGGGCAAGTCCAGCAGCCGCAGCAGCTAGTGCAGTACACTTAGTAGTTGCCGTAGTACTAGTACCCCCAGCAGCAGCAGAAGGTACCCCGTCAACAGCAACAGGGGCAGTACCATTTGCAGCCTCAGCAGTTTCAGCAGCATCATCAACCTCAACAGTTCCAGCCGTACCAGCAGCAGTTTTCACAGCACCAGCAGCCACCGCAGCACCAACAGCCGCAGCACCAACAGCCCCAGTAGGCGTCGTAGCGTGGGCGTGGTCGTGTGATGGCTCTCACCAGAGAGGAGGCCGAGGAGTCAAACCTGGTTATAGGTACTTTTCCTATCCTTGGTAGAGCTGCTCGTGTTTTGGTTGATCGCGGTGCTTCTCTTTGTTTTACTTCCGAGGAGTTTTACGAGTTGCTGGTTCGTCACACATCTGAGAGGCAGTGTGATGTGATGGTCAATCTCCCGTCGGTGATTACATATGTTCTTTCAGTTACCTGTAGGGTGTCACAGTTGAGGTCCAGGGACACTAGTTTCCGGCCAGGTTGTACACGTTGCAGCTTTGTGACTTTGACGTCATCATAGGCATGGACTGGTTGGAGGCTCACTCAGCTGTGGTGGATTGTCATGAAGACTGTTCGTTTTGAGATACCTAGAGTGCCCGTTCTCAGCTTTCGAGGTATCTGGTCTACCCGTCGATCTTTTATTTATTTCTGTAGAGCTCGTCATTTGATCTGAGATGGTTGCGTAGCATATCTTGCTTCTGTCTGTTCTTCTGAGCCTAGCGGGTCGTCGGGTTTTGATGTACCTGTTGTTTGTGAGTTCTCTGATGTTTTCCCGGAGGATCTACCTGGGTTACCGCCTGAGCGGGAGGTGGAGTTCTCCATTGAGCTTTTGCCTGTACGATGCCTTTGTCTAAGGCACCTTACCGGATGGCACCAGTTGAGTTGCGCGAGCTGAAGCGCCAGTTGCAGGAGTTGCTTGAGTTGGTTTCATCCGTCTGAGTCATTCTCCGTGGGGCGTGCCAGTGTTGTTCGTGAGGAAGAAGGATGGCAGCTTGAGATTGTGCATCGATTATAGGCAGCTAAACTAGGTAATAGTGAAGAACAAGTATCCATTGCCTAGGATCGATGACTTGTTTGATCAGTTGCAGTCAGCCAAGGTGTTTTTGAAGATCGACTTGAGATCAGGCTACTACCAGTTGAGGATCAAAGAGTCAGATATTGGCATACAGCTTTCCATTCGAGGTATGGTCACTTTGAGTTCGTCGTGATGCCGTTTGGGCTCATGAACACGCCAGCAGCTTTTATGGATTTGATGCACAGGGTGTTCAGTGAGTACTTGAACAGGTTTGTGGTCATCTTTGTAGATGACATTTTGGTCTACTCGACTTCTGAGGAGGAGCATCTGAGGATCGTGCTAGAGACATTGCGGAGTCACCAACTTTATGCCAAGTTCGACAAGTTCGAATTTTGGCTGAGGGAGGTGCACTTTCTCGGGCAGGTGATCTCAGGTTCTGGTGTGGCAGTGGACCCTGCCAAGGTTGAGGCAGTGTTGTCTTGAGAGCAGCCCACTTCAGTGTCAGAGGTTCACAGCTTTCTAGGTTTGGCAGGCTATTACAGGAGGTTCATCCAGAATTTTTCCAGGAATGTAGAGCCGTTGACCAGATTGACCAGACTTGAGGCCAGGTTTGTTTGGACTGAGGACTGCGAGCAGAGTTTCCAGGAGCTGAAGACGAGGTTGACTTCAGCACTAGTGTTGGTCTTGCTGTTAGGCAGCAGAGGTTTTGTGGTCTACACCGACGCTTCGAGGTCAGGTTTGGGTGCCGTGCTGATGCAGTATGGTGGGGTTGTTGCCTATGCTTCTCGGCAGTTGAAGAAGCATGAGGAGAACTACCCTACTCACAACTTAGAGTTGGCAGCAGTGGTGTTCGTTCTGAAGTTGTGGAGGCACTATTTGTACGACGGTGTTCGAGATCTTCACAGATCATCAGAGCTTGCAGTATATCTTCATTCAGAAGGATTTGAATTTGAGGCAACACAGATGGATAGAGTACTTGAAGGACTACGACCTTACCCTCTCCTATCACCCAGGAAGGGCTAACATCGTAGCAGATGCTTTGAGCAACGGGTTCGTCTGAGTTAGTTGCTAGTCAGCAAGTGGAGGCTGTTTGAGGACCTGTCTCAGGGAGTTTTCTGCTCTTCGAGGTACAGAGACCGTATAGTGATGACCAGTTTGTCAGTTCGCCCGTCAGTGTACCGTCAGGTGCTGGAGGCACAACAGGAAGATATAGACTTGGTAGATATTTTGCAGATGCCAGATGTTGAGCTGGACGAGGTCAGTGAGGTCAGGTTTAGAGGCAGATGTTAGAGTGTGGAGCCTGAACTTTCAAATGTTGATCGGTTCGGAGTCGCGGATCGACCTACGCGGTCAGGTCGCGGGGGTCTGGGGGCAGCGCCCCCGAAAGCTAAATTTGGTTTACAGAAGGGACAGTGTCGGCGCACTGTCGACCTGAGGTCAACACAGGTTGAGGTGTGTCGACGCACCCATGAATAAGGTCGACGCACCCCGAGTCAGACGACTTCGCGTTTCTGAGTTAAGGGCATTTTTGTCCTTGTAACTCTCGATTATGGCGCCCTAACCTCCCAGTATATAATGTGGGGTGGATTCTCCTTGTACTGTAATGATTCTGTCATATAGTATTGGTTTCGCTGCTGTGGCTGTGGACGTAGGAAGGCGTTGCCTTTGAACCACGTAAATTTGGTGTTCTTATGTTCTTCTTCTCTCTTCTTTAATCTCTCCTCCGATCTGTATGTGTGAGTCGTGTGAGAGAGGGTTGCCGATCCGATCCCCAACAACTGATATCAGATCCCAGGTTCGAGGGAAACAGTGAGAGCGATGGCAGCGGATGAAGGAAAGGTGAGGATCGAGAAGTTTGACGGCAAGGACTTCGGTTTCTGGAAGATGCAGATTGAAGACTACTTGTATCAAAGAAGCTGCATCACCGCTTCTTAGAACGATGCCAGATGGTATGAAGAACGAAGACTGGGATCTTCTGGATAGACAACTCTCGGGTTGTTCGCTTGACGTTGCTAGAAACGTCGCGTTTAACATCGTGAACGAGAAGACCACAACAGGTCTGATGAAGGCATATACAAACATGTACGAAAAACCATCTGCTTCCAAAAAGGTACATTGATGCCGTTTTGTTTAATCTGAAGATGGCTGAAGGTTCCTCGGTTACAGATCATATAAATGAATTCAACGTGATTACAACCCAGTTGAGTTCTGTAGAAATAAATTTTGATGATGAGATTAAAGCCTTGATTCTTCTGTCCTCCTTACCTGAAAGTTGGGTGCTACTATGACGGCTGTTAGCAGTTCTTCAGGCTCAAGTAATTGAAACTATAGAGATTCAAGACTTGATTCTGAGCGAGGATGTTCGCAGAGGGAATCTGGTGAAGTTTCAGGTTTTCCTTAACACTGAAGGCAGGGGAAGAACAAATCAGCGTGGACAAAATCGGAATAGATCCAAGTCCAAGAAAATAAGTCAGTCCAAACCCCGTGGTGATGGTTGCTGGAATTGTGGTAAGAAGGTCATTTTAAGAAGGACGCAGGCTCCTAAAGAAAAAGATCAGGGCAGAAACAGGAAGAAGACTCTGCTAATGTCATGACAGAGGAGTCCAAGATGCTCTGATTCTGAGTGTTAACAGTCCCATCGAATCCTGGATTCTAGATTCTGGAGCATCTTTCACTCTACCTCATGTAAAGAAACTTTACAAATTATGTTGCTGGTATTTTGGAAGGTTTATCTTGCTGATGATGAGCCCCTAGATATTGTGGGGAAGGGTGATGTTCAGTTGAAAATAGCAAACGAGACTGTATGGAAGCTGAGGAATGTTTACATGTTCCTGGCTTGAAGAGAAATATGATCTCCATTGGTTAGCTTGATGATGAAGGATATTCACTATCTTTGTTAATAGGTGCGGAAGATACCAAGGGTGCCATGGTTATAGCACGAGGCAGCAAATGAGAACTCTTTATATGACTGCAAATGACAAAGACTTAGTGGCTGTGACAAATTCAGTAGAGGACTCCAGATCTGGCACTGCAGACTTGGACACATGAGTGAGAAGGAATGAAGATGATGGCTGCAAAAGGGAAGTTAGGTGATCTAAAGTCCATAGATATTGGATTGGTGAAGATTGCATTATGGGAAAGCAGAGAAATGTCACCTTCTCTAAAGCTGAAGAAGTCCTAAGCTAAAAAGTTAGAACTTGTACACACTGATGTGTGGGGACCAGCCCTGTTCGATCCCTTGAAGATTCACTCTATTATGTCCCTTTATTGATGACTCCACTCGGAAGGTATGGTTTTATTTCTTAAAATAAATTTGATGTATTTTCTACCTTTGTGAAGTTGAAAGGCTGAAGTGGAAAATCAAACTGGTGCAAAGATCAAGTGTCTGAGGTCAGACAATGGGGAGAATATAGCAGCAAGGAATTCAAAATTTTTTGTGCAGTACATGGCATTCGTATGGAAAAAACAATTCCAAATACTCCACAACAGAATGGGGTTGCTGAACGCATGAATAGAACTCTGAATGAGAGAGCTAGAAGCATGAGGCTACATGCTGGCCTACCGAAGACCTTCTGGGCAGATGCAATTAACACAGTAGCTTATCTGATTAATAGAGGACCCAACGCTCCTCTAAATGGTGAGCTACCAGAAGAGGCTTGGACCGGTAAGGAGGTAACACTCTCACACCTGAGAGTATTTGGTTGTGTTTCATATGTGCATGTTGATTCCAATGATAGAGACAAGTTAGATCCTAAGTCAATGAGATGTTTTTTTCATTGGATATGGTTATGATGATTTGGATACCGCTTCTGAGATGATGAAAGCGGAAATCATTAGATAAGGAATGTTATATTCATGAAAAATTGCTTTATAAGCATAGATCTGATGTGGAATCTGAAGATGCAGGCCAAGAAAGTCAGAAAAGTACACAGGTTTGATTTGGAGGAAATTTCAGAAGAGGATGCTGAGAAGATCTCAAAGAGATCCTGAAAATAGTACAGTGCAACCAAAGTTCAATTGAGAAGATCAAGCAGATTGCACAAGCCAGTTGACGGTTTTCTTCTGCTTGTACTACTTGTTGTTGACTGATGCAGATGAACCTGAGAGCTTTGATGAAGCTATGCAGGTGGAAGATTCAGTCAATGGGAGTTGGCAATGAAAGATGAAATGAATTCCCTATACAAAATTGAAACTGGGTGCTGACTGAACTACCACCCCGGCAAGAGGGCACTACAGAATAAATGGGTTTTCGGTTAAAAGAAGAACATGATGGGAGCAAGAGGTACAAGCAAGGCTGGTTTGTGAAAGGTTTCCAACAGAAGGAAGTATTGATTACACTAAAAATTTCTCTCCAGTTTGTCAAGTTAACCACTATTAGATTAGTGCTAAGTATTGTTGCTGCTGAAAACTTGCACCTAGAACAGCTTTATGTAAAACAGCTTTTCTCCATGGTGATATGGGAAGATATCTATATGATGCAGCCAGAAGGTTTTCATGAACATCGTAGAGAAAACCTTGCTTGCAAACTAAACAAAACTTGTATGGTGAAAACAAGCCCTAGGCAGTGGTACAAGAAGTTTGATGGATTCATCTGTAGCAATGGTTCATTAGGTGCAACATGGACCATTGTTGTTATTTTAAGAAGTTTGATAATTGTTATTATACTGCTGTTGTACGTGGAGTGATATGCTCATTGTAGGATCAAGTATGACAGAGATCAACAAGTTGAAGAAGCAATTGTCAAGGAATTGCTATGAAGGACTTGGGAGTAGCAAAACAATTCTTGGAATGAGAATTGTGAGGGATAGAACAGATGGTACTCTGAAGCTATCTCAAGAAGGCTACATTCAGAAAGTGTTGGGCAGATTTAACATGCAGGATGCGAAACCAGTCACACTCCTCTAGCAATTCACTTCAAGCTGTCTAAAGAGCAATCACCAAAGACTGCTGAAGAGTGTGAGTCCATGAAGAAAATTCCTTATGCATCAGTTTGGGGAAGCTAATGTATGGAATGGTTTGTACAGACTAGATATAGCACACGCAGTGAGTTGTGTGCAGGTATATGGCAGATCCGGGCAAACAACACTGGGAAGCAGTAAAATGGATTCTGAGATACCTAAAGGCACTTTAGGTAATCTCTTTGTTTTAGGAAAAATGATGTCATTTTACAAGCTTTGTTGATGCAGATCTTGGTGGTGATCTGGACACAAGAAGAACACCACTGGTTATGTTTACACCTTGGGTGGGACTGCAGTGAGCTGGATATCACAACTTCAAAAGTTGTTGCTCTTTCAACCCAGAAGCAGATTATGTTGCTGTCTCCGAAGCTAGCAAGGAGATGGCGTGGCTGAAAATTTTTCTGAAGGAATTGGACAAGAAACAAAACAACACTGTGCTGTTTTATGATAGTCAAAGTGCAATTCACCTTGCCAAGAACCCCGTCTTCCATGCAAGGATGAAGCACATACAACTGAAGTATCACTTCATCTGTGGGTTGATTGAAGATGGTACTCTATTGCTTGAGAAGATACGAGGGACAGAAAATCCAGCAGACATGTTGACCAAGGTGGTCACAAGAGAGAAACTGAAGCTGTGCCAAGCTTTAGTTGGTCTCCATGAATGATTGATGGAGGGATGCCACAGCCAGCTTTTCCTTTGCTACATTTGTAATCACGGGGATTGTGCGCCCCCCCCAATACACAAGCAAGTATTAAATCTAATAGTATGGAAAGAGGAATGTGATCGCCACCTAGATAGTTGCCTAATAAATGACGAAGATGTGGGCTAACTATGCTAGGAAAGGGATAGAGAATAGAAGTGGACCTGGTATCGCGGCAGGATTACCTGTCGCGACGATACTAATAACGCGTCGCCCTTAGAGGACACATCTCGTTGTCGCGTCGTCCTCCTCCGTCGCGTTCTCTTCTGTGCGGGAGATGATGGATGGGACCTTCTTCCCGTCCTCCAGCCGGCTAGAGGACAAGAGCTCCTCGTGGAATATTGCTTGGGTGCCTGCCAAAACAAAGAGAAAACAATAAAAACCCTATTAGAACAAGTTAAGTGTTGTATCCATTCAAAAATGAAAAGAATAGAGCATGGTGGGAACGAACCTGGGGGGTGGTTTTTAAACCCCTAGGGTGTATGAAAAACATGGGATTGGGAAGGGATGCAACCTATCTAGAAATGAAATAAAATGCATGAAGATAAATGAAGAAAATGGAGGAAGGAATGATGAGCCTATGTGGGGCGACTCCCTGGCTTGTGATGGCGTCCAAGTCTCGTGCAAAAGCTCCTGGAAGAAGTGGGGTCGCCGTCCTCACGTTCCACGCTCCATGGATGTGAAATGAGCAAGCTTTTGAGGTGGGAATGTGAGGAAAATGAGAGGGAATGGGAGGCTACGAGGCTAAGTCCAACTCAGTAGAGAATCGGCAGCCCTTCGGGGTAAAAATGGGGCTCTCCCATTCATGAAGAGAGGGCCTTGCTTTTATAGAATTTTGAGTGATTAATAATCAAAATGAAGATAAAACCCATTGAAAATTCGCATGGGAGAGTCCAAGGGAGCTCCAAGAGAGTCCCCAAGCCCTAAACCTCGCCCAAGGGTTGAGATATTGCTTGGAGATAAAGATAAAGCCTTGGGCGGATAAATAGGAAGTGGTTACGGAGGCTAACAAGCGCAGCTGTTGTCGCGGCGTATCGTAGGGCCGCGACTTGCTAACGCGACGGCCCTAGGCGTCGTGACAGTATGCCCACGTGCATGAATATGCATGGGTTGTCGCGGCGGCCTCTGGCGTCGCGACACAGTAACGCGACGCTACGATACTCCGTGTCAAGAAAATTAATTATTTACGAATTATCAGCCAATCACATGAAAGGATAAGAGTTATTTAGGCCTAAGGACTCTCTCTAAGTGACAATGAGCGAGATTTCATGGAAATTCGAGTTGTTAATGGGCTCAAAACAAGGCTAATGATGGGCTCAAGGTGAATAACCAACTAGGGGCTCACTAGGATAGCAAGAAATATAGTTCAACTTATAAGTCATAATCGGGTGTCTACAGATTGCCCCTCCTTAGCTTCCACTTTGTAAGGAAACGAAGCGGAAGTGTAGTGGAGGTGTCACAAAGTGACGGCGGAACGGAAATGATGCGGAGTGGACTGAAAAGATGGGAGCTAAGGTAAAGAGACACCCGATCTAACCAACAAGCAATTGGAACCTTCGTGAAAGCCTTGAGTTAGCTGCTCGAGCAGAATGCAAAGAAAAACATAAGTCTGGATGAGAAGGAGAAGAAAGGGACGATCAACCCCTCGATTGAGAGGTACCCTAGCCGATTGGCCTGCAGGTTTCACTTTGGAGGGACATATGCGTGCCAGGCAGGTAACTCATGACTCTGTCCTGGGAGCGTTCGCAACCAAAATGGATCAAAGGAATAAAATGAAATTGGATAGGTAATCCAGACAGGGAATTCTTGTCAAATTGACAGGAACAACTCACTCGGGGCAAACCTTCCGATTCGGAGTGGAATAAGATTTCTTGTTTGAAGTATGAAGGGTAATTGGGCACTCAACAAGGGCTCATCATAGTCAGAATGAGTCAGGAAAGCTCAAAGTCCTACATGGCATGCTGGGCTAAAATAAAAGAAATCATCAAAACAAATGCAAATAAAAGAAGAAAATAGAAAATATATCAGGATTATTGTTAAGCCAAATAAGAACGGTCAAGAGACTACCTACAACCGCAGTGCAGGCCTGAATCTATCGTCTCGAACTTACTTAACACAACGGCCTATCCAACGATTAGCAATGCGCACCTAGATTATCACTATTTTTGATAAAGGGGAACTCAAATCTCATAGCACATTGAGAACCAGTCGGTCCTTGAAATGATATAATAGTAGAATACCATATAGTAATGCAGGGGTAAAGGAAAGAAATACTTACCTAACTTACTGTGATGTCCCTTTTTTGTGATTTTCTGATTTTTGTTTTTATTTTTGTTTTTGTTTTTTTTGACAAAATAGACATAATAAGCACAAAAATGACAATATATACATAAACACAATCGAACAAGCAAACATACTATGCACATGCATGGAAATAACACACATGGTAGAGAGGCGACGCCTTTGGGGACCGCGACATAGCCGCGTCACTCCGCCATGTCGCGACCTTGTCGCGTCATATCGCGGCGTCGCGACTCAAACCGAACCCTGAAAACGCAAAAGACCCATGTTTATCTCTATCCTAAGACTCCTAGAACTCCATTAGGACTCCTAGACCTCTCCTAACCTTATACTAACACCTAGTTACGGGATTGAAATGGGTTTGCACCTCCTAGAGCTCTATAAATAGGGGAGTTTAGGGTGCTAATCCCGCAGCTTTCTCCCTCATTCTCTTCTTCTATTTTCTCTCTCCTGCAGCCATGAAGAGATCATATTCTGCCTTCCAAGAGGAGATACCTCCTTACACCGGTCCCAAAGAGGCGCGGGAGTCTTATGCTGATCTCCAGCAGCTCTCTTCCATCCCGGGGCACATATGCATGCGCCCGGAGCTCCAAGTAAGTGCTCTTTCTTCTTCTAAAATTTGAACTTTTGCCCTGTTTTGCTCTGTTTTCTTCTTCTTCTTCCTCCCTGTTCTCAACCTTCCCTCTCCCATATCTCTTCAGATTCTTCCTGGCCAAAGGAGATTTTCCAAAGTGCCATGGTTATCTCCTATGATAGAGCTATTTTCGCCTGCCTCGATCCGTCACTTGAAGGAGTGGGGATTGTCCACCGTGTTTGTGCTCGCCAAGCAATACCACAAGATTGTGCATGTGTGGGACAGTATTACGGCGTTGGTGGAGCTATGGCATCCCCAAACTCATACGTTTATCTTCCCCAAATTTGAGGCCACTATCCTGCTGGAGGAGTTGGAGATCATGCTAGGCTTGCCGAAATACAAGCGAGGGGAGGAATACGCTCTTTCCTACACGGTGGTGCCTATCAACGTGTGGAGTATCATCGGGGAGATCACTACCAGAAAGACGGACCTGAACAGCATGACCAGTCGGCACTTCGTCCACCTTCTTCCAATAGCCCAGTGGGTCATCTCCCAGTGCAAGCGCAAGACTGGGAATCATCTTGCCATCGCCAAGGCGGTCGCCATTTGCATCTGCGGCGTTATCCTATTCCCTGCTGAAGATGGCGCCATCTCCTTCGCCAATCTAAGCATAATCGACTCCATCTCGGAAGGTATGAGCATTGGTCAGGCAGTTCTCAGCTTTCTATATGCTGGACTTTCTTCTGCAGCCACTGGAGGCCCCTTCTACGGCTCTGTCATCGCCCTCGAGCTTTGGATGGGCATGCACATACAATTCTGGGCAGTGGACAATTTATCTACTGAGTGCAAGACAATGCTCCATCATCCTATAGCTTTTGTGGGCGGACCACTTTACATGACCGCAGCCTGGTGCAAGACAGCCCAGTGAAAGGATTGAAGGCTTGGTGGGATTACTTGAAGAATATACTGTGGCGAGGTTCGACATGCGTCCGCGCTTCCTGCACAACAGGATGATCCATGTACCACAACGCCTCGGACTGGCACTCTGTCTTCTGGGCAATGAAGCCTTAGTCCACTACAACCCGGATCGTTGCTACCTGCAGTGTGGGGCGGCTCGCACGGTGGTTCCACCACTTTCTCACTTCCCGGCCATTCAGAAAAGGAAGATGGACGACGAGCAGGATGAACGACCGTGTGAAGCGCCATAGTTCATTGGGAAGGAATGCGCCATGAGCCTCGTCCAAGCGGGATATAGGAAGACGAAGATGTGATCAAAGAATATCTCGAGGCATTGAGAAGATTCCTACCAGCTGCAGTGGAGGCTTGAAGATAGGGGATTGATGTAGGGAAAATGTTAGATGGTAGTTAGGGCAGGACTTTGCATTTATTTGAATGTAGGGATGATTTAGAATTGCATTGATTGGTTTGAATGAATAAACATGAACTTTGTCTTGTTTGTGCAGGCTCTGTTTGTAACCGCGACAATGATGGAGGTCGCGTTAGCGTCGTGTCGTGGCGGTGAGTCGCGACATGGTCGCGGCCACCCATGGAGATGCGACGTGAATGCGACGGCCCGATATGCCGCGTCTTGAACTGAACGTTTAAAAACGCAAGGCGCCTTTCTTCCCCCTTCTTGTGCTTTCAAACCATCCAAGAGAGGCCTTCAACCCCCCCCCCCCCCCCCCCCTTTTGGATTTTTGGATTCCCTTGCTTCTGCTTCTTCCTTCGGACTCACTCTTTCCCTCAAATCTAACCTAATCACTCATCAATCCCATGGACGGAGGAGGTGATGCTGGTGTGGGATCTTCTTCAGGGAAGAGGCACGCGGAGAGGAGGAGCTCTCAGCGCCGTGTGGAGGCGCCCTCGGCGGAAGAGGCGGACCCGGAGATCGAGATGGAGGTGGAGGAAGAAGAGGTAGATCCCGTCGTCGACGTGGAAAAGGCGAGGAAGGCACGCGAGAAGGTGATGAAATCAGTGAGTGATTTAACCCTAAAACCTTGTGTGAATGACTGGGAAAGGGAGAGGAAGCCCCCAGAGGGCGTGTGTAGGGCGTGACGCCCAAGGGGAAAGGGATCAGACAAGGGAGGCTCTGGCCGGTCCGTTCCTGAGAACGCGACAGCCCGATCCGTCGCGACACCAGTAGTCGCGACGGACTAAGGGGGCGCGACCTTGTCGCGTCGGCGAGAGCCGACGCAGCCTGATCGTGACTCAAGGGGGCGACGCTACCTGGTCGTGGCGCACCGCGCCGTCGCGACATGGTCGCGGCCTACAAGGAGGTCGCGACTAGAACCGAGCGGCCTAAATCCTGACTAGTTTTTTGGTTAACTTGTGCATGCAGGGTGAAATGAGGGCCCGGGTGTCTTGGATATTTGTCCTAGCCGTCTACCTTGCCTTCCCTTCTTTCCAAAGAGAGAGACTTGAGAGGATGGGATTCGGGGAGGTGCTGAGGATGGAGAGGATGCGGGCGGATCCGCGCTCACTCAGGCTCTGCGGAGCAGGTGGGATACGGAGGCGACTGCCTTCGTATTCCCATGGGTCATATGATCCCCAGCCTTGAGGATGTGAGCCGGATCACGGGCTTAGGGTGTACGGGAGGCCTGTGAGCGGGTTTACCTATCCTTGCTACCGAGATCTAGCCGACCGACTCCTAGGATTACCCGTAGGGCAGAGGTCCTCTCTAGTTCCCAGGTAGCACTCCAGGAGATCTTAGGGCTGTACAACATGGGGAAGGGAGCAGGGAGACAGCGATGAGTATTTTCAGAGATTGGTTTCGAGTTAGCCGGGAGGAGCTAGTGGCGAGCCAGGGTAGAGGAGGACTTGGACTTGCGTCGCTTCCTCATCCTCTTCCTTGGTAGACTTTTGTTTGCCACGAGGGCGACGCAGTCCATTGCCGCTTTCCTGCCTCTTCTGGAGGACCTGACCGAGGTGGGGAGCTATGCCTGGGGAGCAGCGTTCCTAGCGCATCAGTTCGACAGCCTGGGCGCATCCGAGCGGGCAGACGCCACGAGCGCTTCTTTCCTTTTCCTCCAAGTACACTTCTCTCTCCTTAACCCTTGAACTTGAATGCATTTTGCTTTGAACTATGATCTAATTGGCTTCTCGTTTTGCAAGTCTGGACTTATATCCACTTCCCAGGCCTAGGGAGAGGGATCCTCGCACGGCTGGGCCTCGTGCCCATGCACGCCGGTGGGATTTGCGCCGGGACACACGTACCCTCGGCGACCAGCTAGCACACCTCTAGAGGCCATAACTGCTACCCACATTTGGATGTAAGTGTTCTAACCTTTCTCCCATAGATTAATGCTTGATATAACTGCTTGGTGACTATTGTGCTTTGGTGTGCAGGTGGTGTGGCAACTGTACTTGGAGAGAAGCAACGAGGGACAGCCTTGGTTGGTGCAGGCCCGCCCCTACTTTCGATAGTCAGTGTGGGTGCATGCACTCAACCTTGTGCTACCTCTGCATCTGTTCCTGTGCCACGCTCCCTCGGACTTCGGTAGAGTGCAGTGGAGTTCCCTACTCGAGACCGGTTCCGCAGACTGGGTCGGAGCTTCCGGGGACTCCACGACACAACTGATTGGCGCGAGCGGGCGAAGGAACAGATCCAGAATTGGGAGCGCCGGGGCAAGGCAGTCAAGTCCAGCGCGACCTCGGACGATGCGTACCTTCAGGCATACGCCCTGAAGTACGGAAGAAAGGTGTATAAGAGTGCCAGACGCCAGGTAAAACCCCTAAACCACAACTCCGCGAAATTATCTTTATGGAATTGAGCTAATGATTTGGAAATGAATTACAGGTGGACCTGGCTGGCGAGACTGCATCACTCCGGACCCTGCTCTTCTCGGCGATGTAGGACTGCGAGGAGGCGCAGAAGGAGGCAGAGCAGTTGGTAAGTACCTACTTAGACTTTGGCACTGTACCAATTTCATAGCTGATTTGAAAAAAACTAACGTATGTTAAATGTGCAGTGGAGAGAGCTGGACCGAGCGAGGAGGACACAGGGAGGTGCCTCCTCTTATAGAGCAGCAGAGAATTCCCAGTTGGATCTAGCAGACCGACTGGCTGGTGCAGTGCGGAGAGCTGAGGAGGCAGAGGCATCATTAGCAGAGCGGGTAAGTGTGCCAGTGATTTGAAAATTGAGATTTTATTCACACTGACCTTGAATTGACTTTCTGCAGGTGGACGAGCTGAGAACTGCCACTGACCGAGCAGCCGAGCTGGAGAGGGAGAGGGACAACATAGCATCAGAGAGAGATCAGCTACGCTCCTAGACGATCAAGATGACTGTAGAGCTAGCGAGGTTGCGTATGCAGGGACCGGCTGTGGATCAGGCGGAGTTGACACGACTTCGGTTCGACTTGCACGCGCAGCAGACTCTAGCTCGGAGTTTGCAGGAGATGATTACGACGATCGGCCAGTCCCGGAGCAGGAGTAGGAGCGGTGCAAGCGGTGCTAGCCGGGCGACGGGCGCCTCTGTGAGGCAGTATCTAGTAGACTCCTCTGGCCATCGGAGGAATGAGGAGGAGGAGAGGCGCTTGGCAGAGGTGGCGAGTGCCAGGAGCGGTCGGGGTGATGGTGAGATGCCACCACCACCCGACAGGCGTGAGGGATCTGGGGAGAGTGGTGGTGGACAGTGAGGAGCTTGTGAGCCATCTCCCCCTTATCTTTATACATATTGCTCTTACTAGTGGATTTTTTTTACATTTCATGTCAGTGTTTGTGATTGAATTTGATTGATTGACACGGGTGAGATGAGATCCAATGAACGGAGAGTAAAAAGAGAGTGTAAAATGAACTGAGTACAACGTTTGTATCGTTCTTCAATCTCCTGTCCTGCACACTTAGCAAAACAAGTTAGATCTGCTCTTTTGACTCAACCCCTTGCTCTAAATAAAGGGTGATTTGATCTTCGTGATAGTCAAGGGGCTGAGGCTTATTAAATAGGTGGGAAATTAAAAGAAATAATGCATGCTAAAAGAAAATGATATGTACATCTCTTTTTTTAGATTTTGTGATTTTTTGGATTTTTAGGATTTTTTATTTTTTTTGGATTTTTGGGTTTTCTGATTTTTTTGGATTTTTGGGGTTTTCTGTAGTGGTACCCTTCGCATTTGAGCAAGCAATTATGAGTCTCCTTTTCTTCTGACCGTCGAACAACCCCTAGGTGCAGTGTGCATTTGTTCTTGGACCTCCCATAGGCGATTGCCCCTAGTCATCAGTGTTCCTACATAGACCAAGTGTAGAGGGGAATTCGTCTTTTAGGAAGACAGGAAGATGTATAGGAAGAAAGACATGGCGTCGGGGTGCAGGGTGCTGGTTTGTGTGATCCGGTTAGGGGAGTGTTTCATGTGAAATCCGTTTGTTATCTAGAGACTTTATGGTCATTTATTTAGGGCATGCGTGCGACCGGGCTCAAGGGCGTCCCGCGGGGAACTATACTGCCACTCTTTGACATGCCCCTATTCCTCATATTTTGACTCATTTGTTCTTTTTCATTGCATATTTCTTTTGCACATTTTTATAGACTGTCTCTATTTGAGAGTTCATTTGCACATGATCAACTCTCCCTTACCTAGTCTACAAACCAATCCATCCTCTTACCCCTAAACCTTTGTCCGAATAAGGAGAGAATAGACTTGTACCCCTCCTATGCAAGGGCCAGGCCGGAGCACTCTTGTCTAAGGGACTTCGGCTATGGGTGGCCGTGTAGTGTGTGGTGACTAAACTTAGGGGTGATCCAACAGTCATAAAGGATGAGAAGCTTAAAAATAGACAATGCTCTTTTAGAAAAGGGTGCCCTTATAGATAACATTTTATTAAGGGTAGAATCTTTTCAAATACAAACCATTCCACGGGTGAGAGAGCTCCTCACCATCAGCATTTATCAACCTGTACGCGTTCCCAGGGTATACTTCCTTAACGACGTACGGACCTTCCCAATTAGCTTGCAACTTGGACCTAGGACCTCCAGGTTTTATGAAAATTCACTTTAAAACCATGTCTCCTTGTTGGAAATTGCGTTCAATCACATTCTTCTGAAAAGATCTTGAGAGCCTATTTTGATATGAAAGCACATGATCGGCCGCGGCAATACGCCGTTCGTCTAAGAGTTCCAACTGTGTAAGCAACGCCTCCCGACGTTCGTCGAGATTAAGTTCTTTATCCAATTGTACCCTTAGCGAAGGAATGAGAATTTCATGTGGACATACCGCCTCCATCCCATAAGTAAGTGAAAATGGAGTTTGCCCAGTGGGCGTGCGGATGGAGGTACGGTAGGCCCATAGAGCTTCAATCAATTTCTCTGGCCAATTAGCAAATTTATGGGACTCACAAGTTTTCTTTAGAATTTTCAATAGTGTTTTATTCGTGGCTTCGGCTTGGCCGTTGCCCTGTGGATAATACAGAGACGAATGATGCAAAGTAATGTTGAATTTCTTACATAAGTCCTGAAGCTCTTGAGATATGAACTGGGGTCCATTGTCGGTGATGAGGCTGCTTGGCACTCCGAACTGCGCGATGATGTTCCTCATGATGAATCTACACACAGTTGACCCTTTGATTTCTGCAAATGCTTCTGCTTTGGCCCACTTGGTGAAGTACTCAGTGGCAGTGAGAGAAAGATTTATTTGATTTGAGCATTAGGATCACCAAGGGGCTGATGATATCAAAGACCCACATGGAGAAGAGCAAGGGAAGAGATAGTGGATGCAAAGAGGAAGACGGAGCATGGATTTTATCGCATAGACTTGGCACTTGACGCATCTACGAATGTAGATAGCACAATCTTCTTCTAGGGTTGGCCAATAGTAGCCCTGCCTAAGGATCTTCTTAGCCAACATTTGGCTATTCACATGCCCACCGCATTCACTGGAATGAGATCCTTCCCTACCTTCCAGGCTTCTTCATCCGACAAACACCTGAGGAGCACTCCATTTAGAGCGCGTCTGTACAGCACTTCTCCGACGATGGTATCCTTAACGCCGCTCTACGATGCTCGCCTATCCTCAGCTTCAGCTTCTTCTAGGAAGGTACCGTCCTTGCAGTATTGCTCGATCTCGTGGTACCATGGTCTCTCTTCCGCCATCATTTCTCCTAGTTCCACAAGCATCAACTCCTTTGCTCTTTTCTCTCTGCCTTCAAAACTAAAGAGCTCCTAAGGTTAATGAACCAAGGGTCCTGAGTGGAGGGAGCATCTAATCTCTAACAGTAATTGTCTTAGCACTACGGCTAAGAGGGAAGGAGAGAGATGAGGCCACGATGCCAAAGCATCAGCCAGGAAATTCTGAGAGCGCGGAGTATGAATGTAGATGAGCTGACAAAACTGCTTGGCTAGGAGTGTGACCAGATCTTAATAGGGCTTGAGTTTAGGGTCACGAGTGCGGTAGGTAGAAAGGACTTGCCGAAGAACGAGTTGAGAGTCTCCTATGATCTTGAGATGACGCGCGCCTAACAAATAGGCAAGCTTAAGACCGGCAAGGAGAGCCTTATACTCGGAGATATTGTTGGTGGCATAGAACTGGAGTTGGTAGGCTAGAGGAATGGTGATCCCTTCTGGGGTGAGCAAGACAGCTCCTATGCCCCGTCCCCTAGAATTGAGAGCTCCATCGAAGTGGAGCGACCAGAAGGGATCGCGAGAGATAAGTGATAGGTTTTCCTCGGGAAAATCCTCTTGAACCGTATCACTGTGAGGAAGAGGAAGGTGAGCAAGGTGGTCAGCAACGACATACCCTTTTATAGCCTTCTGAACTATAAAGGTGATATCAACTGAGATAGGAAGCTTTGCAACGCGCCAATCTGTCGGCGAGGACTGGCTTCTCTAGGAGATACCTAATGGGGTCCGTTCTAGAAATCAAACTCACTTTATGGGCTAGAAGTAGTGCTTCAATTTCTGCACTACCCATACTAGACCGCACATTTTTTCTCCATTGTGGTGAGTTTGAGCTCGGAAGGATTGAAGAGCCTAGATAGGTAGTAGACTGCCCTTTCTTTGTAGACTCGTCATGTTGTGCAAGGACAACTTCTAGTGAGTCCCAATGGTGACAGATATAGGATCAGAGGTTTCCCCGGGACGGGCGCCTCAGCACGGTGGATTCATGAGATAACTCTTGAGCTCATCAAAGGCCTCTTGGCACTTAGCGTTCCATTCGAACTTGGCTCCTCCTTTTAGCAGTTCATAGAAGGGCGGCATCTTTGGGAGTGCTGAGATATAAATCTCCTTATGAACTGTAGCCGATCGATCAACCTCGAAGTTCAGATATATTCTTAGAGGAGGCATCTCATTGATTTCTTTGGCCTTGTGCGGGTCTATTTGAATCCCCGTTTGCTGACTATAAACCCTAGCAATTGCCTGAAGAAACGCCAAACACGCACTTCTTCGGATTCATCTTCAACTGATATTCTTGTGCGCGACGAAACACCTTGGCAAGCACGGAGGAGTGTTCTCTTCGGGTTCTAGACTTCACCACAATATCATCCATGTAAACCTCAACATCAATATGAATCATATCGTGGAAGATAACTAGCATTGCCCTCTGATAAGTGGCGCCGACATTCTTTAATCCAAACGGCATGACCACATAGCAATAAGTTCCCCAGGGGGTGGTGAAGGAGGTTTTCTCTTAGTCCTCCGGGGCTAGACGAATCTGATTATAACCTGAGTACCCATCCATAAATGATAGAGTTTCATACCCAGCGGTATTGTCAATCAAGACATCCAAGTGGGGTAACAGGAAATCGTCCTTTGGACATGCCTTGTTCAAATCCCAGAAATCAATGCAAATTCGCACTCTTCCATCTTTCTTCATGACCGGGACTATGTTTGCCCACACCACAACGGATAGAGGACTACACGGATGAACTGGCTTTGTGCAGTTTATCGATCTCCTCTTTCATCTTCAACGTATGTGGGGGAGAAATCTTCTCAACTTCTATTTAATAGCAACTGCCCCTGCCTTCAGATCAGCCTATGTTCCACCAACTCAGGGTCAATGCCAGACATGTCATCATAAGACCAGTCAAAGGAATCCTTGAACTCCCTTAGCATCTCTATGAGCGCCACTTCTTCTTCAGGAGGGAGACTGGAAGCTATAGTCAAGAGCCTGGGGTCTTCTTCTGTTCCCACATTTACTTCCTTGGTGGGTTCATCTACTTCCGAGGTGGGTTCATCGAATCTCCTCATGCCACTTGCATACATCTCGGCAGCATCCTCTATCTCACAATATCCTTCGTCTGTAGGGTCATCCTCAGCTAAGATCTCATATACTCCAAATCCGTCGTCTAGCCCTTCTTCTTCGTGCTGAGCTTCCATGTTCAGAACCACTGCTTCTTGGACAAACTCTTCAACAGCTAGAAGAACGCCACACCTTTGCATCAGATCTAGCAAATACCTACGGGGTATGCCACTACCCTTCTTCTTCCTAGACGGGGACGGAGACTTGCTAGCTTCTACCCTTGAATCTAAACTAGGCCTGATATTTACAGAAGGCTCTAGAGGAGTGTCCAGATGTTTATTGAAATGGGAAGAGAGAGATGCGGCGGGGCCGCAGGAACCCTTCGATGGGTTTGGAGGAAGAGGCAGGCCACCCGAGCTTAGGGTGCCCGCAGCTGAGTTGGGGTGCAGGGGAATAGAAGGCCCCACACCCAAATCGCCCAGAGTGACCATGGCGGTCAGCGGACGGAAAAAACACAGTTTGAGCAGAAGGAGGAGGGCGGGGATCGCCGCCAAGGAGAAAAAGGGAGTGACAGGGATCGTCGTCAACAGGAAGGAGGAACGCGGGTGTGACGGGGATCGCCGTTGAAGCAGAGAGGAGTGCGGGGGGTGACGGGGATCGCCGTCAAAGTAGAGAGGAGTGCAAGGGTGACAGGGATCGCCGTCGAGAGCAAGGGAGCTTGAGGGCAGAAAGCCACCAGCGGTGAACGACGGGGATCGCCATCATGAGTTAGGATGGGAGTGGAATCAATGCTTGGAAGGAGAAGAGAGGACAGGGATCGCCGTCCGAAGAAGGGGGGAAGGAAGGATGGGGATCGCCGTCCGAAGATGGGGGGAAGGAAGGATGGAGATTGCCGTCCGAAGAAGGGGGATTGGGGAGGAGAGACACACATTTTTTTGTTGTTTTTTTTTTTAAAGGAAAAGAACTACATTACATCAGGGGGCATCGGGAAAGAGATAGAACCAAGCCATTGAGGAAGATAGTGAAAGAGGTGAAGGGCGGTGAATGCTTTAATAGCGTCAGGGAGAGTTGGAGAATAAGTCGGGGAGACAAGGAATAAAATCAAAATTATGGACAAGAATGGATGAAACGAAATGGTTGGAGGCTGGGAAAACCCTGGCCAGAGCTCCTCTGTCAATCAACTAGATTCATGTTCTCAATTTCTTCACCAAATCCAAGCAACTGTCGCTTGGTGGTGGCTGCTGTGCTGCTGCCTGAGACTGCGAAATATCATCCTCGCTAAATAAGCGGTTGACTGCTGAGATGAGATCCTCTAATTCTGGCCCCTCTGTCTCGGCTTCTAGGGATGAGATGTTGCTATCCTCATTGAACAACAGATTGACTGCCGAAATTAGATCTTCAAGATCTGGTTCTTCTGTTTCTGTCTACGCCTTCTTCTTCTTGCTGGGTCGCTGAGCTTCCAGGGCTTGATATGCTGACCTCGGTGCCCTCTTCCACTGTGGTACGATACCCAGGTTGTATAGGTCCTCTGACAAAGTGGTCATATAACGTCCAAGTAGAGGGCCACAGTCCGATTGTGAAGAAGATGAAATGCGGCCCATTCTATCCTAGCCGTGTTTTGTAAACTTCTTTGTGCTAGCAACTGCCTTAGTTTCTTCCTTGGAGATGGGCTCCCAAACCTTTTCCTGTCTGATATCCATCCTGAACATGATATCCCAGCCTTTGGCATTTGCTGATGCATCCTTTCTAATGGCTGTCACTGATGGAGACACAATTGGTGTGATGGGAAGAGAAAGTATACCCCAGGGGTAGTTTATATCAAGCATCGAAAAACGGGCCTATTGGATGGCCAGACTGATGTCATGATCTTCTCTATAGCCTCCATAGTGTGAGTAGTCGTTGCACTTTTGACCTTGACTATACGCCCTTGGAACGGGAACTTCAAACATTGATGGGCTGTTGACGGTACTGCTCCTAGTGCTTCGATCCACAGGCGCCCTAGGATGGCCTTATAGGTAGGATCGATATTCAACACATAAAATTCTACAGACATGACGAGTGGGCCCAATTCTGCTTGCAGAGAGATAACCCCATGGCAGGCCCGCCGTGAATTGTCGCAGGCAGCTATGGTGGTAGGGGTAGGCTATAATTGGCGCTCTAAAATGTTGCAGACCCTTAAGGTGCTCAGTGGACATACATTGATCGAAGCTCCTGTATCTACCAATGCTGCGTCAATGGCCACTTTATTTATCGTGAGTGTCACGCACAAGGGCATCTTTCTGGCTTCAGGGAGGCTAACTCACCATCAGAGAAAGTAATTGTGGGTCCCCTGTTCACAATAGAGAGCACAGAAGGTAGATTATCGGGGTTCATGTCCTCACTTACCATGACCCTTTGCAAGAAGGTCCTTAGGGCACTTGGTGAGTCGGTGACCTCTTGATTAACTCAAGGATGGAGATTTTTGGCGGGAGTTTGATCCAAATGCTTCAGAATATTGTACTGAGTCCCCAGGACAGGATCTATCTCTTCCATGTCTTGCTGCTGTTGAGCGTTGGACTGCTGTCCGGTGGCCTGGCATAGACATGGATGCATTGGGGTACATCCGTGAAACATCCACCCACTCCGCAAGGCGAGGTTATGGTGAGTGGAGAAGGAGAGGTATCAAGGATGGAGGGTTGGCTAATAATGGTGCTGGCGTAGGGAGAGGGATGTTGCTGGGCGAAGGGATAATGGGTGATATGACGGGGAGTTGTAAGATGGGGAGGTGATTGTGGCAATGGTGGGTGTGAAGGAGTAGTACAGTGGATGTAGGTGTGGTGGTAGTGGGTGTGACATGGGAAAATGACCAAAGCTGGCCACTTCGTGTTCATCATCGAAGGCTATGAAGCTTCTGTGGTGGGTGGTGGATGACTGGGTTAACTTGCGCAGGTGGAGGAGGTGGTGGAGTAGGTTGGGGATTCGGAGTAGGCGGGTGTTGTGGCATAGGATTGCGGATTATGCCGAGGTCATTGGTCGGCTGTTGCGGCTGTTGTGGCTGTTGCTATTGCTGGTATTGTTGTTGGAAAGGCTGGAATTGTTGTTGTTGTTGTTGTTGTTGTGGCTGCTGTCGCCTCTGCTGTTGTTGCTGCTGTCTCTGACCCTGCTGGTCCCTCAATGTCTGGATCAACCTCTTCATCTTTGCCCAGTCGATCTGATTCTGCTCATGGAGATCATATATGATGTCCCGGAATTGGAAGCAGTCCGACACATTGTGGTCTGGATGGCGATGGTACACACAGTACTTCGTCTGGTCCGCTGCCATATTCCAATTCGCCTTCTTAAGGGGAGTCTAAGGCATTTAAGGACATGAGGGCTGCAAGACGTCGGCCAAGGTCTCAGGTAGAGGAGGATATTGGGCTCTCTTAGGTCCGTTGGGTTTTCTGGGGGCATAGCCATTTTGGGGTGGAGGGACTTTGTTGTATTGGCGCTGGTCTTGCTGAGGATTTTGGCCCTGAGGAGGTGGCTGCCTATTGGTGTTCCACGGTTGCTGGGGCTGCTAAGGGTAGGGGGATCTATCTGTTGGGCTTTGGGGATTATTCACCGCACCCACATGTTCATTAGTTTGGATCCTTCGGTAACTGAGCCCTGAGGCTTCTTAGGGTACGGGACTTAGGAGTCTCAAACATGGAGTGGATTGGAGAGTCTTGAGTTGGGTTTGGATGAACGGCTCGGCTATATAGTTGGTGCATGGTAGTAATGTCGTTCATGGCTAAGATGGCTCAGTAAGTCGGAGTGGCATTGGAGAATAACAACTTGACCTTCTCCTCCTCTGCATGGGGCAACGGACCTTGGCAGCCAGTGAGCGCCACCGGTCGGCATAGGCTGAGAACTCTTCATCAGATTTCATCTTTTCGACCACAAGATCAACAAAAGAATATTTGGGTCCAACCCGATCTTGGAACTGCTGTAGGAACCTTTCTTGGACAATTTGGAAGTCTTCGGCTTCCTCAGGGGGTAAGGAATAAAACCATTCGAGGGCCGGACCATCTAAGGATTTTTTGAACAAGTATGCCATGAGGTGACGGTCATACTTGTACGGCGCAGACTCATATACAAAATCCTTCAAGTGAACATAAGGGTCCCCTACCCCAGAGTACCGTCGATAAATAGGGAGCTCTGACTGGGGGGAACCCAGAGATACTGGAAGGATGGGAGGGAGATGTCAGCTACCTTCCGAGGATCTATTTGTCTCCTGAGGTCATGGAGCTCCTTCTTCTAGTTTGCCCACTCCGTAAGAAAATCAGAGGGGGTCGTGACATGGTGGGTAGGACAAGGGAGCGGGTTGCTCAAAAGAATGAGACCTCTCATGGGGTAGGTAGGAGGTTCGGCTGCATAGTATGTTGAGGTTGGAGGGATCTGGCCGGACCTCTCGTGCTGGAAGGTAGCTCAGTTCTGAAAATTGGATGGCCCGAGGACGGGGGGTGTAGGATCTGCCCCTAAGGAAGATATGTGTGGTGCTGAGCAGCATGGATTGAGGAAACCGCAGGCTGGGCTGAATTGTGAGCAGGTGGAGATAGGGTCGCTTGCCTTTAGCAGCGGCCAAAATTCATGACTTTGTCCGGAGTCAATGCGGGAGAAGCTGACTGAACTGAGAGTGGGGGTCATCTGCCCCTGAAGGAGAAGGGAGGCGGGACCGACTCCCAATGACGAGAGGGGTTGGATGTGCCCTGAGAGAATGGCCGCAGAAGGTTGGGCCCACCTCGCGGAGCCCAATGGGCAGGACATCGTCGGCAAGGACCTGGAATTTGTCCATGTCGAACAAAGGATTATGATAAGATACAAAGATTGGAGGGGATTGACTCGATCTTCCTAGACATGACGCATGCACCTCTCTTACAATTAGGGGGTGATACCAAGACACAGACAACACCTAGACTCTAGCACAACAAGAAGGACTGAGAGGAAAGGGATGAACCAAAGCCTCAAGTTGTCATGATTAACGTCCGGATTTTAAAATTTCACTTGACTTTTAATGAATTGATTAATGGGATATCACTCAGCCAAGTGGGACCCTGATAGGTGTGGACTCGAGTCCTTCGGTGTGACTAGGGATGGATACACTCACATGCGAGGGGTGGCTCAAACTATGGTGCGACGGGTACAATCGGCTTGGTGACCGCAACGTGCGTACGATCACGAGGACTTACGAGGTCCTCAGAAGGCGGCCCGATCAACCATAGTGCTCACAGGTAGAGGGCTCACTCAACCGGTGGGAGAACCTAAACAATGGGATTAATAGCGTATGCACGGGCCTAAGTGCCCAAAGTGTATGCCAAGTACTAATGACCAAACCGGATGACCAACAAGGTCTCGGGCAGAGTCGCGGCGACAGGGTACACCCCCGCGACCCTATCACGACAGGCGGCCTGCCGCGATATGAACAGAACCCCGAGAACACCATCAGTCACAAATGCAAATCAACAGACTAACCTAGCAGATGATATAGCATATAATCACCAGATTAATCTTGCCGAGATCATGAATCACCCAGAAACCGATACATGGATGAAAGCAATAACAAACAAAGCGTACCTGTAGACCGACGCTCATCCACGGCGCGACATTGTCGCGTCCTCACAATACGCCGCGACAGAGCCCAAAAAACTTACAACGGAAAGAAAAGAAAACCCTAACACCTAGCAGGACTCTAGCATTCACAAACACGAAATACATGGCAGAGAAGCATAGAACATGCATACATGAACTCATAGAAGTAGATAAGGTAGATAGAAGAGAAATATGTAAGGCCCTCGATTTGTTTGTCATTTTATTCTATTTTATGAGAACTCATGTTTGTGTTAACTTGTATATGCATATGTAGATATCTACTACGTATTAACTAGTTATACTTATGTGTCCATGTGTATAATTAGATTATAAATATTGCTTGAATAGTATGGTGGTAGTGTGTACATGATAGTATACATATTACATGGGTATATAATATGCATGGATTTTCGGCATGTTTTAAGTTCTGGCCGAAGGGCCAATTGGCGTCAATAGGGTGGACCCATGGTGGTAAACGTCTATATCGTTGGACGCTATACTTAAATAAACGGGCATGGATGTGACGTTAATATCTCTGACCTGCATGCATTGCAGACCCCGTATTTCGGGGGCAAGCAAGCCCACCATGGGAGAAGTCCCCAACGGCTATCAGACGTCCCATCACCCCTCCGGGATATCCAAACCCCTTCTCCTATAACCAAACCCCTTCTGCACCAGGAAGACCTCTCTTGGCTCTTTTGCAAGAGAGAGGAAACCCTAACTCTAGCTGTGAGAAAACCTGAAGTTTGCATGCTTTGATCGGCAATTTGGAGCTCATCCGGCGACCTACAGCAACTGGAAGCTAGCTGGAGCCTAGAGGAAGGCTTCCCCGACTCCAACCTGCTGTGGAGATCGACCAAGAACCCGAGGAGGGTGTTGTTTGAGGCTTCTTGGACCGCCCAGGAGAGCTTCATCAACCTCTTTGATCCCTTTGAAGATTATTTAGAGGCAAGTAACCCATACATTTCGTCCATGTATGAGTCTAGTAGGGTTTTCTATTTTTATGAGATTTTATCGTGTCCTGGATCCCCCAAATTCTCTTGTTTTTTGAGATCGGGTCTGTATTTTTGTTCAGACTTGAACTTGACGGCAAGACCCCTTGCCGTTAAGATCTTCAATTAACGGCCAACAATGTTGCCGTTAAGCTCCATTAACGGACATACTGTGCCGTTAAGTTCTTCAGGGTAGAACAGTGAGCTGTTCTCCCTTGTATACGATTAATTTTCCCAAGTGTTTTCGCAAGAGGATATATGTAATCGTATATGTATGTAAATAGACAATGTGATGTGTGAGGAATTTTCTGTGCTTTCGGTGAATGGCATGAATTGTTAGACTTATTGAAACACATGTTTGAAAATGGATTATGCATGTTCACCTACTGTCTACATGATCCCTAGGAATGGAATACCCTATTTTTCTAAACCGTGTATATACGTATCAGTCCATGCCCTGCAATTTTGAGAATTTTTCCATGATTGTGGGATTTACTGTACTTTCTGTTTTGGAAAAATAGAAACATGCGTAGGATTTGTAAAGTTTACAGTAAATGTGTGTGTTGGCAATAAATCTAGGGAAAATTCCTGTGATGATGTGTATGTTAGGTTCAAGGTTGTGAACTGTCAAACTGGATATTCATGTTATGTTCCTGATAAATTGAATTATGAAGGCATGAAATTGAATGTTTTAATTTCTGTAAATGTAATATGACTCAGAAAATTCTAGAAATTTGTATGTGAGGTCATGAGCCTGCAATTAGTGTGTGTTCAAATTTCATGATATTTGGATAACTGTAAAGTGTATTATGAAATTCCCATGTGAAAACATGTGATAAATGCATGCTATCATGAATGATTTGATGATGTTTTTGCCAACCTGATTATGTGAGCTACTGAATGTTTGATTTCTGTCAACAATAGTATCATGATTAGGAAAACGAGCCATGTGTATACGTGAGAGAATGTAAAGACATGTGTACTATATGTGTTAAAATCGGAATGTGTAATGTGTAAAGTGTGTGCCATGTGTGACACTGCTTCATAGAGGGCCGTGGAACCGTACCATGGAAAAGTCCCCATGGGAAGGTTCAATGTGTTAAGATCCTAAGGGCATTAGGATAAATCCTGGAGGTGGACAAGTACCACTGGTTAGGGTGGAGACTTGTTCTCCCATTCTGTGCAATCCAAGAGTCGTCACTATATTCCTAGTTGACGTCTATGTGTATGTGTTATGTGATGTTCCTTCTAATGGTGGTTTGGACTATGTGTCACGGTACTATTATGAAATGTGAATGTGACTATGTGTAAATTGTGTAGTGTGAAATGTGTAAATGTCAATGTGTAAAAAGAGAACTATGTGAATGAGTGATTGTGTAACCAATAGTTAGATTGTGAAATTGTGATCCATGATACATTAATGTGCAATTATGTTATAACAGAGACCTAGTTGTGTTTATAAGAATGTTTTATATGTGTAAAAATGTGTAGAATCCATGCTATGACAATTCTTGCTTATGTGTAAACATTTCCATGTTTAAGTTTCTATAACGTTGTAGTTTAATCGAGAATGTAGTTCTCATGTGATAGGATGTAATTGCTAAATCCATGTCACACACAACCTTAAGTGTATAAACTGATAATGTGCATGTGTAGAATGTGTAGAAACCATGATAGAAATGTTTCCTTTATGCATGCAAGAATCCCATGTTTGGTTGCTTCCATGTTATAGCCTCATTTGAATGTAGCTTTCATGTGATTACATGAGTAGAAAGCATGTGATAGGATATTTATTTTGGAATGTCTTAAACTATGTACAATGTGTTACAATTTTGTAGAATTGTCATGATGGTTGTCTCTTATAAATGTTCAAGCATGTTATTGTTTTACTTTGTGATTGGAATGAAAAACCTACTGTGATATATGCATGTATGATGTGTGTGGTGTTATTTGCTGAGTCTTTTAGACTCATTCTTGCTTCGGTATACAAGTTTAGTAGGTGATATACCTTTGGAGAGACCGTGGAGAGCGACTCCGAGCGCGGGGAGTAGCTTGGCGGAGTTGTAGTTGTGACATTTGACTTCCATCGTATGTAAATTGAGGCATTGTAATAGAAACACTATGTAATTGTGGACAACTATGCATTTGAATTTAGTACTTTCATTATGTGGAACTTTATTTTCTTTAAAT
Source organism: Colocasia esculenta (assembly GCA_014218235.1). NCBI lineage: Eukaryota > Viridiplantae > Streptophyta > Magnoliopsida > Alismatales > Araceae > Colocasia > Colocasia esculenta. The sequence goes on along the minus strand of CM024766.1, from coordinate 92,155,648 downwards.
TGTCATGGGATCATGTATGTTAAATGTGGATGATGAAATGAAATGAAAGACCTTGTTCTTTTACTTCCGCTACTCTGTATCTATATTTGTGTGTATCTCAATCATGTGATAGCGTTTGGGTAAATGCCCCACTGTGATAACGTTCACTATACCGACGTGGGTTGGTATAACCGTACTGGTATAATGAGGGTCGTCACAAATATATTGACCTGTTATCGCATCCTCCTCGAACGACGCGATCGTATCGTGTCCCCGCGATACGCCGCGACACTAACAGAGAGCCAAAAACGCAGAAAACAAAACAACAAAATACTAACAGGGCTCTAAGAAGATAACTAAGGAAGGAAATATGGCAAGCAAGCAAACTCAATCCACGAGGGTAGCACTGAAGGTCCCACCGTGATCGCCAAAAGGTGTAATCACGAGGATTGTGCACCCCCCCCCCCCCCCCCCCAATACACAAGCAAGTATTAAATCTAATAGTATGGAAAGAGGAATGTGATGGCCACCTAGATAGTTGCCTAATAAACGACGAAGATGTGAGCTAACTATGCTAGGAAAAGGATAGAGAACAGAAGTGGACCTGGTATCGCGGCAGGATTACCTATCGCGACTATATTGATAATGCGTCGCCCTTGGAGGACGCGTCTCGTTGTCGCGTCGTCCTCCTCTGTCGCGTTCTCTTCTGTGCGGGAGATGATGGATGGGACCTTCTTCCCGTCCTCCAGCCAGCTAGAGGACAAGAGCTCCTCGTGGAATATTGCTTGGGTGCCTGCCAAAATAAAGAGAAAATAATAAAAACCCTATTAGAACAAGTTAAGTGTTGTATCCATTCAAAAATGAAAAGAAAAGAGGGCGCATGGTGGGAACGAACCTGGGGGGTGGTTTTTAAACCCCTAGGGTGTATGAAAAATGTGGGATTGGGAAGGGATGCAACCTATCTAGACATGAAATAAAATGCATGAAGATAAAGGAAGAAAAGGGAGGAAGAAATGGATGAGCCCCATGTGGGGCGACTCCCTGGCTTGTGATGGCGTCCAAGTCTCGTGCAAAAGCTCCTGGAAGAAGTGGGGGTCTCCGTCCTCACGTTCCACGCTCCATGGATGTGAAATGAGCAAGCTTTTGAGGTGGGAATGTGAGGAAAATGAGAGGGAATGGGAGGGCTACGAGGCTAAGTCCAACTCAGTAGAGAATTTGGCAGCCCTTTGGGGTAAAAATGGGGGCTCTCCCATTCATGAAGAGAGGGCCTTGCTTTTATAGGATTTTTGAGTGATTAATAATCAAAATGAGAGATAAAACCCATTGAATTTCGCATGGGAGAGTCCAAGGGAGCTCTAAGAGAGTCCCCAAGCCCTAAACCTCGCCCAAGGGGTTGAGATATTGCTTGGAGATAAAGATAAAGCCTTGGGCGGATAAATAGGAAGTGGTTGCAGAGGCTAACAAGCACAGCTGTTGTCACAACATATCGTAGGGTCGTGACTTGCTAACGCGACGGCCCTAGGCGTCGCGACAGTATGCCCACGTGCATGAATATGCATGGGCTGTCGCGGCGGCCTCTGGCATCGCGACACAGTAACGCGACACTACGATACGCTGCGTCAAGAAAATTAATTATTTACGAATTATCAACCAATCACATGAAAGGATAAGAGTTATTTAGGCCTAAGGACTCTCTCCAAGTGAAAATGGGCGGGATTTCATGTAAATTTGAGTTGTTAATGGGCTTAAAACAAGGCTAATGATGGGCTCAAGGTGAGTGACCAACTAGGGGCTCACTAGGATAGCAAGAAATATAGTTCAACTTATAAGTCAGAATCGGGTGTCTACAACATTGAGGAGGATCAAGTCTTTGAGATGCATGTTATTGTTTGGAGTTCAGACTCCAAGTGGGAGATTGTTAGAGTGTGGAGCCTGAACTTTCAAATGTGGATTGGTTCGGAGTCGCGGATCGACCTGCACGGTCAGGTCGCGGGGATCTGGGGGCAGCGCCCCCTGCGGGGGGTCAAGGGGGGCAGCGCCCCCGAAAGCTAAATTTGGTTTACAAAAGGGACAGTGTCGACGCACTGTCGACTTGAGGTCAACACAGGTTGAGGTGCGTCGACCCACCCATGAATAAGGTCGACGCACCCCGAGTCAGACGACTTCGCGTTTCTGAGTTAAGGGCATTTTTGTCCTTGTAACTCTCGATTATGGCACCCTAACCTCCCAGTATATAATGTGGGGTGGATTCTCCTTGTACTGTAATGATTCTGTCACATAGTATTGGTTTCACTGCTGTGGCCGTGGACGTAGGAAGGCGTTGCCTCCGAACCACGTAAATTTGGTGTTCTTATGTTCTTCTTCTCTCTTCTTTAATATCTCCTCCGATCTCTACATGTGAGTCGTGTGAGAGAGGGCTGCCAATTCGATCCCCAACAGCAGATTGTATATTCCCTGTGATGCGTGCCAAGCGTTGTTGTCAGAGGCACACCGGTCGAGGTATGCTGTTCATCCTAGTTCCACCAAGATGTATCATAACCTGAGGAGGTTCTTCTGGTGGCCAGGGATGAAGAGTGATGTGGCAGATTTTGTCGCTCGGTGCCTTACCTGTCAGCAGGTGAAGGCTGAGCATCAGCATCCTGGTGGTGAGCTGTAGTCGTTGCCCATTCTTGAGTGGAAGTGGGACGACATCACCATAGACTTTGTGGTTGGTTTGCCCCGTACTTCGCAGAGGCATGATGGTATCTGGGTGATTATGGACAGGTTGACCAAGTCAGCACACTTCCTTTCAGTCAGGATGTCTTGGTCAGTGGACAGGCTTTCCAGACTGTACGTGGACCGAGTTGTTCCGTTGCACGGAACCCCAGTTTCTATCGTCTCCGACAGAGATCTGAGGTTCACTTTAGGGTTTTGGCGCAGTTTGCAGAGAGCTCTTAGTACAAAGTTGAGACTGAGTTCAGCATATCACCCGCAGTCAGATGGTCAGTCAGAGAGGACTATTCAGACCTTAGAGGATATGTTGAGAGCTTATTGCTTGGACTGGGGTGGCACCTGGGAGTCCCACCTTCCGATGGTAGAGTTCACATACAACAACAATTACCACTCGAGTATTAGAATGGCACCATATGAGGCTTTGTATGGTCGGCCGTGCAAGACACCACTTCACTGGTTTGAAGTGGGTGAAAGGCAGCTTTTGGGACCAGAGATGGTGCAACAGTGTACAGACATAGTCAGTTTGATCAGGTAGGGGCGTCAGGCAGCTCAGAGCAAACAGAAGAGCTATGCAGATGTCCGCAGGAGGCCGTTGCAGTTCAGCGTGGGTGACCTTGTGTTCTTGCTGGTTTCGCCGACCAAGGGCGTCATGAGGTTTGGAAGGAAGGGAAAGCTCAATCCGAGGTATATTGGACCTTTCCCTATCACAGAGAGGATTGGCGAGGTTGCTTACAGGTTGTGTCTTCCGACAGAGTTGGCAGGCATGCACAGTGTCTTCCATGTTTCACAGCTCAGGAGGTACGTCGCAGATCCGTCACACGTGTTGGACTACTCACAGCTTGAGGTAGCACTAGACTTGTTAGTGCCAGAGTACCTGATCAGAGTTGTGGACCACCGAATATAGCAGTTGCGCAGGAAGCAGATTCCGCTGGTCAAGGTCGTTTGGGAGAACCGCGTTGGTGGCGAGGCCACTTGGGAGCACGAGGATGAGATGAGAGAGCAGTTCCTGTATTTGTTTGAGTGATCGGTACGTTGTTTTTCCTTTTATGTTGCTTCATGTTGAAACTGAGTTGCTTTTAATTTCGAAGATGAAATTTCTTTAAGGAGGGTAGGATGTAAGACCCAGCCCTCTTGGGCCCTTGGCCCAATCCTCAGGGCCGCGATAGACACCCTGGTCGTGACATGGTCGCGCCAGGGGAGCCTGTCGCGACAGTCTTCGGGACGCGGCGCACCTGGCCGTCGCGACAAGGTCGCAACGGGGGTGGGCATCGCGTTCTTGTCGCGGCGTCTGGTGGCGTCGCGACTACTTTTCTGACCGATTTGACCGCTATCCTTTCTGATAGAACGGCTTTGTCGAGTGTCAGGTGCGTACAATGTTGACGCGACCTGACAAGCCGTTGCGTTCTGGTTTCTTGATCTTCGAGGTTTGACCGTCGTTCAGTGTCGTGCCGGGGATGGCTGTCGCGACATGGTCGCGACGCCGCGTCTCGGGGCCCATCGGTTTAAAACCGAGGCTGGCGCCCCATTTCCCCCTCTCTCCCTTTCCTTCTTCTTCTTCTTCCTTCTTCCTCTCCCGAGCTCTCTCATGTTCTCCGGCGATTCTTGGCGTTCGTGGTGCTCATGGTGAGGAGGTGTCGTCTCCCTTACTTAAAATTAATGTACTAGCAAGAAGATCATCATAAGACAAATCTAAGATTTAGTAAGGATAGCACATTCCATCATACCTTCTCCTGTAGGGAGTTTTGCCTGGATCACGGCGTTTAGATTCCCTTGACGCTTCGGCACTCCTTGTCTCCCTTTGGTCTGGTCCTTCAGCATGGGGCAATTGGGAATTCGGTGTTCATGACTCCCACATCGTAGGCAAGCGCCCATTTTCTTCCAGTATGCATCCTCTCGATGTCCTGGCTTATCGCAGAATTTACAACACTCTTTGATTAGTTCCTCTTCCACCTTGATCTTCTTATCTTTACTTGCACTATTTCCCTCATTTGGTCTCTTGTTTTCATTGTGGTTGGAGTGAGGGGTTCTAGTAGTGTTGAATGCTCCCTTGTTCACTATCCTGCTCTTAATGTTTTTGACTATGGTTAGTGAGTCCTCCAATAGAAAAGCCTTTCTAACCATCTCTGGATAGGTATGCAGATCCATTGATCCTAATTGGGTGATGTACTGAGGTTTGAGTCCGTTTAGAAATCGTTTGGCCTTTAACAGTTCAGTTTGGACCAAGTGTGAGGCATAACGAGCCAGTTTAGAGAACTGGGCCTCGTACTCAGCTACAGACAGACTCTGTTGCTTCAAGTTGGCGAATTCTGCTGCCTTCCTTTCTTGTACCCTGTCGAAAAAGTACTTGTTGTTAAAGTACTCCTTGAACTGTGCCCAAGTGGCCTGGGCATCACCTAGTGAAGCCTCAATCGACTCCCACCAAGTGCGTGCTTCCCTCTCTAGCTGATAAGTAGCTAGAGTAACCTTGTTCTCATCAGTGCATCCCATCACATGGAATGCACGCTCAATTTCTTTGAGCCAATGCTCAGCTTCGTCCGGGTCAGTGCTACCCCCGAACCTAGGTATGTTCATGCTTCGGAAGTTCCTGTGGAGATCTCCCTAAGTCTCAGCTCTACCCTGAGTGGCCTATAGTAGTGCCCGGGTCAGTGTGTTGATTGTCCTTTGCATATCTCTCTCACGTGCAACGGCCATTGTAATCCTTCAAGATAAGCACATTATGTTCATTAGATATGAACTTCATCACAACTTAATTCTATCTAAATGACAGCCCATGTTTCTACCCCAATCTCATTGTTGATTTTGACATGTTGACACATGGGGTTTAGTACTTTGAGCCTAACAATTTCCTGTTTGCCTAGAACTTAAGGAAAGCCTAGGCTCTGATACCGTCACGCAACGACATTTAGCAGTGGAAAATAAACGTCGAGAGCGTGAGCAATACAAGTGTACATATCACAGTTGCGTAATTTAGAGTAACAACTAAATATAACACAAGATACAAGACAACAATATTGTCAGCCAAATAACCTTTATTTTATTTCCAATCAACTAGTTTAAACACCTTACATCATTAGCGCCAGACATAGGGCCCAATATTGTATCTCAATTGCATATGACATCAAAAGAAATAACCTATCTATTACAAACTCTATGAACTCTAACTTTAATGGCTGACGTGCTAAGTAGACTGGTACGCTTGAACAGCTCATCACTCGTCCCCAATCCCATCATTCTCTAGCTCCTCATATTCATCACCTGAAAATATTAAGGAAAGCAGGTGTGAGCGCACTAGCGCCCAGTAGGATTTACATCTCATGGTTCGGGCATGCTTTACGTAATTAACATGTTAACATTGGTAATAGTATCATGCAATGCTCATGACAATAACGATAGCGACAAATCCAGACGATAACATGTACGAGTATGACGATTCTCATGTAGGACGGAACGATTATCAATGAGATAGATAACAGAATGATCACTTGACATGTAGGGGAAATTCAATAGCATGTAGCATGTACAATATATTTCTCAAGTTGAATTCCATAGAATTCCAATGGACAATGACATGTAGGATTCAATAACGATGACGTGTACAATAGAATTGGCCATTTAACATATAACAGTCAATCAATCAATCAATCAATCATTCATTCAATAACAATGTGGAGATTACCCAGATTAATCTTGCATTCAATTAGGTGATTGTCGGACACCTCATTGGGTTATATACCCTCGCGATTAAGTATTTCAGGTGCTCCTCCCAGGACCAAACAGGGCCCTATTTGCACAGACATAGTTGTGAACCGAAGTTCCAATAGTTTCTGGTAATCCCATTCATTCATTTATGGCCAACATGATTTCTAAGTAATGGACAATGATGAACTAATGATTATGTCAATGATGATAGAGAACAATGCAAGGGGACATGATCTAGATTAATTTCGACAGCATAACGACTTATTCTTATTAGTTCAATCTTTACATTTAACGGCTTGGTTTCAATGTTATCAAATCACTCTCACGAGAAGTAGATAAGAATAAAAGTGCATTCTATCTTCCGGGTACTTCATTGGTACAACCAACTCAATCCTCATGAAGGAATCTATGAAGTACGAAGATTTACAGAGGTCTTAGAGAAAATGTCGCTAGTCTATCGATACGGAATGACCAACAGAGAGGTTCCAATTCCCCAAGAAGGGGCTGCCTATATGTGCAAAGTGACTTGTAGAGTGTGTCTCAATCCACAATCCATCGGTTAAAACATTACAGAAAGCAATTAACCAACATGTATGACATGTATGCAATTCAATTCTATCACATGGTTGCAGTGCTTTTAGCATATAATCACTTCTCAATTTTATGGACAAGACAAAATATAATCATTGCATGTAACAATCACATGATCACATGGATGCATTCAATAAATCATTTACACTTAGAATAGATGTTCATATTCATAAGATTTTCATATAGGTTAAACATTTTTAGGCCAGTGCATAACTATATGACATGATGTTATATATGAACATGCATAAACTAGACTGGACAGTACATTAAAATAGTCTCGGGTCGGCTCTGAAATCGCATCCTACACAGTAGACGCATTTCATAATGCAGTGCATAGTCGAAACATGGCGAAACTGTGAAGGCTTCAAATCGCAGCGGCCTATGTGGATGCCTTTATGATTGAATCGCGACGGGATACCCTGTCACGTTCATGTAATTCATTTAAAAAGAGAACATAAAAATGGACGGAAAAAGTTGGGCGGGAAACAACCCTGAAACGCGACGACCTTAGCGGTCGCGTTTCAGAGATCCTCTGACATGTCAGCGGGCGTACAGTTTGAGGCCCGGGATGCACCAAAATGAATCAACATTGGCGAATGCGGTTCAGGTAATCACGATGGCTAAGGCCGACGCGATACCAGGCGATGGAATCGCGACGCCTGTCGCAGTCGCAATTCAAATTGCAGACAGAAAACACAGAAAACCAATAATGATCCTCTTGCAATGCTTATATCTCCCTATCTAGGGCACATGGATCAAAATGGTAAACATGAAACTTTTATAGGACATCAAGTAGAATAAGATCAATGTTTAGGGTTTGACCTAATTCGGTCTTGATTCACGTGAAACATAGGAAGAATAGAAAAAGCCCTAATAGTGTGTGACTCTTGGAAAACGCTTACTACGACTCACATACTCCATTGAAATTGAGGAAATCACTTGAAAATCAAACTAGACATGATGCTCTATCCATATGTATGTGCAACTTATGTTTTCAGCCTGAGATCACCTACCTTTTGGGTTGAAGAAGTCTCGTTCTCCAGACAGTCTTTGTTCAGACCACTTGTTGGAGAACGCTTAATACTCTCAATCTACTGGATGAAAAATAGGAAAACCAGTGGGATTAGGAACTAGACTCGACCCTCTTTCCAGGGGTATAAGCCTTGCACGGTTTGGTTGTGGTTTGACTCACCTTAGGTCGACTCCAAGAAGAGCTTTCTGCACAGGCTGATGCAGAACACAGCAGCGAAGAAGCTCCGAGTTGGGGCGGTTTCCTCCTCCTTTGGGTGCTCAAGAACAGCCTCCCACGACCCCAACAATGTGTATTTTCATCCCCTAGGGTTTCATGGCATGTATATATGCATCTAGTGTGTTTTAGAAGTCCCATTGGGTGAAGGAAAGGCAAGGTGCAGTTTTGGCCTTCCAACTTCCATATTTTGGTGATTTCTCATCCCAATAATGTGTGTGAGGCTTTAGGAAACCTCCCACCATGGTTAGCCACGAAATTGGGTTGCCAAGAAAGCCTAATTGACTTGGGATTTGCCCTAATTACCTCCTCCTATTTTCAGCTCAATTAGGGTTACGAATTTATGGGTATTTTTCTTACTCCATTTTATTCTTGGGCCAAAGGTGTTCCATTGGCCCAATTCCGATAATGGGTCATCAATACATGATGTTGGAAGTCTCTCCAACATGTTTATTTAATTTATGACCATGTTACATTTCCGTGTTAACGGTTTTCCGACTTAGTTTTCTAATTTGGATAATTAGTCACATTGTGACGTACATAAGGCCAATCGGATTTTTCGTTGCCCGAATTTCTTTGTGGAACACTTAGGAATAATGTTTGGGGTTGATTTATAATTTTTACGGAATTTTCCGACATGTTCTTGCACGTACGATAGTGGTACGTACGTTCTACCAATCTGATAATACGGAAATTATTTCTTTCCATTTATTTACAATTTTTAAATCACTGACTTCTCCATGGTGCTACACCATTCCGATAATGGGCTATCAATCCACGTTGTTTAAAGTCCACCCATCATTTTTAATTTGGTTTATGATCACATTTTATACACATGATAATGGATTTTCCAACTTATTTCTTAATTATGATAATAAGTCAAAATAACTCTTAAACCTACCCCAAATGATTTTTATTGACCCAAATTTCTTGATGGATCATTAGAGGATATTATTTGAACTCCATCTATGATTTTTATTTAATTTTCTGACTCATCTAAGTATGTGTGATAATGATTTCCCGACTTATTCCCTGATTACGATACTCAGTCGCAAAACGCCTTAAACTTAGACCATCCGATTTTCCTTTGCACGAATTTCTTTGTGGGTCATTAGGGAGTATTATTTAGAGTTGAGCTATGATTTCTACGGAATTTTCTAATGGTTTTTTGTATGTATGTTAATGGCACGTACGCTTTTGCTATTTTGATTTTATTATTTTCAATTTATTTATATTTTTCCAATTACTGAATTTTCGGAGTGTTACACTGTCCTTCCCTTTTTACTTGTACTAGTGTGCGTGTGTTGGGACTGTACCTAGAGCGATACACTGCGGTCTCGCTCTCCTTTCTGCTTCCACGTGTGTGCTTCTAGTTCAATAGTTGATGTTTATTTCCCCTGACATATTCTGTTAGACTTGTGTGATAGCCCTTCCGGATCTCTGGATCCTTGGGCGGCGATTGCGAAAATCGGATCCTCGGCTTAGGCCGAGGGTTGGGTTCTCGGGGTCGTTACAGCCTGCCACCTGACTCACAACTGTCGGATCGAGATGGCACTATAGTTGTTCTAGATGGGGGTGAATAGGGCTTCTTGCGCTTTCAAATTTTATCTAAAAATAGATAATCACTAAATAGAGTTGTTAGTACTTAGTGTGGTGTGTGTAAAACAAGTGAAAACTTGGCGGAAACAATCACACAAATGCACAAGAGATTTTATCCTGGTTCGGCCCTTCCCACATGGAAGTCCTACGTCCAGTCCCCAAGCAACCTCTTGGGATTTCACTAACTGCCAAGAACACTTAGCCTTCTCTCAACCTGAGAGGTATTACAAACCCACTTGCACCCAAGCAAGTCTTCCCTTTACCATGGGGTACAAAGACCACCTACACTAGTAGGTCTTCCCTTCCCAAGAGGGACACTGCCGGGAACAAACCCCCTGTAGGTTATCTTACACAGAAGTGAAAAACACTTATGTGTCTGCTCAACAGAATGAGCAAACACAGAGAAACAGAAAGAGAAACAAATAAGAACTGGAGCTCTAACTCTTTCTGAAACTAAGAAGGTTGACTGAGAAGATCTGCAATACAGACTACCCCCCAAGAAGACAAGACTTCTAGAAAACAATGGAGAGCAAGGAAGTCGAAGATTGAGGAGCAGCTCTCTCTCGTCGTAATGACACTTCTTGCTTTAGCTTTCTGATTTGAGTGGAGTGTATGTGTCTATGTCTTGTATTCTTCCTTATTGTTCTGGTTCAAACTTTAGCTTCTATATATGAGCTTCAAATATCTTCCCGTTTGAATCTGACCATTGGAAGCTAGCCATTTGAAGGATATCCATTTGAACCTTGGATGTTGATATCTTGAGACTTATGTCATGACCATCATTCTTTTCAACTCTAAGAGTCCCAACGTCTTCAGGCTATGTGGGTAGCTTCATGGCTTGATAGATAGCTTCATAAATGTTATGTAGGTATCATGCTCAAGGCTGAAAGCTAGGCATGCTCCATTAAATGTTCTGCAAGCCTAAAAGGACAAGATGGATGCATATACCTCCATACCTTCGGAGGTAGGTGAGATAAAAATATATAAAGCATGAGGGAGTTCAGACAGACAGAAGTTCAGAACATTTAAGGATGGACAGACAGTTGTATGGGGAATACAAGATCTCTTTCTAAAAGTCATGGAATTTCTGACAGTGGCAGGTGAGCTCTGACAGATACCCTATGCTGCTTATACCTATCAACGCTTTAAAACTTTAGTCCATTTTGTCAGATAGGAATAGACCTTGAATTTCTGACAGTGAGAAAGATAATAAGCATACAGATATTGTAGATCTCAAAAAGACATTTCAAATGAGAGAATATATAATATTTTTCTCGCCAAAAAGATATATTGAATTTTATGATAGTAGAAAAATAATTATAAGTCTCATAGAAAATATTCTTATGTAAAAGAAATTTCAATATGAATAATGAAAACTCATGAAAAAGTCAAGATAATGATTTATTAAGTTCTGTGATAAATGACAGAAACATAAAGATAATTGAAGTACAAGTATACAGAAGTTGATATGTGATACTCCGACTTTCAAGAAGTCGAAGTCAAAGACATGCATACAACTCTTCAACTATATAGAAGTCGCAGTGAGACATTGGATTGATAATAGACTTCGACTTGTTAAGAGTCGGAGTGATATAAACTTGTTCACCAATTGATGTCATACTTCGACTTTTAAGAAGTCGGAGTGCCAGTAGATAGATAATAGACTTCGACTTTTGAGGAGTCGGAGTAAAATACAAATCAACAAGACTTTGACTTATCTGGAGTCGGAGTAAGGTCCGACTTCGACTTTCAAGGAGTCAGAGTAAGGCTCAATGGATAAGCAATTGGTATAGACTTCGACTTTGGGAGAGTCGGAGTCAAGCGAGACTTCGAATTTTATGGAGTCGGATACTACCTGTTTGTTCATCAATCGAAACAATACTTCAACTTTTCTAGAGTCAGAGTCAGGAGTCGGAGTTAGTATGATATACAGTATACGCTGTGGACTTCAACAATTTTCGTTTCAGTGTTGATACTTAGATTCTGTGTGAGCATAAATTTTGGCTAAGATATATTCAGTAATATATATGAAAAGCCTTTGTATTGACATATTTATTTTTCATAATTTGTAGTAAAAGGATATAAAAAGGTTTTGTCATAGCAAAAACATTATGATTAATGTTTAGCAATATTTTTAGGGATAGTTGCTCAATAACAACTTCTCGTCTCGGTCTTCGGGGAGTCTCCCGTGACGTATGTACTCTATTATCAGAGTCATCCAAGTCAGTCCATACATAGGACCTCAGCTACAACCGCCACCGATGGCTGGAGAAGCTCTTCCATGAGTACTGTTGGCCCGAGATAGCTCTCGGCGGCCGCGACATATTTGGAAAGTGCATCCGCCTGTGAATTGTCGGCTTGGGGAATCTTTTGCAGTTGGGCCGACTCGAAAGCCTCCATTAGTCGCAATACCTCATTGGGGTATTGCGCCAGCTTTTTCTCTCGAGCTTTGTAATCCTTTGCGACCTGACTGACGACGAGCTGGGAGTTGCTGAAGATCATGACTCGAGAGGCCCCAACGATTTCACCACGTAAAGCCCTGAGATGACAACTTCATACTCTGCCACATTGTTAGAAGCCACAAAACTAAATCGGATAGCGTGCATACCTCAAGATGAAGCCCTCGAGGGAGTGGAGGATGATGCCGGCCCCACTACCAAGCGAGCTTGAAGGCCCATTGACATATACCTTCCATTCTACAGAGCTCGTCTCCTCCTACTCAGCGGGCCTTGCTGTGGCTTTGGAGATGAAGTTAGTGAGGGCCTTAGCCTTTATAGCGAGACGGGGCCGGTAGGTGATGTCGAATTCACCAAGCTCAATCGCCCACTTCTCCAGTCTTCCCGAGGCCTCGGAATGACCGAGAATCTATTTGATCGGTTGGTCGGTGAGGACGATGATTTTGTGGGCCTAGAAGTAGGGTCGGAGTCGTCGTGTAGCGATGACGAGCGCGAACCCTGCCTTCTCCATATCAGAGTACTGTTGCTTGGCCCTCCGAAGTGCCCTGCTTGTGTAGTACATTGGCAAGTGTTGATGCCCTTCCTCTCGGACCAAGACCGAACTTACAGAGTAGTCCGTCGCCGAGAGGTACAACAACAACTCTTCTCCTGACTGGCGTGCTGAGAGTTGGCACGCTAGCCAAGTACTCCTTCAACTCGTAGAACGCCTTTTGATAGGCATCTGTCCACTCGAACCATCCTTTCCTCAATACGTCGAAAAAAGAACGACACCTCCCGGTGGACCTTCACATGAACCTACTCAAGGCCGTAATCCGACCGTTAAGCCTCTGAACCTCTTTGATGGTCCATGGGGGTGACATGTCGAGAACGGCTTAGACCTTATCGGGGTTGACATCGATCCCTCGGCTAGAAATTAAATAGCCAAGGAATTTTCTGGCTCGTACACCAAACACACACTTCTCGGGATTCAAATTCATCTCATAGCGCCGCAGCACCTCAAAGGTCTCGGACAGATCTCTAACGTGGTCCTCCGCATGTCGGCTCTTGACTAGCATGTCGTCAATGTAAATCTCCATGGTCTTGCTGATTTGATTTTCGAACATCTTGTTGACGAGCCGCTGGTAAGTTGCCCCTGTATTCTTCAGGCCGAAGGGCATCCGAGTGAAGCAATATAGCCCCTTTTCAGTAATAAAGGCAGTCTTCTCCTCGTCCTCGGGCGCCATTATGATCTGGTGGTACCCTAAATATGCATCGAGGAAACAAAAGAGCTCATGGCCAGTAATGGAGTCGACAAGCTGGTCAATGCAGGGAAGGGGAAATTTGTCCTTTAGGCACACCTTGTTCAAGTTGGTGAAGTCCACGCACATCCGCCACTTCCTGTTCGCCTTCTTGACTAGAACTACATTAGCGACCCATTCAGGGTAAAGGACATCTTGGACAGTACCCACACGAAGGAACTTTGCAAAGTCACTGTCTACGGCCTCCTGTCTATCGGCAGATAGAGGCCTCTTCTTCTGCTTGACCGGTCGTACCTCAGGGTCTACATTCAGATGGTGCTCTATCACCTTGGGATCAATCCCAGGGAGGTCAGCTTCTGACCAAGCAAAGACGTCAGTGGCATCCGTGAGGAATTCGACCATTGGATGCTCCAGCTCATGAAGCTCGGACCCGAGGACCAACACCTTGCCATCCGTAACTTGCACCAAATGAGTTTGCTTGGTTGGCTCCCCCCTAACCAAGTCTTCCATGGGCACAACATCATACTCAGAAACCACTGGTTCCTTAGCCTTGAAAGAATTTACATAGCATCGGCCTCAGCCTGGCTCGCCTCAACCACACCGATCCCATTAGGCGTCGGGAACTTCAGCTTCTGGTGAAAAGTGGAGGGGACTCCTCTTAGTCTTCCCAACAGTCCCTGACCAAAAATTGCATTGTGACCCGACTTGACTTTGACAACAAGAAAGTCAACTTCAACAGTTACATGTTGTGGTCGGGTGCTGATGGTGACTCTCAGCCTAACCGAGCCCTTGACAGTCATAGGGGTCCTACTGAACCTGAACAAAGGAGTCACGGCCGGCTTGATATCTGCACTCAGCTTGGTCATCTTTAGAAATCAATCATAAAACAACACATCGGGGGCCGCTCCATTATCAACTAAGATTTGTGTACATCATACCCATCGATGTCAATGTGGATCACCAACACATCGTCGTGGGGGACATTTAGACCGACAAGGTTCTCATCCAAGAATGAAATTACACCACCTGCTTCTCGTGGTTGATCGCGACCCGATTGTCGATGCATACACCTTCCTTTTCCTTCTACTGTCGCCACTTTTCGCGGAGCCGTCGGTGAGCACGAGCATTGTTCCCTTTGCTGGAGGGGGAGCCTTCTCTTAGTCAAAGTTGTCGGTTCTAGGCTTTCCATCAACGAAGTCCTTGCCAATGACGCCGCGCTTCAACATATCTGCGATCTCAGCACAGAGACTCCGACATTGGTCAGTCGTGTGCCCGAAGTCTTTGTGGTAATCGCAGTAGAGATGCGCGTTCTTCTGGTGCGGGGGCTTTGTCATCAGCTCAGGACGCCAAAATCCTAGGACCTTCTTGATGATGGGGAGGATCTCGGATGGCAACCTGCTGAAACGTGGCAGCTCGGCCCACATACGGAACGCATCAGGGCAGCACAAGGAGTCAGGTCAACGGCTCTCTCCACCTGGGGACCTTTCCCCCTTCTTTGACTTCTTCGAGGGGGGTGCACTGCCTGATGCCTCCAGGCCAGCAGGGTGCTGTAGCTTGCCTACGGCCCCAGCGTTGATTCCAATCACACGTACTTTTATATGCGGGACAAGAGATACACCAAAGTGACCGGGGGCTTCTTTGCGACCAATGCGACAAACGATGCGTTGGTCCAAACCCAGGTCAAGATATTGACCGTAGTGCGCAGATCGAGGTCTATGACCTTCATCACCTCGACCTGGAACTACTTGGCATAGTTACGGAAGAGCTCATTCTCCTTCTATGACACTAACCAAAGGTCGTCAGTGCAGAGCGAGTGATGCACCGTATTGTAGAAGTGGTCCAAGAATTTTTTGCGCCAGGTTGGTGAAACTATCAACCGAGCACACTGGGAGGGCTTTGAATCGCTAAAGTGTAGCGTCGTCCAAAGTGAACATAAAAGCTTGGCACTTCAAGGCGTCGAAAATGTTCACCATCTCGACCTGGCCCTGAAAATTGTCGAGGTGGTGAATAAGGATTTGTCGTCCCGTTGTACCGCCAAAACTTGGGGAGCTAGAGCTTCGGCGGGATTGTGGCCAACATGATTGCCTCAGTGAAAGGTGAGGAGGAGAGGAGAGTGAGAACCGAGGGGGCACGGGCCCCGTGTTGGAGCACCTTGATCTTTCGATTGACCTCGAGGAGGTCATCCTTCCAGTGGGGTCGGTTGCCGGAGGTGGAGCTAACTCCCCCATAAAGCAGTCAATCTTCTGAGCTCTCGCCCCTGTCACACCTGCCGCCGTTGTAGGGGCGACGGAGGGCATGCCCGGGGCCACCGGTGGCTGTATCGAGGCCGCGGGTGCTTCGTGATGAAACTCTTTGAGGGGTGCCTGTGACGGCCCGGGGGGGGGGGGGGGGGGGGCAACGGTCGCCACAGTGGATGCGACGTAGCCGGGGTTGGCGACAGGGACCTCGGCTTGGGGTTGAGAAGCAACCTCCTAAACAGAGAGCAATTGTCGCTGCTACTCCATCATGAAGGTGAGCATCTTTTGCATGGTCCCCATGGTATGCTCCACGAGGTCCATGAGAATTGAACTAGTAGGATTACACTCGCCTGAACCAGAGCCACTAGCCGCATTCTCCTGTGGTGGAACAACGGGTGCTACCTCTTGCTCCGCCACGTGGCCAATATTCTCCTCCGCTACTTGGTCAGAATTCTTTCCCTTGGGAGCCATGGAAACTAGTCGTTTCCCACAGACGATGCTAAAAAAATGTTACTGTTGCGATCGCAGGTCGGCTGAAAGATGAGGTATCCTAAGGAAAGATGGCGTAGCCGAGAACTGGGGATTGTCGAGATGCTGTAGCCTCCACCCTGCAAGACCACCGAGAGGGTCTCGGGGGGCAAACACTCCAACTCTCAAGTCAGTACCAAGAAAGTGGTTTGCACTAGTTTTGGGAGAGAGAGTCCGTACCTGCGTCTGTGAAGGGTTGTCGCTTATATAGACGGAAGGTCACCTTGGGAATTAACAGGCAACTTGGGATTGGCGCTGTCGCTACTGAAACTATCACCTTAACAGATGCTGGAATTAACCCCATGATCGGGTTAGGGGCTTTATGGCATCCGTTACTTCTTTTTTTTTTGGTAAAATTTTCTTTTATTTTATTAATAAGGAGAAAAGAGTGACAACCAGAGGCATTGCCAAGTACAGATCAACCAAAAGAAAAAAGCGATCAGAACTCCATAGAGGAAGATCTATCCCATGAGTACGTTCTACGGAGAACAGCCCGAGGACGAAGACCCGGTCGTCTTGAGCAACGCTCCATATCATCTTCATCCGATTCTACTTCAGATGTATCTTGGTTTAGACAAAAATCAGGCATGAAGATGTTTTCTGCCTTAGCTAGTTCAGCAAGGCAGAAATATGGCATCCGTTACTGGGTGCACTACCCGCGGTTAATCCGAACAATCGTTACAAGGGAGTTACGTAGGCCGTAATGCCTAGATTCTAGCATGCACGTCATGCATAACTATTACTAAGCTGACGGTTCCAACCATCAGTTGGATCCCGGTCGGCTCCCTGACCACTGTACCAAGTCATATGCCAAGACAATGGTCGGCCTGAACCTTGTCGGCCTCATTGAGAGAAGAGTCTTCGGCTATAACGACCCCGAGAACCCGACCCTCGGCCCAAGCCGAGGACCTGATTTTCGCGGTTGCTGCCCACGGATCTGGGGACCTGGAAGGGCTATAACACCAGTCTAACAGAATATGTAAAGGAAATGAACGTCAACTGCTAACTAGGAGCACACACGCAGAAGGAGAAAGAAGAGCGAGACCGCAGCGTATCACTCTAGGTACAGTCCCAACACGCACAACCAGTACAAGTAAAGAAGGGGAAGAAGTCCCTTAGGGGCATACCCTGAGGTGTTGGG
Source organism: Colocasia esculenta (assembly GCA_014218235.1). Classification (NCBI taxonomy): domain Eukaryota; kingdom Viridiplantae; phylum Streptophyta; class Magnoliopsida; order Alismatales; family Araceae; genus Colocasia; species Colocasia esculenta. The sequence continues at coordinate 92,138,222 of CM024766.1, read as the reverse complement.
TTATGATTTGTATAATGATTAACTTGACATTTGAATGCCTAAATATTTTGGATAATGACATAATTGATGTTGAGAAGACATGATCAAATGATAATAATATATGACCATCTATGCATTCATGACATCTTACTTGAAGTGTCTTTTATGTAGGTGAGAATTGAAGTACAAGATGAAAGGCAAATTCAAGCACAAAAGAACTGAAGAAACACAAGAAGTACTCAACTATCGACATGTCTGAGCCATATGTCGACAGCCAGTGAAGACAGTAAGCAGACATGTTACTGGAAGATAAGAAAATTCAGCAGCTGTCGACAGACAAGATTCATTTGTCGACAGACTAGGTCAGCCTGTCGACAGCCAGAGGTTGCCTGTCGACAGCCCAGCCTTCCAGCCAGAAACATGGTTCTGGAACCTAGGTTTGCAGCAGTACCTGTCGAAAGTCACAAGACATCTGTCGACAGTTGCAGGTTAAGTCACAACATGTGATAGGCATGTGATCTATGTTAGGGTGTTCTCTCCTCTCATGATTCTCAAGACTTGAACACTACTATATATAGATCATATGGACATATTTTTGAAGTAAGAAGCCTCCACACGAAACCCTAAGCAAAGAACAAGAAGAAGGCTTTCTCTGCTGCTCTGCTTCAAGACTCCAGGCCATTCAAAGAGAGATCTATCTCGTACGAGGGGTTGAAGCAGATTCATCCTCAAGTCAAGCCTCGTCATCATCGACGTGAAGCTTGAAGTTCAGCTGGACGAGCAACCAGAAGACTTCAACCCTCGAATTTGTTCTTCAACTCTGAACTCTTCATCCACTTTATCTTCCACTACTTGCGTGTGTGTTGTTGGTCTGAGTGTTCCTTGTACTCAACCCACGTATGTGTGGTGGATCTGAGAGCGTGTTTGTCTCAGACATCGTGTGTGTGTTGTTACTGGGTTGAACTTGCTAGATAAGCAGTTTTTCCGTATGTGTGTGTGTGGACGGTGGACGTAGGATACACAGGTTGTGTAGTCTGAACCACCTTAAATCCTCGTGTCATGTGGTTTGCATGATCTTACGTTAGATGTATGCTAGGCACGATCACTTGTTCATACACTTGTCACACTGCTAATTTCTTAAGCACACCCTACACACACATTGAAGTTTAAATTTGATCTATATCAGTTTAAATCTTCTTAAAGTCAGTCATAATCTCAAAAAGAAGGTTAATTTATTTTATTAGGTAGTAATCTATTCAACCCCCATTCTAGATTACTGCTTTAGGTAATTCCGCACACCTTTCATGAGGGTGACGTACAACTGAAGGGGGAAACCACTGCTAGCTGCGAGAGCAACGACTACCACCCCGCCTCCTCTGCGCTACCGCTACTGAGAAGTCTCACTTGGAAAAGGAAGGGATGAGCTTCACAACAAAAGCTCAGTGGGGACTACCAATCTCCTACTGGCTCTAACAGGCAGAAGAATCTAAATAAATTAAATAACAACAGTTATATCCTCTACTCTATAAGGGAAAGTGCAGAAGCAAATCTACTAATTAACAACGGTATGGGGAAACACCATGGTCGGAAACTTCGTACGACTGCATGTTGTGACCACCACACAGCTGGCAACACAGACAAAGCGAACCCTGCCTGGACAAGAGACACTAGCTATGGAAAATACTACCACTAGTCAACCGATCAGGTGCGTCCACTGACGTCTTATCCTCGACTCAGGTCCAAACCTCCACGTCTCTTCAGAGTGGGGCAGGAACACAAGTAACACAATAGTAACCGTCGTAGTCTGGCCGGACAACGGTCCCACGTCTGACCTCTCTAGGTGCTTCCAGGGCCACAAAGAGCGAGGCAGTGAGAAACGGAATGACTGTCCTACGCCAGGAAGAACTCCAAACGACCTCTGCATCCCAGACCAACAGAGAGAGCTCTGCAAGCGACCCAACGCCGCTGTCCTAACCACCGATTTCCCCTCTGCTCCAGAGTCTGTGACTCGAGCATGCCTGCCATCTGGAGTACTCCCTCAACAGGCGCGCGGGGACGGGGGTCCTAGGTAACGGTAACAACCTCTCTCATGGGACAAGCTCTCAAGTGCCGAGCACTAGGCGAACGACTAGTGTAGGACCGTACTAGGAAACTAGCACTGGTGCTAGGGGTACAACAAGAAGCGGAAACGACGAAGACTCCACAAAAAATAGAACTCTGTAAGACTTACTTGTCTCTGACGCGGTCGCGGCGCCACAGGACGTTGTGACACTGTCGCGATGCACCGGGTTGTCATGACCATATCGCAACGCCCCCGACTGTTGCGACCATGTCGTGACACACCAGGGTGTCGCGATCATGTCGCAGTAGCCATGCCAGTCGCGACATGATCGCAACCTCTAAGCCGGTCGCGACCTCAGTCGAGAGGGGTCCTGGGAAAACCCTCCCAAGGACCACCCCAAAACCAGTACAAACACATTCCATGGGGGGAGGGGAGCATGAGAAACACCATAAAATCTTCAATTAAGCCAAACCACCCTCAAACCCCATTAACATGCATTAAAAGGAAATCTACGCTCAAAGAAAATCTCACTCACCACGAGCATGGATCTTACACCCCACAATCCCCAAAACCACGGAGAAACAACGATCTCAAGGGGGAAGGGAGCATGCTTAGAACAAGAGGAGACAAGGGTCCCTACCTTCAAGAGTAGAGCCAATCCGTTGGGGCCTTCACGTCGGAATGGCCACCTCCTCCTCGCTCCAAGCTCCACAAGCACGCCACCTACACGAACGGGGCGTCACCTCCTTGCCCAAACACCAAGAATCGCCGGAGAAGCCAAGAAAAAGGGGCGCCGGCCTCGGTTTTGAACCGATGGGCCCCAAGACACGACGGGTTGGGCCGGCACGATAGAGACCATGTTGCGATGCGCCCGGGCATCGCGACCCTGTCGCGACAGCCAGCCCCGGTGCGACACCAAAAGGTGGTCAAACCTCGAAGATCAAGAAACCAGAACGCGACGGTGTGCCAGGTCGCGTCAACACTTTACGCACCTGACACTCGACAAGGCCATTCTGACAGAAAGGACAGCGGTCAAATCGGTCAGAAAACAGTCGCGTCACCTTCAGATGCCGCGACAAGAACGCGACGCCCACCCCCGTCACGACAAGAATGCTACAGCCAGGTGTGTCGCGACCAAGAGCATGTCGCGACAGCCCCACTGACACGACCATGTCGCGACTAGGGTGTCCGTCGCGACCCTGAGGACAAGGCCAAGGGCTCAAGAGGGCCAGGTCTTACATCCTACCCCTTAAAGAGATTTCATCCTCGAAATTAAAAGAAAGCTTAGTTTCAACAGGAAGCAATATAAAGAAAAGCAACGTACCGGTCAATCAAACAAATATGGGAACTACTCTCTCATCTCATCCTCGTGCTCCCACGTGGCCTCGCCACCAACGCGGTTCTCCCAGACAACCTTGACAAGTGGAATTTACCTCCGGCGCAACTGCTGTACTCTATGGTCGACGACTCTGACCGGGTACTCTGGCACTCACAAATCTGGTGCTACCTCAAGCTGCGAGTAATCCAACACGTGTGACGGATCTGCAACGTACCTTTTGAGCTGCAACACGTGAAAAACACGGTGCACACCTGTTAACTCTGCCAGAAGACTCAACCTGTAAGCAACCTCGTCGATCCTCTCTGAAACAGGGAAAGACCCAATATACCTCAGACTGAGCTTTCCCTTCCTGCCAAACCTCATGACACCTTTGGTCGGCGAAACCTGCAAGAACACAAGGTCACCCACACTGAACTGTAGTGGCCTCCTGTGGACATCTGCATAACTCTTCTGTCTGCTCTGTGCTGCCTGAAGCCTCTGTCTGACCAGTCTGATCGTGTTTGCACACTATTGTACCATCTATGGTCCCAAAAGCTACCTCTCACCCACCTCGAACCAGTGAGGTGGTGTCCTGCATGGTCAACCATACAAAGCCTCGTATGGTGCCATTCCAATGCTCGAGTGATAACTGTTGTTGTATGCAAACTCTACCATCGGAAGGTGTGACTCCCATGTGCCACTCCAGTCCAAATAGCATGCTCTCAACATATCCTCCAAAGTCTGTATCGTCCTCTCTGACTGACCATCTGACTGTGGGTGGTACGTTGAACTCAGTCTGAACTCTGTGCCAAGAGCTCTATGCAAACTGCGCCAAAACCCTGAAGTGAACCTCAAATCTCTGTCGGAAACAATCGAAACTGAGGTTTCGTGCAACAGAACAACTCGGTCCACGTACAATCTGGCTAACCTATCCATTGACCAAGACATCCTGACTAGAAGGAAGTGCGCTGACTTGGTCAACCTATCCACAATTACCCAAATACCATCATGCCTCTACAGAGTACGGGGCAAACCAACCACAAAGTCTATGATGATGTCGTTCCACTTTCACTCGGGAATGGGCAACGACTGCAGCTCACCACTAGGACACTAATGCTCAGCCTTCACCTGCTGACAGGTAAGGCAATGAGCGACAAACTTCGCCACACTCCTCTTCATCCCTGGCCACTAGAAGAACCTCTTCAGGTTATGGTACATCTTTGTGGAACCAGGATGAACAGCATACCTCGACCGATGTGCCTCTGACAATAGCGCCTGTCGTGCATCACAAGGGACGTACAATCTGCCTCTGAACCTGACCTTACTATCCTCGTTCAGCTCAACATCTGGCATCTGCAAAATATCTGCCAACTCTGCATCTGCTTGCTGTGCCTCCAGCACCTGACGGTACACTGATAGGCGAACTGACAAATTGGTCATCACTGTACGGTCTCTGTACCTCGAAGGGCAGAAAACTCCCTGAGACAAGTCCTTAAATAGCCTCCACTCTCTGACTAGCAACGAAATTAGGCGAACCCGTCTGCTCAAAGTGTCCACTACGACTATAGCCCTTCCGGGTGATAGGAGAGGGTAAGGTTATAGTCCTTCAGGTACTCTATCCATCTGTGCTGCCTCAAGTTCAAATCCTTCTGATTGAAGATATACTGCAAACTCTGATGATCTGTAAAGATCTCAATGCCTCACCGTACAAATAGTGCCTCCACAACTTCAGAGCAAACACCACTACTGCCAACTCTAAGTCGTGGCTAGGGTAGTTCTCCTCATGCCTCTTCAACTGCCGAGAAGCATAGGCAACGACCCCACCATGCTGCATCAGTACTACACCCAAACCTGACCTCGAACCGTCAGTGTAGACCACAAAACCTCTGCTACCTGACGAAAAGACTAACACTGGCGCTAAAGTCAACCTCGTCTTTAGCTCCTGGAAACTCCGCTCACAGTCCTCAGTCCAAACAAACCTGGCCTCAAGTCTGGTCAATCTGGTCAACAACTCTACAATCTTGGAAAAATCCTGGATGAACCTCTTGTAGTAGCCTGCCAAACCCAGAAAGTTGTGAACCTCTAACACTGAAGTGGGCTGCTCCCAAAACAACACTACCTCAACCTTGGCAGGGTCCACTGCCACACCAAAACCTGAGATCACGTGCCCAAGAAAGTGCACCTCCCTCAGCCAAAATTTGCAATTGTCGAACTTGGCATAAAGTTGGTGACTCTGCAATGTCTCCAGCACGATCCTCAGATGCTCCTCGTGCTCCTCCTTAGAAGTCGAGTAGACCAAAATGTCATCTATAAAGATAACCACAAAGCTATCCCGATACTCACTGAACACTCTGTGCATCAAATCCATAAAAGTTGCTGGCGCGTTCGTGAGCCCAAACGGCATCATGACGAACTCAAAGTGGTCGTACCTCGTACGAAAAGCTATCATGCCAATATCTGACTCTCTGATCCTCAACTTGTAGTACCCTGATCTCAAGTCAATCTTTGAGAACACTCTGGCTAGCTGCAACTGATCAAACAAGTCATCGATCCTGGGCAACAGATACTTGTTCTTCACTGTAGCCTGGTTCAACTGCCTGTAATCGATGCACAACCGCAAGCTACTGTCCTTCTTCTTCACAAATAACACTGGCGCTCCCCACGGTGAGCGGCTCAGATGGATGAAACCCAGCTCAAGCAACTCCTGCAACTGGGGCTTCAGTTCGTGCAACTCGGCTGGAGCCATCCGGTATAGTGCCTTAGACAAAGGCATCGTACCAGGCAAAAGCTCAATAGAGAACTCTACCCCCTGCTCAGGCGGCAACCCAGGTAGATCCTTCGGAAAAACATCAGAGAACTCACAAACAACAGGCACATCAAAAATCGACGACCCTCTAGGCTCCAAGGAACAAACAGAAGCAAGATATGCTACACAACCATCGCGAATCAAACGACGAGCTCTACAGAAGGAAATAAAAGGTCGACGGGTAGACCTGATACCTCGGAAGCAGAGAAAAGGCGCTCCAGGTATCTCAAACTAAACGGTCTTCTACTGACAATCCACCACAGCTGAGTGAGCCTCCAACCAGTCCATGCCCAGGATGACGTCAAAGTCACAAAGCTGCAACGCGTACAACCTGACCGACAACTGGTGTCCCTCGACCTCAACTGTGACACCCTCCAGGTAACCAAAAGAATGCATGTAATCACCAGACGGGAGATTGACCATCACATCACACTGCCTCTCAGGGGTGTGACGACCCAACGACTCGTAAAACTTCTCAGAAGTAAAACAAAGAGAAGCACTGAGATCAACCAAAACACGAGCAGCTCTACCAAGGATAGGCAAAGTACCTATAACCAGGTTCGACGCCTCGGCCTCCTCCTCCTTGGTGAGAGCCATCACACGACCACGTCCACGCCCATGCTGCGGCGCCTGTTGGGGCTACTGCTGCTATGGTGGCTGCTGGTGCTGCGGAAACTGTTGCTGCTGGAGGTATGGCTAAAACTGCTGATGTAACGTCGCGTGCTTTTCGGATCCATGCGGATCATGTGTGTTGTGGTTGTGATGGCCGTTGTGAGGCCAATGTGAGTTGGTTGTGTGGAATGTATGGTATGGATGTGTGGTTTGTTCAGGTGAGGTGCAGGTTTGGTCCTAAAATGAAATAGGACCTGCTGCAGTTGAGTTGGAGTTGGCGGCCAGAGGTGGCCGTTGACTTGTTGGCGTCCAGGTAAGTGGTCGTTGACTGTATGATCATGGCGGCATTGGATGTGGACGTTTAGGGTGGCGGTTGTTCTTGGCGGCAGATGGGTTGACGCAAACCTGAGAATTCTGCAGGTTATAGGGTCACCCGAGGGCAGGTTTCCTACCCTGTTCTCATTCTCCCTTGCCCCAGCTTCTTGTCCCAGTGTTCCTAAAGCTTCCAACAGGTACTGAAAGGTGCTTGGGGGATCGTGGGACGTGTGTGTGGCGTGCGAAATCGCGCGAGGAAACGCCGTGGCGTGGTGCAATTCCGTGGGGAGCTCACGGAGGGTTCGGTTGTGAACCGAGAGATTCGGGAGGTTTAAGCGTGTTCTAAGGTAGGGGACAAACCCTGTTAGTTCTGTAGAAATATTAAAACACGACGTAACCACCTGAATCAACATGTCAAATGCATTTCGGATTAAGTTGCACCATGCGGGGGTTAATGGGGGTTTGACGATTTAATCAGTAAGCATGCTGTATTGGATATTAGGATTCATGCATGCTAGGGGAACTGTTTCTGTATGTTTACCGTTGTTTAACGATTGTAAAAATTGTGGAATCGGTTTAGGGTTTCTGCAGGGTTAAAGGCCGAAGAACTTGGCGTCAACATCGTTTGTCGCCAAGTCATCAGCCAGGATATAGACGGCCAGATCCCTTGCCGTCTACTTCCTGTAAGCGGCAGTCGATGTGGCCGCCTACTGGTATATAAACAGAAACGACTATTTAAAGTATTTGTCAGTAATGAAGGGTGCGTTGGCACCTGTGGTGCACTGAGTGCACATAGTTTTCGTGTTTAGCATACAATGTATGCAGTTAGCTACTTACTTTCGTGGTTGCGTGTTGTTCACGTGAGACCAGTTGGGTTCACATGTGGTGGACTATTATTACTTGAGGTTTACGTGAGGTTTCACGTGGTTTGTGTGTGACGTGCATGTGGTTTTGTGTACGTAGCGAGTAGTACGACGCCTACCGTGGTTACCTCTCCAGTTGGGTGCCCCAGGTTCTTTGTGAGCTAGGCTGTTAGCTCGGGGCTTTGTCCCGGTACTTGTGTTGTACCGTCGAGGTCTGTGTCGTCTGACCTGGACACCCTCACTCCTGTGTTTGAGTTGTACGTCCGGCTGAGGGAAAGACGACAGTGGGACAGTGACACTTGTGTTTGTCTTTAGTCACTTGTAGCGCGCTCGTAGTTGGGGGTACGGACACCAGTAGACGTACTAGACCCCAGCTAGTCCTTTTCCAGTGCCTCACTCTAGAGTGTTCCAGGCCAGGATCTCTAGAGGTGCCAGGCATGGGCCTGTGATCGTGTGGTCCGCAGGTGGTGGTGTTTAGTTGGTCTCCACAGTTGCTTGACCTTTTCACGTGGAGCGGCAGCTGGACCTTTCGTCCGTGGCTGCGAGACTGAGAGGTAGACCTGTGTTAGCTTGTCTGAGTCAGTTTTTGGTGTCGCGAACCAGCTCACGTGGCTCGTGTTTGGTTGTCTCTACTTTAACTTGTACACCTATACTGGTTTTCCGTTTAATTATTAAAGTTGTTTCTCGTAGTCGGCAGACGGTGAGTACTTTTACAGCTTTAATATCCTGTTTAGCTGTTCTATAAATTGTTGGTATTGTTTACTGCTTTCGTACCTGTGGTTTTGGTTTGCTCGGTGTTGGGGGGAGTTCCCTACTGAGCCAGTGACTAGCGAGGCTCACCCCTACCCCCACAGATGAGAGCGAGGAGGACGTTTCACGACTGTCGTCCAGTTCAGAGCCGCGTCGTAGCGGTGCAGGGTCGGTACCTCCAACTGTGTAGTAGCAGCTTCAGCAGTGTAGTGTAGATAGTTGTTTATTTTCTTCAATTGTACCTCGGGGTATGCCCAGGCTCTTGTACTTCTTTTCAGTTTTGTGGAAATGTGGCTATGTAACTTGTGATATATATAAAATGTGGTGTGTTCCTTTGTGTTTACACGGACTGTGGTTTGGTATCCCTTACGAGGCTTTGGCCCGTTCGCGGGAGGCGGACTCCGATCAAGTACGTTATTGGTTTAACGGGCTTGGCCGAGGTGTTCCGTCACAGTTGGTATCAGAGCAAGGTCCGTGTTGATAAAAGGGAACTAGAAAGATACATAGCCTTATTTCGGTCTTTGTACACTGCTGGTAGGGACCCTGGTTTTTGATAATTTGTTGTTTTGATTTTTGTTTGATGTTTTGTTTATGTAGAAATCTCTGGTATGGATGATAGAAGGGATTGGGGTGGTGGAGGAGATGATCCGGAGGAAAGTACTCAGCGTATGATAGAAAGAATTTGGGAGACCCTCACGGATATTCGGGCAAGAATGGATCAGCAGGCGCCGGTACCACCTGTTGCAGTGCCACCTGGGGATGGAGAGGCTATACATGTAGCTCCAATTCCGCCAAGAGTAGAGGTGCCTTTTACTGCACCTGTGCCACCACCACCACCAGTGCTGATAGCAGAAGAACCAGTGATGCAGGTGGAGAAGTTTCTGAGATTGCATCCACCTACTTATTCAGGAGGGCCGAATCCAGATACAGCAAAGCATTGGGTTCATGAAATTGAAAGAGTTTTTGCAACTATGAGGTGTCTGACAGCAGATAGAGTTGTGTTAGCTGCTTATCAATTGAGGGGCTTTGCCTTGGAATGGTGGCGACTGAAGATGCAGACCACCTTTGCAGGCAGGACAGAGGAGGCCATTACTTGGTCGGAATTTCTCGATGTATTTAACGATACATTCTTTCCGATTCAAGTGCAGCAAGTGAAAAGGAGGCAGTTTCGGATGCTGCAGCAGGATGCGATAGTACCTCTCATGTGTAAGACAGTGGAAGAAGCAGCCCAGAGAGCAGCTACTTTGGAGAGGTCTATTCGGACTCATCAGGTGGGCGAGTCAGGTTCAGGTAGTTTCCGGCTACCGCAGCAGTCAGTGGGTGCAAGTAAGGGTAAAGCACCAGCAGGACCTTCTTCATCAGGCTTTGGTAAATGGGGCCAGAAATTAAAGCAAGCTTTTAAAGGAAAGGAAGAGGATGGGGAGGTCGTCCGCAGTTCCAGCAAGGCCGAGGTAGGCCTGAGGTGGAGGAGTCGCAGCAGAGTACCGTCAGGCAGCCTATTACTCCACCAGGATATCGGTGTTATAATTGTAATCAGCCGGGACATTTGATCTGCAATTGTCCCTATCCGAGAGAATATGGGTATGGAAGAGGTGTGCAGCAGCAGCAGCAGCCTCAGCAGTTTCAATAGCCACAGGCATGTCGTGGCAGAGGAGCACCGCAGTAGCGGGGAAGAGGCCGGGTTATGGCTATCACCCGAGCCCAGGCGGAGGCATCGAATATGATAGAAGGTACTCTACCTCTTTATAATTACTCAGCAAGAGTTTTATTTGATTCGGGTGCCTCTCATTCTTTCATTTCCGAAGAATTCTGGATTGTATAGCTCATCCTTTAGAGAGAAGTCTTGTGAGTTAGTAGTGGAGGTTCCTTCGGGTGAGTTCTACTCACTTCAAGCTATATAGATGAAGCTCATGTTATGATTGAAGGGAACCAAATGCCGGGTCAATTGTATGCCCTACAGTTGTCAGATTATGATATTATTCTGGGTATGGATTGGCTTGAGATGTATGGAGCAATGTTAGATTGCAGAAAGAAAAAGATCAGTTTTGTCATCCTAATGGTGCAGTATTTGAATATCAAGGTATGCCTTTTATACCTCTAAGTTTCTAATTTCTACAATTAAAGCTAGAAAGTTGATAAATGCTGGATGTGGGCTTATCTAGCCTCAGTAAGTCTGGTAGAAGCTAGTCAGCCAGTGGAAGCAGTTCCCGTGGTTAGGGAATTTGCTGATGTTTTCCTGAGGATTTGTCTGGTTTAGCTCCACATAGAGAGGTGGACTTTACCATTGAGTTGCTGCCAGGTACCATGCCGATTTCTAAAGCTCCATATCGGATGGCACCAGCAGAACTTAAGGAATTGAAAAAGTAGTTAGAAGAATTGTTGCAGAAAGGGTATTAGACCGAGTCATTCCCGTGGGGAGCGCCGGTTTATTTGTGAAAAAGAAAGATGGAAGCTTTCGGATGTGTATTGATTATAGAAAGCTGAATAATGACCATTAAGAATAAGTACCGTTGCCAAGAATAGATGATCTATTTGATCAGTTGCAATCAGCAAAGGTATTTTCTAAAATTGATTTGAGGTCCGAGTACCATCAGTTGAGAATTAAAGAGGAAGATATAGATAAGACAGCTTTTAGAACTAGATATGGTCACTATGAGTTTGTGGTTATGCCATTTGGGTTGACTAATGCTCCTGCAGGTTTTATGGATATGATGAATAAATTTTTCATCCATATTTAGACCAATTCATTGTGGTCTTATTGATGATATTCTAATTTATTCAGCTTCTGAAGAAGAGCATGCAGCTCATTTGAGGTTTACTCTACAGTTGCTAAGGGATAACCAGTTGTTTGCCAAATTCAGTAAGTGTGAATTTTGGTTAAAAGAAATTCAGTTTTTGGGTCATGTTATTTCAGCCAAAGGAGTGGCAGTAGACCCAAGTAAAGTGGAAGCAGTGATGAGATGGGAGTGCCTAGGACAATAACGAGATTAGAAGTTTTCTGGGATTGGCAGATTATTATAGGCGCTTTATTCAAGATTTTTCTAAGATAGCAGCACCTATGACTAAATTGACCAGGAAAGGGGTGCCATTTGTGTGGTCCGGTGAATGTCAGAAAAGTTTTATGGAATTGAAGAAGAGACTTACATCAGCACCTATATTGACATTACCGGCAGGGAGTGGTGGTTTTGTGTTGTATACTGATGCTTCAAGGAGAGGGCTTGGTGCAGTGCTTATGCAGCATGGCAAAGTGATAGCTTATGTGTCCAGGCAATTGAAGTCAGCAGAGGAGAATTATCCCACTCATGATTTGGAATTGGTAGCAGTTGTGTTTGCCTTGAAAATGTGGAGGCATTATCTGTATGGCGAGAGATTTGAGATCTTTACAGATCATAAAAGTTTGAAGTATATCTTCTTGCAGAAAGATTTGAACCTTCGCCAGCGCAGATGGATTGAATATTTAAAGGATTATGATTTCAGTTTGGCTTACCATCCAGGTAAGGCCAATGTTGTAGCTGATGCCTTGAGCAGAAAGGCATATATGAATCTGATGATGATTAAAGAATGGAAGTTGTATGAAGAAATATTAGAGAATTCTTTGTATGTGCCCAATAGTCAGCGTCGGGCAGTACTAGCTGCTAATGCTGTAGAACCGTCTTTGTATTGGCAGATTATTGAGGCTCAGAGAGCAAATGTAAGTATAGCTGAAATTGTGAAAATGGAAGGAGTTACCATTGATGATAATTGTGTGATCAAGCTTAGAGGCAGGTTGTTTGTTCCTGCAGAAAGAGAGGTAAAGCAGCGAGTGCTGGAAGATGCTCATAAATCTCGGTACACTATCCACCCGGGTAGTACTAAAATGTACCATGATTTGAGAAAGCATTTCTGGTGGCCTCATATGAAGAAAGAAATAGCAGAGTTTGTTGCAAGATGTGCTATCTGTCAACAGATTAAAGCAGAGCATCAGAAGCCTGGAGGTTTATTGCAACCGTTACCCATTCCGCAGTGGAAATGGGATGATATTGCTATGGACTTTGTGGCAGGTTTACCAAGATCGAGTTCCGGGCATAATGGAATATGAGTATTTGTTGACAGATTAACCAAAGTGGGCAGATTAGTGGCAGTAAGTATGTCTTGGACAGTGGACAGATTGGCAAATATTTATGTTGAAAGAATTGATCCACTGCATGGTATTCCGAAGACTATTGTATCTGATAGAGATCCAAGATTTACTTCTAGTTTTTGGAGAAGTTTGCAAAGAGTAATTGGTACTGAGTTGAGGTATAGCTCCGCTTATCATCCCCAGACAGATGGTCAGACAGAGAGGACTATTCAGACGATTGAAGATATGTTGCGAGCTTGTTGTTTAGTTTGGGGAGGTAGCTGGGAGCATCATTGGGGAATGGTTGAGTTTGCCTACAATAATAGTTATCATACCAGTCTTGGGATGGCACCGTATGAAGTTTTATATGGAAGGCCATGTAGAACCCCATTGAACTGGCATGAAGTGGGAGAAAGGCAGTTAGTGGGTCCTGAATTGATTCAGCAAACCACTGAAGTAGTGAAGCTTATTAAAGAAAAATTGCAGGCAGCTCAAACCAGGCAAAAGAGTTATGCAGATGTTCGGAGGAGACCACTTCAGTTTGAAGTGGGAGATTTTGTTTTCTTAAGAGTTTCCCCGAGTAAAGGTATTATGAGGTTTGGCAAGACTGGAAAGTTGAGTCCAAGGTATGTGGGACCCTTTCAAGTGTTAGAAAGGATTGGGGAAACAGCTTATAGGCTGGATTTTCCAGCAGATTTTACAGATGTGCATGATATTTTCCATGTTTCTATGTTAAGAAAGTGCATTGAAGATCCAGCTCAAATAATCAGATATCAAGGTGGTGACCTGAGGCCGGATATGACTATGCCAGAGTATCCGGTGCAGATCACAGATCGAAAGATAAAGAAGCTGAGAAAAAAAGAAATTGAGCTAGTTAAAGTGAGATGGGAGAATAGGTTGGGTGGCGAGGATACCTGGGAATTAGCCGAGGAAATGGCTAAAGGGTATCCCTATTTGTTTGAATAAACCTTCGTATTTTCTTTTTAAATGATAGTGCTTGTAAAGGTGTGTATGTTTACGTTGTTTAATTGTAAATTGTGTTATGAATTTCGAGGTCGAAATTTTCTTTTTAGATGATAGTAATGTAACGTCGCGTGCTTTTCGGATCCATGCGGATCATGTGTGTTGTGGTTGTGATGGCCGTTGTGAGGCCAGTGTGAGTTGGTTGTGTGGAATGTATGGTATGGATGTGTGGTTTGTTCAGGTGAGGTGCAGGTTTGGTCCTAAAATGAAATAGGACCTGCTGCAGTTGAGTTGGAGTTGGCGGCCAGGGGTGGCCGTTGACTTGTTGGCGTCCAGGTAAGTGGCCGTTGACTGTATGATCTTGGCAGCATTGGATGTGGACGTTTAGGGTGGCGGTTGTTCTTAGCGGCAGATGGGTTGACGCCAACCTGAGAATTCTGCAGGTTATAGGGTCACCCGAGGGCAGGTTTCCTACCCTGTTCTCATTCTCCCTTGCCCAAGCTTCTTGTCCCAGTGTTCCTAAAGCTTCCAACAGGTACTGAAAGGTGCTTGGGGGATCGTGGGACGTGTGGCGTTGCCGAATCGCGCGAGGAAACGCCGTGGCGTGGTGCAATTCCCGTGGGAGCTCGCGGAGGGTTCGGTGTGAACCGAGAGATTCGGGAGGTTTAAGCGTGTTCTGAGGTAGGGGACAAACCCTGTTAGTTCTGTAGAAATATTAAAACACGACGTAACCACCTGAATCAACATGTCAAATGCATTTTCGGATTAAGTTGCACCATGCGGGGTTAATGGGTGGTTTGACGAATTTAATCAGTAAAGCATGCTGTATTGGATTATTTAGGATTCATGCATGCTAGGGGAACTGTTTCTGTATGTTTTACCGTTGTTTTAACGGTTGTAAAAATTGTAGAATCGGTTTAGGGTTTCTGCAGGGTTAAAGGCCGAAGAACTTGGCGTCAACATCGTTTGTCGCCAAGCTCATCAGCCAGGATATAGACGGCCAGATCCCTTGCCGTCTACTTCCTGTAAGCGGCAGTCGATGTGGCCGCCTACTGGTATATAAACAGAAATGACTATTTAAAGTATTTGTCGGTAATGAAGGGTGCGTTGGCACCTGTGGTGCACCTAGTGCACATAGTTTTCGTGTTTAGCATACAATGTATGTAGTTAGCTACTTACTTTCGTGGTTGCGTGTTGTTCACGCGAGACCAGTTGGGTTCACATGTGGTGGACTGTTGTTACTTGAGGTTTACGTGAGGTTTCACGTGGTTTGTGTGTGGCGTGCACGTGGTTTTGTGTACGTGGCGAGTAGTACGACGCCTACCGTGGTTACCTCTCCAGTTGGGTGCCCCAGGTTCTTTGTGAGCCAGGCTGTTAGCTCGGGGCTTTGTCCCGGTACTTATGTTGTACCGTCGAGGTCTGTGTCGTCTGACCTGGACACCCTCACTCCTGTGTTTGGGTTGTACATCCGGCTGAGGGAAAGACGACAGTGGGACAGTGACACTTGTGTTTGTCTTTAGTCACTTGTAGCGCGTTCGTAGTTGGGGGTACGAACACCAGTAGACGTACTGGACCCCAGCTAGTCCTTTTCCAGTGCCTCACTCTAGAGTGTTCCGAGCCAGGATCTCTAGAGGTGCCAGGCATGGGCCTGTGACCGTGTGGTCCGCAGGTGGTGGTGTTTAGTTGGTCTCCACAGTGCTTGACCTTTTCACGTGGAGCGGCAGCTGGACCTTTCGTCCGTGGCTGCGAGACTGAGAGGTAGACCTGTGTTAGCTTGTCCGAGTCAGTTTCTGGTGTCGCGAACCAGCTCACGTGGCTCGTGTTGGCTGTCTACTTTAGCTTGTACACCTGTACTGGTTTGCCGTTTAATTATTAAAGTTGTTTCTCGTAGTCGGCAGAAGGTGAGTACTTTTACAGCTTTAATATCATGTTTAGCTGTTCTATAAATTGTTGGTATTGTTTACTGCTTTCGTACCTGTGGTTTTGGTTTGCTCGGTGTTGGGGGGAGTTCCCTACTGAGCCAGTGACTAGCGAGGCTCACCCCTACCCACAGGTGAGAGCGAGGAGGACGTTTCATGACCGTCGTCTAGTTCAGAGCCGCGTCGTAGCGGTGCAGGGTCGGTACCTCCAGTTGTGTAGTAGCAGCTCCAGCAGTGTAGTGTAGATAGTTGTTTATTTTCTTCAGTTGTACCTCGGGGTATGCCCCAGGCTCTTGTACTTCTTTTCAGTTTTGTGGAAATGTGGCTATGTAACTTGTGAAATATATATAAAATGTGGTGTGTTCCTTTGTGTTTACACGGACTGTGGTTTGGTATCCCTTACGAGGCTTTGGCCCGTTCGCGGGAGGCGGACTCGGATCAAGTACGTTATTGGTTTAACGAGCTTGGCCGAGGTGTTCCGTCATAGCTGAGGCTGCTGATGTTGCTGCAAATGTTGAGGTTGCAAATGATACTGCCCCTGCTTCTACTGACAGGGTGACTGCTGCTGCTGAGGGTACTTGTATTGCGGTAGTTGCTGAGTGTACTGCACTGGCTGCTGCGGCTGCTAGACTTACCCTATCAGTCAATCCCTCCTGAAGTGGCCTGGCAAACCACAAGTGTAACAGACTGCCTCCTGCCTGCCCTGCTCAGCTCCCTGCTGAACCAACTGCTCTGCAAACCTCGACTGACGCTTCTGCTGCTGACTCCGTCCACCCCCGCTAGTAGTCATCTACCTAAACTTCGAGCACATACCAGAACTACCCGAACTGCCCGAGCCCAAAGAAGAAGAAGTCGCACTACCACGACTACCTATGGGATGCTGGTACGGAGAGGCCCTAGAGGAAGCTCCTCCCTGCTGCTGCTGGGGCTGCCAGGTCTCTCCCTCCAAGGCGGTGGTCTTAGCCACGACCTCTCCCAAGGTGGCACATATGTGAGTAGTCACGCCCCACTGCAAATCTGGCCTCAGTCTTGCAATAAACCTCTCTACACAAGCCTGCTGTAACAACCCCGAGAACCCGACCCTCAACCCACGCCAAGGACCCAATTTTCGCAGTCGCCGCCCATGGATCCAGAGACCCGGAAGGGCTATAATATAAATCTAACAGGATATGTAAAGGAAGTAAACGTTAACTGCTAAACTAGAAGCGCACACGTGGAAGAAGAAAGAAGAGCGAGACCGCTGCGTGCCGCTCTAAGTACAGCCCCAACACACACAACTAGTACAAGTAAAGGCAGGGGATATCAAGTCCCTTAAGGGCATACCCCGAGGGTGACGTACACTAAGAGGGGGAAAACCACTGCTAGCTACGGAGACCACGACTACCGCCGCGTCTCCTCCACCCAACGTGCGCCCTGCCGCTGCTGAGAAGTCTCACGTAGGAAAAAGGAGGGATGAGCTTCACAACAGAAGCTCAGTAGGGACTACCAATCTCCTACTGGCTCTAATAGACAGAAGAATATATATAATCAATTAAATACAGCAGTTATATCTTCTACCTATGAACAGAAGTGCAGAAGCAAAGCTACTGACTAGCAACGGTACGAAAGTACAACACGGTCGGAAACTCCGTACGACTGCTCGTCGTGACCACCACATGGCTGGCAAACACAGACAGGGGGAAACCCCACCTGGACAAGAAACACTAGCTATGGAAAGCACTACCACTAGTCAACTGGTCAGGTGCATCCACTAACGTCTTATCCTCGACCCAGGTCCAAACCTCCACGTCTTGTTAGAGTGAGGCAGGAACACTAAGTACACAACAGTAACCGCCGTAGTCTGGCCAGACTACGGTCCTACGTCTGGCCTCTCTAGGCAGTTCTGGGGCCGCAAAGAGCGAGGCAGTGAGAAAAGGACTAGCTGGATTGCGCCGGGAAGAACTCCTCAAAATGACCTTGGCGTCCCAGACCAACTACGAGATCTCTACAAACGACTCAACGCCGCTATCCTAACCACCATTTTCCCCTCTGCTCCAAAGTCTGTGACTCTAGCATGCCCGATGCCCGGAGTACTCCCTCAACAGGCGCACAGGGACGAGGGTCCCAGGCAACGGTAACAACCTCTCTCACGGGACAAGCCCTCAAGTGCCGAGCACCGGGCGAATGACTAGTGTAGGACCGTACTAGGGAACTAGCACAGGTGCCACGAGTACAGTAAGAAGTGGAAACGGCGAAGACTCCACAAAACACGAAACATTGCAAGGACATAACCTGTCTCTACTGTAGTCGCGACGCATCGGGCCGTTGCGACCTTGTCGTGACGCCCTACCCTGTCGCAACACTGTCACAGCAGCCCAAGCAGTCGCGACCTTGTCGCGATGCATAAGAGCGTCGCGATGATGTCGCGGCGGCCATACCGATCACGACATCATCGCGACCTCTATAGCTGTCGCGTCTTCAGCCGAGGGGGTTCCGGAGCAATCCTCCCAGAGACCTCCTAAAAACACGATACAAACACACCGCAGGGGGAGGGGAGCATGCTCAACATATAGGAAATCCATTAAACCATGCAAACCACCCTCACAACCCCACAAACATGGATTTACAAGAATCTACGCTCGATGGAGAATCTCACTCAACCACGAGCATGGTTCTCACACTCCCACAACCCAAACCACGGGGAAAGCATCATCTCAAGGGGGAGGGGAGCATGCTAGGGTGAGAGGAGAACAAGGGTCCCTACCTCCACAAGTAGAGCCGACCCGATGGGGCCTTCACGTAGGAATGACCACGTCCTCCTTGCTCCAAGCACCATGAGCACGTCCCCTGCACAAACGGGGGGACACCACCTCAACACGAGCACCAAGAACCGTCGAGGAATCGCAAGGGAGCTCGAGAGGGAAAGAAGAAGGAAGAAGAAGAAGGAAAGAAAGGGTGAGAGGGGGAAATGGGGTGCAGCCTCAGTTTTAAACCGACAGCCCCCAAGATGCGACAGGTCGGCCCGGCACGACAACAACCGTGTCGCGACGCCCCTAGGCGTCGCGACCATGTCGCGATGGCCACCCCCGGCGCGACCCCAAAAGGCGGTCAAATCTCGAAGACTTGGAAACCAGAACGTGATGGCCGAACAGGTCGTGCCAACGCTGTATGCTCCTCACACCCGACAAAGCCGTTCTAACAGAAAGGACGGCGGCCGCATCGGTCAAAAAAGCAGTCGCGACACCTCCAGACGCTGTGACAAGAACGCGACGCCCACCCCTGTCGTGACCATGTCGCGACGGCCAGGTGTGTCGCCACACAACCATGTTGCGACGGGCACCCCTGGAGCGACCATGTCACAACCAGGGTGCCTGTCGCGACCCTGAGGACAGGGCCAAGGGCCCAGGAGGGCCGGGTCTTACATCCCACCTACCTTAAGAAATTTCATCCTCGAAATTAAAATAAACTCGGTCTCAAACCAGAAAGCAGTACATGTAAAGATAACATACCAATCAATCAAACAAATATGGGAACTGCTCTCGCATCTCATCCTCGCGCTCCCAAGTGGCCTCGCCACCAACGCAGTTCTCCCAAATGACCTTGACCAGCAGAATATGTCTCTGGCGCAACTGCTGCACTCTGCGGTCGACAACTCTGACCGAGTACTCTGGCACTGACAAGTCTGGTGCTACCTCAAGCTATGAGTAGTCCAACACGTGTGACAGATCTGCGACGTACCTCCTGAGCTGTGAAACATGGAAAACACTGTGCACGCCTGCCAACTCTGTCGGAAGACTCAACCTGTAAGCAACCTCGCCGATCCTCTCTATGATAGGGAAAGGCCCAATGTACCTGGGACTGAGCTTTCCCTTCATGCCAAATCTCATAAATCCCTTGGTCGGCGAAACCCGCAAGAAAACAAGGTCACCTACGCTGAACTGTAACGACCTTCTGTGGATATCTGCATAGCTCTTCTACCTACTCTGCGCTGTCTGAAGCCTCTGTCTGACCAATCTGACTGTGTCTGCACACTACCGCACCATCTCTGGCCCCAAAAGCTGCCTCTCACCGACCTTGAACCAGTGAAGTGGTGTCCTGCACGGGTGACCATACAAAGCCTCGTATGGTGCCATTCCGATGCTCGAGTGATAACTGTTGTTATACGCGAACTCTACCATCGGAAGGTGCGACTCCCAGGTGCCACTCCAGTCCATGCAACAAGCTCTCAGCATATCCTCCAAAGTCTGAATGGTCCTCTCTGACTGCCCATCTGATTGTGGGTGATGTGTTGTACTCAGCCTCAACTATGTACCAAGAGCCCTCTGCAAACTGCGCCAAAACCCTGATGTGAACCTTGGATCTCTGTCGGAGATGATCAAAACTGGGGTTCCGTGCAACGGAACAACTCTGTCCACGTACAGCCTGGCTAACCTGTCCACTGACCAAGACATCCTGACTGGAAGAAAATGTGCCGACTTGGTCAAACGATCCACGATCACCCAGATGCCATCAAGCCTCTGCGGAGAACGGGGCAAACCAACCACAAAGTCCATGGTGATGTCGTCCCACTTCCACTCGGGAATGGGCAACGACTGCATCTCACCACCAGGACGCTGATGCTCAGCCTTCACCTGTTGACAGGTAAGGCACTGAGCGACAAACTCTGCCATGCCCCTCTTCATCCCTGGCCACCAGAAGAACCTCCTCAGGTTATGGTACATCTTAGTGGAACCAGGATTAACTGCATACCTCGACTGGTGTGCCTCTGACAAAAGCGCCTGGCATGCATCACTAGGGACGTACAGTCTACCTCTGAATCTGACCTCACTGTCCTCGTCCAGCTCAACATCTAGCATCTGCAAAATATCTGTCAACTTTGAGTCTGCCTACTGTGCCTGCAACACCGGACGGTACACTGACAGACGAATTGACAAGCTGGTCATCACTGTACGGTCTCTGTGCCTTGAAGGGTAGAATAGTCTCTGGGATAGATCCTCAGACGGCCTCCACTCTCTGACCATCAATGAACTTAAACGAACACGCCTACTCAAAGCGTCAGCTACGACGTTAGCCCTTTCTGGGTGATAGGAGAGGGTAAGGTCGTAATCCTTCAAATACTCCATCTATCTGCACTTCCTCGAGTTCAAATCCCTCTGAGTGAAAATGTACTGGAAACTCTGATGGTCGGTGAAGATCTCGAACGCCTCTCCGTACAAATAGTGCCTCCACAACTTCAGAGTGAATACCACTGCTGCCAACTCTAAGTCGTGGGTAGGGTAGTTCTCCTCATGCTTCTTGAGCTGTCAAGAAGCATAGGCAACGACCCTACCATGCTGCATCAGCACGGCACCCAAACCTGATCTCGATGCATCGGTGTAGACCACGAAACCTTTGCTACCTGATGGCAAGACCAACACTAGCACTGAAGTCAACCTCATCTTCAGCTCCCGAAAGCTCTGCTCACAGTCCTCTGACCAAACAAACCTGGCGTCCAGTCTCGTCAACCTGGTCAACGGCTCTGCAATCCTGGAAAAATCTTGGATGAATCTCCTGTAGTAGCCTGTCAAGCCTAGAAAGCTGTGAACCTCTGACACTGATGTGGGTTGCTCCCACGACAACACTGCCTCCACCTTGGTAGGGTCCACTGCCACACCAGAACTTGAGATCACGTGCCCGAGAAAGTGCACCTCCCTCAGCCAAAATTTGCACTTGTCAAACTTGGAGTAAAGTTGGTGACTCTATAGGGTCTCTAGCACAATCCTCAGATGCTCCTCGTTCTCCTCCTCAGAAGCCGAGTAGACCAAGATGTCATCCACAAAGATGACCATGAAATAGTCTAGGTACTCACTGAACACCCTATGCATCAAATCCATAAATGTTGCGGGTGCGTTCATGAGCCCAAACGGCATCACGACGAACTCAAAGTGACAATACCTTGAACGGAAGGCTATCATGCCAACATCTGACTCTCTGATCCTCAACTGATAGTAACCGGACCTCAAGTCAATCTTCGAGAACACTTTGGCTGACTGCAACTGGTCGAACAAATCATCGATCCTCGGCAACAGGTACTTGTTCTTCACTGTTACTTGGTTCAGTTGCCTATAATCGATGCACAAATGCAGACTACCATCCTTCTTCCTCACGAACGGCACTGGCGCTCCCCACGACGAACGACTTGGATGGATGAAGCCCAGCTCAAGCAACTCCTACAACTGGCGCTTCAGCTTGCGCAACTCAGCCGGAGCCATCCGGTAACGTGCCTTGGACAAAGGCATCGTACCAGGCAAAAGCTCAATGGAGAACTCTACCTCCCGCTCAGGCGGCAAACCAAGTAGATCCTCCGGGAAAACATCAGAGAACTCACAAACAACAGGCACATCAAAAATCGACGACCCGCTAGGCTTCAAGGAACAAACAGAAGCAAGATATGCTACACAGCCATCACAGATCAAACTATGAGCTCTACAAAAAGAGAAAAAAGGTCGATGGGTAGACCGGATACCTTGGAAGTAGAGAACGGGTGCTCCAGTATCTCAAATCGAATGGTCTTCCGCTGACAATCAACCACAGCTGAGTGAGCCTCCAACCAGTCCATGCCCAGGATGACGTCAAAGTCATGAAACTGCAACGCGTACAACCTGGCCGGCAACTGGTGTCCCTGGACCTCAACTGTGACGCCCTCCAGGTAACTGAAAGAACGCATGTAATCAGTGGACGGGAGATCGACCATCACATCACACTACCTCTCAGGGGTGTGATGAACCAGAGACTCGTAAAACTCCTCAGAAGCAAAACAAAGTGAAGCATCGGGGTCAACCAAAACACGAGCAACTCTACCAAAGATAGATAGGGTACCTATAACCAGGTTCGACGCCTCGGCCTGCTCCTTGGTTAGTGCCATCACACGACCACGTCCACGCCTACGCTGCGACGCCTGCTGGGGCTGCTGCTGCTGCGGCGGCTACTGGTGCTATGGAAACTGCTGCTGCTGCTGATACGGCTGGAACTGCTGAGGCTGTTGAAACTGCTGGAACTGTTGAGGCTGCTGCTGGTACTTGCTGCCCCTGCTGCTGCTGACGGGGTGCCTACGGCTGGGGAGGGTACTGGTACTGTGGCAACTGTTGAGCGTACTGCATGGCTGTTGCAGCTGCTGGACTTGCCCCATCGGGCAATCCTCCTGAAGTGGCCCGACAAACCACAAGTGTAGCAAACTACCTCCTGCTTGCCCTGCTCAACTCCCTACTGGACTGACTGCTCTGCAATCGTGGCAGAGGCAAGGGGGGCAAGGGGGGGCAACTGCCCCCCCTTGTTTCAAAAACTATAGTTAGGGGGGATGGAATTAATAGGTTGGTAATAAATAGGTGATATGGGAAACTAAAATCTCAAATCTTTTAATCCCACGGTGGAGATCCTTTGACAAAACAGGAAACAAAATTAGCGTGGGTTGAGAACAAAACCAAAGGGGGAAAAAAAGGTTCGCTGGCGGCTGGGAAAAAGTGAAAAGTGTTTTACAGAAAGGTTTCGCAGCGGCGGAAAAAACAGGAAAAATTCACAAGAAAGTTTCGCAGGCGACTGGTCAGGCAGGAAGGTTTCGCAGCGGCGGGTGGAAAATAGGGAAAAAAGTTTACGGTGGCTGCCGGGAGGGAGGCTGTGTGCGACGGTGCGAGCCTGCGAGGGGATTGTAAAAGGAAAAAAAAAAGGCCAGTCTTGTGCTCCACGCACAGTCGCTTGAGGGTTGAGGGCCTGAGGCGGTGGGCGGCGATTGCGCTACAGCACCGGGAGAGGCTATTTTGTGGGGGTATTGGGGCGTGATATCTCCAATCTGGTACGAATAGAATTTTTTTTTCTTCATCTTCTTCCCTCTATTCCCACGGCTGCTTAGTACTTACCACTATTTAATTTATTTTTTCTTTCATTGTGACATTACATGTAGTCTGCGTCTGGGCTTCATTACTTGCGACAATCTACTCCGGCAGAATATACGCGATCTATTGCGTTGTGTACATCACTATTCAGCGGTAGTAGTTTGAAATTATTCTTTCTTACGTATCTTATATTTGATTAAGTGATTAAGTGTAAATTAAGAGTTTTAGCTAAGTTTGAAATTCACTAATCAAGAGGATGACTTCTTAAGACCTAGTTTCGATATTACGACATAATTTAATTTTTTTAGAACATTAGATATCATAGAATAGTCTTGTATTTATTAATTATGCATCTACTATTAAACATTTTAGAATAGCTTTCCTCATGTTCTCTTTTTCCAGATATTGTCTCTGAAGAAAAGACTCCACCTAAGCAAAAGAATTTTGACATGGGTAAGAAACTAAGTTGAAATGTAGATGGAGTTTTTTTTTATTAGAGTGCTAATTAAGTAATTATATCTTTTTTATAGATAAATTTTTGAAGAGAGAAGTAACTCTGAAAGAGACACATGACAAAGTAAAGATAATGAGATTATTGAGACATCAGGTTCATCAAAGAGACAACGTCAAGTTGTAGACATTGAAAATCTTTGTCAGATCCAGGATTGAGAAAACAGATTGTTGATATCATCCAAATGATCGAGATCAAATTAGAAGAGCATATTTACAAAAAGGTCCTTTTCAGCCTAAGGATATTAAATTTCCACAGACTAAGTTTGGTAAAATAGAACGACGATTTAATCCTGCATGGTATGTTGAACACAAAGATTGGTTGAAATATAGCAAAGAGAAAGATGTTGTTTTTTGTTTATATTGCTATTGTTTTAAACTTGAGAAACAAGAGGGTGGAGGAGATGCATTTGTTACTGAAGGATTTAAAAATTGGAAGAAAAAGAAAAAATAGGATGCGATGTTAGAGGACATAATAGTGCACATAACGAGGCTAGAAGAAAGTGTGAGAGTTTATTCAAGCAAAATCAGAACATTATGTCATTTATGAGTAAGCAATCAGAGCAGGAAAAACATGCTTATCAAACTCGTTTAGAGGCATCAGTTGATTGTGTTCATTTTCTCCAAGACAAGGTTTATCTTTTAGAGGACATGATAATCTGAAGACTCAAGAACCGTGGTAATTTTCTTGAACTGCTACATTTTCTTGCTAAGCATAATGAAAGGATTGGTCATGTTGTTTTAAACAATGCTCCAGAAAATTTGAAACTAGTTGCCCCTGAAATTCAGAAGGAAATAGCCATGCAGGAGCTGTGGAGACAACAATTGCTATCATTGCTGATCTTGGGGATGTATTTTTTCTATCTTAGTAGATGAATGTCGAGATATGTCAAATAAGGAACAGTTGGCAGTTGTTTTGCGATATGTGAACAAAATGGACATGTGTTGAACGTTTTCTTGGCATTGTGCATCTTCTAAATACTACAGCTCAAACACTCAAAGAAGGTATTGAGTTATTGCTATCCGAACATGGATTAACTTATCAAGATTACGTGGTCAAGGCTATGATGGAGCAACTAACATGCGTGGTGAGTTGAATGGACTTAAGACACTTATTATGAAAGAGAAAGAGTGTGCTATATATCCATTGTTTTGCTCATCAGCTTCAACTAGCCATAGTTGCAGTTGCTAAATTCATGTGGAAATTGCTCATTTTTTCAATTTGTTGCTTTGCTATCAATGTTGCTGGAGCCTCATGCAAGCGACATGATCAACTTCGATAAAAACAACTATAGAAATTGCGCAAGCTATTGAAATTGGTGAAATTAAAAGTGGGAGAGGTTTGAATCAAGAAAAAAGTTTGAAAAGAGCAGGGGATACTCGATGGGGTTCACATTATAGTGCATTGTTAACTTGATTTCTATGTTTGCATCTATACTCGATGTGGTTGAGACTGTGATGGAAGATGGTTCAAATTCAGAGCAAAGAGCTGAAGCATATATGTTATCAGGTCAATTAAGACTTAGATTTTGTGTTTAATCTTCATTTGATGAAAAATATTTGGAATAATGAATGAGTTATCACAAGCACTGCAGCGAAAAGATCAAGACATTGGCAATGCTATGAAGTTAGTTGGTATCTCAAGCAACAGATACAAATAATGAGAAATGATGAGTGGGATTCTTATCTGTTAGAGGTTTCATCTTTCTGTGTAAAGCATGAGATTAGCATTCCTAATATGGATGACATGTTTTATGCCTCGAGGATGTTCACGACGAAGAGTTCAACAAATCACAAATTTGCATCACTATCGTGTTGAGTTATTTTATTCAGTTTTGGACATGCAACTCCAAGAGCTTAATAGTCGATTCACTGAAGTAAACACTGAGTTTTACTCTGCATATCATGCATGAATCAGAAAGATCATTTGAAGCCTATAAAAAAGAAAGGCTAATCAAATTTGCTGAGTTCTACCCAAATGAGTTCTCTTCTGTGCAGTTACAAATGCTTGATAATCAGTTGGAGACTTATATAATTGACATGCGATCTGATGATACTTTTGCTCAACTGAATGGAATTGCAGAACTTGCTGAAAAGATGGTTGAAAAGAGAAAAGACATTATCTATCCATTAGTTTATTTGTTGTTGAGATTGGCATTGACTTTACCTGTTGCTACAGCCACTGTGGAGAGAGCATTTTCAACAATGAAAATTGTGAAGAATCGATTGCACAATAGAATGGGATCATGGATGAATGATAACTTAGTGACATATATTGAAAAGGAGATGTTTGAGAGCATTGACAATGAGACAATAATGCAACATTTTCAGCACATGAAGACCCGTCGTGGGGAACTCACATGTATAAAATCTTCTACTTGAATGAAATAAATATTTTTGTTACGTAATTTATTTTGCCCCCCCCTTCCAAATATTTCTGGCTCCGCCACTATCTGCAATTACCTCGACTGATGCCTCTGCTGCCGACTCTGTCTACCCCTGAGTAGACAACTGCCTGAACTTCGAGCGTATCCCGGAACTACCTGAACTGCCCGAGCCCGAAGAAGAAGAAGTCGCACTACCTTGACTACCTGCGAGACACTGGTACGGCGAGGACCTGGAAGAGGCTCCTCCCTGCTACTATTGTTGCTGCTGGGGCTGCCAGGTCTGTCTCTCCAAGGTGGTGGCCTTAGCCACGGCCTCTCCTATGGTGGTACACATGTGAGCTGTCACACCCCACCTTAAATATGGCCTCAGTCCTGCGATGAACCTCTCTGCACAAGCCTGCTCACTGCCTGCAACATAAGGAACATGCCTCAACAATCGGGCGAACCTCTGGTGGTACTGAGTAACTGCGAGATCGCCTTGAACCAACTCGTGGAACTGGTCTTGTCTCTCATGTCGAGCGTAGTCGGGGAAGTACTCGCCGTGAAAGATCTCCAAAAATTACTGCCAAGTGTTCTGATCCAAACGCTGCCCCTGGAAGTGGGTCTACCGCTGAACTCTCCACCACTCATGGGCTGCTCCCTTGAGCTGATACACCGCCAGTCTGACTTGGTCCTCCTCAGCGCACTCCATAGTCTCGAACGTGTGCTCCATCTCGTGTGTCTAGCTCTCTGCCTTGTCTGGATCATACTCACCAAAGAACATCGGTGGCCGAAGATGCAAGAACCTCTCCAAGAGGGCGGTCCTGTCCTCTATGACTGTCGTCCTCCTCTGACCGGCCCGGGTACTCCCTGTACCCAATGGCTGCTGAACTGCTGGCTGCTCCACCTCTAGATCTGCCTGCTGCTCCGGTACCGCTGGGGGAGGTACTGGAGGCTGACCTCCCGCTGCCACCTGCCTAGGCTGCCACGCTCCCTGGTACAGGTTCCTAAAGAACTGCTCAGCCATGGGAAACCAATCTGCATACTGCTGCGGCTGAGGCTGGTACTCCTGCTGCTGCTGCCCACCTGCTACTGCTGCTGCTGGTGCTCCCTGAGGTTGTGCCACTGACTCCTCTGCTGACACCTCCTCCTGGACCCGCCCTTGCGTGAGCATATCTGACTCATCTTGTTGCTCTACCAGCTCTCTGACCTGCCTGCGCCTGCGCGGAGCCATATCCTGCACGACACACAACCAACAAGGTTAACAATACCATTCGGGCGGCTAGCAGTGTACTTGTACTACTGTTGGGACTTCCTATCGCAGTTTGAATCCACTACAAGTCCTATCAGACTCTCGCTCTGATACCAACTGTAACGAGCCCGAGAACCCGACCCTCGGCCCACACCGAGGACCTAATTTTCGCGGTCGCTGCCCACAGATCCGGAGACCTAGAAGGGCTATAATATAAATCTAACAGGATATGTAAAGGAAGTAAACATCAAGTGCCAAACTAGAAGCGCACACGTGGAAGCAGAAAGAAGAGCGAGACCGCTGCGTGCCGCTCTAAGTACAAGCCCAACACACACAACTAGTACAAGTAAAGGAAGGGGATAACAAGTCCCTTAGGGGCATACCCCGAGGGTGACGTACACTGAGAGGGGGAAAACCACTACTAGCTACGGGGACCATGACTACTGCCCCCTCTCCTCCGCCCGGCGCGCACCCTGCCGCTGCTGAGAAGCCTCACCTGGGAAAAAGGAGGGATGAGCTTCACAACAGAAGCTCAGTAGGGACTACCAATCTCCTACTGGCTCTAACAGGCAGAAGAATATATATAATCAATTAAATACAGCAGTTATATCTTCAACCTACGAACAGAAGTGAGGAAGCAAAGCTACTGACTAGCAACGGTATGGAAGTACAACACGGTCGGAAACTCCGTACGACTGCTCGTTGTGACCACCACACGGCTAGAAAACATAGACATGGGAAAACCCCACCTGGACAAGAAACACTAGCTACGGAAACACTACCACTAGTCAACCGGTCAGGTGCATCCACTAACGTCTTATCCTCGACCCAGGTCCAAACTTCCATGACTCGTCAGAGTGAGGCAGGAACACTAAGTACACAATAGTAACTGTCGTAGTCTGGCCAGACTACGGTCCCACGCCTGGCCTCTCTAGGCGATTTTGGGGCCGCAAAGAGCGAGACAGTGAGAAAAGGACTAGCTGGACTGCGCCGGGAAGAACTCCTCAAAACGACCTCGGCGTCCCAGACCAACTACAAGAGCTCTGCAAACGACTCAACGCCGCTATCCTAACAACTGTTTCCCCTCCGCTCCAAAGTCCGTGACTCGAGCACGCCTGTCGCCCGGAGTACTCCCTCAACAGGCGTGCGGGAACGGGGGTCCCAGGCAACAGTAACAACCTCTCTCATGGGGCAAGACCTCAAGTGCCGAGCACCGGGCGAACGACTAGTGTAGGACCATACTAGGGAACTAGCACAGGTGCCACATATACAGTAAGAAGCGGAAATGGCAGACTCCACAAAACATGAAACTTTGCAAGGACATAACCTATCTCAGCTGTAGTCGCGACGCAAGCGCCCTACCCTGTCGTGACACTGTCACGGTGGCCTAAGCCATCGTGACCTTGTCACGATGCACAAGAGCGTTGCGATGATGTCACGGTGGCCATGCCGGTCGTGACATCATCGCGACCTCTATAGCGGTCGCGTCTTCAGCCGAGGGGGGTTCCGGAGCAGTCCTCCCAGAGACCACCCCAAAAATGTGATACAAACACACCGCAAGGGGAGGGGAGCATACTCAACATATAAGAAAGCCATTAAACCATGCAAACCACCCTCACAACCCCACAAACATGGATTTACAAGAATGTACGCTCGATGGAGAATCTCACTCAACCACGAGCATGGTTCTCACACTCCCACAACCCAAACCATGAGGAAAGCATCATCTCAAGGGGGAGGGGAGCATGCTAGGGTGAGAGGAGAACAAGGGTCCCTACCTCCACAAGTAGAGCCGACCTGTTGGGACCTTCACATAGGAATGACCACCTCCTCCTCGCTCCAAGCACCACGAACACGTCCCCTGCACGAATGGGCCGACACGACCTCAACACGAGCACCAAGAACTGTCGAAGAATTGCAAGGGAGCTCGAGAGGGAAAGAAGAAGGAAGAAGAAGAAGGAAAGAAAGGGTGAGAGGGGGAAATGGGGAGCAGCCTCAGTTTTAAACCGATAGCCCCCAAGACGTGACGTGTCAGCCCGGCACGACAACAACTGTGTGGCAACGGCCACCCTCGGTGCGACCCCAAAAGGCGGTCAAACCTCGAAGATCGGGAAACCAGAATGCGACGACCTGACAGGTTGCGTCAACGTTGTACGCACCTGACACCCGACAAAGTCATTCTGACAGAAAGGACAGTGGTCGCATCAGTCAAAAAAGCAGTCGCGACGCCTCCAGACGCAGCGACAAGAACGCGATGCCCACCCCCGTCGCAACCATGTCACGACGGCCAGGTGTGTCACCACACAACCATGTCACGACACCCCTTGCGTGACCATGTCGCGACCAGGGTGCATGTCGTGACCCTGAGGACAGGGCCAAGGGCCCAGGAGGGCCGGGTCTAGCACCTGCTCACTGCCTGCCACATGAGGAACATGCCTCAACAACCAGACGAACCTCTGATGGTACTGAGTAACTGTCAGATTGCCCTGAACCAACTCATGGAACTGATCTCGTCTCTTACATCAAGCATAATCAGGAAAGTACTCGCTGTGGAAGACCCCCAAGAACTGCTGCCAAGTGATCTGATCCAGTCGCTACCCTGGGAAGTGTGTCTTCCTCTGAACTCTCCACCACTCATGGGCTGGTCCCTTGAGCTGATACACTGCCAGTCTGACCTGGTCCTCCTCGGCGCACTCCATGGTCTCGAACATGCGCTCCAACTCGTGCGTCCAACTCTCTGCCTTGTCTGGATCATAGTCACTGAAGAACATCGGTGGTCGGAGATGCAAGAACTTCTCCAAGAGGGTGGTCCTGTCCTCAGTGACAGTCGTCCTCCTCCGATCGACCCGGGTACTCCTAGTACCCGACGCCTGCTAAACTGCTGGCTGCTCCACCTGCAGATCTGCCTGCTGCTCTAGTACTGCTGGGGGAGGTACTAGAGGCTGACCTCCCGCTACTGCCAGCCCATGCTGCCACGCTCCCTGGTATAGGGTTCTGAAGAACTACTCGGCCAAGGGAAACCAATCCGCATACTATTGTGGTGGGGGCTGGTACCACTGTTGCTGTTGCCGCTGCCCCCTGAGGCTGTGCCACTGACTCCTTTGCCGACACATCCTCCTAGACTTGACTCGGCGCTAGCATATCTAACTCACCCTGCTGCTCCATCAGCTCTTTGGCCTGCCTATGCCTGCGCGGAGCCATATCCTACACGGCACACAACCAACAAAGTTAACAATACCAACTCAGGCAGCTAGCAGTGTACTTGTACTACTGTTGGGACTTTCCGTTGCAGTTTAAATCCGCTACAAGTCCTATTAGACTCTCGCTCTGATACCAACTATAATGACCTCGAGAACCCAACCCTCGGCCCAAGCCGAGGACCTGATTTTCGTGGTCGCCGCCCACGGATCCGGGGACCCGAAAGGGCTATAACACCAGTCTAATAGAATATGTAAAGGAAATAAATGTCAACTGCTAACTAGGAGCACACACGCGGAAGGAGAAAGAAGAGCGAGACCGCAGCGTATCGCTCTAGGTACAGTCCCAACACGCACAACCAGTACAAGTAAAGAAGGGGAAGAACAAGTCCCTTAGGGGCATAACCCGAGGGTGACGTACAACTGAAGGGGAAAACCACTGCTAGCTGCGAGGGAGACAACTACCGCCCCGCCTCCTCTGCCCAACGCGCACCCTGCTACTGCTGAGAAGTTTCATCTGGAAAAGGAAGGGATGAGCTTCGCAACAGAAGCTCAGTAGGGACTACCAATCTCTTACTGGCCATAACAGGCAGAAGATATAAACAAATTAAATAACAGCAGTTATATCCTCTACTCTACAAGGGAAAGTGCGGAAGCAAAGCTACTAACTAACAACAGTACGGGGAAACACCACGGTCGAAAACTCTGTACGACTGCACGTCGTGACCACCACACGGCTGGCAACACAGATAGAGAGAACCCTGTTTGGACAAGAGACACTAGCTATGGAAAACACTACCACTAGTCAACCGATCAGTGCGTCCACTGACGTCTTATTCTCGACTCAGGTCCAAATCTCCACGTCTC
Source organism: Colocasia esculenta (assembly GCA_014218235.1). Taxonomy (NCBI): domain Eukaryota; kingdom Viridiplantae; phylum Streptophyta; class Magnoliopsida; order Alismatales; family Araceae; genus Colocasia; species Colocasia esculenta. The sequence continues at coordinate 92,106,497 of CM024766.1, read as the reverse complement.
CTCAGAGTGGGGCAGGAACACCAGTGACACAACAGTAACCACCGTAGTCTGGCCAGACTACGGCCCCACGCCTGACCTCTCTAGGTGGTTCTGGGGCCACAAAGAGCAAGGCAGTGAGAAAAGAACTGACTAGCCTGCGCCAGGAAGAACTCTAAATGACCTCGGCGTCCCAGACCAACCAAGAGAGCTGTGCAAATGACTCAATGCCGCTATCCTAACCATCATTTCCCCTCTGCTCCAGAGTCCGTGACTCGAGCACGCCCGCCGCCTGGAGTACTCTCTCAACAGGCGCGCGGGGACGGGGGTCCCAGGCAATGGTAACAACCTCTCTCAAGGGACAAGCCCTCAAGTGCTGAGCACCGGGTGAACGACTAGTGTAGGACCGTACTAGGAAATTAGCACTGGTGCCACGGGTACAATAAGAAGCAGAAACAGTAAAGACTCCACGGAAAATAGAACTCTGCAAGACTTACCTATCTCTAACATAGTTGCGGCGCCGCAGGCCATCACGACACTGTCGCGACGCACCGGGCTATCGCGACCATATCGTGACGCCCCTGGCTATCGCGACCATGTCGCGACACATTAGGGTGTCGCGATCATGTCGCGGCGGCCATGCCGGTCGTGACATAATCGTGACCTCTAAGCCGGCCGTAACCTCAGTTGAGAGGGGTTCCGAGACAACCCTCCCAAGGACCACCCCAAAACCGGTACAAACACATTCCATAGGGGGAGGGGAGCATGGGAAACACCATAAAAATCTCCAATTAAGCCAAACCACCCTCAAACCCCATTAAACATGCATTAAAAGGAAATCTACAATCGAAGGAAATCTCACTCACCACGAGCATGGATCTCACACCCCAAAATCCCCAAAACCACAGAGAAACAACAATCTCAAGGGGGAAGGGAGCATGCTTAGAACGAGAGGAGACAAGGGTTCCTACCTCCAAGAGTAGAGCTGACCCGTTGGGGTCTTCACGTCGGAATGGCCACCTCCTCCTCGCTCCAAGCTCCACAAGCATGCCGCCTACACGAACGGGGCATCACCTCCTCGCCCAAACACCAAGAATCTCCGGAGAAGCCAAGGGGTTCGGAGGGGGAAGAAGAAGAAATAAAAAGAAGAAGGAAAGGGGAGAGAGGGAAAAAGGGGCGCCGACCTCGGTTTTGAACCGATGGGCCCCGAGACGCGACGGGTCGGGCCGGCGCGACAGAGACCATGTCGCGACACCCCCGGGCATCGTGACCATGTCGCGACAGCCAACCCCGACATGACACCAAAAGGCGGTCAAACCTCGAAGACAGGAAAACCAGAATGCGACGACCTGCCAGGTCGCGTCAACACTGTACGCACCTGACACCCGACAAGGCCGTTCTGACTGAAAGGACAGCGGTCAGATTGGTCAGAAAAGCAGTCGCATCGCCTTCAGACGTCGAGACAAGAACACGACGCCCACCCCCGTCACGACAAGAACGCGACAACTAGATGTGTCGCGACCAAGAGCATGTCGTGACAGGCTCCTTTGGCGCGACCATGTCGCGACCAGGGTGTCTGTCGCGACCCTGAGGACAGGGCCAAGGGCCCAAGAGGGCCAGGTCTTACATCGGTCGGCCCCTATTATGTCGGCTTGGAAGGGAAAATGGCAATATCATGGGAGAGATAAACCCCTCAGTAGGTTCATGGTGTGTCACATCCTAAGAAATTATGGTTAATCCATTCTAATGTTTTATGTTAACGTTACACTTGATTAAGTACTTCATGATATCATTACCAAAATTGTTATTAAAAGTAAACACACATAAATTTATATGATATTCTAGTCAGGATAAATATAAGATATCAACTTAAATAAATAGTGGTTGTATTTTAAAGCAATTATATTATAATTGCATATATATATATATATATATATATATATATATTATGTACCTATTTTCCTATTCACTTACGTAACCCATGTTACATATAAACCTTTAAACATGTACCACTAGGTGAAATCCATGCAACGTGGGTTAAATTTGTGAACGGAGCTTTTCGGGGAGATCACCATCGTCCATGTGTACCTTACCCTGTGAATTATCTTAGCCTGTGAAATTCCCACACATATGCTATATAAGTTGAACCCTTGGCCAAAGGCTCTGGTTACTGGCTTCTCTCATCACCAAAGTTTGTGGAAGAAGAAGAAGAAAAAGGCAAGGAGACTGTGCAAGGGTGAAGATTCTATTGGAGCTATGTTTTCCTCTTTAATGTAGGATGTTGTCTTCTTTTTCCCCGTTACTACTTTGAGTATCATTTCAAGGGATCATGTAAGCTAAAGTAGTGAGAGTGCATTAGTCTGTTCCAACTCTAAACCAACTCCCAGCCACCGTCACACAGTAGAAAAGAACCAATTATGTAAGCATCGTCGGAATCGGTCGACAGACCGATCCTATCGGTCGACCGATCCCCCTCTGATTTGCATGTCGAGAGAGAAAAAGAAGGGAGATTAGAGGTTTAAAGTCCTCCATTATGTCTGAAAAATATGTGCAACTGTAGAATAGACTCACCACTTCTATTAATCCTAGTTGTTTATTTCCATTCCCAGGTTAGAAAAGTTGATGCGATTTGGACTTGTGTGATTTCGATTTTTTCGAAATCGGTCGACTGAAAACCAAATATCTTCAGGTCGACCGATTTTATCAGGAAAACTAGAACCAAGCTACTGGCTAGGTCGGACAACTAAAAATCCCTGAACGGTCGACCGATTTCTCTATTTAGTTTTAGTTTGGCATTTTAACTAGTTTTTCTGATTTCTTGATTTAACCTTCATAAACCCGACTTATTAACTTCACAATTGGCTTGTTATCCTCATACTTTTACATTTGACTTACTTGACCTGGTGTTATCATTACACAAGACCTCGTGAACTTGACATCTTCCTAAAGGCCATACATGAACAATGATCAAATGGAAATGGTGTGACACACTTTAGGGTTTTCGTACTCACTTGAATATTATGCTTGTGCAAATGGAGTCGGTCCAGTCCCAGGAGGAGCACCCAAATTCGTTTACTGGCCATACGGGATGATAATGGATCATCTGGGTGTTTGACATGCACCACTATATGCAAGATTTTGGTCTACATTTCCATGAAACTGTGTCATGAATTGAATCATACTTGTTTGATTATTGATTAGTTCAGAGTGACTCTTTTACAGTATTATTTCTTTTTTTTGGCACTATTACGAAACTTTTGCATACCAGTTGTGTTCTCTCTCTCCCTCTCGTTATATGGAATGCATACTCATGATTCCTTCTATGCTACCTTCATACCTTACTTTATTGTGTTTAGAAGGTAAATCCTACTGGGCACAACTATTCATACATTCCTACTTTTCTTTCAAGAATTTCAGATGGGGTTGGCTCTCTAGAGAATTATGTGCTGAGAGACTCCTAATAAATTAGCAGCCCGAGTCTTCTTCTTAGATTTTAGCACTCTAGAGTTTTGTAAATATTAAACTATGAACCTTAGTTTGTGTAAATCACATTGTATTATTTCGCTGCACTACCTCATGAATGTAAATGAAAATTTTTATTTCCTTAACTTTGAAACTCTGTCATTTCCAAAAAGTATCAATTATTAGGACATGACATAGTACCACTTAGTTCTACAACTGGTCTTGTCGTTTCTTTAATGTTCTTTTAATGATTGATCTTTAATGCTTACCGAGTTTAGTAGCTCTTAGTGGCAGTGTGCTTTGGTTAATCATGAGGTTATGGTGATGCTTGTTAATTGTATATATTTTTATTGTTAATCAGTTTTTTTCATTAGGGAAGCATGTTGTTATTTATGCTCATTAGAAAGCATGTTTAGGTTACAGCTTTCAGTGGTTTAGTGCTTTCTTTTGTTACACGTGGATTATGGTTATTGTGGTTGCTTTGATGAGTTTTCCTGCTGAGCCTGTCACTTTGTAAGGCTCACACCCCTAAACCCCCCTTTTAGGTGTTTAGCGAGCGTGATTTCATGGAGGCAGACCTGCACCACTAGCATTAGTGTGAGTTGTGGCTCTTGTTGTACACCTCGGGGTATGTCCCAAACTTCTGTACTTTTCTTTCGGACATATAATAATGTAGTGGGACAATATAATTTTATCAATGTATATGAGATAATCATGTACTTTATCATGCATCTTAATACAATATGGTGCTTTTTATATTCTTACTGGTCACGTGTGTGAGATATCATTTGCAAAACTTTCGATCTGTTCGCGGGAGGTGGGTCTAGATATGGAGCCTTTTCGGGCATAAGTATCTAGGGTTGCTACACTATGAGAACTCAAGTCTTTTTTATACACGGAGAGGCCTTGGCTTTGTGTCAGACTGGGTGTTGCATGAGTTTTTGACTACTTGTGTGGTCCAACAGGTGGTCTTTTGGTGACAAGATCGATTGTGGGCAGAAGGAAGCTGGCAACAGCATGTTATGTCACCAGTGCCTTGCTGGCAATTAGGGCTGCAAACGGAACCCGATATTCCGACCCGATTCAGATAAAAAATATCAGTTTCAAAATTGAAAAATGACACCAATAGCTTATCAAAAGTTTGGTTCTGGTAATGTTATCGAAATCAGAATGGAATCAGAATTAACCATTCCAATTTTATCGAAATCAGAACTATATTTCGGTTATCAGAATTAGAATCTGTGTTTCTGGTTCCAAACTCGACCCTGTTGCAGCCCTACTGGCAATAGTCGCTATTATGGTTAGAAGAGGCTAGCTACAGTCTTTTTTGTAGTCATCAGGAGGTATTTCGACCACAACCTATGTTGTGGTTAGGAGTTCGAGAGATATTTTTTTTATAATAAACCACATGCATGTGTGTTGCCATATTGGGGGGCAACTCATGTACGGATACCACTGAGCTGTTAGGTGTTAGGATGAGTTTTAAAAAAAAGGAGTTTAGTCTCCTTTAAACCCGAACAACTAGAGGAGCTATCAACTCATCTCCTTTTCTTCTTCCTCTTCTCTCCATCTTCTTTATCGTGAGAGTGTGAGAAAGGCAAGAGAGAAAGAGCAGGTGGTCTGAGTTGTGGCTTGCTGTGGTGGCATTTGCAAGGAGGAGGTGGTCATTCATATGAGAAGACCTCAACGGGTTGGCTTTACATTGAGAAATAGGCATGCTCATTTCTTACCTTAGAGAATGAGATGCTAGTGTCTCATGGTAGAAGAGCATGTTAGGGGCTTAAATCTTGTTGTTAAGGGTTAAAATGTATGTACCATGTGTCTTACAATTTTTCCTCCATGTTTTTTGATAGAACAACAAGCATGCATAGGCTTACAGTTCATAGTTTGTACTATTTTTCTAGAGTTTCTGTGTATTGCCAGGAAACCAGTCTAGGCAACATGCTATGGTGTGACTATAAGGGTTTGACGACAAGAGTCCTTATGGTCAACAAATGTTTGGTGACAAGAGTTATTGTGGCCACGGAAGGTCTGACGACAAAGGCTCTTGTAGTCAGGATTGTGCATAGTCAGACTAGAGTCACTCTTGTGGTCAAGAATATGCAGTAGTCTAACCGTAATCGTTCTTGTGGTTAGGAGTGAGTCTGTGCAGTCTAACCACAATCAGTCTTGTGGTTAGGAGTAAGCATGGTTTATCCTATGCAAGGCTATTCTGACCACAGTCAGTCTTGTGGTTAGGAGTGTGACTGTGTAGTCTAACTACAATCAATCCTGTGGTCTAACTTGCATAGCAATAGATGGTTAGGTCGTCAAGTTCATGTGTACCATAGATCATTTTACCTCTAGGAGAACCTATATGGAAGGTGATCTGACTATGTCTACATGGTTTTTCATGGTTTTCCAATGACGTAGTTGCTTCTAGCACTGCGCCTTGGTGCACTAGAGGACTTGTCTCTATTGTGTTGGGTTTGAGCCGTTATTCGAGACTCTCTATAAATTGACTCGACGAATTACTTTAGTTGTCGTGGGACAGTGACATGACAGTGGAGTTATTTGTAGAGCTCTCGGGCTGGGTTTGTGTTCGTCAGGTGGTGAAGTTTCTAATGTAGGCCAGTTGGCATGCTGAGTCTATGTCCTGAAGTTAGTAATTGTGATTAGTGGTAGTGGTGTTGTTGCATTTTAATTTGATTACCTCTAACTATATTTATAGAATTGCACTAACCTACTTTTAGACCAATGTGGTACTGGTATTCCCTACTGGACTTCTATTGAGAAGCTCACTCCCCTACTCTTCCCTTCTTAGGTGATTGGTTTCAGCACCGCAGGAGTCTCGAACGGACGAGTAGTTGGGTCCCTTCTACCAACAATGGTTATTTGCTTACTAGTATACATTTTGTTACTCTTGGGGTATGTCTCATAAGATCGTTGTACTTTTCTTTCCACACTGTTACTGTTGTTTGGGACTACTTATGAACCTTGTACATTAAATATGTAAATATATGTTGGTGGTGTGCTATTTCCCTTATTTTAGTTATTTAAATTTGTTGCTTATCTCCTTAGACATAGTTGTTATCCATTTCAAATCTTCGGATCCGTGGAAGCCGATGTAGGGCCGAGTACTTAGACATAATGGTTTATGAGTACTAGGTTATATATGGGTCGTCACACAGGCTCCCTTGATTGCTTGCTCTCTTTTGCAGGATCTTCACAACGTTTTCTCTATTACAAATCCAAAAATGTGTAGATCGGATGATAGAGCCAACTAGACCGTTTTCAGGCCTCTACATAAATCACATCAGCTGTCGACATAAGAAATTCAATACATAAGTCAATACAGGACTATATATATATATATATATATATTTATATTTATATGCTACTGAATTATATCAGAATAACAAATCCAATGTATAACCTAATGTACAAACTCTAGCTTATGTAAGCAAACATATACAAATTAAGAAACATCCACCACTTACTCCACGAACGAATATTCCAATCTTTCAGCCCTTTAACAGCACAATTAGAATAACATGCCTTTTCAAAAAAAAAAAAAAACAACAACAACAAAAATTAAACCTTAATATTCCTGATTCTAGTTATAAAAAGCTTGTCTGTTAAAGTGTCAATGAGTTCCGACTGATTAATGGGGACACTTAAATTAAACAAGATAGCAAGCCAGAACGGCCATCTCTCTTATTCGAAAATGACTCGATCCCCATGCCAGGCCTATCGAAAGGCGGTATATATGCATGTCTCCAATTAATTAATGTCTGAGTGAGGATCCGCCAGTCAATCAGTTCGATCGAAGTCTCACGATTTCATGATATGTCAGACAGTGGACATTCGTGCACCTCGCCCGAAGAAAAGATTATGTAGATGCATGAAGAACAATGTGGGAACACGTATCCACCCAGCTCACGTACGAGAGAAAGTGTGCATGGTACTTCCTACTGAATGTGGAAGAGCTTTGCATGATCCATCTGCTTCGTGATTTCCACGATCGACCCAGCGGCCCCCAGCACGGCAACCAGGAGACACGTCCAGGTCATGGCCATCAGGGACACCCATTTGATGCTCCACCTCTTGACTTCTGCCTGCGCTACGTGCATGGACACTGGGTAGTACACGGTCAGCGGCCAGAAGGCGATGGATCCCAGCAGCCCCAGCACGGAGTTAAAGAAGGGGATGGTCGCTGCCACCAACGTCGTCAGGCACACGAAGATGGTCCTCAGGACGACCCTGGCGAACGTGAACTCGAAGAATTTGTCCTTGGCAAATGGCAGCCTCAGCTTATGAACGCTGTGGAAGAAGCCTGAGTTTGGCCACTTAGCAGCACACAAGCTCTCGCATGAGGCAAAGGCTGGTTGTCCATACACCTGAGAACAAATATATATAGATACACACACACAGGAGAGGATCGTTGATCAGATCGGTGCAAATTAAAGATTACTGTTAAAAATGTTGAGCAGACATATTGTTTGTGTCATTGTGTGTGTATACTAGATTACTAGACATATATATTTATATATGTATGTGTACATATGTATTTGCATCACAGGAAAGAAAAATGGTGCATGTACATATAACCTAGAGACATGTCCACAAAAATCTTGCATATAATTATCAAAAGCTACTTGGCTTGACATGAGGGACAGAATTATTCTGTTGATATTTCAATTTGACGGACATACCCAATGATCGAGGGAGATTAATTAAGAGTCGTTTCGTATATTTTTGATATCGTAAGATACTTTAATTAGAACAATGTCTATCTACTAATGTTTTGCTGTGGTTTGAGGTACTGTAGATTGCCACATTTTAGAACCTTGTCGGACCGCGTAGAGCTCATCTTGTACAAGAATATTGTCCCAGTACAATACCCATGTCGAAAGATAACACTAATTAGGAGCTTCAAAATCTCACGTAGGCATCGTACAGCCATCTAAATAACATGCTAGCTATTTGGTTTAAGAATCCAAATCCCTTATTGATTCTTGAAAGAACAGTTAAATAACTTCACCACTGAGGTAATAAAACGTAGTCACCCTGTTGGTTTCCACTATCGCTTTAACCTAAACATGTCATCATGCATGTACATCAAGATATAACGAAGGGAAGAAATCCGCAGATACGAATAATTGCTGCAAAGACTACGTTCCTTGAAGTCATAAGGATACCAAGTATTTTAGTAAATAGGAGAGTTTGGGGCATTGGGAAAACACATGCACATATACCTGGTATGCTCCAACTAGATGCACTACAACTGCAGTGTTGCCCACTTCAATGAGCCAGAAGGGTTCAGTGAATCCCGTAATAACGTTTCCCGGCGCGGCAGAGCCAAAAGCAGCGTAGCCAACGAAGCCAAGGGAGATGTAGAACAATGTTGTTAACCCAATGCCATAAAAGGCAGCTTTCTTCATTGTTTTGTTCTCTGGTGGAGGTGACTTTAGAGTATCCTTCAAGAACATCAGTTTGTACCAGAATGTTAGTGTACACTGAAAGTAGAGGTACGTACTTGGGGGTATTCGAAACTCTGACATTACAACGTAACTTCAGCAAATAGAGTTTTCCTTTACCCTTTTACATGATATATTCATTCTTTGTTATAAATTGGTTGGTATATGGCCATATATATCCAGTACTTGCTACTTCAGTGCAATTAAGCTAATGAACATGGCTAAAAAAGAGTAACAATTGGCTTGGACTTGATCTATATATATATATATATAGCACTGGAATTAAGTACGACTAGTTATCCGTGGAATATATTTCAAAGTTGCGAATGCATCCTGATCCAGAGAGACCATGGCGGTACTAAACTAGATGAGAAGCTTACATTAAAAAGTATATAATCATCAAAATGTGACCATATACCTGGATTTCTATCAAAATCATGGAGAAAGTGTAAGCGAAGGCAATGTTTCCAAGAGCCTGAAAGGTATGCCATATTGTGATGGATGAGGCGGAATCACTCCCTACGAATAAACTCCCTCTGATCTCATGCTGGGAAGCAAACACTCTTATACAGAGGTATAGCCCAATGAAGGAGTATGTGAATGACATCGCTGCAGCTATGTATGAGAGGATTGCGACGTTCGCCAAATTCGGTAACTGAGACAACACGATTTGCATTCCACCAAATATCAACAAAGACAACATCCCTGAGTTCTGGCAAGGAGCATTCTACCCTTTTACATGCAAGCAGGCTGTCGTCCTAATTTGCCTGCAGTAAGTAAAATTAAGAAAAGTTACGTACATTGATTAGATTAATTACAAGCTTTACATGCCGAAGAATATTGAAAAGTGGAAGTGAAACCTAAAAATAAAATAATCATTTTGAACTGCAAATTAAGGTGAAACGAGAAAAAGAAACTAATGATCATAGCCATGCAGCCACTCATACGACTTCCATAAGAAAGATCAAACATAGTTGAAAAAACTCACTTGACGCTCATTGCCGCGGTTAACGTGTAACCCACCAAGCTCCCCCAGAGTATAATATATTGCACTATCCCACACATCGTCACAGTCTTCTCGCCTAAGAATAAGAACCACCAGATCTGTAGTTACTAGTTAGAGAAGGGAAACCCTGCATGGATACACTCGTGTGTGTATATATATATATATATAATACTCGTAAAGTGGTACACGTAAATTTCCTCCCATGCATATGTAAGCTAGAATGGGTGCAGATAGAAGTGTGTTTGCTTGGAGATTTAAGTACCCAGAAATGCCCTCACTGCATCCATGTAGGTGCGGTTTCTCCTCCCCTCGAGCGGACCAGGATGCCGATAGCAGTCCGCTAGGAGTGTGGAATTGTAGTATGCTGCAAAGGAGAAGAAAGGAGAACAGAGAAGGCCAAGATCCAGCCCAGTTGGGCAGCACTCCATGGAATCGCCAGCACCCCAGATCCGATGATTACTGTCACTACATGGGCTGTCGCCGTCCACACAGACCCTGCATGAGTTATTCCAGAAAATAGAAGTTGGTTTCGAGAGAAAAAGTACAGATGTGAAAAAATGTGAAGGAAGGAAATATGACAAGGTACATGCCGGGTCCTGTGAAGGTACAAGTAGTGGGTGTGCCACTAAGTATATATTTCTCAGCAGTAGCAGATATTAGATTATTAGGTAACAAGCCGAAAGATAGAGCACGACTGCCTCTTGGGAGACATCCGATAAAATTGGAATGATATAGAGAAGATCATTCGCATGCCCCTACGTTAAGGATGACACGCACAAATCGAGAAATGGAGCATGACTTGCATCATCTTCATTATCATCAAATGACAAAGTTGTTCCAAGTTGATGCCGATCGACTATATGATCGTTACAAAAAAAAAATGATATAGTTCTATTTTGATCACCTGATCCGAGACCTTATTCGAAAGAATATATATCTAGCATATGAGATGGGATCCTCTCAATGTGAGAGGGCCACCACCCCCCCCCCCCCCTCACCCCATCCCACCAGCAAGAGGGACTTTTTTTATAAAAAAAAAACTCTTCTAATACTAATGAAGTCCCCTCAATTTATGTATTGAGGGGGATCCCCACTCCTAGCATTTATATGCTGATACTGTTTCTAATATAGTCATATATAGGATAATAGTCTATCATATCCTTTAAAATTTCTTTTAGATTTGCTCCAGATGGAGGGCTAACCACGGGCCACTCCTTGAGTAATGAACCATTTGCTAGATATCAAAATATCACAAAAAAGTCGAGTCTGGAAAAGCGTCAAAAACCTGTTTTCCTTTTAAATATATATAGGATCTCTACAGCATTCACATCCCAGTTCGGCTGCACTGTCGCATTCTGCCGGTGTCCGGTGCACTATATTTGTTCCCCTATTTTCCCTTGTTGTAGAAGAAGTTTAGATTTAATATAGCATTGTTTACGAGATTAGGATAAGTACGATTTCAAATCTCGTGGTGGTAGTTGTATCTTAGGAGGAGATCGTCTTACCCGACACATTATTCTTGTGGGGGTGATATCTTCTCTAAGAGGAGTCTCTTTATAGAGGTGTTTCTACTACATTCGTTTCTGCTTAATTTCAACATGTTTTTTATTGGAATCTATCTCATGTATTTTATCTTTTAGTGATTGTTATTTAGACTATTTTTATATACTTGTTTACTATGGTTCTACGTGCACATGTATGTATCCGATATTTACCATGATTGTGTCCTATTCCATGTTATTTTTACAACAGAATCTACCTTCGCCAGAGGGCACATCTCAGCTGAGACTGCTATGTACATCCGTAAACCAGAACAGCTAGCAGAAATACAAATCTGAGCAGGGAGGACTTAATTAACGAGAGAAGAGAGGGACGAAGAGAGTTTTACCAGTTCTGATCCGGCCATCGTCGTCTGCAAAGAGAGAACCATCTGAGTGAGTCATCTGATCACCTGAGAATGTTTGGGATCCTCTGTTCCAACTTCCTACTCCACAGTTTACTCTTTTTAGTATTCTTCGTCCACCTGTACTTTCTTGTAGACCTAAGAAAACGAAAGATTCAAAGAAAGGTCCTCGCAGAAGAAGAAGAAAGGGAAACTTGCTTGCAGCTACCTCCTCCTTCCACTGGTCGAGCTCCTCCGCCTGCTATTCGCCAAGATGCAAAAATTGAGGCAGCCTAGATGTCGTCTCCTGCCCTGACATAATCACCGGCGCTGGCCCGTGATGCCGTCGTGCTGGTTTATGCATACATCAAACGTACAGTTTCTGGGCTGCATTGGACGGTGGGTGTGCATGACCGCAGGGGAGAGCGAGGTGGAGAACCGGTTGTCTGGAGCTTCCAAAGCCTGCAGGACGGGCGGTGTCTAGAAGGCGGGTGAGAGCGAGCTGGGGTAGCCGGCAGAGTGGAGGGAGATGTCTGCAGTGATGCAGCCAGCTCCTTGCGCGGCTGCTAGTCTTGCGGTTGGAGGAGGAGAGCTGCGTCCCAGAGAGGCAGAGACCTCCCTGCTGGCGACAGAAAAGAGAGAAAGGTACGTGGGAGGGAGGAAACGGAGGAACTCTGGCTACTCTTACTCGGCGAAACGGGCTCAATTAAATAGGTCCGAGTATACTGTGGAACGCATGGGATCTTGATCCACTTGAGGGAGAAGAAAGAAGACCAAGTAATCCACGCAAATGGAAAGAACATGGAACATACACGTCTTCCGAAGAAGGTGCCCAACAGTTAGAACTTCTTTCTGCTTCGGACATGCATGCATGGAAACCGTCAGCCACCCTGCTCCCGTCTCCCCCTCCTCTCCATCTCTCCCCGGTATCACCGGTGCTTGCTCCCCCGCTCCGGTCCACTTAACATGTATCAATATATTTTGATATATCAGTTATAAGTTCAACGTGAATTTTTACTAGTCTAATTTAAATATTTATAAGTCCAACTGAAAATTTTTATGAGCTTATTTACAACTCAAGTGCTAGTGTACATTTATATTAAGTATTTTTCAAAAAATTAAACCCTGCACTCTTAGTCATAGAATCATGAAGTATATATGCGAAAATTTCTTCTACGAACCGGCATGAAAAAGGGCGAGACTTGAGGAGCTTCAAAAGATAAGAATACAGAAAATATTTCTAAAAAATAAAGTAAATCCATGTGTTCCCAATTTTGTATGAAAATTCATAAAGACCAAACCATGAGTTTGCATTTGCATGGAGCGAGGGAGAGGATATAGCTTGCGTATGGAGGATATTTTTTTCCAAGGTTAATATTTTGGTTTTTTTTAAATGACATACTTTGAAAAGGTTATTAGGTAAATAGCAGCTTAAAATTTTAATTAGTAATATAACATACTTTTGACCGTCAATAGTCACGTTGGCGTGATCTTTTAAAAAATTATAAAATAAAAATTTTGATCAATGGAGTGATCGATTTCTTACTTTACAGAAAGTAAGGAAATCAATCATTCCTAGGTACTACAGCAAAGGTTTTGGTTTCTAAAAATTAAATTAATATCTTTAATTTTATATCTAAAAAATGTCTAATCAAGATAAAAATTTTAAACATAAATTTATTAGAATGTGATATATTTTATGATTATTTTAGTTTAATTTTATAAAATAAAATTTTGTCGAGTAAAACTTATTTTAAAAATTAATAAATCAAATTAATCTCGATATTCGTACTTTGATAATTATTAATGTTTATATTTTTAAAATCAACATATTTTTCTGATAATTATGATAGTTTTATATTAATTTGTTATCGAAGTCTAGTGATGTCTTATCAAAGGACACATGTCTGAAGACAATATCGGAGTTATGTTAATAATATAATAATATGTTTAAATAAAAATAATCATAATTATTATTTATATAAAATATAATTTTTTATTTAGAAATACTTTTATATTATTAATATAATCATAATACTGTAGCAACCCGATTATTTAATAAATTGGAGTAACATAACCCCGGCCAAAAGAATATCCACCGCTATAACCTTAAGTTAATGCAGAGAAACAGAAAATATATTTTTTTCATAGAAAACAAAACCCAATTATATATATATATATATATATATATATATATATATTCACCAAGTATGTGAAAATTGTTAAAAAATGAAAGCACAAGGAAATTTAGAGACTACAGGCGTCCCCTTAATATATATGACGCTGCATAAATAATTTCATATTGTCCTTTTAGAAAAATAATTCAAAATTATGAAATAGAAAAGGGAAATGACTTAAGGGTTTGTTTGCACACACATGCATGCAGAGAGAGAGAGAGAGAGAGAGAGAGAGGTGGGTGAAGCATATTTCTTAAGAAATATTTCTTTAAGGGGAGGTGGGAAAATTCATAGCAAGATATGATTGTTCTCAACATATGGAGAAACAAAATCTAACTATCATTTTTAGGTGTCTGCAGAATATGTGAAAAGCAGTCCAGAAAATAAAAGCAAAAAAAAAAATGCAAACATGAACCCATTAATATAAATAATAGATGTATCGCTTTTCCTTTCTGTACTTTTGAGATGAAATAGTTTAACATATAATGTAGAAAAAGTGGAGTAAACGATTATAATCTTATTTTCTTAGGCTACTTTCTAAAACAAAATTATTACGTATTTAAGCTCATTTTATCCTCCCGGCCGGTCTACATATTAGTAATCGACTAGTTATATTTCTTCTAACTCGATCGTTACATGCCCTCTCAATTAGACTCTCTTCACATTATAATGAAACGAAAGAGGAGGCTATGTAGTCTCCGTGTTTCTCCCAAGACCACCTCCTCTGTTCCTGTGATTGGACGTAAGCATCACTTTTCATTTAGGGATGAGTATGGAAGTGAATTCTCCATCAGTGAATCCAAAGTATGATGATTAGCTATATGTTACTCACTTTCTAAAAAAAAGCCATTTTAATTTCAGATGTGTATGTTGAAATTTTTATTTTTTATGGTATGATGATTTGCTATATGTTACTCACTTTCTTAAAAAAAAAAGCCATTTTAATTTCAGATGTGTATGTTAAACTTTTTATTTTTTTTATGTTTATGTGGAGTATAAACGACATGGGTTCAAATCCCAACGGACGTCAAATTTACGACATCCATTTTTTATTTTTTTTTTCTTCACTTCCGTATATGAGTTCAAATATTTTTAAGAACCTTCAAACAACTAAACTACATGAAATAAGGTGAAGTGAACTTTTATGTAACTCAGATATTACGATGGTTAGCTATGCCTGCAGATACGCCCCAAAAAATGAGAAATGAGACATACCAACCAATGATTATCCTATTCAGATAATACCTGTACGAATAATAATGAATGTGACGGAAGGAGGGGGTTATCCTATTCATGCACAGAATAGTATATTGCTATGATTTGCTAATTAGTTTCGATGAATGTTCCATGAAAGAACAGAAAAATAACATAAAATTAAAGAGGAGGTCTTCACCTCGTCAGTGATTTCTCTCTCTGTGCACATACATATATACATAAATTTATATAATATATATATTATATGTATATTCCTTTATCAAGAACAGAATACAAGAATGGAAAAAGGCTTCATTTGTATAAGATAAGATCTTTCATCGAGGTATTTATGCAGTTCAAGAGTCAGCAACTGAATGATTTGTTTTTGTTTTTTTTTTCGTTCTTTTTGGCATCCTAACTAAGGCAAAAATCTATTACTAAGGTTAGAGCCTTATGGGTAAACCATCTATACCACATTTAACTCCAAGTTTGTTATTTCCAACCTGAACGATACTTTATAGAACCACTTTGAAAATGAAGAATAGTTATACAAGTTTCTAAGAAAACAACCCCTCAGAAAAAGGGAGTTTATGAAACAAATGTATGATTATGTAAGTTATGCAAAAATAAGTTTTTAAGAAACCAAAAAACATCTGGGCTCCAGAATTGAGTGCAGTTTTTCTTTGGATGAGAAGAAAGCTAAGTTTATGAGTGAGCTCAATGACATTGGACGCTGAAGGACGCCCTTGCTTATGAAATACCCTCTCTTTTTCTTCTTCTTCTTCTTCTTTCTTCACTTCCTCCACAAATCTTTAAACCCTCGACCCATGATCACACTCACATCAAGTGTACCACCAAGGCACAAGGAGATTGTCCTTCTACAGGTCAATCCATGGGCAAGGATGAACAGTATGCTTTTATTTTTACATGCCACAAAAGGGAGAAAAGAAAAACATAGGACTGACAATAAGCTCACAAGAGTTTCTATCCTTCACAAATATCATATATCTCCCTTTTCTCTAGTGACTTTCAAATTTGTGATGGACATAATTTGCCCTGATTCAGCTCGTTAGCACTGGAAAGGAAGAAACCCAGGTGCCTTGAAATGGAAAGCCCGACTCCGGCTGTCTCTAGCGTGTAAATGGCTCCCAAAGAGCACCTCAATATCCCTACCCCCATCAGTTTTAAACTTTTCACCCATCTCCATGCTGTATCCATTGGCCTCATCTGGACCAACCATGAATCAAAAGGGCTGTTACATCTGAACCGGACCAATACATCTGTGCTCATACATCAGATGTTCTAAACCAAAGCAGTGCGCATATATCCAGTGATGTGGCATAGCAGTAGTCATATGGACATAACCTACAATGACTTTTATAGCCTGCGTTTGACATAGTAATCTTTCACATGGCAAGAGACTGGTCTTCATGAGCCTGTCTTCCTGTATATCATCTTTGATGCAACTTTATCCATCAACCTGTGACCAGTTGGAGAAACATTATGATTCATTACCATATGATAAAATGAAAGGAAACCAGAAAAAAGAGAGAGGAAGAGAAAGTGGTTTTTCCAAATTAAAATGGATGCATCAACAATATCAATGGGAGTGTATAAAATATAAACATCTAACAAGAACTTTTTGTTATACTGATTATGGGAAGACTTGCTATCACTGATTTTCCAATGGAAAACCACAGTGCATGGTTTTTACCCAATGAACACTAGGCGCATCAAAGATGCAGCCCAAGATTAATGACTCATCAGAGTATCTTTTTCCACAAAGACACAAACTAATAAACTCCAGGTTAAACTGAAGCACATCTCCAATCCACGAGGCCAATTGCCAGAATCAAACTCAAGATATCCAGTCCATTAGCAGGAGATGCCTGACCTGAATTCCCGATATTGTCCCAGCATAATGTGACACGACTTATACAGAAGGGAGCATATATATGAGAATATGTAGCAAATATTTCCAGCTTGGAATTGTTTATGCATGAAGAGGATAATCTAAATATGTCAATTTTGAATGGACTGGCACGACTTTGGTACGGGGTCGACCAAACGGATGGTCAAAGATGTTATGTGGTTGGCATATTTGCTTTCTTACAGCATCCAGCAAAACACAAATTTACATATCAAGTTGGAGGTCATTTGTAGAATTTCCACTTTGAAATTATCCCCGACTCAATTTAAATGCATTGAAAGAACATCTGGACGCTCTAGAAGTTTCAGCTTCCTCAGATTTCTCAATGTCTGGAGCACTGAGCACATATTTGTTTTCTATCTTCTGTAATATTTGGATAAAATTCTTCAAGATTCTAAATTTTAAGTTCATTTTAACATCAATTAGAGGAAATTTTATTAACCTTGAGATCACCCACCATTCACAAAGCCCCACTCCAGATATACACGTATCAACTGGAAAGTCAATTTCACATGCATGTCTTCATCTAGAAGAGCACTTCAACAAAAAATGAATGTACAAAACCCGGCAAAATAGCTGCTTCCAATCAATGCCTGTCCCCTTAATAGTATAGAAAGTTACTCTTAGAAGCAGGTAGCCCATCCACAGACCCTTTTTACCATCCACCCTTTGACCAAGAGAGATTCCATCTCAAAAGAAAAGTTGCCCCCACATGCAGTGTGCATTATGCAAGGAAAACATTCAGATTTCTCTGAGCATTGATTTTGATAATAAACGAATCTTCTGCTGCTATCTCCAAACTCCTGATGGCATTACCCCACCCCTAATATTTCCTCTCATTGCCAATAGCTAAATTCACAATTTAGCAGTATATGGATATTACCAACAAATTATTCTTAAAGAACAGATTCACACCCATAAACCATCCCCCCACCTCACCCTCATATACACCTATTTCCTACACCCACCGACCAATAAAGTAT
Source organism: Colocasia esculenta (assembly GCA_014218235.1). Lineage (NCBI taxonomy): Eukaryota > Viridiplantae > Streptophyta > Magnoliopsida > Alismatales > Araceae > Colocasia > Colocasia esculenta. The sequence goes on along the minus strand of CM024766.1, from coordinate 92,088,428 downwards.
TTTTTTTTCTCCGAAAAGAAGCTCAGAAAACTCTCTCTCCTAATCAAACTCCAGAAAAAACTTCTCCGAAATATTCAGAATCGTTCTCACTTCTCCTCAAGTGTGGCAAGTCCACATTTAACAATTTTCCTTCTGTGCTGTTTGATATTTGGATAAGTTGAGAGGGGAATAGACGTAATTCATCTCAATTTTAGATATCTTTATTCTTTATCTTAATGACATTTGGTATGCCCGAGGATATCCTCATTTTAATTTTTATTCTCCGTTCGGTGAAAATGGGGATAATAATGAAAATTAGACCCATTTTCAGACCATTTTTCCCTCCACCTAGATTTAAGGGTATATGTTAACCCCTGTCAGTTTGGTTGGAAAAAGGTGAAAAATAGGGATAATGATCTCACTAAGGACAATTATTACAATAATATTATTGTGTTAACATAGTTATCATGAATTACTATGACATATAAATAATTTGACTATGTTACTATGTTAATTATTATAGTCATACATAATATAATAATAGTTGCATTACTATATTAATTACTAGCATAATATAAAACAGTGTTAACATGTTATTACATTAAATCTATTCATAATTTAGTGTGGCGTTGTCACTAATTTGACAATGTTATTATGTTAATTACTATAGTTTGTTTTTGAAAGTGTATGCTAATTACTATAGTTACACAGGATATAATAATATAGTAACAGGACTATGTTAATTGCCATAACAATGTAAAAAAGACTAATCATAATCTACTATGATGCTAATCATAATTTGACTACGCTACTAAGTTAATTATTATAATAATATACAAATTAACTATGTTAGTACGTTATAATATAATAATAGTTACTGCATTATTAAGTTAAGTTTAGTCATAGTTTACTATAATGTCATTAATAATTTGACTAAGTTACTATGTAATTACTATATTCATATTATGGTGTTCATTACTGTGATAATTACTAAAGCAATATACTAATATCATTGTTTTAATATATTATTATATTAAGTCTAAACATAATTTAATGAGAAGTTATGAATATTTTTTTTTTAAAAAAAAGACCTTAGTGCTAGCTTACGGGCCAAGCACTAGCTTTATTTCATTAATTGCATAAAATTGCAAGTGGATGCTAGGTATACCTAGCTTATCTAGTCTAATAGCCCCACGGGCTTCCCATGGTAAAGATTGCCAAGTAAAAAAATACATATTAGTACAAGAAGAACAGGAAATTTTGGGTAAACAATCCGCAGGATGATTTGCTTCTCTGAAGATGTGGCTGAAGGCTGTAGTAGAATCTAGACGAGCTATTATCTGTCGGACGTAATATTTAAGCTTCCAAGGGCATTGAGCTTTATTCTTGATGATATCCACAAGGATTTTAGAATCACTTTCTATGCTGCTCAGCTTGATTGATAAAATTCGTGTACCTGAGAGCATCTAAAAGTGCTCTGGCCTCCGCTACAAGACTGTTACAGAAGCAATAGAAGTGCGAAAATGCAAATGCCAAGTTTCCATTATGGTCTCTAATTATGCCGAAGCCTCCTGCATTTCCGGAGCGCCTACTTGCCCCATAAGTATTGAGCTTAAATTCATTCTTTGAAGGCAATTTCCACTGGATACTCTGCACTGTTCTGGTTGGAATAGGTGGTAGCAGCAGCCCAAATGCAGACAAAACTGATCTTTTATTGAGATCCGTTTCATGAAGAGGAACCCTTAGCATTATCGTCTTTATAGCATACTCACTCTTGATTTTTATAGAAATCTTCAGTCAACCTTACCCTCAAATCTGGCTTTGTTCGTTGCTTTCCAAATTTCCAATACCAAGCAGAAAACTGCCACTTGCAGAAAGAAATCATAAAGTGATGATTTTTTCCTGTTCATAATAGTTGATATTATTACCAGTTTGCAAGAGCCTTGCCTGTCCACTTTAAATCCATTTACTGATAAAAGATCCCATATATAACTTGCCCAATCTCCATATAAAAATAGATGAGCAATAGTCTCCTGACAATGGTGCTTACAGCATGAGCACATTTAAGTAAGATGAACTTCTAGCTTAGATACCTGGTCATCAGTGGGAAGACAGTTATGAAGGATGCACCAGGCATGAATGGAGAGCTGAAGAGCTATGTAAGGTGACCATAATCCTCCCCATTAAGGTTACCTGAGTATTGGCCCTGTCAGCAAACTGTTTAACAACTGAAGCTGTTGAGAAATCACCATTAGCAGTTAGGCTCCAAACAGGCTGGTCTGGCTCGTAGTAAAAATGCAAAAATTGGATCCTTCTGTAAAGTTCAGAATGGAGATATTGTTCCATGAGATTCCTTTGCTCCAAAGTTGATGACATAATATTCTCTCTTATTGATGTTGCGCGGCTTTGAAGCTGGGCTTTCCCCTCATCCGGGACATATGAATATAGGCTATTGTTACCAATCCATTTATCATGCCAAAAATTAGTACATGAACCAACAACTATTCTCCTAAATTGTCAAATTACATCTTTAGCATGTAGCCATACACAATGGGCCGGCCCTTTAAACAAGTTAAGCTTGGCCTCTGATATTGGTAAGCCTTTAAGATGCTTAATCTTGGAATAGCTTGCCCAAACTAAATTGGCACACAGGGCTCGCCAAAGCATCTTGACCCGCATGGCCAATTCCATTGACTTCAATAGTTCAATGACAGAACTCCCAGCCCTCCAGCTTTAATTGGTTTACAGATATGAGACCATGATTTCGAATGTCTCTTAGGCCCATCTGATGTAGATCCCCAAAAGAAGTTGGCAAGAGCTCTGTCTATCAAAGCATGAACACCTCTGTGAAGTGCAGAACAGGCTAAGATATATATAGGAATTGATGTTAACACATGCTTAATTAAGACTAGCTGACCTCCTTGAGATAATTGAGTAGCTTGCCAGCCCTGGCCTATTGCCTTTCTAGATCTGCCTGAGATAATGGGGACACCCAGGTATTTCATTTGGAATTTCTGAATGGAAAAACCTGTCAACCTGTATACCTTAGACTGCAAAACTGCCCTTGCTTTTGGATGGAGAAGGAAACTGCTCGTCGTAACATTTATTTTCTGACCGTAGACTCTTCATAGATGGATAATACAAGAATTAAATTCCTGATTGACCTTGTACTTCCATTGGCAAAGATTAGTGCATCATCAGCAAATAATAAGTGAGAAATATGTGGGCAACCTCTTGGGACTGAGAACTAACCTATTAAGTGATCCTGATATGCCTTCAATAGAGACCTGGAAAGAGCTTCCTCTGCAAATAAGGATGGGGCTAGAAGATACCCTTGTCTTAGGCCCCTTGATGATTTAAAGAAACTTGTCACTTCTCCATTAACAAAACTGAAAAGCAACAATTATTTATTAAGGACTTGATTGGCTTCAAAAAGGAATTGCAGAAGCCAATTTATGAAGAAATGCTAATAGAAAATCCTAGTCCATTTTGTCATAGGCTTTAGCCATATCTAGCTTAAAAATGACATTGCTTCCCCTCACTTTTCTTCCCAATTCATACGTGAGCTCCTGTACCAGTGAGATATTTTCAACAATATACCTGCCCTTAACAAAAGCTCCAAGCTCTTGGGAGATAATTTGAGGTAAAATTATTGCTAATCTATCACTAACCACCTTGGCAATTATTTCATAACCAAAATTGCATAAGCTTGTTGCCCTAAATTCAGAAAGCTCAAATGGATGAGGTACCTTCTTCTCAAAAAAAGAAAACGGATAAGGTAACTTCAGAATTAAGGATATGATGGAAGAGGTTAAGGAACGAGGAAATTGCATTGAGTACCAAAAAACTCCTGAACCGCTGAACAGACATCCTGAGATATTATGTGCCATGAAGCTTGAAAAAAATAACCAGCGAATCCATCTGGCCCTGGAGCACTATCCGAAGAAAGGGAAAAAACTGTTTGCTTAATTTCCTTTGTAGATGGAATTTTCATGAGCAGTTCATTATCCTCAGCTGATATTAAATCTGGAATTGATTCCATAAGTTCAGAATGAACATAGTGAACTTCCAAAGAAAATGCCTTTGAGAAGTGCATCACTGCCATATCGTTTACAAGCCTTTGATCAGTCACCAAATTAACAATGGAATCTTTAGTTGGGTTTATTAGATTCCTCCTCCTCTTATTAACCACACTTGAATGAAAGAATTTGGTATTCCTATCTCCTTCTGCCAACCATTTAATTCTAGATTTTTGGCACCAAAAAACTTCTTCCGGCAACAATCTTTCTGGCAGATGTGACTTTTTCTCTTCCAGAATTTCCTTCTGTATTGCAGTAGGTGCATTATCAAATTCCACTTGTGCCTTCATCACCTCTTCCTCTGCCAGAAACAAGTTTTGAAATGCATTACCAAAGATTTCTCTATTCCAAACCTTTAGCATAGCCCTGGTTTTTTGGAAGTAGATAGTACCACAATTGTATTAAAATGAAAGAATGTACAAGTGTAGACCGTATACACCAAAAACAAACTCCTGCTCTACACAAAAAAAGACCACACAGAGATCATGTGGAAACAACTAATCCATCAACAAAACAAAAAGAGAGGAAGTAGTGAAATCCACACTCCAAGAAATGGCTGCCCATTCCTTCACCCCAACACATAAAGCATTGAAAACAGCTGCCCCATCTCTAAAAGTTCATCTAAAAATTCTACTGTTCCTTGCTCCCCAAAGCATCCATAAGGTGGCATGGAGAATGAACCACCACACTACACTATCTCCTCCAAGAGTCCACTTCCTCTCCCAACCCAAGAGAAGTTGATGCACACTCCTGCAAGGATGCCAATTGTAACCAAACTTTCTCTCAACCTCCCTCCACACCCCCTGTGAGTAGGAGCATCCTACAAATAAATGATCAATGATCTCATCCTCCTCCCTACAAAGAGCGCAAGTGGGCTGAATATCAGGAATGAAGCGACATAGCCTGTCCCTAGTCACAGTCTCCCATGAGAGATCCTCCAAATCAAAATCTTCACCTTCAATGGGCTTCTCAGTCTTTACACCTGGTTACGGAAAGGATGTCGAAGTCCTCTATCTGCAATAACTCTGTAAGCTGATCTGATTGTGAACACACCTCCACACCCATGTATCGTCTGAGTCAGCCGGATGAAACTGAGACAAAATTGACAGAAAATTCCAGAGTTCTAGCAACTTAACATGTGTCAAGTCTCACCTGAAAGTCGGCACCCAAACCCCTCCAAAAAGGAGTGGGTCAAAAGCCCAGTAGATAGATGACAGGGAATCCGTTGAGATCTAGAAGAAGGTAGGGAATAGAGACTACCAAGGAAGGCAGGATTGGATAGGGGGTCCAAATCGGCAATCCAGCCAGTCCTCAACAAATTCTGGCCGATCCAAGATCAGCCAGATTAAAAAATAGTTTTATTTGAAAAACAAAATCAGAAGAAGAAAAAATCATAAAAATAAGGGGAAATATGTCTTCAATATTTACATATATTAATGTACATATACTAATGTATAAACATAATTAGTATGTATATCAATCATATATTGATGTTAATGGGTTTGTTAACGATTTAATGTACACAGAATCATTTATTAATGAAAATAAAATAACAATATGCACATATATATACATATCATATTAATGTATAAACATAATTAATATGTATATCACTCATACAATCATATATTAATGTACATACATTAATGTATAAAGATAATTAATATGTATATCAATCATATATTAATGTGTGTGTGTTAATGTACATACAATCATATATTAAGGTAAAGATATTAATGTAAAGCACATATATACATAGTTAATGTTGTCAAGGCGTCAAGACGAACCAAGGCATTCACGGGATCCCTAAGCGCTTAGGCGACTAGGCGGCCGCTTAGGCGTTTTGCCTAGACGACACTTAGGCCTCTAATTAAAAAATCTAAAATATATATCTCCTAATATATAAAACAAGAATAAAATATATGAAAGATTACAGAAAAATTACAGAAAATTCAAAAACATGAGGAAATTGCAGCAATTAAATTGCACAACAATTATAGAAAATTAAATTGCATAAACAATTACATAAATTTCAGAAAATTACAAAAGAACATAATAACATCAAAAAAGTACAGAAAACAAAGGCCAAAGGACTAATAACACACAACCTATAGGCTACATATTTTTAACTTCATCTTTCTTGTTTGAAAGTGTACTTTATTAGCTTCATCCTGAAAGATATTAAATATAACATGGAAAACAAATTCTAACAAACATAATAAGTTGTTAACAAATAGCAAACCACATCATAAAAAAAATAGTATCAAATAGTAGTTCAAGGCATGCATAGGATAAGTGGACCTCGTGGAGGTGGGAAAGTGTGATGGAGGGGGACTCGAAAGGAGACAGAGAAGGGAGAACCTCGCGGAGGAGAGAGAGGGGGAAAACTATGGGGGAGAGAGGGGGGACCACGCAGAGGTGGGAGAGTGTGATAGAGGGGGACTGTAGGGGAGGCAGAGAAGGGGGGACCTCGTGAAGGAGAGAGAGAGGGGGGAAGTGTGGGGAGATAGAGGGGGGACCACGCAGAGGTGGAGAGAGAGAGAGAGAGAGACCTCGCAAAGGTGGGACTTGGGAGAGAGAGGGGACCAGAGACGGGGGATCCAAAGAGGGGGACTGGCAAAGAGGGGGGGACTGGGGGGACGGGGACCAAAGAGAGAGGAAATGGCTGAGAGAGGAAAGGAGATGCGAGAGGAGAAGGGGGGAGGGCCCGGCGGGTGGAGGCAGCAACAGTGAAAGCAGGAGGGGGTGAGGGGTGACGACAGAGCTGAGAGAGGGGAGAAGAGGAAGCTCACCGTAGCTTTGCAGCGAGTGGAAGGAGCGGCAGAGACGGTTAAATACGGCGGCAGTGATGGCGAAAGGCGATGACAGTAGCTGGGCAAGCAACAGGGTTCGCCGACGGAGCAAAAGATTCCCGCGAAGGTGCGAAACCTAGCTGCCCTTCGAAGAGGAATCACGGAGGGAGGGCGGGAATGATGGGGGTTGTGGGGAGATTTTTAAACTGAAATCCGATTTTGGATTTAGTGGGTCTCAGAACCGAACCAGATTTTGGATCCAAGGGTAAGCGAACTAGGCGGCCGCCTCGGCGCCCAGACTGCCTAGTCGACCGATTGGTTTGCCTTTTCTTCAAATGATAAGGCGGGCCGACGCCTGGCCCCTTCAAACACGCCTGAATGTCTAGGCGGCACCTAGGCGACGCCTAGGCGGGCGCCTTGACTACTATGGGCTCCATTGATGCTTCGAGTGGAGGACAACGGGCTCAGGGAGACTGTGGTGCTGGTGTTGGGACGTTTCTTCCTTGGCCTTCCATACCAGAGCAGACAGACTTGCTGAGATCTCTGCAAGAGATGGCCACATCGACTCCTAGGAGTATTTGCTCCTTGAGGAGGAGGGAACAGACTGGACCAAGCTGGGGTGCTGGAGCCTTCCCCCCTCCCGATGATCATCATGGCAGAGAGGTCAACTTCGACATCGTCGACTGTGGATTTAGGGGTCCTGACTCCAGACGCTCTAGAGGTGCAGGGCCATTCTACCCTTGTGGTGTTCCAGCAACTTGTTGATAGGGTACTGGCGGCTAACTGCCCTGAGAAGGAGGGCAAGGAGAACTCGAGGTTTTAGGTGGTCGGAGATAGCACTGCTAGGCCATCCTGGCGGCTAGATATGAAGAGGAGCATGCTGAGGGAGGTAGAAGCCATGTGTACGGAGCAAGCTAAGATGGTGGCAGAGACGATGGGGATATCTTCTGTTGTTGCTGAGAAAGATATGAAGATGACCTATACAAAAATTTTAAGAAGATGGAGCACTAGCATTTGGCAAGTAGAAAGGGTTTGCAGCAGGAGGAGGAGGGAGCGTAAGAAGAGGGGGAGGAGAGGGAGACCATTGTTTTCCAATGAGGATTCTTTATTGGAATATCAAGGGGTTTAGGAGTGCGGAGAAAAGAAGGGTTGTGAAGGAGTTGGTGTACAGGTGTAAGATGGACGTCTTGTGCCTTCAAGAGACTAAATGGGATGGGGAGTTGAGCTCTATCATTAGAGAGATAGGGGGAGCTCGTTTGACCTGTGGGGCTGCTTCTACACTAGTAGGCAACTCGGGGGGAATTTTCATTTTGTGGAACCCATATGAGGTGATTGAGGTGCTAGAAGATAGGTTAGTGAGCAGATGGGCTATTTCGGCGCACTTCAAGGGAGTGAAGGATGGTTTTTCCTGGGACTTTACTGTGGTCTATGGAACCCAACAGGATAAAAGGCAGCTCTGGGAGGATCTTTTGCAGCTTCACAGGTCCTCGGGGAGGCCGTGGTGCCTAGGTGGTGATTGCAATGTAGTGGTTCATCAGGAAAAGAGGTCAGGCCCTTCGACGGAAGGTGGATGCATGGAGGACTTCTCCAATTTCATCCAGAAGGCAACGTTGGTGGATATAGGATGGTTGGATGTTTCTTCACTTGGCCCAACCTCAAAGCAGAGGCTATCTGCTCGAGGTTGGATAGGTTCTTGGTCTCAGTTCACTGGGAGGACTATTTTCCTCATGTTCAGGCAGAGGCTTTGACCAAGATGATCTCTGATCACAGGCCCATTCTTCTGAAGACATCTCGAGAGCAGAGTAGGAGGGATAATATCATATTTGAGCTGTTCTGGATACGGGAGGATGATTCCATGCAAGTGATGTCCGAGTCTTGGAGGGTGGTGCAAAGAGGTTCTTCAGCCATGTCGACGCTTGTGAGGAGATTGAAACATACGACTCAGGTGCTGAGGAGGTGGGGGGTAGGTAAGTCTCTGCTAGGAAAGAATGCCAAGCTTAAAATTTTACAGCAGACAGATGCTTTGAAGTTTGAACAGATTAAAGGAGGTAGGGCTACTTGATGATGAGGATAGGATGACTAGGGACTCTTTGAAGGCGCAGTTTAAGGACATCCTGTGCAAGGAGTAAATTTACTAGAAACAGAGGTCCAGAGACAGATGAATTAAAGAGGGAGACATGAATACAGCTTATTTCCATAGGATTGCTTCTGCCAGAAGGAGGGTCAATGCCAGGGTTGGTGAGGAGAATATCCCATAGGTGGAGGAAATTAGAGGGCAAGTAGCAGGCTTCTACTCTAGACTTTTCAAAGATGAAGACTGTTTTAGGCCTAAGCTTCAGAAGGGATAGTGTGTTTTTGGACCAACAATGCTCGGAGGAGGATGTTCGAAGGGCTGCTTTTGATTTGGCTGGGAACAAGGCACCAGGACCTGATGGCTTTCAAGTGGCTTTTTTTATAAAAAATGTTGGCATATTGTGAATGAGGACTTTGGCAACTGTGGTTGAATTCCAGAAAGGCAGGACTCATTTGAGAGGTATCAGTACGACACATATTGTGCTCTTCCTGAAGAACTCAGATTTCTGATTTCCGCCCTATTAGTCTGTTGAATGGATCTTATGAGATCATCTCCAAAGTGCTGGCCTCCAGATTGATCTCTGTGATGGATAGATCAGTGGCGCATGTCCAGGGTGCTTTTATTAAAAGAAGGCACTTTCTTGATACTTTTTGGTCTTCCATGAATACTTATTGCCTTAAAACAGCAAGGAGGGAGAGGTTTTTGCTGAAACTAGATTTTGAGAAGGCCTATGACAGGGGCCTTGTTTGTTTCATGTGCTGCATAGTGGTGGGACACCAGAGCTTTGGACCGGGCCGACAGGATCCAGGTGTACCGCAGACGGAGGCGATGTGCAGCGACGACGGCCTCCATTTGGCTTGACGACTTGCCGCCAGGCCACTAGTTTGTTCCTTTATTGAGTTTGAGCATTGTTGATGTAATAAGGCCCAAATGAGGCCCATTTGTCCTTTTTTTTATTTTCTGTGTATTTTCGGGTCCGATTTTGGACCTATTTTAGGCTTGGGGTTATTTTGGTCTTTGGGTGTTTAGTGAGGGCCATTAGGGCTCCATCACTATAAATAAAGTGTAATGGACTGTTGTGAAGGGTTAATGAATGATTTGAGACAGTTTGGTCAGCCGCCACTTCTGTCTCCTCCAGCGGGGTGGATTCCCCAGGGGTGGAATCCCCAGGCCCGTGTATTCTTCCTCCTGCCGCCCTCTCTCTCTCTCTCTCTGTTCGCTGTCTCCCTCCCCCACGCTGCTGTCCCGCATCATCTTTGGTATCAGAGCCGGTCGGTTTCGTTTCAGAAACCTGTCCGGTCTTCTCCCTTTCCCTGCGTGAAGCACTGAGCCGGCCACGGAGTCCCTGTTCGTTGATCAGCAGAGGAGGCCCCCGTGCCCACCCTTCGCGCCGCTTCCCCGGTGCTCAGGGGGGGGGGGGGGGGGGGGGCAGTCCGCCGCCTCCGCACCCACCTCTGCGGTCGCCGCGGTCACCGTGTCTGCCCCGGCACCCCGCGCCCACCTTCCACGTCCCCCACGCCCAGCACCGACGCTGCCCTCTCCGCGACCCCGCGCCTCCCGTCCACGTCTCCCACGGCACTCACCTGCAGGCCCGCGCCCCGCAACCGGCCGGCGCCCCGTCACCCTTCGGCCGTGCGAACCAGGCCCCGACACCGCTCCCTCCGCGGGCCAACCCGCGTGGCCTGCCCGACCGCGCCCCTCCCGCCTTGCTCGCGGCCTCCCCGCAGCCGCGGCGTCCTGCTCGCGGGCCCTGCTCGCCACCCCTGCTCGCGGCGCACTGCTAGGGCGATTGGAAAAGCCCAGACGCGAGCCCAAGCGCCCGCGTCCTCCTCTGTTTCGGGTTACCCTGTGGAAGGCTGCCGGCGCCTACCAGGGATCGGGTCCCCTTTTGGGCCCAAATACTGATCGCTGAAGGTTTAGCCGGCCCCAATCTGGCCGTCTAAAGGTCGCCTCTGTGCCGGCCTTCTCGCCGCTTCTCGTGAGCGGTCTGTCTGGCGGTAACAGTAGCGCCCTGACCGGTTGGTGTCGATGAACCAGAACGGTGCTCTGAACGTCCCTGAGAATCCTCCGGTGCTCGCCCACATTCCGGTTCTGCCGCACGAGGTATTTCAAGCCCGTCGTCCGCGTACGCCCCCACGCCAGCACCCCAAAAGACCGGTTGTCTCACCAACGACCGGACAAGACGTGGCGTCCGTACAGCGTTTACTTGCTGCGTTGAGGATCGAACCGGACCGGGACAGCGGACCTCGACCCCACGACAGCGAGTGTTCGACTTCGGCTTCGTGACTGCGACGTGTGTGTGGACACGTTATCGGTGGTACCTCGCTCTACAGCGAGTCGGTTAGCGTTTACAGTCCGCTCTCATCTCTTGTTCGTCTTGTATTTGGTTAAATTTGCCGCCGTGAATGTGCGATAGGAACATCTAGCCCGTTTAAATCTATTGCTGCGGAATTTTGTGAGTTAGTTTAACCATCTCTTGAGCATCGATCTGTTACATTCATCGTGGAATATCATTAATATCCGTGGAAAGTCTTTGATTGCTTGGAGAAAATTTTTTTTTTAGAATTGCGAAGTTGTCCGATCCTCGAATTTTGTAGCATCTGTTTAGGCGCACTCACTTTCCTGGACACGTGCACGATACGTAAATTGCTGCAATTCGATTAGTTCGCACTGCTGATCTCACTCGTGGTAGGTCGTCGTGTCGTAGTCGTCGTCGTAGGTTACAGGGTTTTGAGTCGCTTGCTTTTAAATTTCTATTAGTCAAAAAAAAAAAAATGTTGCGTCATCATTAGTTGTTGCATGTTAGTTGCGTCTCATGCCCACACGTAGTGGCACTGAATACCACACTTCAGTGCCGATGTCTGCACCACAACAAGCTATGTCGGGAAACCGTCTTCCCCCGCATGGCACTCATGCCAACCCTCCTGAAGACCTGAACCTGACTGAGTTGGTGTTACATCTTAGAGAGGACATCCGTGGGATGAGAGAGGAACTTGACGGTCTTAATGAGAGAGTCACTGGGTCGGACCGTACTGTGCAAGGTATGGTAGGTCGCATTGCGGCCTTGGAAGGGGTTAATCATGAGCCGAGGAGAGGTCAAGCCGACGAGAGACCCCAGCACCAGCGCCCCCTTACCCCTGCGGCCCCTCGGCACCCTCCGCCTAGGGCGGCCCCAGCTGGTGATGGACGTGGTTGGTACATTGACTATGACCTAGATAATTTTGAAGAGGAAATTGATGAGAACCCCAGGGTACCTGTCGCTCGTAGGTTTGGGAGGTATGGTAGGAGGCATGACCGGGAGTTTGATGAGGATGAGCGATGGGCATATCGGGATCGAGACCATGACATCCGGAATGCCCGCCTTGAGGCTCCCAGCTTTGACGGTTCTTTGGAGCCTCAGGATTACCTGGATTGGGAGGCTAGAATGAATAGCTATTTTGATTGGCTGGGAATGTCAGACCCTCGGCGAGTTTTCTTCGCCAAGACCATGTTAAGGGGTCGTGCTTTAACCTATTGGACCAACCTCGGGGAGCGCTTTGCTCAGAGGTTTCAGGTGCCGATTGACACTTGGGATGAGATGAAGGCCAGACTTCGTGAGAAATACGTCCCAGCGACGTACCGTCACCGCTTGATTGATAGATGGCAGAGCATCTCACAAGGCTCCAGGAAAGTGTCAGAGTATATTGATGAATTCGATGACCTGTTACTGAGGTGTGGAACCCGTGAGGAGGGTGCCGTGACCCTTTCTCGCTTCCGGAGGGGCTTGCGTCGAGCTTATCAACAAGAGCTCTTCCGTCAGCATGTGACCACTCTTGATCAAGCTTATCAGGTTGCGCGTGAAATGGAGCAATTTGAGCAAGAGTGGGAGTCTTCTCGAGCTAGGACTACCTATCAGCGCCCTCCAGATCAGAGAGCAGCCCCGGGGCCCACCCAGCGGGTCCCATCTACCCGGGGCCCGGAGGGCCAGCGCCCAGGAGACCCCTCCTCCTGCCTTACCTCCTCCCAGGCGTGATGATAGAGGGAAAGCGCCAATGAGGGAGACCACGCGTCCGGGCGATAAATCCAGCGACCGTTGTTATCGTTGTCAGGGGATAGGGCACCATGCGATTGATTGTCCCCATAGAGCCCTAGCTATTGGTAATGGCGAACCCTCCGAGCAGGAGCAGCCCCTTCTGGATGTGGATCATGAGGGTGATGACCTGGCCGATGAGTATGAGGGCGAGTTTGTGGGCGTCGGCGAACCCGCCGACTTGGTGGCGGCGCCCGAAGAAAATCGGCTAGGGGTGGTTCGATGTATCATAGCTCATCCCAAAGAGACTGAGGATTGGCGCCGTACGGCCATTTTACAGACCTACTGCCGTTTGGGTGGGAGAGTCTGTCGAGTCATCATTGATAGTGGGAGCTGCATCAATGCTATTTCCACTAGCACGGTTCCCATTTAGGTCTGGCGACTGAGGACCATCCTTGTCCCTATCAGGTCTCCTGGGTGGACACCACGTCGATTCCTGTTCGTCTGAGATGCCTCGTACCCATTCATCTCCAATCATATGAGGCTCAGATTTGGTGTGATGTCCTGCCTATGGAGGTCGGGAGTGTTATCCTTGGCCGGCCATGGATTTTTGATATGGATGCGGCTCTTTATGGGCGGTCCAATACATGTGTCTTCAAACATGGCGGTCACCGTATCACGATTCATCCCTCCCGCCCTCGTACTGTTCCCTCTCTGGAGCCCTCAGCTCCCACCTCCCCTTCTGTTGCAGCCGCCCCTCAGGTGGCTGCCCCTTCTGGCGACCCAAGCTCCTCTCAGCCGAGCACTAGTACTAGTGCCTTGGCACCCCATGCCGGGAAGCCCACTTCTGCTCGTGCCCCTAAGACGAGCACTCCGTCCTCTATGACGTTACAGTTGATCACCGCCCGAGAGTTCGAGCATGAGCTCTTTGATTATGACGTCATATATGCTCTGATGGTTAGGGAAGTTGATGATGAAGGTGTCGAAGACACACCTAGTGAGCAGCCTGAGGATGTTGCCAGTCTCCTCCAGGAGTTCTCGGATGTCTTCCCTAGTGATCTTCCTGAAGGTCTACCTCCGATGCGTGACATCCAGCACGCCATCGATCTGATCCCGGGCTCTTCTTTGCCCAACCTTCCCCATTATCGCATGAACCCACGAGCATGCTGAATTGCAGAGGCAAGTGGAAGAGTACCTGAGGCAGGGTCGTGTGAGAGAGAGTATGAGTCCTTGCGCCGTTCCCGCACTATTGGCTCCAAAAAAAGATGGGACTTGGAGAATGTGCGTGGATAGCCGTGCAATCAATCGCATTACAGTGAGGTATCGTTTTCCCATTCCCCGCCTGGATGACATGTTGGATATGATGGCGGGAGCCCTCTATTTTTCCAATCGATCTAAGGAGTGGTTACCACCAGGTGAGGATTCGGCCTGGTGATGAGTGGAAGACCGCCTTCAAAACGAAGGACGGACTCTATGAGTGGTTGGTCATGCCATTTGGTCTCTCCAACGCCCCGAGCACCTTTATGCGACTTATGAATCAGGTGTTGCGTCCATTCATCGGGGTGTTCCTCGTCGTATATTTTGATGACATCCTTATTTATAGCCGCACGAGGATTGACCATCTGGATCACCTGAGGCAGGTTTGCGCTACCTTGCGCCGTGAGAGCCTTTATGGAAACCTCAAGAAGTGCGCTTTCGTGACTTCTCAGTTACTTTCTTGGGGTTTATTGTCTCTGGTATGGGTGTTTCTGCTGACCCGATAAGGTCAAGGCGATTGTGGAGTGGCCAGAACCGCAGAACCTTCATGAAGTTCGTAGTTTCCACGGTCTTGCCACCTTCTACCGTCGATTTATTAGAGGGTTCAGCACCATCACGGCTCCCATTACTGACTGCATGCGAAAGGGAACCTTTGCCTGGACTAAGGCAGCTGCTTCCGCCTTTCGCGATCTTAAGGAGCTTATGACCCAAGCACCTGTGCTTAGATTGCCGGATTTTTCTAAGGTGTTTGAGGTAGTTTGTGATGCCTCTGGTGTTGGCATAGGTGGGGTACTGAGCCAGGAGACACCCCGTCGCTTTCTTCAGTGAGAAGTTAAGCGATGCCAAATTAAAGTATTCCACCTACGACAAAGAATTCTATGCGGTAGTCCAGGCCCTGAGGTACTGGAGGCACTACCTTCTTCCTCACGAGTTCGTGCTGTTTTCGGACCACGAGGCTCTGCGATTTCTCCACGCCCAAAAGAAACTTAACCCACGGCATAGTCGTTGGGTGGAGTATCTTCAGGCCTACACATTTGTCCTCAAACATAAGGCTGGGGTGGAGAATCGAGTGGCTGATGCGCTGAGTCGTCGCGCCTCTTTGCTGGTAGTCGTCTCTTCGGAAGTCACGGGATTTGAGAGATTACGAGATGACTACCCTAGCTGCCCGGATTTCGGTCCCATCCTCTCTTCCCTCCAATCTGGCCCCTCCCAGTTATATAATGACTTCGTCCTTCAGGCGGGTATCTTTTTCGGGAACATAAGCTTTGCATTCCCCGTACCTCTGTGCGTGATTTTCTTGTTTGGGAAGTGCATGCAGGAGGTTTGGCTGGACACTTCGGTCGCAATAAGACCATTGAGCTAGTGGAGTACCGGTTCTATTGGCCTAGTTTAAAACGTGATGTGGCCCGAATTGTGGCCCATGTCGCACATGTGCTTTGGCCAAGCAACGAAAGCAGAACACCGGTCTCTATACTCCTCTACCTGTGCCCGACCGTTCGTGGCAGGACGTGAGTATGGATTTTGTCTTGGGATTGCCACGCACGGTCCGCCGGCATGACTCCATCATGGTGGTGGTGGACAGGTTCTCCAAAATGGCCCATTTCATTCCTTGTGCCAAGACATCCGATGCTTCTAAGGTGGCCCGTCTTTTCCTTTCTGAGGTCGTACGCCTCCGCAGGCTTCCCAAATCCATCGTGTCGGACAGGGATGTGCGATTCGTTAGCTATTTTTGGAAGACCCTGTGGCACCTCTTGGGCACTAAGCTCAATTTTCTACCGCCTACCACCCTCAGACAGATGGCCAAACTGAAGTGGTCAACATAGGAGTCTAGGGGATTTGTTGCGTTGTCTAGTTGGTGAGAATGCTCGGAATTGGGATTTAGTCTTACCTCAAGCTGAATTTGCCTACAACAACTCGGTCAAAGGTCCACTGGCATGAGTCCTTTCGAGATTGTCATGGGTATAAGCCTAGGAGTCCTGTAGACCTTGTTCCCATGTCTCACCAGGCCCGAGTCTCTGAGTCTGCACAGTCGTTAGCTGAGCACATTAGAGGTCTACATGATAGCATCCGTCGCCACATCGAGATCAGCAATGAGAACTATAGGGCAGCAGCTAATTTACATCGGCGTTTCCACGATTTCCATGAGGGTGATTACGTCATGATCAGGGTCAGACCTGAACGGTTTCCCTCAGGGACCGTGAAGAAGCTACAATCTCGGGGAGCGGGACCCTTTAAAGTTCTAAAACGAATTGGATCCAACGCATATGTCATTGATCTACCGCCAGACTATGGAATGAGTTCCACTTTTAATGTTTCAGATCTGGTAGCCTATAGAGATCCCGCAGTAATTCCTAGTGATCCATTCGAGCCATCTCCTCCCCTTGTGAGTGATCCCACCCCAGAGTGTCCACCGCCGGCCATGACCCCTACACGGCGTGAGCAGGTTGACCAAATACTTGATGAGCAGGTAGTCACAACCCAGAGCGGCGACTGTCAGCGCTACCTGGTTCGCTGGAAGGGTCGACCTCCCACCGATGACGCGTGGATCACCCGCACTGAGCTACAGCAGCTGGACCCTGACCTTCTGGAGCGTCTCCAGAGCCGTCAGGACCCTTACTCGACGGGGTCGAGTTCTTCTCAGGCGGGGGGTATTGGTGGGGACACCAGAGCTTTGGACCGGCCGACAGGATCCAGGTGTACCGCAGACGGAGGCGACGTGCAGCGACGACGCCTCCATTTGGCTTGACGACTTGCCGCCAGGCCACTAGTTTGTTCCTTTATTGAGTTTGAGCATTTAGTTGATGTAATAAGGCCCAAATGAGGCCCATTTGTCCTTTTTTTTATTTTCTGTGTATTTTCGGATCCGATTTTGGACCTATTTTAGGCTTGGGGTTATTTTGGTCTTTGGGTGTTTAGTGAGGGCCATTAAGGTCCATCACTATAAATAAAGTGTAATGGACTGTTTGAAGGGTTAATGAATGATTTGAGACAGTTTGGTCAGCCGCCACTTCTGTCTCCTCCAGCGGGGTGGATTCCCCAGGGGTGGAATCCCCAGGCCCGTGTATTCTTCCTCCTGCCGCCCTCTCTCTCTCTCTCTCTGTTCGCTGTCTCCCTCCCCATGCTGCTGTCCCGCATCACATAGGATGGGCTTCAGTGAGAGATGGATAGGGTGGATCAGGGAATGTGTTCCCTCGGCCTTTTTTTGTTGTACTCATTAATGGCAAGCCGTCAATATGATTCCATGGTGGTCATGGCCTCAGACTAGGAGATCCTCTCTCCCTTTTGCTTTTTGTCCTTGTGGCTAATGTTTTGAGCAGGATTTGGTTGAGAGCGGAGACGACTGGTATTCTGACAGGGGTGCAGGGAGTGAGAGGTGGCAAGACTATTTCTCACTTACAGTATGCTGATGATACCATTTTATTTCTAGTCGAGGGACACCACATGCCGCTTATGGTGAGATTTCTCCTTGAGCTACTTGAGGAGACTACAGGTTGAAAGTTAATTTTGATAAAAGTCTTTTGATCGGGGTGAACATTGAGGAGAACATGATGTGGAGGGCGGCTGCTATTTTGGGTGCAAGAGGCGTAACTTCCCGATTTCTTACTTGGGTCTTCTGCTATCTCCAAGCATGATAAGATCCTATGATTGGCTTCCTTTTGTTCATAGATTTGAGACTAGATTGGCAGCTTGGAAGGCCAAGACTTTATCCTATGGAGGTCGTTTGGCATAGTGTTCTTTGGTTCTGGATAGCCTCCCGACGTATTTTCTTTCTATGTTCAGGATTCCAAAGATGGTGGCAAAAAAAATAAAAGGCATACAGTGTAGGTTCTTTTGGCATGGTAGCAATGACAAGTGTGGGGGTTGGCATGATATTACCTGGGACAGAGTCACCAAGAGCAAATAGTAGGGTGGTTTGGGGTTAAAGAATATCAGAGATTTCAACTTGGCTCTTCTTGCAAAATGGCTATGGAGATTAGGGACTGGTGAGTTGGTTTATGGAGCACTCTCATTTCTCAGAGATATTTTGTGAGCTCTAGAGTTTGGGACTTATCTCCCTCCCCAACATCCAGTACCTCCCCTTTGTGGTGGGACATATCCTCTTCTAAGAATATTATCCTCTCGGGTGTCAAAGTTTCTTTGGGGAAAGGGCATATGGCATTGTTTTAGAAAGATAGATAATGTGGTGATTTTCCACTCTATTAAACTTTCCCAGACCTTTTCCAGGTGGCGGTGGCTCCATTCATTCCAGTTGCTTACGTGTTCAACCCTTCACTACCAGGGAGAGTGTGGGCACCTATTTTTAGGAGAAGTCTGAGGCAAAATAGAAATTTCTCAACTTGAGGACTTGTTGTCTCTTTTGACCTCTTACTCCTTCACCGAGTGTGCGGATAGATGGACATGGCACTGGGAGAAGGGAGGCACTTTCTCGGTGAAGTATGCTTACAAGGTTATTTCGGATGGTGGGCTACGGCATGATCTTCACACTCAGGTTTGGAGGCCTTGGAGTTTGCTCAAGGTCAAGGTTCTCATTTGGAGAATCTCACTTGGGCGATTCCCTACGAGGGATAGACTCATTCGCTTCCTCCCAGATATCCAGTCTTTTTGTGTTCTCTATAGGATAGATGAAGAGACCATTGATCATCCTTTTGTCAGTTCTCCTATGCTCAGATGGTGTGGGAGGCGGTGGTGGCCTCTACTTAAGGAACTATCCTGCAGGAAGGTGAGGTTCGTAGCATCATGTATAAATGGAAAAGACAATGGCTGATCAAAGGTGACACAATATTTGGTGGTGATCCTTCCCGCCACATTGCGGACGATTTGGGGAGAGAAACAACAGCATCTTTCTAGGAAGCACGAGATGCTGAGTATCTTTTTCAAGTTATTTGTGGCAAAGTGAAGGAATGGGCGTCATTGCTTTGTAATGTGAATCAATCTAATTCTAGTCTTTTTGCTTTGTTGGAAGGATAGAGGGTGGCCATCCTTTTGCTGTTTGGATGGCTTTGTATAGGCAGGCTGAGTGGTTTTTTGCAAGGTTTGCCGGATCGGAATCGGGAGGCGAATCGGATTTTTCTTGATCCGATTCGATTCCCCCCAAATCGATCCGAATCGGATCGATTCTCATGGGTATAATATATATTATATATAATATATCATATATAATGATATTTATATTGTATAATATATTTACATATGATATAATAATATTATATATATGAGGCGAATCGGACCGAATCGATGGAATCGAGAATCGGGTTTTCCATGATTCACCCCGATTCGGGAGAATCGGGCCGATCCGATTCGATCTGCCAAACCATGTTTTTGGGCCTTTTGTGCCTATATTTGTAAATTATCTCTCATTTTAATTTATATACTAGTGGTACAATCCACTTTTCAAAAAGAAAGGCAAGGGCATTAATGGGGAAAAAGTTGGCTTTAAGTGTGTGAAATGGGGATAGAAAAAGTGGGGGTAACTCATTCCAGGGGACATTCAATTTTGATAATATTTTATTAACTTAAGTTAGATTAGTATATAATATAAGTTAGAAAGGCAAGGGCATTAATGGGGAAAAACTTACCTTGAAGTGTGTGAAATGGGGATAAAAAAGGTGGGAGTAACTCATTCCAAGGGTCCTTCTGGAATGAGTTATCCCCATTTTCAGGGTTATCCCTATTCCCCTTAACATCCCTTATTCCCATGAACAATAAGCATACAAAATAGAGAATAGGGATAAACTATCCCTATCCTCACTTTATTCCCATACCAAATAGGCACTTACTGGATTGGTACAGTTCCATTGGAATGGCTAATCTGGCTGGTTCAATCTTGATCTGGTTCGGACATACCTGATTTGCATGTCTGATCCAACTCAAATCTGTTGTTCACAATGGAAGTATTCACTATTGCCCATTTGGCACAATCTCATGTCCTCCTTTCCTAATAAGATGATGTGGCATTTCTTTAGTTTTAAGAATTCAAAAGCTTCAGGTGCTAATCATGAGATCATGTATCTGACTTTGCAAAAGGTTATGCCAAGTGGATAAGAGTATAGAAAATTTGCAGGAAAAAAGGTGATAGGGAATCTATGCAACATGCTAGCTAACTAAACTAAAGCATGCTAGACAAAGAAGTACAAGTTTAGAAACTTTACCTCCAGGCTGCTTGACAAGGAATTGAAACATATCCAATAATCCAAGTTCCTCTGGTATGGTAGTGGTTGCAAACTGCAAGTGAGAGCCTATTCATCTTGATTCACTGTTGCATCTTCAGAGCTGGTCAGCCCCTCCATCAAGGAAATGTAGGTGCTATCATTTGGACTGATACCCTTGCTCACCATTTCTTTGAGAAGCTCCTCAGCAAGGTCACCTTCCCCATTTTTACAAAGCCCTTGTATGAGAGCATTATATGTGAGAAGTGTTGGATTGAAACCCCTGGTTAACATTTCATCATGAACACGAAAAGCATCTTTCACATCACCCTTCCTACTATGTCCGCTGATCAGAGTATTATAACTGATATGATCAGGCTCTATCCCCTTACTTCTCATCTCGTCTAGAAGCTTCCGGGCCTCCTCAACTTTCCCCAACAAGCAGAGACCCCTCATTAAAGAATTGTAAGTGACATCATCAGGAGCAACCCCCATTTCTTCCATCTCCTTCAAGAGTGTAAATGCTCTCTCCACTTTCCCACTACCACAATATCCATCAATTAAAGCATTGATCATGACAACATCCGGGGACAAACCCTTCTCAACAGCCCTCTGGAACAACCTATCAGCCTCGCCCACTCTGTTTTTCTTGCAAAGAACATGAATCAACGAAGTGTATGTGACTGTGGTGGGTTTAATGCCTTTAGTAGGCATTTCTTCAAACAGCTCAAATGCCTTATTTATATTTCCCATTCGGCAATGGCCATTGATCAAGATATTGTATGTTATGGCATCTGGGTCCTTCTGCTTCTTCTTCATCTCTTCCATCAACTTATCAGCCTCTATATGTCTCCCCTCTATAAACAGTGCATGCACTAGCATATTGTACGTGCCAACAGAGGATTCAATGCCATTCTCCACCATTTTATTCTTGTAAGCAAATGCGGTCTCCAACTTGCCCTTACTACAATAACCATCTATTAGTGCATTGTACGTGATGACACTAGGGGCCAACCCATTCTCCTCCATCTGCACAAACATGTTTGTTGCTTCCTCGAGCCTCCCTCGCTTACATAAACCTGATATGAGTATACCGAAAGTGTAAGAATCAGGCTTGATCCCCTTACTCTTCATCACATCCAACATTTCGAGGCCAATATCGACCCTTCCCCTCACACAATGCCCATGAATTATTGTGTTGTAAGTTACAACAGTTGGCTTAGAACCAAAGGACTCCATCAGCTGGAGGAAGGCTTTCGCTTTCTTCAGCTTCCCTTCCTTGCAGAGCACATTGATCATAATGTTAAACGTAGTTGTGTTCGATTGGATCTTCATCCTAAACATTTCGGCATACAGGTGCCAGGCACCCCCCAATTTGTCCATCTTCAAGAATATACTTAGCAAACCATTGCAAGTTTCAATCTTTGGAATAACGCCTCTCTCCTTCATGAAGTAGAACACCTCGAAGCCCTCCTCAGGCCTCCCCAGCTCCCAGAAAGCCTTTATGAGGAGATCGAAGACCAG
Organism: Colocasia esculenta; assembly: GCA_014218235.1. Taxonomy (NCBI): domain Eukaryota; kingdom Viridiplantae; phylum Streptophyta; class Magnoliopsida; order Alismatales; family Araceae; genus Colocasia; species Colocasia esculenta. Next base: position 92,066,568 of record CM024766.1, on the reverse strand, counting down.
AAGCGACTTGGGCGAGGTCCCCGACGGCCTCGACAGTTCCATTGCGGCAGAGTAGAGCGACTCAAACAGGTCGTGGCCGCGTTGGAACTGGACGCTGGAGACTGCCTTCTTGAGGATGTCAAGAGCATGAGGCGCAGGCCCGACCGCCGCGAGCTGGGCAACGGTGGCGGAGAGGGAGGGAAGGTCGAGGCGGGGGAAGCCGAGGCGGTCTAGGAAAGGCGATATGAGGCTGGGGCGAGGCCGGAGCCTGCGAACGACAGCGGCGATGAGCGGTGGGGTGAGCGCGGGGAGGAGGAGATCCAGGGCGTCCCATCGGGAGCTGAGGACGTGTTCGACGACGGCATCCTCTATGCCGGGCGGCGGCGGCGGCGGCCGCGAGTGCGGTCCGCTGGTTGGGAAATCGATGCCGGCGACAGCCGCCGAGTGCGAGAGCCTCGTGGGGAAGAGAGGGCGAGAAAAAAGCGCGGAGAAGCCTAAGCAATTCCTCATAGTTCTGGTCCGACGAGAGACAAGTAGAGGAAGGAGGGTTCAAGGGCAGGGTTTTCAGCAAGGAGATGGCACTCTACAAGTAAACTTAATTGTTCGCGTTAATTCTATTTTTTGTTAGAGAAATGCATGTTAGCTGGGCCAATAAAATTTAGTTAAGAGTCAAGTACCAAGTACTATATAAATTACTTATCAAGTAATATCATTAATTAATAGTCTTATCAGATTTTTTCTCTCTCTCTTCCCAACTAATAAAATCATTTGACAAATAATTCATATGGGACTAGAGATACTGGACTTAACTCGTAACAAGTATTTCTCTTTTTTTTTTAATATTAGCATGAAAATTTTAGTCCAAGTTTAAAAAAGAGAAAATTAATTAAAAATCTTTGGCAGAGAAAATGACTTATTTCCTAATCACTCTCGTAATACTAAAAGTTGTAGGATCCTTACTTTTTCGTGTAATTTAATTTATAATCTCTATTTTAATTTTTCAACATTTATGAGTTTCAAAAGATGATTTTTATCTTTTTTGGCACTGATTTTGTAAATGTAACATGTCACTTATAGCATATTTTTTACATCACTTACAATAAATGTTATTGTCTATTACTAGTGGCAGATCTAGAATTTTTTTTCCAATAAGGTCACCTGGAGAGAGATCATGGGTCTTATTAGGTCATTCCAAAAATTTAGTGCAGTCACTCAAGAGATCTAACCCTAAAAATTTTCAAATGAAATGGGTTTCCCCTAAAGAAACTTAAGAATCCAATGGGCCACAGAACCCTACTAATATGAGATGGGTTTGCCCCTTCTTGTTACAGTAAACATTACATTCTATTGTAGTAAATATTATTTTCTATTACAGTAATCTTTTCTTTTACCGTAAATATTGAGTGTCTTTTACATTATATGTTAAATTCCGTTATAGTAAATGTTGTTTCCTATTATAGTAAATCTCATCATGTTATAGCAAATATTATTCTTTATTATAATAATCTTTTCTTTTACAGTAAATATTGAGTGTCTTTTACAATATACGTTAAGTCCCATTACAGTAAACAATATTCCTTGTTAGAGTAATCTTCTCATGTTACAATAAAGAACACCACCTAATATGTTTTTGCACTTACAATATATTTTTTACATCACTTATAGTAAGTCTTGATATCACATACATAAAACATATATAACATTGAATGTTGTAATCATCAACAAATATTATAAGATAGGTGATATTATTTATCGTAACATGAAAAGATTATTGTAACAAGGAATAACGTTCGCTGTAATGAGATATGATGTTTACTGTAACAGACACTCAATGTTTACTGTAAAGGAAAGATTACTATAAAGAGAATAACATTTAGTGTAATGAGATTTGACGTTTCCTATAATAAGTTGTAATATCCCAATAATTTAAAAATAAAATAAATAATAATAATAATAAATAAAAATAATATGTTGGATCGAAAATAGAAGTTAAAAGAAATGGAATAACAAGAATACTAATCGACAATACCCATAAATCCCTAATTAAAATAGGGGCAGTCTCCATAAATTAAAACTCAATAAGCTAAAAATAAGTTATGGGTTTTACTTATAGTCCATGAGATAGTTATTTGGCAAAAAATGAGAGTCCAATTGACGGATTACAGACAAATAGGTCAAAATTCATAACTAAATTATTAGGAAATAAAAAAGGGACAAGTAATCACTAATATGACTCATATATATCTAGAAAAAAGTCCTAACCCTACCCTAACTTGCTAGCCACGAAATTGAGTCTCACCCCTACCCAATAGAGAGATAAATGCTAGGAAAAGGCTAGATAAATATGGATATTCAGAGTTGGAGGAAGAGTTAAAGTGTACAAGGACTCTTCAACCCTAAACCTACAAATACACCCTAATCTTGTCCATGGCCGACCCTATTGATCTCCTAGGACTTGAAGGACATGGAAGGGAGGCTTTTGGATGAGGAATTCGTGAAGAAGGAGGCTTGGAAGGGAGCTTCCTCGTGTTCTTGCCCTAGGATCTTAAAGCGCTCAAAGGTAGACAATCTCTCAAGTAAAACTTAATTAATCCCGTCCATAGATAGTCCATGATTCCAACAACGAAAGCCTCATGTTTTTCCCAATTTCTATCATGCCGTTTATGAGTATTTCTTACCCAAAGTTCTATTGAGGACATATAACCGACCCATCATGTTCTCTTTAAATCCTTGTTTATACTTGATCTCGTGTCCTGAAACTTTTACTGTACATGTCCCTAGATGTCACGAACCTGTTGACATATTTTCCCCAATTTTATCAAGTACTATTTTCGAATTTATCATCACTGTGTCATGTTTGTGGTTCATCGTGAAAGATCATGTTCATAATATGCTAATACCATGTCAATAATCCAATTAATCTTTACTGTCTGTACTCCTGTAAGTCCAGATTCGTTTAAAACTAGTTTCATGATTTTACATAAAGTATCCGTTTTGATTTCAATTTTTAAAAGCATCTGTGTCAAAACCCTTGGAAGCTTGGACTGCAATCCAAGGAGTTTGATTTTCTTTTTGGCTCGGGAAGGAACCCTAAGAATGCGATGGCCCGATAGGTCGCATTCTCAACAGGGTCACGACAAGGTATCCCGTCGCGTTCTTAACGTGACAAGACCCTGCGTTGCGTTCTGTTTGTCTATCCCAGGGAAGCCCGTCGTGTTCCTTTAAAGCCCCTATTGCAACATAAACAGACCCCGTTGCGTTCCTTTAAAGGGTACATCGCTGTAACGTCGTGACTATTTGGATCGTAGTTTAATGGGTTTGTTGGCCAATGTGTGGCCTATTGGCAGTGTTGGTGTTGTTTTAGCAGGTTGTAAGGGGTTGAGGGTCAGAAATCCTAGCCCAATACACCTCTGGTTCTCTTCTTGAGAACGTGACCAACATAGGAGTCGCGTTTTGGAAATGCGACCACCTGCTACGTTGCGATTTTGATGCCGCTTTTCCGAGGGCACGGCTGCATGCGCGCCACGTGGTGCATGTAGAGACGTCGCGGTTTAAATGCGATGGCGAGGTACATCGCAATTTAAACGCGACGACACGCTATGTCGCAATTTTGAGTGTTATGTTCTGTTGGACGAACCCTGGCCAAATAGTGCAGGAAACAATGTTCGGCCGAGGGAGAAGTTGTCGTGGGGTTTTCGGAGGATTCGGAGTTTGTGGCGTGCGATTTGGCATGCTACCGTCACGAGGAGGTTGTTCGGAGCACGAGAAACACCAGGGCAATGCTATTCATCGCATTCTTCGTATTGGCAGGGGAATTTTTCTCGTTTTGGATTGTATGGATCAAGTTTGAGGTTTTTAATGCATGTAATTGGTTATAGTCAATAGCAAGCATGGGTAGGTAGCTATGTGAATGCATATATTTTGATTTTATAACTGTACATGATGGTTTGTGAGGTTTCCGGAGGAGATGCTCGGGTCGGGAGCTTCGGCTTGAAAGGCGACGGACCCAGTCATCACGTTTTGAACGCGACAACATGCACTGTCATGATTCACCCTTTTAAATGTGTCGTCTGTGTACGTCGCGATTTGAAAGATGACCACCCGACCTGTCGCGTTCTTGCTCCCGAGGGCTGTAAGCCTGTTTCACGTTATACGGTGGTTATGTGTTATTATTTAATGTATTTTGAACATGTAAGTGGTGCATTGACACGTGTCGTGATTGAGAATGCCAAGTTTTCATGATTTGTGTGTACATGGTAAGTTGGGTAGTACGACGCCTTCCGTGGTTACCTCTTGAGTCGGGTACCCCAAGTTCTCTGTGAGCCAGGCACGTTGTGCTCGAGGTTTGTCTCGGTACGATGTGTGTACCGTCGAGGTCAATGTCATCTTCCTGGACACCCTCACTCCTTTGTTTGAGTTGTACGTCTAGCTAAGGGAAAGACGACAGTGGGACAACGACTAGTGTGTTGTGGTTGTGTTTGGTTGCTTGTAGCGCGCTCTTGGTTGGAGGACGGACACTAGTAGACGTACTGGTCCCTAGCTAGTCCTGTTTTCTAGTACCTCACTTTAGGGAGCTCGGGTCGGAGTCCCTAAAGGTGTTAGGCATGGGTCTGCAGTTGTGTGGTCTGCAGGTGTGGTGTTAGTTGGCCTCTATTGTTCATTGGCTTTGTTGAGGTGGAGCGGCAGCTAGACCTTTCGTTCGTAGTTGCGAGGCTAAGAGGTAGACCTGTGTGGTTTGTCCGGGTCAGTAGCTGGTGTCGCGAACCAGTCTTCGTGTAGTAACCTTGATTTTTAAATCCAAATAAAATAAAAATTTTAATTTAATAAATAAGTTAAATACATTTAATTGGAATAAAGAGAGAATAAATGGAATAAAAGGAAATTAAAGCAATACCCATTAAACTAAATTGGAAATGGGTTGTATTAATGGTCCTAACATGGAGTGTTGGGCCCAATTGAGAGGAGCCCATCATGAGATAGGAATTAAATTAGTGAAATTTGCATTAAAAATAAATGTTAAATAGTACAGGGTTAAAGTAAATACTAATAACCCATATTTATCCAAATGAGGAGCCCTTATCCCATCCTAACCCTTTGGCCACGAATTTAACTCTCTTCCCAACCCCATTTGGTAGATAAATGAAGGAAAATAGGAGATAATTACTAATTTTCGGAGTTTGAAGAAGAGAGAAGAGTTTGAAGATGGTTAGGACTCTATTAGCAAACAAAACACCCAAATCTCGGCCCTATCACCCCCTAGATCGTTGTTGGAGTTCTGGAGGACGAATGAGAAGGCTGTGGACGAAGGAGCAAGGGAGAAGAAGGCTTGGAGTAAGGAGGGTTTTTCTATTTTCGTCACCAAACTAGGGTTTTCTTTACTTCAACGAAAGGTAGGCAATCTCTCAAGCTTAATTCGTGTAAAAATTACCCTAGATAGTCTTCATGATCCTCTTCAAAAGCCCTCTCGTTTCACTATTTTTCGTTCTTCCATGAGGGAGAATTTATTTTGTGAAACCCTGTTATTCTCGTGCACCTGAACCTACTTTAATGTCTTCAATCCATGCATGTACATGATCCCATGCCATGCGAATATTCTCATAAATACTACTTGCTCTTAGCTTTCAAACGCCCCTATTTGCCCCAATTTTATGTTATATCTGACCCCAATTAAATCATTTTTCCATGACTGCGCCTATTTAGGGCATTGAAATGTAACTTGCTTAAAGCATGTCTCAATCATGTCTATTTTCTAATTCGTTATGTTTAGTGGTAGATCTACATGTTCAGATTCGTTTAAAATTGATTTCATCATTTTTGAAGCCATCTGTGATTTTATACGTATTTTAGATCAGCTCTGTGTCATGTTATGGAAGGGATGGAACCCACCCGAAAAGGGGAAAGTCCTCTTGTTGGACTCGGGACACCTTCTGATATCGCGACGGCCCGACTCGCCGCGTTATCAAAAGGGTCGTGACAAGGGGGTCTGTCGCGTTCTTAACGCGACGGGCCGACATGTCGCGACATGCCCCGGTTCAACCCCAGAGGCCGGTTCAACAGAACGTGACCGAGTCTGGCGTCGCGACCTGAACGCGCCAGCCCCTAGCGTCGCGACTTGAACGCGCCAGCCCTGGGCGTCGCGACAACCTTAACACGACACCCCTGTGCATCGCGACCTGACTGTTGCGACCAGAACCCTGATTTTACCATTATAACCCTACCATTTTGTCATATAAACCTTGTTTACCCTTAATTAAGTTCTGACATGAGTAATTCGACTTATTAATTAATAATGGGCAATATTACATGAAATTAATTAATTTGAAAACTATATGCACAACCATACATGCTCTCTTGATTTCTTACACTTGCACACACTTAACAATCATGTCTGCCATTAAACCTTATTAAATTACACAATAATGTATCTGGTAATTTAGCGAAATAAATTACTAAATTCTCTATTTAAAATAATTACACTTGTCTTCATTTTACTTGCGCGTTTTGTACACTGTTACCGTTTCCCTCGGCCTTCGAGCACTCGAGGCACGACGGACCCTAGTTTTCTACACACTCTTTTGGCATGGACCACCTCTCCGTTGGGAAGACTCCTGACTAGACCAGAGAATCCTTGTCAAGGCCTTCGTAAAGTCTTCTTGGCTTTGGCGCACGTCCTTACTGACGAGCTGGTTATACCCTTAAAATCCGTTACACCCCTAGGGATCAGTATGATCCAAATGGCCTTAGTGTTTCCTTCTTACCTCGTGATCACGCCGAACCATCTAAACATGTGTTCATAGCACGGCTAGTGGGCGGTGTTGACTTCTACCAGACTGCCGGTACCCGACCTGGTGTTGTACAACTGTTACTATCATGTTTTAACGTTGTTTTACGACTATACCTCTATCTCATCTACTATCTCGTTACTCTCATCTGTTCACTTTCACTCTGAACTCTCATCTAGTTCGTCTATTACTCTCATCTCTTCTTGGTTCTCTATTTGGCCATACAATTGATTGTCTAAGATAACAAACATGACTATGCTAGGCAACATTATAAGGGCCCGATCTGGTCCTTGGAAGGAGCACCTGAAAGGCTATAACTCGCGGGGGTCTAATGATCTGGGTGATGGCATACACCTAATGCATGACACGCAAGATTTAATCTATGACAATCAATCAATCATTTGTTTGTTACTTGAACTCAGGGTTGAAAGAATACCGACCCATACTTGCTATCGTGACCAGTTCACTTGTTATCGTGACTAGTTTACTTGCTATCTCGTGATATGGCCAATTCTTGTGATGTTATACTCTCGTGATTGTGCTATTACTTCATGTTGTCTTGTTACGTCGTTCTCTTGACTATACATGACTACTTGTCCTAGTATCCTGCCTGATAAAGACATTAAACACTTAAAGCATGTTTGTTCTCATGAGATATTAAGTCCTACTGGGCGTTATTCGCTCATCCTGCATATCTATTTCATGTGTTTCAGGTGAGTCGGATGGTGACCACACTCACGAGGAGGGGAACGAGGACGATGTCCAAGAGTGACCCGTTTCAGCAACCACTTGCATAGTAGATAGTTAGTATAGTTATGAGTCATTTAGTCAGTATGTATTAGTTTGAATTCGAATAAAGTACTCTGGGCCCTAGTCATGGCTCTAATTAGTGATGTAATAAATAGTTTGATGGATTATTAATGAAATTGGAGTTATTTGATATTATTCCCTTTTGTGCAATGGTTTGTCATTTATTTCTCACTCTGTACTATTTAATAACTGTAATTCCACTCCGATATTCCGCGTCGGGACGTTACACTTTGTGACTTGTGTTTGGCATTACCCTTCTTTAGCCCGTACTCATGTGCATGGTTTGCCATTTATTTATGGAAGTGTAATCCATGTTATTAGCGTAGAATTGTTTATTTAATTACAGTTGTAGCTCCATGCTTAGATAATTCTATTAATTGTTTAAATAGATACTTTACTCATGTTTCTCATATATGTGGTATTATTTCAGCTATTGAGGGAGTTTCCCTACTGAGCTAGTGTAGCAACTCTAAATTTTCAAATTTGATAAATCAATTAAATTAACAAGAAAATGTGAATAATTAAAACTCATTTAGTAAAAACAAGTGATGGGTTGCCCTAAATGGTCCATACATGAATTAATGGGCCCAAAAGCTGAAGCCCAATGCTTGATGAGAGTTATTTAAGCCTAAATTCATACCTAAATTATTAATATATTAAAAAGGGTTAAGATAATCACCGTTTTAACTCATAATTATCTTTAAAAGGAGTCCTAGTCCTATCCTAACGCTTTGGCCACGGATCTAGAGCCCACCCTTAGTCAAATGGAAGGATAAATGCTAGGAAAGGGAAATAAATATAGGAAATTCAGAGTTGGATGAGGGGGAAGAGTTTTAAGTGTTTAGGAGACATATAAAACATACAAATACTCTTCTATTTCGTACCTAGCCAACCCTAGAGACCTACTAGAGCTTGGAGGACGAGGAAGAGGAGCTCTTAGACTAGGAGATCAAGGAGAAGGAAGGCTAGAAGGAGGGATCTTCATGGTTCTTCACATCTCTTGCCCTAGGAACTAAAGCGCTCAAAAGTAGGCAATCTGTCAAGTAAAAAAAAAAAAAAATTAAATTCAACCCTAGATAGACCATGATCCAAGCATCAAAAGCCCCTTGTTTTCCCCAATTTTTATCATGTCAATCATGAGCGTGCTCGAAGTGCTGTCAAGAACATGTACCTGACTTGACTTGTTCACCCTAAATCCATGTTCATACTTGATCTCGTGTCATGAAACTCTTACTGTACATACTACTTGATGTCAGGAATCCAATGACACCATTTTCCCCAATTTCTATCATGTACCGTTCTCCAATTAAATCGTTTTCCATCATTGTGTTAGATTTTAAGTGCATCGTAAAGAACCTATTAATAGCATGATTATACCCTGTCTAAAATCTAATTACTCTTTACTGTCTGTACCTCTACATGTCTAGTTTCATTTAAAATTGATTTTGTAATTTTTCACCAAGTATATGAATTTTTGAAGTGCATTGTGTCCAGCCCTTGACTGCATGGACTGTAGCCCAAGGAGACATGTGCAAGTTCCTGAGCTCGGGCCGAGACCCTAAGAACGCGACGACCCGATAGGTCACGTTTTTAATCGGGTCGCGACAAGGTATCACGTCACGTTCTTAACGTGACGGGACCCTGCGTCGCGATCTTCTGATCATGACGGCCTCGACCTGAACACGTCGCCCTGACACGTCGCGATGAGGACTTCGTCGTCGCGTCCGCATCTCAGCTGAACCCAATCGCGTCAGCTGGTCTGTCGTGACATAAATGCATTGGCCCAACCCGTCGCGACTAGATCGACCATCGTGTTGGCCTAGCCTGTCGCGACCTGAATGCGACGCTGGCCGACGTCGCGACCAGACTGTCTGTAAGACCCGGATTCCCGATGTTCCTTCCGGTGTCTTGGATGACTTGTGTCGCGTCATGGGCGCGTGACGCGATAGTCATCCGTGTCGCGGAGAGTCTGTGCGTCGCGTTCTTATGGTGCCCGGGTTGCCCGTTGCGTTCTTGTAGCGCCTGGTCAACGGGCCGCGATAGTGTTTTATCTTGTTGCACTGTCCAGTCGTCTGACGCCTGTCAGGGTGGCAGGTGTGTCAGTACGGCCTGTCGCATTGTCGCGGCGCCCTTGGGGGGCACGTTCTTGTTGCGGTCGGTGGGCCCGTCGCGTTAAGGTCAGTAACGCGATGGGGCGGGCCGTCACGTTCTGGGTGCCGGGCGCTTTAGGCGCAAGTCGGCTACCTCTCCCCCTCTTTTTCCCTCTTTCTCCCTTCCCCCTCTTCTCCGGTAGTGGGGAGGCTCCCCTCCGGCGATCGGGCGTGGTGGAGGCCGGCGGCTCATGCAGAGCGGCGTGCGTGGAGTGAGGAGAAGGTGGCCAACCGACGTGAAGGGCCTCTCGTGGGTTCGTTCTTCATGAAAGATAGGGATTTCTTGTGCCCTCTCCCATCCGGGTGGATCGGGAGTCCTCGGAGTTTTGTAGTTAGCTTTACAGCTTTCCCCATGCTCCCCTCCCCGTGTGTGCATGTTTGTATGGTTCTGGGCGACCCGGGATGGAACATCCCGTGGTCTGCCTCCCGACTGATGTCGCGGCCGCGGTGCGCGTCGCGACATCAGTAGAGGCGTCGCCCCAGTCGGGCGCGACCTTATCGCGGCGCGGTTGGCGGTCGCGATAAGGGTCGCTGTCGCGGCCTGGTTTCCCGTCGCGACAGGGAGGCTGTCGCGATGCGCTGCCCCGTCGCGTCAAGGCTATTGTCGCGGTGCCCTTCCCCGTCACGATGGCATCGCGATGGCCTGTGGGGGCGCGACAGTGTCTGTGCTGCCTCAGGTGGTTTCCGTGGCCAGTTTGTGTGTCGGCGTGTGCCCCAGGGCAAGCTTTGCCCTTAGGACCTTCTGGTAGGGAACGCGGCAGGTTGCCTCCCTGCATTCAGTGACCGAAGGTGACACCTTCGTGGCCGTGTCCTGGCAGCGGTGCCAGGAGGGTCGCATCTGTCTAATAATCGATTGACTGGCGGTCAATCGATTATTAGCAGAGTGGCGGGTTTCCGTACTGTCCGGTGGTGTTCCGAGGTTCTAGCCATTCGTGCGTGCCTTGGTTGGTCGACGACCCTTTTGAGGGTCTGTGCGTGCCTCTCGCTCACTGGGCTTGTCGTGTGTTACAAGCCAGCAGTTCAACGTGGTTTTGTTGTGCTTCCCCGCCTGTTCGGTCGGTGCTTGGCACTTGAGGGCTTGTCCCGTTCAGAGGTTGTCTCCGTTTCCTGGGACCCCCGTCCTCGGGAGCCTGTTGAGGGAGTACTCCGGGCTACGAGCATGCTCGAGTTGGCAGCCGACAGGGCGGACTCTGGAGTTGAGGGGAAAACGAGGTTTGGACAGCGGCGCTGAGTCGTTTGTAGAGCTCTCTTGTCTGGGTCTGGGACGCCGAGGGGTTCGGAGTGCTTTCCTGGCGCAGACCAGACAGTCCCTTGTCTCACTGCCTCTCTCTGCGTTGGTTCCGAAGCCACGTAGTGGTGATAGGCGTGAGGCCGCAGCTTGGCCAGGCTGCGGTGTTGCGTGTGTTGTGTGTTCTGTGGCGGCTCTGTCTCACCCTTGCATGGGGGTGGAGGCAAGAGCTAGGCTAGAGAGCAGAGCGTGCGGACTGCGGGTCCCCCTCTTGGCTGCTAGCGGCTGTGGCTTGGTTGCTGTTGTTGTGACGGTGTTTTCCTCACGACGTTTCCAAGTGTTCCTCGTTGCCCGAGCTTGCACGGTGGTTATAGCCCGGCTGTGCCTAGTTTCCGCGGGCATCGTTGGTCTGGCCTTGGGTAGACCCGTGCTTCTGGTGGTTCCCGCTTCAGTGTTCTCTCAGTTTCGTGGTCCCGTTCTTGGGTGCCAGCCCGTGATGGCACCGGCGTGTGTAGCTTCCCGACCTGGTGGTGTCCGGGGTCCGGGGTGGTTCTGCTTATGGGCCCTCGACCTTGTAGAGGTCTGAGGTGGCCGTGCTTGCGGTGAGACGTCGTTCTCACTTGGTTGTTCCGTGGTCTCGGCAGGTGTGCTGAGCACTGCTTCCGCTTTGTGCCTGACTCCGTTGGTTTCTGCGGGAGTCGTGTGTGTGCCAGGGCCTTAGTTGGTGGTCGTGGCGTTGTACTGTTCTCTTCTGCTGCTTAGTAGTACCATGCTGTAGGTGTTCCTCGCTTTATAGCTTTCTAGTGTAGTTTCCTATTTTTGGAGTTCCTACTGCTCTGGCCAGTGAGGGACTGGTAATCTCTACTGGGCCTTGTTCGCGAGGCTCACCCCCCTACTTCCTTCAGCTAGGGGCTCGTCGTCGCGGGAGCTCGGTGTCGGACAGGTTGCGGAGGCGGCTGTGGCGCCGTGTTGTTGTCAGCAGCAGTGAGAGTGAGCATTGTGAGCTCTTGTAGCTGAGTGAGTTGAGAGTTGTGCTTTGCAAATCCTCGGGGTATGCCCCTTAAGGACTGCACCTTTCTTCTTGTACCTGTGCTTTTCACTACAAGAAAATGCGGAGTTTCCGACGGATGGAATCCGTCGGAAATCCGACGGAATACCGTCGGAAATGAGAACTTCCGATCGATTTCCGTCTAAAGCCCGTCGGAAACGATCCGTCGGAACTAGATGGTCAGAAATTTCCGACGGATAACATATCCGTCGGAATTCGGTCGGTAACTCCGACGGATATATCGGTCGGAAAAACGGTCGGTATTTACCGACGGTTATCCGTCGGTAAATAAGTCGGTATACCGGTCAGTAAATGCTGACACGTTTTCGGTCGGAAACATCTGTCAGCATATTCCGACGGAATTACCGACGGATATTTCGGTCGGTAATTCCGACGGATAATAAACCGTCGGTAAATCCGTCGGAAATTAAATCATATTTTTTTTAAATTAAGAAATAAAAATGGTTTATGGACCCTGCTGCTACAATGTCAAATCTGCTACAATATTCATAAATTTAACAAATACTCACAATCAACATAATATCATAACATACAATAAATATAAAATCATACAGAATAATGAATACAAATATCAAGATAAATCTGCTGGATCGTCTGCTGTCCCTGCCTCGTCATCGTCTGGAGCTGGATCCTATATTAAAACAAATTAAAATGAGAAACATTTATAATAAATAAAAGACATACATTATTTTCAATAGTGAAATTTAAAACTTGTGATACAATAGTATTTTTAGATCCGTTATATGAAGTTGGGTGTTTTTAGATCGGTCGTTTGAATGGCCAGACCAATCCGGAGATCCAAATTGGATTCCGTCAGTTTCTACACGTCGCTTTAACCCACCGGTCGTGTTGGAGAAAACGGCACGTCGATCCGATCCCTATTTGGGATTTTGGACCCCCAGGTTGTGTGTGTTAAGGCTTTTATATGAAGTTGGGTGTTTTTAGAGCGGTCGTTTGAATGGCCAGGCCAATCCGGAGATCCAAATTGGATTCCGTCAGTTTCTACACGTCGCTTTAACCCACCCGTCGTGTCGGAGAAAACGGCACGTCGATCCGATCCCTATTTGGGATTTTGGACCCCCGGGTTGTGTGTGTTAAGGCTTTTATATGAAGTTGGGTGTTTTTAGAGCGGTCGTTTGAATGGCCAGGCCAATCCGGAGATCCAAATTGGATTCCGTCAGTTTCTACACGTCGCTTTAACCCACCCGGTCGTGTCGGAGAAAACGGCACGTCGATCCGATCCCTATTTGGGATTTTGGACCCCCGGGTTGTGCGTGTTAAGGCTTTTATATGAAGTTGGGTGCTTTTAGAGCGGTCGTTTGAATGGCCAGGCCAATCCGGAGATCCAAATTGGATTCCGTCAGTTTTTACACGTCGCTTTAACCCACCCGGTCGTGTCGGAGAAAACGGCACGTCGATCCGATCCCTATTTGGGATTTTGGATCCCAGGGTTGTGCGTGTTAAGGCTTTTATATGAAGTTGGGTGTTTTTAGATCGGTCGTTTGAATGGCCAGGCCAATCCGGAGATCCAAATTGGATTCCGTCACTTTCTACACGTTGCTTTAACCCACCTGGTCGTGTCGGAGAAAACGGCACGTCGATCCAATCCCTATTGGGATTTTGGACCCCCGGGTTGAGTGTTTTAAGGCTTTTAAATAAACTTGGGTGCTTTTAGATCGGTCGTTTGAATGGCCAGGCCAATCCGGAGATCCAAATTGGATTCCGTCAGTTTCTACACATCGCTTTAACCCACCCGTCGTGTCGGAGAAAACGGCACGTCGATCCGATCCCTATTTGGGATTTTGGACCCCCGGGTTGAGTGTTTTAAGGCTTTTAGATAAACTTGGGTGCTTTTAGATCGGTCGTTTGAATGGCCAAGCCAATCCGGAGATCCAAATTGGATTCCGTCAGTTTCTACACGTCGCTTTAACCCACCTGGTCGTGTCGGAGAAAACGGCACGTCGATCCGATCCCTATTTGGGATTTTGGACCCCCGGTTGAGTGTTTTAAGGCTTTTAAATAAACTTGGGTGCTTTTAGATCGGTCGTTTGAATGGCCAGGCCAATCCGGCGATCCAAATTGGATTCCGTCAGTTTCTACACGTCGCTTTAACCCACCCGGTCGTGTCGGAGAAAACGGCACATCGATCCGATCCCTATTTGGGATTTTGGACCCCCGGGTTGTGCGTGTTAAGGCTTTTATATGAAGTTGGGTGTTTTTAGAGCGGTCGTTTGAATGGCCAGGCCAATCCGGAGATCCAAATTGGATTCCGTCAGTTTCTACACGTCGCTTTAACCCACCCGGTCGTGTCGGAGAAAACGGCACGTCGATTCGATCCCTATTTGGGATTTTGGACCCCCGGGTTGTGCGTGTTAAGGCTTTTATATGAAGTTAGGTGTTTTTAGATCGGTCGTTTGAATGGCCAGGCCAATCCGGAGATCCAAATTGGATTCCGTCAGTTTCTACACGTCGCTTTAACCCACCTGGTCGTGTCGGAGAAAACGCACGTCGATCCGATCCCTATTTGGGATTTTGGACCCCCGGGTTGAGCGTGTTAAGGCTTTTATATGAAGTTGGTGTTTTTAGATCGGTCGTTTGAATGGCCAGGCCAATCCGGAGATCCAAATTGGATTCCGTCAGTTTCTACACGTCACTTTAACCCACCCGGTCGTGTCGGAGAAAACGGCACGTCGATCCGATCCCTATTTGGGATTTTGGACACCCGGGTTGTGTGTGTTAAGGCTTTTATATGAAGTTGGGTGTTTTTAGAGCGGTCGTTTGAATGGCCAGGCCAATCCGGAGATCCAAATTGGATTCCGTCAGTTTCTACACGTCGCTTTAACCCACCCGGTCGTGTCGGAGAAAACGGCACGTCGATCCGATCCCTATTTGGGATTTTGGACCCCCGGGTTGTGCGTGTTAAGGCTTTTATATGAAGTTGGGTGCTTTTAGAGCGGTCGTTTGAATGGCCAGGCCAATCCGGAGATCCAAATTGGATTCCGTCAGTTTTTACACGTCGCTTTAACCCACCCGGTCGTGTCGGAGAAAACGGCACGTCGATCCGATCCCTATTTGGGATTTTGGATCCCAGGGTTGTGCGTGTTAAGGCTTTTATATGAAGTTGGGTGTTTTTAGATCGGTCGTTTGAATGGCCAGGCCAATCCGGAGATCCAAATTGGATTCCGTCACTTTCTACACGTTGCTTTAACCCACCTGGTCGTGTCGGAGAAAACGGCACGTCGATCCAATCCCTATTTGGGATTTTGGACCCCCGGGTTGAGTGTTTTAAGGCTTTTAAATAAACTTGGGTGCTTTTAGATCGGTCGTTTGAATGGCCAGGCCAATCCGGAGATCCAAATTGGATTCCGTCAGTTTCTACACATCGCTTTAACCCACCCGGTCGTGTCGGAGAAAACGGCACGTCGATCCGATCCCTATTTGGGATTTTGGACCCCCGGGTTGAGTGTTTTAAGGCTTTTAGATAAACTTGGGTGCTTTTAGATCGGTCGTTTGAATGGCCAAGCCAATCCGGAGATCCAAATTGGATTCTGTCAGTTTCTACACGTCGCTTTAACCCACCCGGTCGTGTCGGAGAAAACGGCACGTCGATCCGATCCCTATTTGGGATTTTGGACCCCCGGGTTGAGTGTTTTAAGGCTTTTAAATAAACTTGGGTGCTTTTAGATCGGTCGTTTGAATGGCCAGGCCAATCCGGCGATCCAAATTGGATTCCGTCAGTTTCTACACGTCGCTTTAACCCACCCGGTCGTGTCGGAGAAAACGGCACATCGATCCGATCCCTATTTGGGATTTTGGACCCCCGGTTGTGCGTGTTAAGGCTTTTATATGAAGTTGGGTGTTTTTAGAGCGGTCGTTTGAATGGCCAGGCCAATCCGGAGATCCAAATTGATTCCGTCAGTTTCTACACGTCGCTTTAACCCACCCGGTCGTGTCGGAGAAAACGGCACGTCGATTCGATCCCTATTTGGGATTTTGGACCCCCGGGTTGTGCGTGTTAAGGCTTTTATATGAAGTTAGGTGTTTTTAGATCGGTCGTTTGAATGGCCAGGCCAATCCGGAGATCCAAATTGGATTCCGTCAGTTTCTACACGTCGCTTTAACCCACCTGGTCGTGTCGGAGAAAACGGCACGTCGATCCGATCCCTATTTGGGATTTTGGACCCCCGGGTTGAGCGTGTTAAGGCTTTTATATGAAGTTGGGTGTTTTTAGATCGGTCGTTTGAATGGCCAGGCCAATCCGGAGATCCAAATTGGATTCCGTCAGTTTCTACACGTCACTTTAACCCACCCGTCGTGTCGGAGAAAACGGCACGTCGATCCGATCCCTATTTGGGATTTTGGACACCCGGGTTGTGTGTGTTAAGGCTTTTATATGAAGTTGGGTGTTTTTAGAGCGGTCGTTTGAATGGCCAGGCCAATCCGGAGATCCAAATTGGATTCCGTCAGTTTCTACACGTCGCTTTAACCCACCCGGTCGTGTCGGAGAAAACGGCACGTCGATCCGATCCCTATTTGGGATTTTGGACCCCCGGGTTGTGCGTGTTAAGGCTTTTATATGAAGTTGGGTGTTTTTAGATCGGTCGTTTGAATGGCCAGGCCAATCCGGAGATCCAAATTGGATTCTGTCAGTTTCTACACGTCACTTTAACCCACCCGGTCGTGTCGGAGAAAACGGCACGTCGATCCGATCCCTATTTGGGATTTTGGACACCCGGGTTGTGTGTGTTAAGGCTTTTATATGAAGTTGGGTGTTTTTAGAGCGGTCGTTTGAATGGCCAGGCCAATCCGGAGATCCAAATTGGATTCCGTCAGTTTCTACACGTCGCTTTAACCCACCCGGTCGTGTCGGAGAAAACGGCACGTCGATCCGATCTCTATTTGGGATTTTGGACCCCCGGGTTGTGCGTGTTAAGGCTTTTATATGAAGTTGGGTGTTTTTAGATCGGTCGTTTGAATGGCCAGGCCAATCCGGAGATCCAAATTGGATTCCGTCAGTTTCTACCCGTCACTTTAACCCACCCGGTCTTGTCGGAGAAAACGGCACATCGATCCGATCCCTATTTGGGATTTTGGACACCGGGTTGTGTGTGTTAAGGCTTTTATATGAAGTTGGGTGTTTTTAGAGCGGTCGTTTGAATGGCCAGGCCAATCCGGAGATCCAAATTGGATTTCGTCAGTTTCTACACGTCGCTTTAACCCACCTGGTCGTGTCGGAGAAAACGGCACATCGATCCGATCCCTATTTGGGATTTTGGACCTCCGGGTTGAGTGTTTTAAGGCTTTTAAATAAACTCAGGTGCTTTTAGATCGGTCGTTTGAATGGCCAGGCCAATCCGGAGATCCAAATTGGATTCCGTCAGTTTCTACACGTCGCTGTATTCTAAGATCTAGCTGAAAAAACAAGTTTATTTTGGAATACTGATTCTAACATGTAGTTAGGACCATGGAAGATAGATTAATGGATGAGAGAGCATTTAATTACACTCTGAAACATCGGATTCACACTGTCATTAATATAAATATAAATATAAATTCAAAACATTAGTTACATCTACTCAACAGGACTGTAATTTTATAGCATATAAATATGAAGGACATATTGATCGGAATATCACCAAATGGACCTGATATTAATTAACACTAATATTGAGATTATTCAAAATGCAAATATTTGAGATACACGTGTGCCAAATGTGTGTGGAAAGACATGGGGTTCTGGTAACTTTGCTTCCAATGAGGAATTGTTGAGACCTTTCTCTTGCTTACCGCTTTATTGGGAGGCGATTACATAGAGACCCTTGTATTCATGTCTTTCCCCAGCTTCCTTCTAATGGACTTGACAAAAAGCTTCTACTCCCGAGTTCAGACCACAGACTCAAATTGGTCTCCTCCCACCATCCACTAGGTCAAACTTGATATATACATGTATATTTGATACTGCAAGAGTACTGCAAGAATCATATTTGATATATACATGTATATATGTACATTAGACTTGTAAATGGAGCAGATCAGATAGTGTGATATCAAAATTTGTATTTGATTATAATTGATCAGATCTGGATCTTAAACATTCTATAAGGATGTATTTTATCACGAGCAGAGATTACTGCCCGTGCCGCCTCCATGCCAAGAGAGAGGCCCGGGTCTCCCCCGCTCCGCCCAGTGCCGCCCCCCCCCCCCCCCCCCCCCCCCCCCCCCAAACCCCCCCCGCCCCCCACTCCCTTTAAAAAAATTCCAACCAAACTAATTGAATGTAAATTTTTAGACTCATTAATAAAATTTTAAAATTTCAGTGGGGGCACGTGACCCCACTACTTCTTCTCTGCATCCGTCTATGGCTATCCACACACAGATATTTGTTTGATACTCATCTTCACATAATGGTCAGACCCATTTCGCCTTATGTTGGTTTTAAAGTTGAAAATCTAATTTTGACCAAGAGCAAAGGGTGAAGTTGGCTGTGAACTTGACGTCACTTATTCCTCTTTCCTTTTTTTCTTTAAACAAAGATAGAGTACTAACATTCTATTCAACCCAAAACACAGTACATAAAAAAGACTACATCAGAACAAGGAATAACAAAGAAAAAGTGGCACCCACAACCAACAACACAAGACGATATCTCAAGATCTATAAAAATAATAAATATAACTAAATAAAATGATGTAAAAATGTTACTCTAATCCCCACTTTTTTTTTAAAAAGCAAACCCTAGCGGAGGGGGCCGGGTGGGGGGGGGGGAGGGGGGCCGGGTGGGGGGGTTGGGAAGGGGAGGGGGCCGAGTGCAGGGGGGAGGGGGGCCGGGTGGGGGGGTGGGAAGGGGAGGGGGGCCGGGTGTGGGGGGTGAGAAGGGGAGGGGGGTCGGGTGCAGGGGGGAGGGGGACCGGGTGGGGGGGGGGGGGGGGTGGGAAGGGGAGGGGGGCCGGGTGTGGGGGGTGAGAAGGGGAGGGGGGTCGGGTGGGGGGGAGGGGGGCTGAGTGCAGGGGAAGGGGGGCCGGGTGGGGGGGAGGGGGGGACCGCACAGGGGGGGAGGTGGGCCGGGTGGGGGGGAGGGGGCCGAGTGCAGGGGGAGGGGGGCCAGGTGGGGGGAGGCCGGAGGACGGTGGCGGGGGGTGGGGAGAGCAACTCACCGGGAAGGGAGCGCCGGCGGCGAGCGGCGGCGGGCGGCGAGACGGCGGCGACGGCGAAGGCGAGCGGCGGCGGCGGCGACCGTCGTCGGCGACCGGGGGCGAGAGCGAGAGAGAGAGAGAGAGAGAGAGAGAAAGAGAGAGAGAGAGAGCGGGAGAGGGAAAGAGAGCGGGAGAGGGAAAGGGGGGGTTTCGCGGGACAGGTGTAGAATTGGTTTACCGACGGATATTCCGGCGGAAATATATCCGTCGGAATATCCGTCGGTATTATTGAATTACCGACGGATATTTCCGACGGATTAATTTCCGTCGGATATATTTCCGTCGGAATATCCGTCGGCAATACCGACGGAAATTAATCCGTCGGAAATATCCGTCGCTAATCCCGCTTTTTCTTGTGGTGTTTACTTGGGACCCATTGTACAGACCTTTGTATATTGTACATATTGTTATAGTTATTTAAAATCAGTACATATCTCACTAGACTTTTTCATATAACCCTTCCGGGTCTTCGGATCCGTGGGTGGCGACGCGACCCTCGGGGCCCCCGGTGAGGGGTCCAAGAGGTCGGGTCGTTACACTGTCTCCCAGAAACCCTATTTTTTCATGCAAACCATGATAATCATGCTTTATATTAACCCCTGTAATACACTATTATGAACAGTAACATCATGTTAATATATTTTTGATAATATTCACATGATTTTTATTAATTAAAAGAGGTGTGCACAACACTTTCATGCTAAGCTTGATTCTCTTACACATGCACACACTAAACATGAATTTGGCATTAAGACCTTACTGAAATTACTCAATAATGTATTGGGTAATTAAGTGTAATTTATCATGTAAATTTCCCTATTATTTTAAATAAACTTGTCCTCGATTTATTCGCGTGATTTAATATCGTTATCACGTCCCTCTGCCTTCGAGCACTCAAGGCAAGATGGACAATCGTTTCTATACCCACTTTTATCTTAGCTTGGATGACCTCTCCATTGGGAATACTCCTGACAGGACTAGGAACTCCTTGTCGAGGCCTCCGTAAGACTCCTTGGCTTTGGCGGACGTCCATTGCCGACGAGCAGATTGTACCATCAATACCTATTTCACCCTTAGGGATCAACATGATCCAACAGCCTTAGTTGTACTCTCTTACCTTAAGATCACGTCGGACCTTTGGCCTGTGTTCGTAGCTGTCACGTCCTGCCATTTAATATTTCCATAGATGTGGAGATGCGACCGAACAGAAAATCGAGAATGAGTTTAAAATTTTTCAAGCAGGGATTGCTCAGGGTCACGACTTAACATAAAAATATAGATTTAACAGTCATTCCTCAAAGTTGAGGTATTTACATGATTCTCAAACCGTAATTCAAAAGTCAGACATGACAAGTATTGATCTCTCAGCACACAATTCTCGTTGCCCCACCTTCTAGAACTAATATATATCTGGAAAAAGAGTAGGTATGAGCAGTCTTGCTCAGTAGGATTTATCCTCTAATAACAAAGAAATAGATATTGGAATCAAGGAAAATTTACTGCACACGAGGATAACAATTAACAGTGTTCAAGAAAGGAAAGAATAATGCAAATCAAGATGTACAGTATTTAACCATGCAAGATTAAATTGATATATTAATGAGCTGAATTAAAACAATGAGTGTTAAACATATAATGACATGGGATCATTATCATACGTTTAAACATTATCCAGCAGTCCATTGAACACGTACTGACAGTAAGTGTAAACTAGTTATGTCATACTAATGGGAAATAATAACATATAATTGAATTTTCTTCAATCAAGCAGTAGGTAGTGTCTGATGCTGAGACACTCAGTATGTCCATTCTCGACAGGATATTTCCAACTCATGTCCGATTCAGTGGCCTAGTTCGGTGTTCCTCCCAAGGACTTGGACTTGCCCCAATAAGCATCTTGATCCAGTAGAGTCCGAAGACCCGAACAGTAAGTACACATTCATTATTGTTATGTTCTCAGACAGTTATGCATCACTTTGGAGTTTCAAGGATAAGGCACATGTAAAAGACTGTATAAGAATCTCAAGACAGTTGGAATGATTGGAATTTCAAGGGATAACACAGTTATGCAATATGAGACATTTTGAAACATTTGAAATGTAGAGGCAATCGATGTTTAAGTATAATAGTAATCGATGTTTGAATGTAATCCATGTATGTAATTGATGTTTGAGGGAAATGAAATCGTTGTTGAACCGAATTCGATGTTTGAATAGAGTCAATGTTTAAGGAGAATCGATGTTCTAAATGAAATCGATGTTGAACCAAAGTCAATGTTTGCATAGAGTCAATGTTTAAGTATAATCGATGTTCTAAATGAAATTGATGTTGAACCGAAGTCGATGTTTGCATGGAGTCGATGTTTAAGTAGAATCAATGTTCTAAATGAAATCAATGTTGAACCAAAGTCGATGTTTGCATAGAGTCGATGTTTAAGTGGTCATCTACTAATTGTCTAAGATAACAAAACATAATCAATGTCTGTCAACATTATAAAGGGCCCAATCTGATCCTGGGAGGTGCGCCTAAAAAGTGCTATTTGCCTGCGGGAGTTTAATGATCAGGGTGTTTGGCATTACATCCAAGTGCTATACTATCTAGATTAATCGAAGACAATCATTCAAAGTGCTATACTCTCTCGGTTGAGAAGAAAATCAACCAAAGTGCTATACTCTCTCGGCTGTCTATTGACAACCAAAGTGCTATACTATCTTGATTGATGAAAAATCAATCAAAGTGCTATTTGCCCCAGTGGGTATTTACTCTCTATATGGTGAACTTCTCTCTCTCTCTCTTGCTATACATGTTACTTGTTATTTGCTATGACGTTTTGCTATTACTCTCTATCATGACTTGACATACATCATATAGTTAATCATGTTCTTTGTGCTTTATGCTATTGAACCACACTACTTGTGCTATTATTCTCTCAACATTATTTGACTCTCTCTATCATTAGTTACTCTGTTCTTTAATACATTAATCATTTAAAGCGTGCTTGGCTTATGAGATTTAAGTCCTACTGAGCATTATCGCTCACCTTGCGCTATTTATCAATGTGTTTCAGGTAAGTCAGATGATGACGTTAACACACACTAGTGGGAAAGGACCAGAGTGATGAGCGACTTGGCATTATACCGATGGAGTTACCCTAGTATAGTAGAGTCTAGCTAGATACTTGTTTAAATTTCCTTTCCAATATAATGATGTCTCTGAGCCCTATATATTGACTCCGAATTAGTGGTTGTAATAATCTTTATGAATTATCAATAAAATGAAGAGTTTATTCTAAGTATTGTCCATTAGTTGCTCTGTATCACTCGACTATTTCATGCAATATACACTACTATGCACTTTACTCATGTCTCCCTGATTTATTCTACTGCTAAATTAGCAGGGTGTCGCATAAGCACTCAATATTTACTGTAAAGGAAATATTACTATAACAACAAATATCGTTTACTATAATGGGACTTCACATTTATTGTAACAGACAATAACATTAGTGTAATGAGATTTGATGTGTAACATGCAATCAATGTTTATTATTGTAACGTCCTAGAATTAATATTGAATTTCTGGGAAATTATAAAATTTTAGATATTTAAATACAAGAAATAAAAGATATTCTTGTTGTTAATGTGTCCGTGCGTACCCCAATGGAACGACACTAGGATTTTGAAAATGGGAATGAATATGAACTTACCATAATTACCAGAAAAATATGTTGATTCCAAAAACATGAATATTTGGAATTATAAGCTCACAAATATTGAGATTAATTCGACTTATTAATTTTTAGGATAATTTTCACTTGACAAAAATTTATTTTATAAAATTAAACTAAATGTGCCATAATTTGTAGCACTTTCTAATTAGCTTATGTTTGAAATTTCATCTTTAACAGACACCGTTTAGATGCAAAAATGAGGACCCAAAGGGTCAAAACTAATTAAAATCAATTTACATAGCGATTTATGTAGGATTTCTTACAGTAATCTCGTATATGTAACTTTCGTGCCCCTGAAGGAATTCTACCTATGTATACAGCAACGTGTTTACCTATGGGGAAAAACTTAAGCTCTACGCTTAAATTTCTTCTACGTGCATGACAAGAAGCTTAACTTTATTTAAAGCCCTTTGAACATAACAACCCAACCCCTTAGTCATTCTCATATACTGTGTTGCTGTTGGTGGTGGTGGTGGTGGAGAAGGGTGAAAGGTTGTTCTTGGGAAGGAGGACTAGAAGGGGTAGGGAACTTCGATCTCCAACGTCAAGTAGGATTCTTCTTCACCCTCAACTTCTTTTCTTCTTCATGTTCTTTTTCTTGTCGTGAACATCCTCTAGCTCATTGAGCATGTCTCCTGGTTTGGACAACCATTTCATCCTCTAGTTAGTGGACTTTAGGTGCAAGACAGCACTAGAATGGGAAATCATGAAACATATCTCCTAAAAGTAGCAAAAAACATCCTGGAACTTCTAAGTTGCCAGAATCGGTCGATCAAAACTTGACCATCGGTCGACCGACATGTCACGTCCTGACATTCAAATATATCCATAAATGTCGTAATGTGAGCAAAAAGGAAATCAAGGACAAATCTTTGAATTTTTCCGAACGAACATTGTAGTAAGATCTACCATGACCTAATAAACGACGATTTTTGAAAATGACAGAGTTTTAATATCAGGGAAATAAAACCCTTTAATTACATTCATAAAGTAGTGTATCAGAATAATACAATATTGTTTTCACAAGCTAAGGGATTTAAGTTCAATATTTACAATATTTTAGATTGTTAACATCTAAATAAAATTCGGATTGTTAATCATCAAGAGTCGCTCAGCACACAATTCCCTAGAGAGTTTGCCCCATATGGGATTCCTAAAGGAAAGTAGGAATACATGAGCGGTTGTGCCCAGTAGAATTTGCCTTCTATAATAAAAGTGAGGTACAAGATATCATGGAAAGGAATCACGAGTATGCTTATCAGACAATGAAAGAATGTAATTGGTATTCAAAAGATTCGTAGCAGTACTGAAAAAGATAATAGTAAAAGGAAAGAGTTGTTATGAACCAAATAGTAAGCAAGTATAATCTAGTTCATGATAGAGTTTCATGGAAATGCAGTCCAAATTTAGCAGTAGGTGGTGTCATGCCAAACACCCAGTTGATCCATTTTCGATCCATATGGCCATTAATCGAATTCGGATGCTCCTCCTAGGACTGAACCGGCCCCATTTGCACAGACATTAGTTCAAGAGAGTCTGAAGACCCAAAGTGTGTCACACCATTTCCACTGGACTATTATTCAAGTATGATTCTTGAAAAGAGGTCAAGTTCAAGAAGTCTCGATGTAATGATAATAAGAGGGCAAGTACGAAGGTTTAAACAAGTTATAAGAAAAATTCAGATAAAATGACATTTAGGAATTAAAATAGGGAAATCGATCGACCGTTCAAGGAATTTCGGTCGTCCGACCCAGTCAGTAGCTTGGTTCTGATTTTTCCTACTGAAGTCGGTCGACCTGAAGAACCAAATTGGTCGACCGAAAAGGCAAAATTGATCGACTAGAATGATAAAATCGGTCGACCGACCTAGCCAATAGTTAGGTCCTGGATTTAAGATAAAAATCGGTCAATTGGAAGAACAAAATCGGTCGACCGGAATGGACAAATCGGTTGACCGATTCCGAAAGAACCGGGATCATACAAGTCAAAATCGCACCAACTTTTCTAGTCTGGGAATAGAAATAAACAATCAGGAATAGAAGAGAAGGGTCTATTCTACAGTTGTACACACTTTTCAGGGTAATGGAAAGCTTTAGGCTCCTCATCTCTCTTCTTTTTCTCTCTCGGCAGGCAAAACAGAGGGGGATCGGTCGGTCGACCGATTCTGGTGATGTTTTAGAACTAGTTTCTTTTCTACTTTGTGATGGTGGTTTGGGGTTGCCTTGGGTTGGGACATGCTAACAATCTAGAGGGTTCTAACTTAGACAACATAAACCCTTGAGGACAATCGTGAAGGTAGTAAGGAAAGAGGGGGGAAAAGAAGACAATATCCTACTTGACAACAAGAACAGCATAATAACAGAGCTCTAGAAGCCTTCTTCCTTTCACCAGCACGCCGACCCTTCCTTCTTCTACCACCTCCGTTTTCAGCAATCAGAGCATTTAGTAGTCAGAGTTTTTGGCCAAAGAACAACTTATATAGAGCTAAGTGTGCGCGAATTCGCCAACAGCTGGACGATGTCAACCACGCCGATGGATTTATACCCACGTAGCTTTGATTGCATCTGTGGTTAACACGTATAACAGTTGATACGTCACATAGGTTACATGAACAGTGAAGGAGTTACGCAATATATAACTATAATATCATTTCTTTAATTCTTTCCTTTCAAATACAATTTCTTTCTTATTTAAGTTGATATTCCAAATTTATCTTGGATAGGCATTATGTGCATTCTTGTGTGTTTATTTAAAAAAATAATTTTGGTCATGATCTCATGGAGGTTTACTTAATCAAATGCAACATTAATAAGTAATATAAAAATGGGAAAATTAATTAGAAGTCCCTATCAATTTTTGAACTTATCTTCTAGTCCTTCACCCCATTACAACACACGCTATCCCCTGTTACAACACACTTTAAATCTTGTTACAGTAAGGACTCTCCCTGTTACAAATAGAGACTTTTAATTAATTTCTCCATAAAAAAATTGATTAATAAAAAATTCTCAAGATTTATTATTTTCAATATATATAAATTCAAGGTGTTACATGACATCCCATTTACCGTCAGTAAAAACCACCTTGAGAAGAACAGTCCACCGTTCCCTTACGGACTGTAGATCGACACCTGTTCGACTCACCCCTAGAAACATACTAGATGCTCTGGCACGTTCAATCAACTGATATGCGGAGTTCAAACGACCGGAAACTCTAGACTAGTCAATCGATTTTGTTGTTCCGGTCGATCGATTATCTCCTGAACTCTGAAGACCAACCCCTGTGAGGTTCGGTTGACCCATATGCATGTTTCGGTCGACCTAACCCCAATTTGAATCTCCAATTCTCTATGTTAGCAGACCAACCAAACTATGGAACTATTGTGACTTTATAGCATTCTCTTCTAATACACCCTCTGCACCACTTAGTCATTAAGCTAGCCAATTAAACTTTCATTCGGGGAACCCATACAACAACCTCTTCTACACTTCTGATACTTATCTCATGACATACTTTGTACACCTTCACTTTCTAATATGCTATTCTTACACATATTGTTGCCTGAGAATTATACTTGAATGGAAATGAGATGATGTACTTTCTTTGGGTCTTCGGACTCTTTTGGATTTAATACCTATGTATATGGAGCCGATCTAGTCCCGGGAGGAGCACCCGAAATCGTTTTGTTAGCCGCACGACACGATAGTGGATCCTTCTTTTGAGTGTTTGACATGATACCATGATATGCAAAATTAGTCAGCATTTCCATGATTTACTAAATGGTTTGTATTCGATTATTATTTGTTTGGTTTCGACTTAAGATAATACTCATTGATATTCTTTTAATTCGGTTCTTTCTTATTGTTAATACATGATGTTTGATACCCTCATGACATACCTTGCTTATCTTCGTTAATCCTATTGGGCACGATTGCTCATTATTTTCTACTTATTTCAGGTGATCAGGAAGTGTCCCTTTATAATGAGGGAAGTGTGCGCTGAGCGTGTCATAAAGACTAGATTTAGCTTTTCTTTTTTCTTTTTGCTTAAGCGGTATATATATATGTCCAGCTGTAATAATGCGTATAATGCTTAGTTGACTCTCCAAGTGACTTTTATATTCCGCTGCTGTTATGAGTACACTCGAAGGATGAACTATAATTTTAATTGTGCTTACATCTCGATAAGTTATATTGTCGGGACGTGACAATTATAAAAGAAATATTATTGTAACGGGACTTGACATTTACTATAACGAGTAATTACTATAAAGAGACTTAATTTTTACTATAAGTGAAGCAAAAAAAATACTGCAAGTGAAAAACATGTTACATTAAGGCAAGAATTTCATAAATCGGCACTAAAAGGATAAAAATCATCTTTCAAGGCTCATAAATGCTGAAAAATTAAAAAAATGGACTAGAAATTAAATCACACGAAAACATAAAAACTCTACAATTTTTGGTATTCTGATAAGAACTAGAAAATAAGTCACTCTCTCTGACAGAGATCCTTAATTAATTGTCCCTTTTAAAAAATATCAAATCATGTATCTGCTTCATATTTTTTAATAAAAAAATTGACTCAAGTTCCAAGCAAACATCTTATCTAAACTCGAACCTTCAACCCTCTTCCCCATGCTCCTCACCCAATGTCCATCCCACCTCCAAGCGGGGGACATCTATGTGCTTTATATATATGTTCTTTAAATTTTCAATTATTCATATTAATTTCACAATCTATTTTAATTTTTAATTTTTTACACTAGCTCCACGAAGATGAGTGAAATTTTAATGTGTTTTTTTCAAAACATATTGTCCCTTATTCGGAGTTTTGTCCTTTTCCATAGAAAATGACTCTCTTAGGAGAAAAGACGCGTGCTTTAAATCATACCTCTACAATTTATTTGAGACAGGGCACATGTCCTCTCATTCGGTTCTCACAAACGATGTCATTGAAGATGGACGAAATTTCAGTATGCCCCTCCCAAAAAATATTATCCCTATTTAGAGTTTTATCATTTTTCTTAGAAAAATATCTTCTTTAGAGAAGAGACATGTGACTTATTTATAAATACATATTTATTTTCACTTATTTTCGATTTGAGACTAAACGATGGCTTCACAATTCATATTTATTTTTATGGCTCCAATCTATAGTATAATTCGGTAAGATCTAGTAATCCTTTTTTGACACGAACCCTTTTTTAGTTGTGGCTTCAACAAATTAAATTTGTAGTTCAATGCAATTTATAAAATATTAAAACTAAATTTCCATATTTATTTTGTGAAGAGTTACATGTAAATTTCATAGGAGATGGCTTATTTCCGATCCTAAACTTCTCAATGCCCAATCAAACGAGGTCTTCCCTTCTTCCTCCATTTAGAACTATTCCTTTCATTCAAATAACAAATTTTCTCTTCTTATCAATTTCACAGATATAAATGTCAACTTTTGTTCTCGAATATTAATGTAAGATAAACATGCAAATTAATTTAGAGTTCTTTCTCCTTTTCCCGTTACATAAATATCAACTTGACTTGCCTCCTCATTGATGTATCAAATATATGTAGATGTTGATCGGGTTAACTTTAGAGAAGCAACTAATGATTGGTCCGAACAACTTTTCCGTAACCAAAAAAAAAAAAACAATTTATCTTGTACTTATGCTGCTCAGTCATGTGGAAAAGTTGGAAGGTGAGGTGCAAGTTATGTAATGGGAGGATTCCTAGATTTCCCAATGCATATTGTGAACAAAGAGGGTGCGCCGAAACGGGTGCAAAATTTCCCCAAAGAGTTGGATAACAAACATCACATACAGAACCTGTAAATTATCCTAACAAAGAAATGCCCTGGCATGGTACACCTTTAATTTCTTTTTTCATAGCTGATGCATGGTTAATAGCTTGGAATCTGTGTTTAAAACAAATAGATTAAGTACATATATATATAAGACATCTTTTCCTCGGGACACATCATTCCTTCGTTACTCCGAAGTCCTATCATCAGTCCATATGTCTCACGGGTCTTGCTGTAAAGTTGAGGACCTCCCCCCTCTTTCGGCGACTACTTTACAGGCACCACCCCTGAAGGATCTGCCACGGTGTACTATGAAGCTTTCGGTGATTACCAAATCACTAGAGAAGCTTTTTAGGGAGACCCCAACATTCCCACAGTTTTAGGGGGGTCCAAGGGTTCCTTGGCCTATTCTCATATGTGGGTCATTGACCTTTTGCCACTAATCATTACAAATTTGGCATCTCCATGATGAAAAAGATATGTAGATTTCTACTATGATTGCTTTGTTATCTCTGTTTCCATCTTCTTATGCAGTCTTCAGGTCTCCATATTTGTATATCTGACCATTCATACTACGAATTGTGTGTAAAATTGTGCCTCCAGCCTATACATATATATATTTGACCTAGGATGAACCGACTTGTTTACAATATATATCCAATGGAAGTATGGAACTCACATTATAATCGACTTGATTCCTTAGCCTTTGTGTTTGTTTAACTGGTGAACTGAGTGAATTAAAGAGTACAACTGTGTACAAGAAAAGAGGAGTTAAAAAAAATGAAGTCTAAAGTTGACGAGGGGGGAGGGGACTGGTATATACACTATAAAGGGAAGAGCAAATTCTCAGCGGCTATATATATAGCTGACCTCCTCCATTAATTAATTCCAAGAACTCTCAAGAACACCCCAGCATCCAGGTCAACAAGTTGCACCCATTGGAATTCCTTGCCCCTTCTCCTCGTTTTAGATCGATGAGATCATTTGGTCCACATCATCTTTAGCCGTCATCGACCACTTGTTCGTTGACTCTTGGGTTAACGAAGGTGGAAAGGGCCGGATTACATGATGCGGCGTTAGAGACGTCTATGCCCTTTAAAATGTTAATATTGGAAAAGAGAAAACGGGAGATTTTAATCTTGATCACTTAAATATTTATGTAACTACATTAAATTACATTACATCTTAGACCCTCATCATAAAATTGTTATCATCATAATTAACATGATAGATACACAGTACTAGCGAGATATTAGTCCCTACCCACTCCCAGGAACATGACAAGCCCCGACAAATAAACAAATAAAACCCGCCAATAGTAGAAAGGGTGTTAACGTGTATTCGAATGGAGCTGACGGCCACTTCTTCCATATTCTTTCCACCGTCCATTTCTCTTTCTAGATCCTTCGGCGCCCTCCGGATCCTACGTGGCGCCGTTTGATTGGTTCTCTGTAGAGTGAGAATCACCATGCAAACATGTTCACGAGTAGGCAGGACGACCGTCGACATTTTGGTTACGACACGTACCCCAAAAAGCATGTGCCACCATCTCTTCCCGGAGTCGCGGCTGACTCCTATTGGCTACGAGCAGGCTCTGCGCAAGACGCAGGGTAGAAGAACTCGGAGAACAGGCTAGAGCAATGTCTTCTCTCTGTTCCTACACGAGCCTCTTGCTTTCATGCAACCTCGTTGTTTAAAGTCTTCGCTCTAATGGCTGCCACACAAAAGCTCAATAAAATCCCATCACCATTGCCCATCTCCCTCCATCCCCACGCAGAGAGAGAGAGAGAGAGAGAGAGCGCTCCATCACCAATATTACAGTCGCCATGGACAGCAGCTACTACTACTACAGTTCGCCGCAGCGACAACGGCAGCATCAGGAGGGGCCTCCCCTGCCACTCCACCTGTGCTTCTTCTTCCTGGTGCTGCTGATGCTGCTGAGCCTGTCGTGGTACCTCAGCTACGAACCGGCGTTTGAGGGGCTTCTCCACCATCTCAAACTGGCGGCGGTGCTGTCGCCGATCCTGCTGCTGCTGGCGCTGCACTGGCTGTCGAGCGTGGGGTCCGGGCGGCTACCGCTGCTCCTGCCGCTGCCGGAGAGGGAATCGCTGCACCGGGCCGGGGGGACGCCGTGGGGGGTCGGCATGCTGCTGGTTTTCCTTGTGGTCATGGTGTCATACCAGTCCTAGTTCCACGAGCGCCTGTTCCCGCTGCTGAGCAGATGACGACGAGGTCTGATCTCCAACTGCATGCCCAGTGCTTCCCCAGTTATTGATCGGAAAATTACGACGTTTGATGATGATTTTGTTTCTGGTGGATTAAGTACTCCTTTAGTCACTGGCCCATGATGCTTCCCAGTCTCCATTCATGTGATGGTACGAGCAGAAGATCAAAGATGCATATATAGAGGTTGGAAAAATTCTTGTTGCTGTTAAAAAACTGACCTTTCGTCGGAAGCAAGAAGCTTGGTCTCAATTTTCTTTCTTTTGTTTTTTAGAAAAAATATATACATATATATATATATATCCCTAGAATATATCGTTCTTGATTATACTATCGTAATCTATATATCAGATTTCATGTTTTTGAAGTCAAAATTTTTTTATTAGTTATATTCGTCTGCTTAGTTAATCATTAAAATTTGAAGAATATTGTAAAGGAACTGTTAAAAAAGAAATGAATTATTAAAATATCCATGTTAAAAAGTGAGAAAGACAGTTAGAGAGATAAACAAGAGAGAGAGAGAGAGCTTAAAGAGAGTGTGGCATAGGAGGGATTGGTGGGGGCAGTAGAGGAGGGTCTCCCCCTCCAATCTTGGTGTGTGTGTGCGGGAGAGAGAGAGAGAGCAGGGGTGGAGGGGAGGGACTAGCGACGAACAACCCCCCCTACCCAGTGTCGACTGCCTCTCCCACCGCAACAACACCGACACCCTCGATTATGCCTTTGGGGTCATCAGAGAGAGTGTGTGTGTGTGTGAGGAGGGGAGGAGTTTATGGATCTTCAGTGGAGATGATGGTTGAGTTCACATTAAGTGGTGGTGAAGGTAGCTGCCAGAACTTGCCCCCGACGACTTGATCCCCACCGACAGTCTCTTTATAATAGATATGGTGGAAGTAACAAAAGTCGGCAGCCAACCACTAAGGAGATCACCATCACCTATACAAGTAATAAGGGCTTTAAGCTATGACAACATTGTTTGTATCACTCAGGCCTCAGCATGATGCTAAATGATCCCACTGAACCAGAAGGAAGCGGTAGTTAGGAACAAGAGGGAGAGGGATCATGAGTAGAGGCAGCAGTGGCATGAGCTGTTAGCACTGCAGTAATTGTTAATGAGACAACCCATTCTCCTAGCTCATGCTTGCTGGACACAACGAATAGTAGAGGACAGTAAGCAAAAATCTCAAATGGAGGCAAGGAGACCCAAATAGGGAATCGAAAATCATCTTGACATTCTTGTATTAGTAGGGTGTCTATACTTAGACACCTTGTGATTCCATGATTTGTACATGCCTCTCATTATAAAGACGAATCTCCATAAAAAATACAGAAAACAAAGTTTCATCAAAACCTATGTTCTACTGTTCCTCCATGCAACTGTCTTCCCTCTTTCTTATATGGTATCAGAGCCTCTTTAGTTTAACAACTCCTTGATCCATGGTCGACATTGTTGCAATCTCGTCTTCCTCTATTGTTCCTTCCATCACAACCTCATCATCCTCTGCTATTAATTTCTTCCTCATCGTTACCTTATGTGATGCCTTTCCTCCCCCTCAAGTTGTCTCGCGACAACTATCTATTATGGAAGGCACAATTTGTTCCCTTGTCGAAGAGTCATGGTTATTTGTCTTTCGTCAACAAATCATCATCCCCGCCACCTATTGTCCTTGAAGTCATTAGCGACGATGGGAAAAAAAAAAACCTCCTCCCCGAATCCTACTTTTGCGGCCTCGGAGAAGATAGATCCTCAAATGGTTCTTTCTTAGCTCATATCCTCTATCAGTGAGCCCTTTTACCTCTTGTAAAGGTCAGTAGTTTGGCAAGGTAGTGTGGGATGCGCTTGCCAGGGCCTTTGCCTCACGTCCATGTTCCTGCAATTGAGATGAGGGACTAACCCTGTCGATATCTACATCCAATCGATCAAAACGATCATCGATGAATTGGCTTCTATTTGGTCATCCAATGGACAAGGATGATCTCGTCATGGTGGTACTTTCTAGTCTTGGGCCCAACTATGAGGCATTTATCTCCGGTATTACCACTCAAGTTGAGGCATTTACCCTTGAGGATGTTCTCACCCATCTCACAGTGCATGAGACCCTCATGACACAACAGTGCTTTGATCAACCCAATAACTTAATGTTCCCTACTGCCAATGTGGCCACCTTTCATCTTACTAGCAACAAAGATTGACGTGGCGGTGGCGGAACTTGCATCATAGGTGGCTGTGGTCGTGGATGAGGTAACAAGTGTAAGCCTCGATGCTAAATTTGCTAGCGTTTTGGACACTATGGGGGATAAGTGTAATGAGCACTTTGATCTGGCATTTCCTAGAGGCTCTGCAGTAAAACCAACCAATCAGCAACACAAGGTGTCTTCAGTCCTTCACCAACAACATCTGATGCATCATACTATCCAACGGCCTTTTTTGTCACATCTCTTGGCTACTTCCCATGTTCATATGGGCCACCAAATGTAGTCCTTCAAGCAGCAACTCCTCCATACTCTACGTGGTATTTGAACAGTGGCATGATGTATCATATCATGTATGACTACAATGTGTTGCTCAACCCACTGGCATACATCAACACTGACAAAGTTCATGTCAAAAATAGAGAAGCTTTTCCAATCACTACCCTTGGCTCAGCGGTCCTCTCTTCCCCTTATAAATCTCTTCAATTAAATCATGTTCTTCATGTGTCTCTCATTACCTGTAACCTTCTATCTGTATGTAGGCTTGCAGTTGATAATGATGTTTTTCTTGAATTTCACCCTACCTTTTGCCTTGTGAAGGATCAGATCTTGGGGAAGGTTCTACTTTGTAGATAGGGTAAGGATGGCCTCTACCACTTTACTACACCTTCGTCGGGTCCTAAAGCCATGGTTAGTGAGTGTGCTTCTCCTCCGTTGTGGCATGCACAGCTTGATATCCCACTTATCGTATTGTCTCTCATGTTATCAATAAATATGGTCTTCCCATTACTCATCATTTGTCTCCTTATATTTGTGAGTCTTGTTTACTTCCTAAGAGTCATAAGTTACTATTCATCAAGTCTGTGTTGATTTCTACAAAACCACTCCAATTAATTCACTCTGACCTTTGGGGTCCTATGTCAATTGTGTCTCATTGTGGTTTTTCCTATTATGTTATTTTTGTTGATGACTATAGTAAATTTACTTGGATTTTCATTCTTAAATACAAATTAGATATTCTTTATTTGTTCCTTCAATTTTAGCACTATGTTGAGCATTTATTTAGGGAGAAAATCATTGCATTCCAATCTGATTGTAGTGATGAGTTTCAATCTCTCCACAAACATCTTGACTAATGTGGTATCCTACATCATGTCCCTTATCCTCACATGCTCTATTGATCAAAAACACTGACACATCATCGAAACTGCACTTGCCCTCATGTCTGCTGCGTCAATACCTCACATATTAAAATGAGGCCACCTTCATGACTGTCTATTTAATTAATCATATCCCCATTCCAATTCTTCACAATGCCACTTTGTTTGAGAAATTATTTAGCAATCCATCTGACTATACATTCCTTTGTACCTTCGAATGCGCTTGTTATCATTGGTTAAGACCCTATGCTACTACCAAGCTTGCTCCTCACTTCGACCATTGTGTATTCCATGGGTATAACAACTGTCATCACGGTTACTGATGTTTGTCACTGACCACTGGGTGCATCCATGTTTCTCCTTATGTCATTTTTTATGAGACATCTTGTGACGGAACGCCTCGTTCAAGCCCGTTATACCAATAACAAACTTGACCCGAGTCTGCTTCCCGTGAACGGGTCGTAGCCTCGCAAGGGATACCACATACGAGTCTGTGTAAACAGAAAGGAACACACATGCTCACATATATAATTCACCATTTTATACATATTATACCATATTTACATAGCCAAATTTCAACAAATGTAAAAGGAAGTACAGGAGTATGGGGCATACCCCGAGGTAAACTGGTACAACTGAAGAAAGAAGCTACACTGCTGGGGGTGCTGGCCCAACACCGCTGCGGCGCGGCCCTGAACTGGAAGACGATAACAAAACCTCCTCCTCGCCTTCACTTGTGGGGAGTAGGGGTGAGCCTCACTAGTCACTGGCTCAGTAGGGAACTCCCCCAACTCGAGCAAACCATACGCAAGTACGGAAGTAGTAAACTATACTAGTAATTCATAGCACAACCACGCAGGATATCAAAGCAATAAATATACTTACCATTTTCCGACTATATTAAATAGAGCAAATAAATAAATGACAAAACTCAGCCAAGTGTACGTGCTAAAGTAGAGACCGCCACACTCGAGCCACGTAGACTGGTTCGCGACACCAGTAACTGACTCGGACAAACAAACACAGGTCTACCTCTCAGTCTCGCAGCCACAGATGAAAGGTCCAGCTGTCGCTCCATGTGGAAAAGTCAAACAGCTGTGGAGACCAAATAAACACTACTCCTGCGGGTACACAGCCGCAGGCCCATGCCTGACACCCCTAGGATCTCTGGCCGAAGCACCCTAGAGTGAGGCACTGGAAAGGACTAGCTGGGACCAGTGTCGACTACCGGTGTCAGTACCCCCAACTAAGAGCGCTCTACAAGTGACTAAAAACAAACTCAATAGTCACTGTCCCACTGTCGTCTTTCCCTCAGCCGGACGTACAACTCAAACAAAGGAGTGAGGGTGTGCAGGACAGACGACACAGACCTCGACGGTACAGCACAAGTACCGGGAGAAGTCTCGAACTAACATCCTGGCTCACAAAGAACCTGGGGCACCCAACTGGAGAGGTAACCACGGTAGGCGTCGTACTACCTGCCACGCACACAAAACCATGTGCGCACCGCACAAACCAGGTGAAATCTTACAACAATCACGAGTACCGACTGTCCACAACACGTGAACACAACACGTCTCGCGTGCATACCACGCCAACACGTAAACCACTAGCTAGCTACGTAACCAACATGCTAGCCTCGTAAACACGCGCTCCCAGAGCGCCACAGGTGCCAATGCACCGCACGATATTACCAAATACATCAAAAAACAACAATTGAATAATCATATCACATAAGCCATGCACATTCAGACCACTCGACTGTGGTCGCGACATGGGCCAGTGTCGCCTCCAGAACGCGACGACCCGATATGGCGCGCTCACCACATGAACGCGACGCACCAACATGTCGCGTTCCCCACCTGAACGCGACGGGTCGTTCAGATCTCTCTCTCTCTCTCTCTCTCTCTCTCTCTCATTCACACAACCCCTTGCAGTGCCCCAGGTCCCCGCCAGCCCCTCCCACCCCGCACTCTCTACTCAGTGCTCTAGGTCACAGGCAACCTTTCCAATGAGATCATCGGCACACCCTCACCCTTGCCGCCACCACCGTGATTTGGTAGGTGAAAACGGAACCTGACGGTGCCGCCATCGTTGTCATCATTGCCACTATTTCTAAATGAGAACGGAAACCCACGGGCCCGCCAGTGAGCTCCCAGTGGAAACCCACTGCTACCTTGTCAGTGTGCACCCTCCTCATTGCCCCCACTTTTTGATCTCCCTTGCCAGAGCACCGCCATGGCGGCCATCCATCTTCCCCTTTTGTTGCCCCTCCTCATCCTTACCACCTCTTGCATGGCCTAAGATGGGAGCCCAAGTTTCCACTGTAGCTATTACACCCCATATAAGAATATGTTAAATGAATTAAATCAAGAGACTACCAACAACTCAAACTAGTCATTTTCATAGCTCGAGTAGAAAAAGAACTCTGAAATTAACTGTACTCATTTAAAGAAATTATAGGATGAGTGACCTTCTTGAAAAGTCTAACAACTAGCATGGTTGTTGGGGCCAATTAATTGATTGAGTCATTATAAATGGAATCAGAGTCTTACCCAGCCAGAAGTGCGGGAACTAAGTGCCATGCATGTCAAAGTGCTACACTATGGGAGCCACCTCTTAAGGCCATAATGGCATAAAATGCTACATAGTAGGAGCCACCTCTTGAGCTTATAGGGGCCACCTCTAAAGTCATGCCTGCCTTGGGTTTTGACTATGTGGTATAGGTGCCTAGCGATAAAAACGTCGCTTATGTAAGAGGGGTAGATCGTAACAGCCTATATAAGAATATGTTAAATAGACTAAATCAATAGACTACTAACAACTCGAATTAGTCATTTTCAGAATTCGAGTAGGAAAAGAATTCTGAAGTTAAGCGTGCTTAGTTGAGAGAAGTTCTAGGATGGGTGACCTTTTTGGAAAGTCTACCAACTAATACGATTGTTGGGCCAGTTAGCTGATTGATTCATTATAGTAGCGCCATCCATACCAGTTGCTACTCCCTCATCGACTACCTCGTTGAGAGACCACCTATGATTGCCATCAGAACCCTCTTCCAAGTCAAGTCCATCTGAGCCCTCTATGGCTTCAACAACCTTAGCGCCACCACCCCCGTCTCTACTAGGGTGCCAACAACACCCTCATCAAGGTGTGCCTTTCCCAGCACCTACATCAATGGCATTGACGTCGTTGACCCTCGGCCAATCTACACGATAATGGTAGGCAACACCTTATACAATGTTGCCACCAAAAACATCAAGGGGCTTCTCAACTACCAATAGTTTATTGTCGGATACCAACTATTTCTCAGGAAGCACCCCGGCAACTCATCGAATGAGCCTCGGTTGGCGATGTAGATGTGGTTGAGGAGGCATAGTAGAAGGCCTACCATAGAGCTGTTGCTCGAGACATGGAGCTCACTGGTGCCAAGGAGGTGTCGAGCAAGATGACAAAGCACTTGGGGTTTTGGTCAATGAAGTGCTTACCCCTGCCTGACACGTTCCATTTGTCATTGAGGAGGTCCCCTAGCATAGAGTCCCGACTAGGGTTTTCATTAAATGGTCCAAATTGAATCGGGTCAGTTCGGTTCGGTTTCACGGGCCTCACAGTTTAGTTCGGTTTTAGGTTGGATAACCGAAATGAACTATATATATAATTAATTAATTATAATACATATTTATATAGAAGCGCTTGTAGCGCAGTTGGTTAGGCACCTTCAAGCGCGGACCTCAGCATGGAGGTCGCGAGGTCGAACCTCGCGGCCGCTGTTAAAATGCCTCTTTTTGTATATTTTGGTTCATTGAGAAGGCTCGGGTCGGTTCGATTTATGTAAGAAAATAGGGGTGAACTGGGCGGAACCGACCCGTGTTCACCCCTAGTCCTGACCGGCACAAGCAAGGGTGGTGGTCATGGTTTCAAACACCTCCCCCCCATGTGGGTTCACACCATGAGCCCTCTTGGTCCGTTTTAATCCCTACCGAGGCAAAGATGAAGACCCCTGCCTCCAATGTTGAGAAAGAACATTGTAGTGGCTCTGTTAGAGGAGGGGTAAAACTATCCAAGTTTGGTTGTTGGCTCCGTCAACACGACAATTAACTTCAAGGGTATAGTAACATTGGTTAAATATTTTTAAGGATATACAAGTAGATTCCATAAAGGTAGGGGTATGAAGATAATTCATGAATTTTTAGGAGTATATAGGTAATAACCCAAAATTTGATTAGTTAACTAATAGCCTAAAATTTTAAATTCATAAAATATCACCGTTTGATCGTCAATGGCCATGTTAATAGACATGTTGGTGTGGCTATTCAAAAAAAAGATAATAAAGTAGACAAATCGATCATTGAAGAACTGACTATAGTAAATTGGCTCTGTCATAACCAATTTTATACTTTCTAGTAATGCTGAAATTAAAAAAAATTAAAAAAGAGAGTTTAAGAGGAAAAGAAAAAATATAATAAAATAGAGGGTATCAACTCTCATTGACCAAATCAACTCTCATTAAGAGAATCAATTCTCTGAATTGAGAGAATCGACTCCCTCATTGAGTCAATGCTCTCATTGGTGGAATCAACTCCCTCAAAGAGAGAATTGACCTTCTCAATGAGGGAGTCGATTCACTCAATGACAGTCGATTCTCTCTATTTTATTATATTTTACTTGATGTAAATTATTTGCAATTATATTAAGCAAGAAATATGGAAATGTAACACCCCTTTCATGCATACCATACTTTTTAGGCATCAAGGTGTGTTACACAAATAGAATTCATACAAACATGTCATGAGATAGATAAATCCGCATTGCACATATGGGAAAGCATTCATCATATTGAACTTATAGTTCGAATATTACACCAGAGTGAGTTTACATTTAGTACAAATTTAAAATTTTCACACAATAAAAGGACATGTAACTCACTTCTATAAAATAGCCCAGAATCTCAAAGGTACAAAAGACTCTAATCCTAAGCCCTTTCTCTCAATCTACAACGAATTGGTGAGTTAATCACTTAACTTCCTTTAATTTTGAATATGAAAAAATGGAAAAAGGAGGCATGAGCTCGAGAACTCAGTAGGAGGCATGTTATTGAATTTTTTCTTGCTTGTTACACATGACAGGTTAAAAAAAAGAATACTAATTTAGATATGAAGTTTGAAATTCAGAAATAAAAAATTCAATAATTTAACTAACAAATATTAGAGTTTTCAAATAGAAATGAAAATCAAATTTTTAGAATGGAACTGATATTCAGAGAGAGTTCTTATGAACAACTAGCATGAAGAAACTGAATTGATTTAGTAGATGGATTGATGTTTAGAATTAAATTCACATAATTGAATAGCGTAAGGAAATTCATGAATTTCATAATTATAACTTATACCTAAATGCATATCAAAATTCTTCATATCAAAGGCACTTTTCTGCCATTCAAAGGTCAAACAAAACTTAAACATAAATTAGAATTTGACAGGCATTATAGTTACTCTCAAGAGGTTAACATATATAGCTAAACGGAAACTAACATCCTCACTGCCTAAGCGATACAATACATCGGATCTTGTTCATTGCGTACGAATTTTTGCCCACCATCATCAATCAGACTGACTTAGATTTAGCCTCCCACAGTTGACATCTTATGGTTGATGCTTACCACAAGTAATCCTAACCCCTCATCAAATATGGCTTTCAAGGAGTCATATGAAATTAAGATGTAAAACTCATCACATCAGATATATTGGGAGGGAAATTGGACTTGTGAGATTTAATGTTTAATTGGCTATGGATCATGGTCTAATAGAGTTAATTGAGTGGATGCTTCTAGAACAGAGGTAGTAGATGGTCATCAGTGGCAATGGATGATAGTAGAAGCAATGAATGATCACCTATGGTGGGAAGAGGTTCTGAACTAATCATAAAAACTCATGGGATTGAAAGATGGAATTCAACGTGAGCATGTAATTCAAGCTTACCAAAGGTTATACCTTTCAGAGTGAGGGAAAGAGCAACAACATTTAAATTAAAACTAAATAGATGCAACTAAAGAAATAACATGTTTATGATCAAATTGAGATGAAAAGGTACATATAAGCATAAGCAATTCAATCCATATCTAGCCTACCTTAATTATGGAAGTTTAGATTCAAAAAGTTCCCCTTTGTAGTTCTAAATGGCCAATTCTTTTGTTGGCTTTCAAAGGATCCTAAGTAAGTTTGTGTAACCTTAAATGTGAGAATTCAGTAACTAAGTCTAAACTAACATGGGATTTATATAGAGCAAAATTCGAACCCATCTCTTAATTTCTTGAATTTATCAGTTGGGACACTTCGCATAATGCATGTTGTAAATCTCTGCAATTCCTATACTTAGCAAATGGGAGCATAAGATTTTCACATGCGGATTTGACATAAATATGAGAATTCTAACCTTGATTTGATGCATGCTAAATTCCTTGAATGAATTTTGGCTAAAGTCTGGATCATGTGTGGAATTTCAAAGATTTTACCTTTATTTTAATGATACGATTAGCATAAAGACCTTGAATGTATTGATTTGAAAAGAGCTAAGCCTTTTAGATAAAATTTTATCTCAGTAGCTTTGTCATCTCTTAAGTTTTCTAGGGATTAAGTGTGTTCATTATGTTTTTGGAGGTTGTTAATCTATCTTTCCCCTACTCAAAGATTAAGTCGCCTTTGAATTATTTGAATTTAAAAAGTTTATAGAGTATTTTAAAAGAAATCAAGAAATTTTGAGTTGGGTTTGGAAACCACCAAGTCTGCTCTTAAAATACTTGTTTTACAGATCCCTTTTAAATGATCATTTTCTTGGACTTAAGTCAAAAGAATCATTTTGCAAAGGTCAAAGAGTCAATTTCAAGGAGTAAGTTATGAAAAAAATTGTTTCCTTAATCAATTTAAGCATTTACAAGAATAGATTATTTTAGTAGTCTTATAAGAATCGTTTTGGGAGTTATTCTTTCTGCATAGTCTTTGGTGAGAATTGATCTCGTCAGCTATCTTTTTCATAGTTGATTTCTATTCTTTTAAATGCGAGAGTTGATTCTAAGTTTTAGGAGTCGATTCTTATGAGAGTTTATGGTGAAGATTCGATCTTCTTACGCCTAAGAGTCAAATCCTCAAGACCTTAGAAGGAAGGAGTCGATTCTCACTAACCTGAGACATGAGTTCTAATTGTCCAGGACTAGATTCTCTATGGTTCAAAACTCAATTCTTACAGACAATTTGATTTTTAACTTTTGTTGCAGAAATTTCTAACCAAATGGGGCAATTCAGTCAACCAATGACATCATTTTGGTCGACCAATGGTAGTCTGACTAGTTAAAAGTTTAAAGTTACTTAAGATAAGTCATGGTTCGTCTAATTGACACTATCATAATAACCCACGTTACATAGTACTAATTATGAAAGTATAATTTCAAGATATTATATGAAAGAATTGCAATAATTTCTCAAACCCATGTAAATGGATTCTTCAGTGATAGATTTGTATACTTTATCTTTTTTTTTTGAATGGTCGCACCAGTGCGTTCACTGACGAGGCTGTTGACAGTCAAATGGTGCTATTTAATGAATTTAAAATTTTAAGTTGTTAATATCTAATTAGATTTTAAAATTACGTTACTTTTAAAGAAAACCCATGAGGGATCGGTGCCAATATTTTGTTTGGAGAGATAGAGAGAGGTGGAGAGAAGAGTTGTTAAAATATTTTTTTAAGAGAGATAGAGGATGAGTTCTCTCCTTTTGGGTCATACATGATGACTTTTTCCAATTTTAAAGATATAGACTCTAATAGTAGATTTCAAAGATAAATTTATGAATATAATATATTCATATATAATTTTTCCTTTTTTATCTGCTGGTGGGGGGGGGGGGGGGGCATTGATTCTGAGCTATAAGGCCAAGAGCTGAAAAGATTTGATCAGTTTGTTAAGGAAAATATCTTTTTTATAGGATCTTCGGTCCTTGTATTAAGATTTTGTATTAATAACAAGGTTTAACATCATCATTTTTTTGAGAAGTGGATAGTATCACAAATATATTAATGAAGAAAAAGAATGTACATACGTGAGCCCCAGAAAAAAATCTTTTACAAAAAGAAACTCCACATCAAGCTGATGTGCCCCCCTTGATTCATGCTTACTTGTAAGATATTTTGCCTCCCAAGAAAAAATATAGAAACAACACAACGTTGAGCACACTAATCATATTTTCTAACTCTTAGTATAAAATACTAGTAATGGCTTCTATGGTGAAGTTCTTTTTTGATAGATAAATATGAGACTAGTGATTTGAACCTAAGTCACTAAAAATATACATAGAGAGTCTTCACCATTCAATTACTCTTTTATGTACTTGATATAAAATAGTCTCCGACATGAGTAAAGTCATCCATAATCCAGGGGAGAAGTGTTTTGTTTGATTTAAGTAGGATGCCTTAAAAAGCATAGGCTTCTTCCAATGGACAAAACTGTCCGTTGAGATGAGTGTGTGGGCACCAATCATGGGGGGTGTTGGGGGACCGAGGCCTCTCTCTCTCTCTCTCTCTCTAGACCGTATAGAGAGAGAAACTTCAAAGATTTCGTTTGGGGCCTCATTCCTGTGCCATCCAGTGGTGTGATTCATCACCAGCCAAGCTGCTGCAAAAATGATATATTTAATTAAAAAAGAAGGGTCTTGCAATGGTTTACACGAGATCCCATAAATCAGAAGAGAGCTCAGGTGAGAGATACCTAAATGGCAACTGCATATGTACATATTAATAAGAAGTTTGATTACAATCAGTTTACTTATGCATCCATCAACTAATGAAGAGAGAACTATAAGATCAGGTGGCTCCAAGGAATTAACTTCGATGAAGATGGACAATAGCTGAGCTGAAGACGTACTCTGAACATTAAATATGGGATTTTGCAAAAATAGCTCTGTTTACTGATATGAAGCATCAAGATTAATTGGTCTTTACAAATTTGCTTACAATTAATGCAATATGATATTTCGATGGTAAACTTCTCTTTTTAATCCAGATGCA
Organism: Colocasia esculenta; assembly: GCA_014218235.1. Taxonomy (NCBI): domain Eukaryota; kingdom Viridiplantae; phylum Streptophyta; class Magnoliopsida; order Alismatales; family Araceae; genus Colocasia; species Colocasia esculenta. Next base: position 92,023,204 of record CM024766.1, on the reverse strand, counting down.
CAACCTTGTACGGATTAGTGACTAGATATGGAGTTTGGGTAGGGTCTTATCCCTGCATTCTAGGCTATTGCTTGGATAGATCAATACCATATTTTATCTGCAAAAATTTTATAAAAACCATGCTTAAATAGTACCCTATTATTTTTGTGAGTGCAGATACAAATATATCTATCACAGGTACGGATATACTCACGGATATATATTTTCAACTTTAAAAAAAGATGAATCACAGTAAAGTTGAAAGTTGAAGATCAAATTACAACAGCATTTCAATCTTTCTTCATTTTTCTTTATAGTGTTAATCATCATATTGTGACATATAACTAAAAGAGAATAATTATAAGTTAAAATAACAATATAAGTTATTAATTTATTATCTATTAAAAATAGATTCGGATATAAATTCGGATGCACTAACTCCATACAATATCCAAATCTATATCCATATCCAATTATGCAAATATTATTACCCAACCCATCACGGATCAAGTGACACGGGTAATCGGATTTACAGTTTTTTTTTTTTTTTGACATCTCTTCCCTTGAATATTCTTATTTTTTCACTTAGATTGAAAAATGCTTCTTTAGAAACCCATAGACAAAATCTACCGCCACTCTTTTGAGATACTGACAGTACATAATAGCAGTGCTGTTTTTGAAACTCGTGGAAAGTCCAAAGCTAGTGCCTTTTCTACTTAACATTTCTAGTTATTCAAAGACCAAGCATTTAATCCCACAGGGCACGTTGAAATGTCTCTACTCATTCCACAGATTATGCGGGAGCTTCATTGTCTTCACCATTAGAACAATAAGATGGAGGCCCATCGCCTGTTACATAGCAGTTAACATGGCAAAAGTAAGACATCGAACCTTGACATAGGTGGATGCACAAATGCATGGTTAATTAAGCCATCCAGTTCAATAATAGATGGGTGGAGAATGAACACTCATGCAGACAGTGATATACACCGAAATTGGCTTGAAATCCAGAATAGCATCAACTTCATCTTTGAAGATGTACACAATCATAGAGCTAAAGCCAGCACCATAGGCATCAACTTGTCCAAATCTGAGCTGCCTCCATCCCCACCCTCGACTCTACAAAACAACATAAGTGAAGTCGGCAATTGTTCAGATACTCATCTGAACATGTTCTAACTAGCCCACTTCTGCAACCATCAGGGCTTTCCAGCCATTGCAGAGAGCCGCCTACACTGTCATGTCTGATAACTTTCCAGATTAAGTAAAGCCACTGAAATGCTTGTGCCTTCAGTTATCTTTCCATATTCTGCCTGTTACCCTAAGTTTCAGTTCCTTCTGTTCGCCGCCGGAAAAGAAAAGAGCCAGCTGCCTTGGAAGGAAAAGCCCGTCCTGGCTTTCACGGAGTCGCCAGTGGCTATCCCGAATGCTCCTTGGGACCCCTTCCCAGACCAGCCTGCGCCCACACCCACTCACTTCCAAGCTGTACCTGAAACCCTTGGCCTCTTCATGCTCGCCCATGAACCGAAGGAATGCTGCATACACTGGAGCTGTTCCCAATATGAAAGCTTCAAAGTGCAAACAAAAGTATCTACCAAAGCAGTTGAAAACCTACATCCACAAGGTATGAGCATCAAATAACAAGACAGAACCTGAAAATGGCCGGCACAAAGGAATTCAGAACTTAGAGCAGTAGATTTTTTCACAAAGGATATTGAATCCAAAGCACATCATAAATGATGTCTGCAGACATGAAAGAAACTTACAGTCAGCATCCATGTAGCATTCTCAATTTCAAATGGGTTGGATTTGACATAACGGTGGTTGAAGGTGCATCCAGCATGCATATCAACCTTGTGCTCATCTCTGAGATGTTCAACAAGGGAAGGAATATCTCCAGTAACATGGCACTCTGCTCCAGCATAAGGGCAGTTGTACGGACGGAATCTGCACTGGGTTTCATGCCTGAGTTTGTCATAGTAAGGAAATATCCCAGGGCAGCCCCGCAACTGGAATTTACATGGAAGTTCAACTGACTGAGCAATCCTCTCCAAAGCCAAGCATCTGATGTTATTGAGCTCTTGTCGACAGGTTGGGCAACGGTTGTGAACCCTATTCTTGCATTTTGAACATAGAGTATGGCCGTTTTGGCACTACAAAGTAGAAACAAAAAATTGTTCTCCATCATCATAAATAAATCACAAGTCATTTATTCCAGTATAGGGTAAGTAGATGTCTATAACAGCCACTCAGAAAGCCGTGCACAATAGATGGTACGAGAACAATCAAAAGAAGTTTAGAACATGAAAAGGTAGACACACATACTGGCTGAATACACTAAGATGAGCTCAAAGAAAATCAAAACAAGACAGACTGAGAGAACGAACTGTCAAATTTGTGAAGCATTAAATCTTTATAGTAAACAAAAAACGAACTGTTATGAGATATGATTGAATGCAGCACAAATGACATTATTTTGTAATTTATTATTTTTTATTAAAACCAAATGTAAAAAAACCAGAAACAGTGAGAAAAGGCATCAGAAATTTGGTGGTTCTTCTGCATTGAAATAAATACATCAATTGTATCAGCAAAACGGAAACTAAAAGTCAGTAAACTTGCATCCAGTCACACAATTTGTTAAGACAATCTATCTGAGGAAGAAAAAGATTAACACTAGTAGTAGCACCTTCGTACATATCCTGAATGAAGTCAACATATCCTTGAGAGACTCTTCTTTCTTGATGTCCACCAAATCAAATCTCTTGATACTCAATCGTACACATTCTCCAAATCAAGAAAAATCATATATAAATCTGTTCTCATCTCTCTATACTTCTCCATTAACTGCCGTAATAAGAAAATAGCTGTAGTAGATCTACTCGGCATAAAACCAAACTATTTTTCTAATACAGTAGTCATACATCGCATTCGATTCTCGAATACTCTTTCCCAAAATTTCATAGTGTGACTCCTAAACTTAATTCCACGATAATTATTGCAACTTTGAATATCTCCTTTGTTTTTATAGAAAGGAACCACAACATTTTTTCTTCATTCTTCTGGCATTTGTTTCTTCAAAATTTTATTGAAAAGTTTAGTTAACCACTTAATACTAATATCTTCGAAGTCTTTCCACACTTCAATAGGTATGCCATTTGATCTTAAGGCCTGCCCAATTACATTTTTCTTAAAGCATCACCCACTTTTAACATCTTAATACGCCTGAAATATTGATATTTATCAAATTTTGTTGATTCCAGTAGTTTGGACCATGGTTTTGCAAGGCAATTGGATCGCCCGATTCGGCCGAATCGGATCGGATTAGGGGAAATCTGATCCATGATTCGATTGATCCGATCCGATTCACATGGGTACATACATACATACATACATTTTCTTCCCCTTTCTTTTTCATATTTATTTACATGTAATATCTTAAGTAAATGAATCCAATAAAAATATCAAAAAAATCATCTCTTACTAATAAAAGTCAACTCTCCCATCGAAGAAGAAAATCATGATTTCGGTGATTTTATCGAAATGCTAACTTTCTAATCTCTCATAATTTGGGTATCTAAAAATTTGATAATTCAAATAAACTACATGGAACACTAAAAATTCAATGTCCGGTAAAAAAAATCAAACGTGCATGTGACTTCGCCAAGGGAGCCACTCTCCTACTGAAAAAAAGTCAACACTTATGGTTAGTATGCAGGAAGGTCTTGATTGAAAAAGATCAGCGAAGGGAAAAGATCAGCTATATATATTGAGCTTGCTCGTTGTCACCATGTTCTATTGTTCTGTACCTCGGTATGATGCACAGTATTGTCTCTACTTCCACACATTGCTCGTCAACTGTTAATATCTCAGTTTAAAAATAGAGTACATAGGAATTGATGTATTTAAAATTTTGAAGTCTATATTAAAAAAGAAAAATGTTTAGTACCCTCTAATTGGAACGTGGGTGTTTGGGCTTGTTTAATCGTGTCAAGTTGTTGCTTATCTGAGAGGGTTCTGGTTTGGATTGTTTGGTTTTGTCTTTAAAAGATGGAAGGTTTGTGTGATGGAGAACCTCTATTCGCCGATGTGCGGGGACTAGGAGCCACTGGCGGAGTCTCGAAGTTATCACCGGTCACCTGTACTTGGCCAGGAGGAAGGGGTCCATGCAATTCATAGCCCCATGCTCCATCAAGCTCATTCGTATGGTAATGTTTTCCTTCCTTGATTACTTGGGTGTCGTCAAATTTCAATTAAATGTGCGTTCTTGGGCTCCAGAGGAGAATTTTAGTGCATGCAGGAACTTCCCTCTCTACTGGGCATGCTAGCCAAATTACTGCCTTTGGATGTAGTTTTGTATTGATCGAACTGAGAAGTGTGCCTTGTTCTGAGCTGTCAACAGGAGAATTTTAGAGCAATTGCTGTCGTAGAATTTTATGGATGCCATTTTCATAGAAATAATAACCCATGCCCCCACCCAGGCTTGAATGTGGGCACCCAAAGACCCACCAAACCCTGGTGTCAACTGAATAAAGCCCGGACCATCCATGGTGTATTGGAGAAGTTTCCATTTATGTGGTTAGTTACAGAGAATCTTGATTATTGCGTAAAGGTTTTACATTGTGCTCAGAGTGAAACCATACTCTTGCTTCCCCGTTTCAAAACTATCATCTATGATAATCGATGAAATTCCTACCTTGAATGCGGCTAAATACACAACTTGGCAGCATAAAAGTGAAAAAAAAAACAGGCCCAAGTATCACATAGGATGTGCTAAGTGCACAATTATTGTACTCCTACATTTATGAAGCAGTATCCCTCTCAAAACCCTCCGATGAACTCCCTACTTCCAATGGCTAACAGCATATGATATACCATGTAAAGACCTCCACTCATGATCACAAGTTCAAGAAGAATCAAGAATCTGAAGAAAATGATCCCCACTGAACGTCTAGAACTCCTGCACTTTTTGCGTCAGAATGCACAAAGCATTTGTCTCCAAAGTACATAGAACTACTACTTGCTTAGGCACTCTTTTCTTCTTTTCTTTGTGTGTACGTTAGGTGGGAGGCGATTTCCAATGGTATGCATGATTGTCCGATATCATGAATAATGTTGAGAATGTTATCTGATTCAGCTGTTGAATAACTGTGTGCATCAAGCTTTAAAGGTATCTTCATCTAGAAGAGTTACACATCCCGACGCATATTTTCATTACATATTTTTACATGACACAATGACCGTACATGTTGGCATTCCCATGGGGGTGGGGGGGTACCTTTTCTCCATTTAACCTTGTCCATTCAAGCTGTTCAAAGAGCACAATACTCCACTTGAGAATTGAGACACGCATAGTTATATAGATTCCGCTTCTATAAGATGAGCTTTTTAAATGTGCTCCTATATTTGCAATTGCATATCCATCTTCACGAACAATTATAAAATAACTAAAATGCAGGCAAAAAAGGCAATATACATAGTTGCTCAGCTTCCCCTCAGAATTTCAAGAAAAAAAAGAGATGACGTGGTTCTGAGATGAGTTTATCGCAGAAAAAATAAATCAAATCACTTGACAGTGTGACATCCTTGTTTGTGAACTTCAACACTACAGGCACAAGTATAATAAATTCTTGTGCATGCTTGTCTCAGATGATAACTAATTTGGGTGCCATTTTATACACACAAGTATTGCCACAAACCTCATAAGGAAGAGGTGCCAAACCAAGTTCAGCTGAAAGCAACCTAAACTAATCCATGTTTTTAACCATGTAGGATCTCAGATAAATTATCGTGCATGCTTGTGTCGGATGGTTTAACAAAAAAATGTAGGATCTCATATACTATACACACATAAGCATAGGCACCCTTTGCCCAGAACAGAACAGACATTTTGCTTAGAAAAGAATAACATAAACATTATCATTACTCTTATTAAAGACGAGGTAGGATAAGACACAAGACCCTAGTTTAAGCACTAATCTTTTAGAGTGAACAAGTCAAATCTGTTTTGAATGGCCCTAGTATAGATGGTTTGAAATAAGAAAAAAAGTTATGAGAAAGACAAATATAACAAAAGCTCCAAACAGAAAGGTAAAAGAAGGAAAATAAGAGGAAACAAGGCTATTACAAACTACAAAGTACGTCATGTTCTTTTATTTGTGAAATACTTTCATATCTTAGCACCAAGAAACAAACAAGCTGTTGGATCCTTCTATTTAGTCAAGTGCTACATTTTAAGGTACCTTTTTTTGGTGAAAAATTAACCTATTGAATAATCCTTTAGAAATTTCTTATAACCCTGCTCCCAGTGGGACTTGAACCTCTGACCTTAAAACATGGTGTATATGCCACTAGGCTACTCCTTTGAGTACACATTTTAAGGTACTTGTCCAGCAAATCATGTTAGCAGTTGGCAACTTAATCACATAGCTGTGCACAGCACTTTGTTACTCTACATTTTTCTACATGAACAATCAATTGGAATGCCTAAAAGAAGTACGAAGAGGAGATGGAAAGAAACCTGCAGGATAGGAGGGTACATAGGATCAAAGCAAATAGGGCACTGAAGTAGCTCATGGACGTTGCCGATAGAAGAGACTCTAGTTTCATTCCTAAAGAAAATGTCGCTTTTCTCAGTGGAGCACTTCTGTCATTTTCAGCATTTGGAGTTGATTATATCATAGCCAGCTGTGGCTGAATGAGACTCGCGCACTTCCTTTAATATGCTTCCTTCAGAAGACATACTTTCTGGTTCTAATTTTCAGGACCTTTTTATGACAGTAGCTAATATTCTGGGATACAAGTTGCTCACTTATCTTTTTGAGTTCCTAATCCAAACAAAACCTGCCAATGAAATTCAGGTTCAAAATTATCAACAGCATAAACAATAAAGCTTGACATGAATGCAGATAAAGATCATAGTTAATACAAAATTTGATCAATTGACCATGTATGTTGATACATATCCTAAATCAGAAACATGACAAAACAAGTGATGAGTACCAAGCCAAGTTGGTAAGGACTAATTTGTGTTTAATACACATGTATTGGAATAGAAACCAAATACAGCATTTTCGAGGAATAGAAAACAGAAAGAACATGATACAACACATCAAATAGATGAAGGAAAATGAGACAACAAATGAATTTTCATGGAGAGTATTAGATCCGTGTATTCAAAGCCATGCACTAAAGGATATATGTTCTAATCAATAATTTTTGTGAGAAAGAACTGCCACAATCTAGCATTCCATCCCTCCTGGGTTCCTGTAGTTCTGAAATTCAACTCATGCATTGCCATCATAAATGACGACCCGTATCATAGGCTTTCCAGAAAGAGACTACGGATGTATTTTCCACCATCCATCTAACTAGATCTTCCAAGCCTTTATAACTGCATCCTTACAGATATGGACTACAAGAATGAATCTCCTTCAGCACAGACATGGAGAATATCCGGAAACAATATTTATTGCAGAAGCATCCAGATGGAACAAAACTCCATATCTATTATTCAAATGGATAACTCCTTTTCAGGTAATCTTTCTTCTCGTATCATAGCTGACCAAATGCAGTAATTCGGAGTGAGATAAAAGAAGTAGAAGCTGAAACCACTTTCAAACCGCATAGAAATTCCAAGAATCCAAAACCCGAAAAGGGGGGGGGGGATGTTTAACCATACCGAAAAGGTCGACACGGAAGCAATGCAGATCCTCCAACCAACCCATACATCAGAAGAAGTCAACGGAGATTCGGAGAAAAGTGGCAGGTAGGTCTTCACTAAACAAGATCAATAAAAAAACTGAAAAATTTGCCAATAGTCCTCCTCGCATTAGATCTCCCCAAGCCTAGGCTTTATTCCTTTCTTTAACATTCGACAATTTCAGCAGATCTTCTCATCTTCCGGACGGGAACAAAGTGGACAAACAAACACACGTACACGGACAGGAGATTAACAATACGCCAAAGGAGACCCCCAAAAAAGTTTCCTTTCTCCAAGATAGCTACCCATCTGGGGAAAAACCAAGACGGGGCCAGACAAGGAATATAAATCCATCTGGTCATCGGCAAGTTAAAAAGGAACATTCTTGCGATCAGAAGAGTAAGAAAAATCGCGACCTTTGCCCGACAAGGAGAGAGAGTGCATGACGGAGAGTGAGATCTCACATTTTTAGGGGAGCGTCGGTGCTCCAAGCCACGGATGCTGGGGTGGTTGGATTTGGACACATGCGCGGGGGAGGAGAAAGGATTGCGGAGCCGAGCGCAGACTGCGCAAAAGATGGTCGAGGCTTATATTGTCCTCCAACCTTTTTAATCGAGGAGTGGAACTCGGAAGTCGGAAGAGGGAGAAGGAATGAAATTTTAATGGAATGGCGGAGGAAGAACGAGCCCAAGAAATTCTCAAGTATGAATTATGGGAAAAAGAGAGGAAATTTAGGACGAGTTTCAGAATTCAGATGCGACCCCCCCTCCGACTCCGTCGGGAGACCCGGCGTATCTTCTGTACTTTTCCCCCTATCTCTCCCTTTTTTTAGTGAACACGTTTTTAAATTTAGGATAGGAGAATTGCATCTATACCATCTCTAAGAGTGTAATTGTGAATATATTCCCCCCTATATAAAGCTACGTCTAACAATCCTGATCCTCGGATGCTACTTTTTTTTCTTTTTTTTTTAACTAGTTCTATGTCCGTATCGATGCATTGAAAATGTTTAAATATAAATATTATATATATATATTTAAAATTTATGTTTTATGTCTTAAAAAATACTTTAAGAATATTTTATGTACATATTTTTTTAGAAATGATAAAAAATAATTAAAAGAAGAACAATTTATCTAAGAACATCATACATAAGAAATATATATAATATTAAGTAATATCTTCAGTAAAAAAAGTTCACATGAAATATTGTCTGTATCATGAAGCACGGGAAAATTTTAGATTTAATATTTTTTAATATATCTAAAAAGAAGAACAACATATTTAAAACATCATAAAATACATAATATATATAGTGATAAAATAGCAATTGTTAGTAAATAAAAGATACAAAGACAATTGAATTCACAGTTGTAATATACATATTAAACATGTCATCTTCAATGTTCATCTTTAGGATTCAACTAAATTCACATATTAAGCATGTAGAGGTGATCGAGTTTTTGCTTGGTGGAGAGGTGTCCACAGTGGATTGATAGGTAGGATGAAGAAGGAAGAGACACTATTTAGGATTTAGGGTTGGCAGATAGGACGAAGAAGGTGAGTTTGTGGGTTGGTAGAACGGAATAAGAAGATGAGTTATCATGCTTAAAAATATTGTTTAGGCGGTGGAGTTCTTACCATGCCTAAAAGTGAGGTCATTTGAAAGAGACAAAAGTTAGTAGGTGATTTCTAGTGAATGGTAGTAGGAAGGACGCAATTTAGTGTGCAAGTAAAAAGAAAGAAAGTTAATTTTTTGATCGAGTAAAAGAGAGAAACCTTTTTAAATTTTAAATGAGTTAAATAGTTGGAGTTTGCTAGATATCTTTCAAATTAGAGGAAGCATAGGTAAATAAATTTTTGGAGAGAAATAACTCATTCTGTCGTTGCCACGTGACTACTTCAAGATTGAGTTTTATTTATTAAAATTAATGATCGATGATCATGCTATTATTTATTTAACCTATACTTAGATAAACATAATGTAAACATCTCTAAATTAATTATGCAATTTTCATATATTAAAACTAAACATTCACAATTCAGAATTAAGTTAAAACAAAATGAATAATGAGTTCAATTCATCAAACCAGAACCGAAACCAACTCTCAAAATATTCTGTAAAGCTTCTTACGCCTCTGTTTATGATATCTAAATATTAAAAATAATCATATTAATCTTAAATAAAATAAAAATATTTTATCCTAATTAAATACTACTTACCTGAAATATATGAAAACAAATAACCAATCAAAACCTATACATTTTTCTTCCTCTGGCCTTTCTTTCCTCGCAAGACCTCGTCCGATCTGACGACGCCGTGAGCTGGTGAGAAGGATTCCGACACGAGTGCAAGCTGAAGACGGTCGTCGACACGCATAAAAGTTTCAAGAGCTGGATCGTGAAGCTGGAGATACATGTAAGTAAAACAGCAAACCCAACGCATGGATGGATCCATCGTCGTCCTTCCAAGAATTTTCTAACGATTGCTGGAACTGAACAGAGGTTTGATGAGATTTCAAAGTATTATTCTATATTATTATAATAAAATTCAATTTTAAAACAGCTACGTGACAACATCAGAATGAGTTTTTTCCCTCCAAACATTTATTTACATGCTTCACAAAGCGGATGTGCAGCGAGCAAGCCTCTGAATCCACTCCTCTTGCAATCCCCGTGTCGATGTAATTTTCATTGTTGCATACTACATACTACCAAGGCAAAGAGGAGTACACAATGGCGAAATCTGTACCTTTTACTTGCAGAACACGTTGTTGACAATCTGGACACTCCAAAGATGAAAGAATGAAATCTTTAGACGTTCCTTTACTTTGGAACATTTTTGGTTCGGACAGGGAGAAGAGTAGAAAGATTAAAGAAGATGTATTTAATGGATTGAAGAGGAGGGGGAGAAGAAAGAATGGTGGGGTGTTGCAAGTAAAGCACTAACCTGTTCTCTTTCTTGCAACAATTCAAGGAAGGTGGCGTTGTATTCTGAAATAACGATTATTATTTTAGGATTGTGAACTTGAGGGCCGGGAGCGGGTAATTAGCTGAACTTCCCATGCAAGCAATATTTAGCAAGTCTTTTTTTGTATTGGTTAGGAGCCTATGAAGAGTGAGCTTCAGATTTTTTTGAAATGTTGTGAGATATAATGGAAAAGTTTAAAGAATATTGTGAGAGACATATATAATGGGAAGTATCGTTGCATATCTTTTGGTGGAGATAGAGATAGTAGGGAGTCAAAAAAAATTTAGGGGATAAAAAACCACACCAACTTTGATACGTGTTTAGTAAATTTTTAGCATATGCTGATAGGAGTCGACGGATAGATTAAAGGTGGCATGCATGCAGTGTTTAGCATGCATGTAGGTTAAAGGTAGCAAGTTTTTTGAAATAGTACTATGAGGTATAGTGGGAAGGTTTAAAGAAGATACTATATCGTATGAGAAGATCTTGAGATGGAGAGAGAGAGAGAGAGAGGAGAGAAGAGAGAGAGAGAGAGAGAGAGAGAGGAGAGAGAGAGAGAGAGAGAGAGAGAGAGTAGGCTATACGTAGCATGCTTGAAGGCAAAAGGTAGCAAACTTTTGAAATGCTATAAGGGATAATGGGAAGGTTTAAAGAAGATGATATTTTGCATGGAAGGTGATTGTTGAATCTCTTTGTATGTAGAGAGAGAATCATCTTGATATTACTACGTGACAGTATCAAAACTAAGTTATATTATTATAATATAAATTTAGATGATATAAGGCCGATGCCAAACTATACTCACACCCATTTTCGGTGAACTCACAAGTCCTTGTGATTTGGTTACGTGATGGTCGATGACAGTGCATGATCACAGTAGGGTTTGGTGTGGATTGGATGGTTCCGTTCATGGTTAGCATTGCTGACATCAGCAGGAGTGTTTCTGAACTTTTGAACTAGTAAAAGGTTTTAGTCTTCACAATCTCCTATAGTTATTTTTTTTCCTGATAAGCAAGTACATGTGACGGTGGAGATTTAACCTAAAGTGTATAAAAGAGGGCCTTAATTTTTTATCGTCGAAAGCGTTGAGCCCAAAAAACATAACTTCTTTTCATATGCAGATGCCTTTCAAGCTAGTAAGGAGGACTTGCAGAAACTAAAACCTATTATAGAAGATTATAGAGACGAAAATTACAAAACCAATGCCATTGCATCTGTGTAATTAAAAAGAATGCGAAATGGTCTTTTCACACTATTGGTAACGTTTTTCTTCTCTCTTTTTTTTATGACGAAAAATATAATATAATGATACTCCGATCTGTGCGGACTATCGTTAATGTTAATAACAGATAGACAAATACAAATGTATACAAGTGATAATTCTGCCTATTCTCTAACATTTATCCCTCCGCTTGAGAACGGAATACTCTTGGCAACTAGGTTACTTTAAAATTGACAACGAGTACTAAAGTTTAAGTTTAAGAAATTGATAAAGTTGACTTAGACTGAAGGTGAGTAGACCTGCGGTAAAGATTCTCCACAACTCAAGTGTAAGGTGGGGACGCTACTTGGTCATCATCCAGGCACTGAATAGGATTAACATGATGACCTTCGAACAGTGCACGAAGAATAAAAGACATGTAAACATGGATATATATTACGTTTTTCAGGCTTTCAAAAAGATGGAAAGAAAGATGAAGTTGTAATTATCTGTCAGTTTTTAAGATAAGAAAGTGGTTTCCTAAATAAGGGTCCGTTTAGTTGGCTATAAAATATATTAATAAGAAAAAAAATCAAAAATCAAAATATAATTACTTATTTAGTACTCACGAAAATAATTTTTTTGAAAAGACTTTTCAATATTTGTTTTCTAGGAAAATATTTTTTAGAAATAATTTTTTAAAAATAAAAAGTACGCTCTGGGCATTGACCGCTTGATGTCGACCATTTGCGACTGGCCATTAGGTGTCGGCGGTCGACTGTCGCCGCCGACAGTAGGCCTTCGGGTATCGAGCATCGGGAGTCTACCGTCGGGTGTTGTCAGGTGCCGGTTGTCATACGTCGGATGCTGGTTGTTGAGCATCGGGCGCTGACCGTCGAGCACCAGCTGTTGAGAGCGTCGGGCGCCGGCCTCCTGGCATCGGGCGTCAGACCGACCGCTAAACATCGGGCATCAGACGTCAGACACTGGCGGGCATCGAGCGCCAAGTGCTAGGCGACTACCGTTAGGCGCTGGCCACTCGGAGTTGAGCGCTGGCAATCGACCACCGGTCGTCGGCCATTAGGCACCGTTCGTCGGTAGTTGGTAGTACATAAGTAACACTAAGAACGAGAGTAGATACTATAGTTTCGCTCATGAAAATTCTACATAAAAAAAAGAAATCTAGAAAAATAATTTATGAAGTCTCATCAAAGATGTCAAATTTTATGACTTTCGGTAAAATATTTTTATGAATTAACTTTTCAGGGGTATCAAAAAGTCATTATATAAAATTGAAAAAATTAATTAGGAGTCTCTATCAAATGTTTTACTTATTTTTTAGTCTCTGATAGAGTTGTAACTTATTACACTAATTGTTATCTCTTGTTATAGTGTACGTTAAGTCCTATTATAGTAAGAACTTCTATGTTACAATCAGAAACTTCTAATTAATTTACTCTATAAAATTTTACCTAAAAATATTTTCTTAGATGAGATTTTAAACTCAAACAAACGAACCCTAAATTTGTAAGGAAAGTATATATGAATGTATTTCCTTACTTTCCTTAAATTAGCTCTGTTTATGCAGATGAAGAAAATAAAATACAAAGATATAAATTTTTTTGAAAACTTAGATCTATTAATTTTACCTATAATTGTACTATTCATATGCAATCGTATTCCTGTAAATTTGATGAAAGTATCTAATGTGTTTGCGTACGTGCATGAATCCTGTACTCTAAAAATTTCGAATACCAGGTGTGCATTTCGGGGATCCCTCGAAGTCTAAACACATCGAAACATGATAAAGAACATGCAACAAGCGACCATTTTCTTTGTATTATAAAAAAACATATCATTTTTTTTTTTGTGAATAACCAAAAATAAAAGAAATACCCAGCTTGTTTTCAAAAAACAGAACTGGAAAATATGGCAGGTGATCACATGGATAGGCACCGATCTGTGTAAAATGTTACTTTAACATTTCAGGGTTTTCAAAGTAAAAGAAATCGTCGCCTGAGAGATTCGAACTCTCGCGGGGAAACCCCATGTACTTAGCAGGCACACGCCTTAACCACTCGGCCAAAGCGACGATGTGATAATAGAAGTCATACATATTTAAATATCATCATTTATGAATTCCTTCCTTTGCAACTTCAATTCCAGACTTCATAATTTTGATGTACATAAAGTACTAATCATTAAAGCACTCTTTGATTACAATATTTAATAGGTTTTTTACTTTTTAGTCTATATAAATAAGCATATTTTTCTATTAGTCCCTCAAACATAAATATTACTCATTTAATACCTTAAATCTTAACGGTTGAGTAAAAGCTCATCTGATATACAGACATTTTAAAACAAAGAAATATGGTGGAATATATTTCATCAGGAGATAACAATGGATTTGAAATACCTAAGATATCCTAACTTATTTAGTTTCTTTATAGAGTGGTAGAAATCTCAACAAGCTCTCATCCCCCAATCCCTTCCCTTCCTTCGTCTCGAGACTAGCTACTCCGATCAACATCTCCGACATCACTCGCAGTGCCTAAGTCCATGCCTTCCCCCGAGCCCTCCCTCTGATCACTTCCATCAAAACCACCCTTGTTTGACTCCCCACATGCATCACACCTCTCCCCACCTATCAAAACTCCTTCTCCCACTCTCTCCTCACTCTCTCCCCCCACCACCGCCCCCAACCTTAAAACCACCCATCCCTCTACTCCAACCCTATCAAACTCCCCCTGCATACCCCCTCCCCCACGCTAACATCTACTGGAACCCCCCCTCTTCTAAACCTGCTAGTCCACCTACTCCCAATTGGAAAAACTCCTCCCCACTGCTTAAGCCCTACTAGACTCCCCCTCGCCAATCCTGCTCAACATCATCGGCAGTCAAGACTCATATGCACATAGTCAGGCGTAATGTTTGTCGTATTGCTCGACAGGTATTTGTCTATTTACCATGTGAAAACTTGTTTGAAAATGCAGTCATCAAATGCATAGAGAATGTAGTCTTCTAAGGTTTTTTCTCATCCCCTACCGATGGAATGTCAATATGGAAGAGACAACTGTCGAATTTATGTTTTGAATCATGAGAGGCCCAAAGGAAGACGATTCTATCATTGCTCATCTACAACCAATCCAAATGAAGACTGCGAATTTTTTTTTTTTTTTGAATAGGTTGATGATGTTGTGTACAACATTGTGGATATCAAATATCAATTGAAGTTGATGGAAGAATGTATGATGAAGAACCACAAGTGGCTAGAGACCCAATTGAAGAAACAAAAATTAATGTTGTATTTTATCATTTTTGTACTCCTTATCACTTTAATTGTGAAGTAATAGTGTGACATTGAGCTGTAAAACCTAATTATTGAACTTCTTAAGTATTGATCTATATTATTCCCTCTCCAGATGGTTTCATTACAATTACATGCTTCACTCCCCTTGCATACCCCTCCCCCAACCCCAAACACCTACTGGAACTCCCCATCTTCCGAACCCGTTAGTCCACCTACTCTCAGTCGGAAAAACTCCTCCCCCACTACTCAAGCCCTGCTGGACTCTCCCTCGTCAACCTCGCCAGGATTTGAATCTTACTTGACATCATCGACAGTCAAGACTTATACGCACATAGTTAGGTGATGACTGAAATGATAATGTTTGACAGGTATTTGTCTATTATACCCTGTGAAAACTTGTTTGGAAATGCAGTCATCAAATGCATAGGGAATGCAGTCTTTTGGGGTTTCTTCTTATCCCCTATTGATGGAATGCTAGTATGGAAGAGGCAACTGTTGAATTTTTATTTTGAATCATGAGAGGTCCAAAGGAAGATGATTCTATCGTTGTTTGTATACACACCAATTCTAACAAAGATTGGTGTTTTTTTTTTTTTTTTTGAATAGGTTGATGATGCCGCATATAGCATTGTGGATATTAAATGCCAGTTGAAGTTGATGGAAGAATGTATGATAAAGATCACAAGTGACTAAGACCCAATTGAAGAAACAAAAATTAACGTTGTATTTTATCATTTTTGTACTCCTTGTCACTTTGATTGTGAAGTGATAATGTGACATTGAGCTATATAACTTTATTATCGAACTTCTTAAGTATTGATCTATGCTATTCCCTCTCCACATGGTTTCATTGCAATTGTATGCTTCAATTACTCCACCCATTAACATTCACAATCAACTAAGTTGACATTCAACAACAAGAATCACATTCAAATCCACAATGACCTTCCCCATTGTGAATCACACTCACATTGCACATTGAAAAGCAACAATCACATTGATAGACATACTAATGTAGAGTGTGTTAATACAATATAGACTGAGATGTGTTTTCATCATCCAAAGATTGCATTAACCATTCCATGTCAACATTGACAAACTTCATTAACCACTTCCTTGTTCACTTCCCTGCATCATGTCCCCTTGACTCCTTTGTAAATGCATGACTTTATGACTGTCAAAAGTAATGGACGATTGATTGTCCATGTTTATGACAGTGTGGACATAGACATCTCTCCATGAGGCATGTGTGCCACCCCTCCCTTGACTATCGGTGCTAGTGACTTTCCCATGAACAGTGGCACCTCTTGTCGATGTGGTGGTTCCTCGCCCACAACTTGTACTTCCCTCATTCCTTCTTGATTGAGTTGGTCTCCTCCCTCTTCCCCCAACCCTTTGTGAAGAACTTGCAAGATATATGTATTATATTGTGACATTAGCATGTGTTTTGTATAGAAATTAGATAAATGAATGACATAACTCAGGCAAACTAAGGATGCCACATTTGCGCCTCCACACCCCATCCACTGGACCTCTACCACCTCTATCACCCCTGAACTAAACCTAGGTGGTCTTCACGGGAATTGCTTACGAGGTGGGGATTGAGAGGGTCTATACATATAATAGACTAAAAAATGAAAATAGGACTCAGTAGCTTATTGTTGGGTCAATATGGAACTTTGTCCAGCATCTGTCTCACTCGATTGAGGTCCTTTGAGGGGTTTCTTGTAAGTGTTTTTATGGTGGCCCTACTGGCCGCATCTTGTGCATTTATAGATCCTCTTCATAGCCTTCTCCTCTGGGTCTCTAATCATGTTCTTTCTTGAATGGCCTCGAGGTCTACAACATCTAGGGGAAGCACATCTTGACCATCAACAATTTCCCACATCTTTTTATCTGTTAAGGGGTAAATTGACATTTCATAGACATGTTTGTATGCTTCAACCCCATAGCAATTATCAATAAATTCTTGGATTTTCAACCCTCCGCGGGTATCAACAACTACTGCCACATGCTGACATAGCAACCATCTCACTTACCATTTTCGGCAAGAGCAAGTGCTTTTGTAAAACAAACAACAAACCTCTCATAAGGGCCTTCAGCTTTAGTCCTATGGTCAAACGAGAATCTAATTCAAATTTCCGCAATGTTCTTAATTATCATTCCTTTTAGATGTGCCATAGTATGGGGCAGAATGGCTCTTTCCATCTCCTATCATGTCATCTTCTTTGGTCCATCTTCACCATGATCTTCTGTTGTATACCATCAAGCATATCAACAATAGGTAGCCCTCTAGTATCACTAACAAAAGAATTCTAGGATTTAGCCAAATTGGTTAGTGATATAGCAAGATTTGGACTTGTCAGAAAACTGACACCTAGACCACACACCATCGGACTATAACGAAGTGAATACGGTGCAGATATGAGTTTTTCTTATCTACTTTCGGATAGTTAATCAGATAATATGCAATTACTTTGAATAAATTTGGATACAAAGCAGATATTTTAGTTGGATAGTTTTCAAATTTGGAGTGGATATGGTTTTTATTCATTTTAGAAACATGATCCTAATAAGAGACATTAAGTGATATAAAAATCATATATATATAAGTATAATATTTAAAAATAATATCTAAAAAAATATTAACATTCATACAAATAGATTAGAGTGAAAGTTAAACGACTACTTGATTTCAACTACGGAACCATTAAGATTTCCAACATAGTACATATGCATTCATAAATAGATCTTAAATGGAGTGGAGCAACTATTTTCACGTTCAGTCTATTTATGATCCAGATATTATCCATATTCGAAATCTGCACCGTCAAATACTTGTTAAACAGATAATATCCACCTAACCGGATACGAATTTGAAGCGAATCTAGATTTCATCTAGATCCATTTACAACCCTACACACACATGCCAGCTTCTCCAAATAATTTGCTGCCTACACATCAAGTTTTTCAATTTCAAATAATTAGGATTGGTATCCCCTGATGGTGTAACATCTCCCTACAGTCTATAACACAGCCATGAAAGCTGGACCCAACCACTTCTTCCTAAAATTTTTATACATATGATGTATGTAAGACCTAAGTAATCCATCCAATAAATAATTCCAGTCAAGAATTAAATAAAAACAATTAAATTAAATGTGATAACCACACCTCTAGGACAACAACTCAATTCTCTTGTCCATATTAGATATAAAAGTCAAACCTTCTAAGTGTCCAATTGCCTGCTTCACTAACTGTACAAACCATGCCCATGCATCTGCACCCTCCCCTTCCACCACTCCATAAGCAACCATGAATAAGTAGAAATTCTCATTTATTTCTACAGAGACCAACAACACACCATAAGGCCCTCGCAAATGACACCCATCGATGCCTAACATTGGACATCACTGTCACACCCCGACGGCATTAGAAATATCGAGGTGCAATAGATAAGAAGGTAAAAGAGAACTCACTTGTGTCACGAGGGATTCAATTGCTCAGCACACTTTTCGACCATATTACTTTTCACTTTAAAATTTCTAAAAATGTTAATAAAAATAATGCGCATAAAAATGCCCAATAGGTTACCCTAATCACTCTAATCAAGAGCTAGCAGTTAATGGGAATTAATTAAAAAAGATGGTCACATATCATGAACAATCTGAGTGAAACTAGGAAAACTAACTCAAGAGGCTGGCCACTAATAATTTATCACGAATAACACGTAAGTAATATCACGAGAATAAATTATCATGATTAACAAGTACTAAAGTACATGAAATGAAATTGTCAAGCAAGAAAATCTAAGAACGCATGAAATATCACGTGAGATGTATGGCATCATCCCGAACGAACGTGGTACCACGTGAGATGTATGTCAACATCCTGAACAAACGTGATTTCGCGTGAGGTGTATGCCACACCGGCCGTCAATTGCAAGTGTTCGAGATCTTCTCAGGACTAGACTGAGCCCTTTGACTGGCATAAGGTCATCTTAACACACTTGCCGACATCCCATTTAAGCAAGTAGTTGTTCAAGAGTTCCTAGATAGATGGGTGTAAAGACAAGAATTCAAACTGACAAGGTTCCAAATAAAAAAGTTGTAGTGGCAAGGGTTTAGTTCGGCAGAGTTCTAGGTTAAAAGAGCCAAGGTAATGAGAGTTCAATTCCGTAAAGTTCTAGTATAGGATAGTTCTTAATAATGAACCGATAGAGTCTCGGTATGATATAGGATTTCAACTAAACTAACCGGCAGTATTCCAACGTAAAAGAGGGATTTGGTTAATCATTTCAGCACCATTTCGACATAGAGAGGGATATCGAGTAGCAATTCGGTAGCATTCTGACATGAAAGAAATTTGAGAACGTTTCGGCAGAATCTCGCTATAGAGGAAAACTCATAACTTACAAACTAAGTACTTAAAGATAACCAGAGAAATCTACTCGAACCTTTGAAGGCTGCAGAAACTCTATACACCAAGTCTTCCTCTCTCCTCCTTTCTCTTATTCTTCCTCTTCTTCATCTTACCCCCTTGCGAGGATGGTGGAAATGGAAGGAGTGTAGACGCCATATTTAACAACATATTGAGTAAATTTCATGTTATACTGCAATGCCTCAAAGTGGCTCTCTTCAATTAACCATTTGAGTGATTTTTTTTCTCTATTTTTTCAGATTTTTATAGAGTTTTTAAGAATTTTTCTAGGGCTGTCGAGGGTCCTCTGTGTGCAAATTATTTTGTGACCAACATAGTGGTCACGATTTAGGATATTGATCTGTGACGAGTGAAGCCGTTGCATATTAGGTTCCTATTCCGACCCGTGCTATGTTTTATATTCGTGTCCGATACAGTTGTCACATTTAAGAGTTTATATTTTCAAATTATGGAAATTTCCAAAATAGGTTTTAGAAAGATTTTGTTGCTAAATAGATTCACGTCCACTCAGGTCGTCGCGGTTTTGACCTTCCATTGTTTAAAAGATCAATTCCCATTAGAAGATCGATTCTTTCAAAAGTGCGACAATTCATGTCGTCATGATAAAAATTTTCATTTATTAATTTAGAAAGAATCCGATCAATATTGGAAGTGTCAGAAACACGACGGTCTTTGTCATCGTGATTTATAAACCTACTAAATTTGAAGTTTGGAAAGAGCCAGTCGAAGTAAGGAAGGCTTTTAAACGTGACGCTTTGGTCGGTCGCGTTTCACCTTTAAAGGCGACCATTGTGTCCATCGTGATTTACGATTTTATCCCTATAAAAAGACCCTCGTGACCATTATTTGAGGAGAGAGTCCAAGCATTGAGGCGAAGCCCTACTGCATTGAAGAGTCATACTCCGGAGCTTTGAAGAGAAGAATCACCCTCAAGCTTACTTCAAGTCTTCTTCAATTGGAGGAGATTTTGTGCTTCAACCTCTCAAGTCCATTGGAGCTTGAGGAGTCTTCTTCGGTTCTTCCTCTTCATCCACTGCTGCGCCAAGCTCTCCATCAGATTTTTCTTCCCTCCCTTTTATTCTTTTAATTCATCATTTAGTGCATTCATCACCATCACCATAGTCTCACACACACACCACTTCATTCTATTTCATATCTACACTCTTAGGGATTTTACACCACCTCCACAAGGTGTGTTCAAGCCATGCATGCAAGTTCTCACTACTTCCATTGGATTTGATATTGCACAACTTTGATTAATCTCCTTCTTTCACTTGTTTTATTGTCTCTCTTTTGTAAGGTAACCACAAGCTAAAATCTTCTTCGCCGTCCGGCCGGTTGGAGAAGTAAGAGTCAACCCCCACCCCTTAACTCCTTCGATCTTCGAGTGAAGATAAGTGATTTCTTCCTTCGGTACCTATGTGTACCTAGCGATCACATCTCCATCTTAGTGCATACGCACACTCCTCTTCTTTCTTCTTTCTCCTATAATCACCATTATCATCTTTAATTAAAATTTCTTTTTTTAATTAATTCTTTGTGGCATAATTAAGCACGTCCACAAGGAGGTGGGGGCTATTTATAGGGGAGAGGAGAGAGAGGGGCACCCTTGGGAGGACCCTAGAGAGGGGACACATGTCCCCTTGATGTTGCTTATTTCTGGTCACATGTTTTCCGAGGTTAGCCTAATTGGGACAAGTGTCCCTTTCTAAAAGAATGCAGAGGTGGCGTCTCCAACGCATCCATAAGATTTTCAATTAAGCTCTTGTAATTTTATCATTTAACTTTTTAACCCTAATTTTTTAGAAATTGGAGATATACCCATTCCTCTCTCTCGTTTCCAAGCTCCAAATGACCTCTGATCGGAATTCTGATTGTCTCTGGGGGTCTATAGATACTTCACTTGGGTCCCTACAAAAGTTGACAAACACATTCTAACCTTATACTTTTGATAATTGTAGATATGCCCTTCCTTGAACTATTTTTATTTACATTTATATTTTCTTCAACTTCGGTTTATAGACTCAGTGTGAACAAGGGTTAGGTTCAAACCCTTCATAGGTTCACAATGTGAATAGGGTTATAACCATATCATATACCAATAAGGCTATTTTATACTTTAGTATCCTTTAACAATATCAATATCATTTACCAATAGTAGTATCATTTACCAATAATAATATCATTTAACATATTTTCAGTCAGGGCTTAGATAGATCCGGAAATACCAAATATCTTCATCCATGTGAAAATTGCATTACGTTTTCTTAACCATTTCTTATTTATTTATCATTTTGTACCTTGGGGTATTACAATCACCCACCAATGAACCCCTGGATGTATGCCTCTAAAGAAATAAAGACTCTTTCAAAGCATTTATCGAATGCAGTTTTCAGCTCTAAAATTAAATCTGGATTGTTTTTATTCAATTCCTTAATGAACAATGACAAAAACTTGTAAGAATCCTCCACCTTACCAAAAACCTATTCTTTAGATATTTTTGTAGCATGTCAAACTCTATGGTAAGAAATCTATTCACAATATTGGACATCGGTTAAAGAATGTTGACATGATCATTACATTAATGTGAAAACCTTTAAACAAAACACTAACGTACATGCACATTCTGGATTCTCCTTCACTGCCCCTACCATCCTAGCTGAAACCCAATATTTAAATGCCATTTGACTCTTAGTCCTACTGATAGTCATGCAAGTGTGTTTTTCTTGCATAATCCTAATGGCAAAGATGATTCAGTCTTATAACCTGACGTATGAACTCTCCATTTGCATTCATTATCAGCACACATTATAGTTTTCTTTTTTCAAAAATAGCTTAAGTCACAAGCAAACACCCCTGCTTGGACTCGAACCTCTGACCCCCCCCCCCCCCCCCCTTTCCCACTCTTTGCCCTACCCAATGTCCATCCCACCTGCAAGCAGATGACAACACACACTATACTCATCCTAGTGCTATCATTTTTAATCTGCTTAAATTGGAATTGATTCTTAATTGCCTTAGAGAAATTCTATAACCCATGCAACTAGGAAAGATAGTAGCAATTGTAATGTCTAGATTTTCATTGTCAACCTTCAATAAATCTCGGCCTACATCTGACATCCCTCAATTGAACTCATCTGAAGCTTCTGGCATTAATGAATAATAGGAGTCCTCTGTGTGTACCTCATTAGAATCACAAAATGAAAGATTTCTTTCATTGTACTCATCAGTATTTGACACATACTCTGAGTTTTCGTCATCAGATAGTTGCTCATTGTACCTTACAACATTAAAGTCTTCATCAACACACTATGAGTACTGTGCTTCTCCTGGATCATTAGCTAGCTGAACTTCTAATGGTTTGACTGGATCACAATCTTGGTGAGCTTCTATTATTTCATATTGGACTGGAACACTCTGACCCTATGGTTCAAACACTGGCTCCACAACTAATGTACTCACGTAAATAGTCATCTTCTTACATGGGAGATATATGAGCATCATTTCATACAACTGAGCATCAGATGTAATCTACTTAGAAATGTGACTCATGTCCTC
Organism: Colocasia esculenta; assembly: GCA_014218235.1. Taxonomy (NCBI): domain Eukaryota; kingdom Viridiplantae; phylum Streptophyta; class Magnoliopsida; order Alismatales; family Araceae; genus Colocasia; species Colocasia esculenta. Next base: position 92,000,040 of record CM024766.1, on the reverse strand, counting down.
TATCAAAACGCAGTGACTATAATAGTTTGGCCACACAATTATTGTCTTTACTGGACCCAACAAATAAGCCCTCCTACTTAATTGTAACGTCTTCTACTAACCACCATATCTATATGTAAGCTTCAAAGTGGGCTCCAACATGGTGCTAGACCCATAAATCCATAACATTACATAATATACATGCTTAACTCATAATAGTAAAACGAAGATCATATACTTACCTTTTCCACATTTTCTCTATAACAGATTTTAGTCGAGTTATCGCCGGCCACAACATTTGCTATGACGTCTACCTCTTCCTTCTACAATCTTGGAGCTAGACAAAAAAGTCAAGAATAGAAGGAGTGACTTGCCATTAAGTCGACATTGAAGATGCAATTAGACGTTTAACCGCCTCCTCCCGCAAGAACCCTTGCTTTGATCGCCCTCTCCCCCACCACTTCTCCTATAAGAACCCTATCTTCGATCGTGCTCTCCTCCTCCCCTCTCATGTGACAACCCTAAACCCTTTAGTCACCTTCCCCTCCAACCCTAAATCGCATGAACCCAAGCTCAAATCCCAAATGATGAACAACGTGGGACAAAGAGGGTGAAAAGTGTGATTAACCAGAGGCAAATAGTCTTTTACTACTATCTAATTAGTTTAACTAAGGCAAGATTACACTATGATTATAGAATCGAATGACAGGGACTAATAAGGACAACAACAAAGTTTTAAGGAACTAAAATTAATAGTTATATTTGAGAGTACGCTTATTTGTAGGGACTAAAAAGTAAAAAAAAACTACTTAACCCTTCTCAAATAATGAAGAGATTACTTGTCTTGAGACAAAAAGGTATTAATAGAGAAATAGGCAAAAGTATATAATGGGAAAAAATAATGGCATGAGTTTTATTTATAATAAGTAGAGAGTAGAACCAATATGAAATGCTTATATATTTTTTTATAGCGACCTAGTATATATGACTAAGAGACAATTTAATATTCCCACACATAGCTGTTGTCCTCTCAATGAGAGTTGCTTTTTTTTTAACCAGAAGATAGTAGTTGTCAATTCAAACAGGGGTTGAAGGTACAAGAATAGCCAGGTTGCATGAGAACTCAACGAAGAGTACTACGTACACCATCATCAAGTAGAGAAAATTTGAACTTGGATGGTTCTTACAACCCAAGTAACCAAAGACACACACCAGAAACTAAAACACAAAAAAAGATAGACATTTCTTGCATAGCTCGACCGTCGCATAGGAACATCAGAGAAGATTGAGGAGATGCCTGGCGAACATCTGACGGGATAACGACTGTCCTTGGGGAGCTAGAACACTGAGGAGGAGCTCGAAGGGAAGAGCCAAGACTGGTGATGCCTAGAGGAAAGCCCTGATGAACGGAGTGCCTTCCCCGTCTTCAAAGTCTCCTTAGAAAGAAGGAGAGGAAATTGAATACTCTGCTCTGATAAAGAAGCACATTCACGGAGCATCTAAATTGAATTGTTAGGGCCCACGGAGGAGAACATGAGCATATAGGATATAAAGGTAGAGGAAGCCCCTGGCAACAAGGGGCTAAATACACTGCCAACCGAACTCCGATCGTGCCGGTGAAGGTTCCACCGACACCAATCCCCCAACAGAGTTAGAGACCAAAACCTCTCCTACACAGAGAGAGTGACCAAGAAAACCAAAGCACCTTGAAAAGGAAAAGCAACTGATACGGAGACAAGCCATAGAAGGTCAAAGGCAATTTACAAACCCAAAAGGAGACCGTCTGAGGAGGGAGGATCTAAACAAGGGAAGGAGGGAGGAAGGGGAGGGGGGGGGGGGGGGGGGTCTTCTTAGAGGCTCCCCCTCCCCTCCCAACCGATGCTGGAGAGGAGGTACCGCACCCACACGCCAACGTGTAGGGAGCAATCGGAGAAGACTAGCGGAGAGCTATTATTGGTAACTAAAGACGACATATTTTATCAAGATCAAAGCCCCATATGTAGATGACGACTCAAATCATGAGGGGAGAGGGGAAAAGATGTTCCTTTTGATGTAAAATGTCGTGACATAATATTCTAATTAGGTTTCACTCTTGGTGGACCACTTGTGCATCACAATCTTAGGTCGCACAAACTAGTTGCACACATTTAGTCCGATTGATGGGTACATGATGGCTAAGTTCTACTTGGAGTATAGGTGAGACACCCAATTTAGATATAACTGAAAATAGTTCTTACTTTCTATATAAATAAGACAGTCTACAGCTCCTTAGACAGTTGTATTATAGGCTGAATAGACAGTGGAAATCAAACAAATTGAGGGGAGTTTCGTAGTTCTCCATCAACCAGTGGTTCGTATTCTTCGTGGTGCATGATCATGACTTCCACTTCTACTTCAAGTATGAAATGATGAATCTCCCAATAATACTTGGATGACACACAAAATCCATTATTTTGTGATAGTACATTAGAAATGACTCGATTGGTTGGACGCTATGTGATATACTAAATGGGATGAGTTTAATAACTAGATCTATCAGATTTATAAAAAATTTTAAAAAATTATATATAATCAGAATTTAAACGTGCATCTTAGATCTCAAACTCAAGATGTGTTTGAACAATTGACATTAACCTTTCTTTTACCTTTGAAAATAACTTGGTGTACTTAAGTTGTGCACTTTCCACTTGTACTTCTCCCCTCCTATTAGATGGATGTATTGTGCCATCTTTTTATTGGTCAATAAAAATAAAAAAGTACAAGTAGAAAATACACAACTCAAGTGTACTACATTCTTCTATTTACCTTTTGTTGCTTCTAACTCTGTTCTAAAACTTTGCAGCACATAAAGAGTAAGGAAAACATCAAGTCTGTTGAATTGTAAAGAATATGGAATATACAGCAAAATATAAGTTACATGTACAACTTATATATATGCCATAGAATGCTGTCGCAAACTCAAGGTTCTCAAATACGTCATGTCATGAGTTTACCACGTCCGTTCATATGTGCTTGAGGAGCATTTCTCTCACTTCCTCCACCACCAACCAGGCTTTGTGCCCGCCAATTATTTCCTCCTTCATCTCCCCATCCTTCCAAAGCTGCAAGCATGGTGATAATTAAAGAGAAGGTGAAATGTTTCCCCTTCGTTTCTATGTACACCTCTAGATTATGGCGACATTATTTTAAATGCCAATGGTGAAGTAACAGAAGAAGATTAGGGAGACTAAAGAGAGAATTTTGCACACCTGGATGGTTGGCATTTTCTGATCCAAAGCACCACGGAGCAGCATCCATCAAAAGTACGAAATTCACAGGGAAAACAACACGCAATGAGATGGATATTTCCATTTTCTTTGTTTTTTTTATTTAAAAAAGAAAGAAAGAGTAGGCATTTTGCGTACGGACCACCCCCTAAGGGATGATGTCTATGTGTGTGAATAATTCCCAATGATTAATAGATGATGAAGAAACTTACGGACCCGATATGCACTATATATATTATTGAGAGAAATATTTATTACATTTGTGAAAGTATAATAATTGCAGTTGAGCGAGCTCTTCTGATTGGGCATGTGCCACATGGCATTAGCCGCCAATATATAGGAGCACCTCTCAAATGCATTTTTTGCACCTTCACAAGCACAGTTCTGTTTCATATGAACATAAATGCATGTTGTATGCTTAAATAGAGAATGATCAGATGTATGCACAAAACCCACAAGTGCCCAATCAAATGTGATTAACGAAGAGACGAGCTTGCACACCGTGATGTTGCCCCGCTTCACCAGAGTTTGCGAAACTTTGTTCACGTCCACATAATAAAATTTCAACCTGCAAGATTGGGTTTTTCTTATTTAAGAGAAAAATCCAAATTTCTCCCACTTATTGATCTCGCCCACCCATGGACATTTCAAATACGGTTCCCCCAACTCACCTGTGGTAGTACTCGGCGGCGAGCTTCTCCAGCTTGGGCTTCAGGTAGATGCACTTGCGGCACCACGAGGCCATCCTGCGCAAAGTCATGTTATCCCGTCATGCCCCTTCCAAGAACTATAAGCTACGCAATCCGAAGCTACAACAACGTGTCATTTACTGATTGGCTGTGAAATTTCAAAGTGTAAAATAAAAGGCGTCTACTGAGCGAATCCACTCTTTTTTATGCGTTTATCGCCTCCGTCTCCGGTATGTCTCAGAGACGCAGGCGGCGAACCTTTGTCGTATATGTATAGAGAGAGAGAGATAGAGATGGGTAGAGAGAGGAGACTAGGGACGCAGGGGAGCCCAGAACTGACCATTCGATGACGACGGGCTGGGAGAGCTCCTGGGCCTGCCGGAGGATCAGATCCAGCGTCTCGACGTCGGGAATGGGCTCCATCTCGACCGACGACGGCTTCGACACCCAGAATGCCCCTGCCCTCGCCTTCCCCCTCCGCCCCAAGTTCGCTGACCCAGGGAAGCCATACCATGAGGACGCCGCCGAGGGCGGGCAGCCCGCCCCTCCATCGTCGCCGCCCCAAGTGTGGGTGCCACGTCCCCGCCCCTGCTGCTGCTGTTGCTGCCGCCGTTGCTGCCTCGTCCTCTGCCAGAGCCCGCCGTGGAGGAGAATGTGAGGAGAGTTGGCTCCCAAAACTGTCATCTTTCTGGCTTCCCTCTCGCCTTTCTTCTCTTCGATCCCCTTGCTTGTTAAAGAAAACAAAAAAGAAGAAAAAAAAAGCCTGATCTTGCAGGTAAAATACTACTTTTTCCCCCCTCCGCCGCTTCGATTTCTTCCTCTTTTCTTCTTACTCCTGCTTTTCCTTCCTCCAGGATGGTGGGTCTCGTCTGAGGAGAGCTTCACCAATTTCTTCTCCACGTTCTGATATTAATATCTTTGTATTGTTTTCTGTTGCTTGTTTTGCCTGCATTTTATTGGGTGGCGAGATGAGAGGACGAAGCGGGAGCCTTATCCGGAGAAGGAAGAGAAGAGGGGCATTCCCTGGGCTTGGCTCAATGAACCCCACTAATAAAGAATTTTTATTTTTCAGTTTTTTGTCTACATAGTGTTTTGCAATTTAGTTTTAGTTTTTATAAATTCGACCATCAATCTTCAGCTCAGAAATTTTACTTCTTTGAGGAAAGTGTGCCCTTTTGACCTTAAAAACAAAAAAAGACCTGTTTATAAGAGCAATTAAGTTTCTTAACTTCAAGACTGGTAATCAGGGTATGACAATTAAAGACTAATTTTAAAACTTCATAGAGACAAAAATAAATAAATAAAATAAAAAATGTAAGGATCCTAAAGATAACATTCAAAAGTATAATACCGTTGTGAAGAAGACTCTGCTATACAATATAAAAGAGATAATTATAGATATATCTCTAAAATATTATGCATTCTCCATTATTCCTCACATTATCACATGATGGACCTCATCGTATAGTATGCACTCATTCCCTCGTATTCTTGAACTTGACTTTGGGTGGTTGCGGACAAGAAAATAACTCATTTATTCTTACTCCTAAATAATCATATATAGAGTCCTTTTTCACAAATAAACATGTTGCGGTGGGACGATAGACAAACCGTATGCCAAAGACTGGGTCAGTCAGGAGCAATACGCCTTGGTGCTTAGAAACTTGCGAACTCGTTTTGGGGATTCGCCGACGGACAGGTCCACATAATGGGTGGGTGGGACACCGCAGAAAAAAATATCTTGGTTTACCTGGACGGTCCTGATCATCTCTTTCGTTCCTTGAACGGTCACAACTCTCATTTGGTGCGTCCCGCGCATGTCTATGTGCATTCACATTTTGCTATGATAATCTAACATTCAATTTATATAAAATTTTTTGAGTAATTTATTATAGAAATAATAAATATAATTCACTTTTTCTAAATATAATTTTTTAAATAAAATTATATTTATATTTATAAATTTCAAGTCAAACCAAGTCCGGCCTCATAAAGTCTAAGTCTGACCCGATTCTTTTCCTAATTGAGTCCCGCCGAAAAAATTAAAGAGGTCAAATTTTTCGATCCAATTAAAATTGGGCCGAACTTCTGAACCTATGAGACAATCCAACCTAATTGACTCCCCTACTCTTTATTTTCTAGATATTTTATATAAGGATAGTTTAAAGTTAACCTTGAATTTAACCAATCTCGTTTTGACAATTTTTTTTCTATCTCCCGTTATCTCTAGTTATCTAATTATTCTTTCTTGTGAGAAAGGAAAAAGATATTATCATTTATTTATAGATAATTTTAATTATTTATAATTAATTTATATAATCTATCCAAAGCAAAATAACTTTTAAATATAGATTTATCTCCCTTCTCACCCCTTTATCACCCTTACAAAGTAGCTTAGTTAGCATCTTATTGGCCATCTCATCCTCTCTCTCTCTCTCTCTCTCTCTCTCTCTCTCCACCGCACACGAATCATATTTTTTTATTTTCCTCTTTTCCTACTTGGCCACTCTAATATCTTCTTTTCTTATTTTTTTTCCTTATCAAAGCGGAGTATCCTCGGAGGGACACATGTCTGCCCACCCCACCCACCCATGTGGAAGAAGAGTTTTCTACTCTTCACGCATTGATTTCTTGGGGGAAAAAACGGTTATAATTTTTTGTTAAAATAATTATTAATAATTTTTATGTCTTTAGTTCCTTAAAAGCTTGCTACTCCTCATTTGTTAATATTAAAATAATTATTATTGACTTTAATTTTTTATTAGAGTCTTTAATGATAACTATTAATGATTATTATAATATTATATTTGTTATTTTATATTAAACCATAATAAAATACTAATATAAATACTTAAAAATAAAAACATATGTGAATGGGCTATGTCCTACTCTATGGTTCGTTCAAGTGTTTAGGTTTTTAGTCTTTGAAAATAAATTTAAAATTTTGAATTAATATTAAAGGATTGAAAGAGAAGGAAGAGAGAGAGAGAGAAGTGAAAGGGAGGGAATTATCGCGAATTGGCCAAAAAAGGGAGAAATATAAATTTAAAAGATAAAGGTATCTTATAACAACAACGGGGATGTAGCTCAGATGGTAGAGCGCTCGCTTAGCATGCGAGAGGTACGGGGATCGATACCCCGCATCTCCAAAATGCTGATTTCTTTTTTTTGTTTTCCAAGTGTTGGGAATGGGAATAGGAATAAGGTCCGCTTTCTTCTGTCAATTTTATATTATCACGATATATACACAGAACTTTCATGTTTATCGGCACTTCTCGGTTGCATAATATGTTTTGCATCAAGATAGTTGGTGCATGTATAGACACTTTTAAAGTTTATAAAGTCGATTACACGTACTTGATTTAGATAATTCGACAACTTTCAATTGAACAAATTGCATCCTTGCCATGATGTCATGTTTTTATGTGCAAATGCTACATGTTCACAGTGTGGTAACTGAATAGGAAAATCTCAAGGTTTTCTGGTTAACATCTTAATGATAAAACTCCAATTAATCAGACGAGCTTGACAGCTAAGATTTTATGAGTTTCTATGTTTTATAACAAAATATTTAATGGCCATCCCGACAAAAACTCCAGTGAATAGGAAAATTCCAAGGTTTCTGGTCGACATCTTAATGATAAAACTCCAATCAATCCGACGATCTTGGCTCCTAAGATTTTTGGAGCTTCTATGTTTCGTAGCAAAGTATTTAACGACCATGCCAACAAAACACTAGTTGTTTTAAAAATCAGAAAATACACTATAACAATTTTAAAAGTAAAGAACTATATCAGTCTAAATCAAAAGAGATAATGTCCATTGATCGCTCCTGAAACCCTAGCCATCTTTAGGACATCAAGGGTGGCTACAGTATATTGACATTCTCAGATTTTGGTTGGTGGGTCTTGAAGTTGGTTTGGCCTTTAAAAGACATGTGGTTGGAATCCAGACCGTGTTGTGGGTGTTTCCCTAAATTTTTGAGCGAATCTACTTTCTAGTCATGAAAGGTGACATGGGAGACTGTTGCCTTCTGAAAGTGGTTGTATAAGTTGCCTTCTTGTTTATGAAGGTGATTGTCTTGGATGTCACCCAAGGTGACATGGTAGGATGTTGCATTCATGTCTTGACTTGTTTTACATTTCGATTGCTTGACACATGTTTTTGGATAACTATTGATTAATGCGACATTGTCGATCATCACATTATGTACGTGATTGGTCGAGATGTCACATTCTCAGTGGCAGTTTGTGTGGATTTATATCCTCCAAAAGCTATTCCTCTCACTCATTCTCTCATCTCTCTGCTTTCACCAACGCCTTAGAACGCCCCTCAGAACTCCATCCTCTTGCTCTCCTCCAGCGGCCGACAATAGAAGGCAGATGAGGCAGTGATGATTGATGGCATCGGCGTGAGGTGGACATCGTGAGGAGATGGAGGCCAACCTACGAGAAGGCCCCAACAGGTTGTTCCATCATTTTGGAGGTAGGATGAAACTCCTACCTTGTCCTAATTGATATTTAGTAGATTTGTATATTTAAGCAAGAGATCATGTAGTTTACTATCTTTTTGGGGAGAAAGATCTATGTGATGGGTGTGTGAGGCATTTTTGGCATTCTTCTTGTGTTAAATCGCGTTTAATGAGGTTTCTATGATGTTTGAGAAGAAGGGAACATCTTCCTCTTTTTTCTCTCTATGTCTCTTTGGGCCAAAATGGCCAAATTCGATATGTTTCTACAAGTTTTAGGGGTTTGTTTGATAAAGTGATTGTGCAGGGTGTCTCTTTAAGAAGGTGACTTGGTACCCTATCACCTTCATAGTATGAAGACGACATAGATGGTTGAAAGCAACAGGGGTGGTTGTTGCCTCTTTGAAGACGGCACAGTTGGGGGTCGCCTCTTATGAGGTGACACTTAAGGCTATCGCCATCTTGTTCCAGTGTAATTTTGTGTACAGATCTTTCTTGTATTAATCTGAGGAATCACATGTGATTGTAATGATCAATCGACCGGGTTTAATCCTTGTATTTGATATAATGTTCAATTATATTGTGTATAGCATGTGATTCGAGGTGTTAACCTATGATGCATGATGTTTTGTAAAATTGTACAAGGCTACGTCACATGTGGATGTCGAGGAAAGGACACAATTGTGAATTGTGGTTTAGATGCATCTGAGATGCGTTTATGCTAGAGACCAAGGATGCACGATAGTAAATTTATAGTCCCTGGTGAGATCGTGTTCCGAGGTGTGCATCAAGAAACTATCTTTCAAGGCTAAATATGGTGTTTGGTTTTGAACAGTTCTGTGTGCACTATGTGCTAACGCTTATCATGCTAATGTATGTAGTAGTCACTAGTCAGGAGCCCCGGTCCTATGTGGGCCAAGCACTGTGTGTGTTGTGGGATTTAGTTCCAGTGCTATGCGCACTAAAAAGGTTTGTTGTTGTCTTCTTGGACTTCCCTCGAGAGCCTACGTCTAGGTAAGGGAAAGACAACTGTGGGATAACGTTGTTGTTGTTTGTTCTTGTTGCTTGAGTGCACTCATGGTTGGGGGTGTGGACACCTAGCAGAAGTATGGGTCTCCAGCTAATCCCTTATTTACTCGCTTGCCTCACTCTATGGGCCCTGGAACCTATAAAGGTGGTTATGCGTAAGACTGCAGTCTGGCCTAACTGTAGGTGCTGTGTGTGTTGAGTTGACTCTACTACCTCTCTGGTTAGTAGGTAGACAGACATGGGTGCGGTAGTCAGATGTGTCTTGACTATCAAATTGGTGTCATGTTGTCATTGTTGTTTCTTGGTTGCGTGCATGTAGCATTGAGTGATCTTTCTTACAATTTCTACCTATATTGAATTTGTATGGTGATCTTGTCCATGTCAGTAGCTGGAAGCCAAGCATGGCAGAGTTAGTATTATGCAGTGGTTTCTGGTACCCCCTTGGCTATATATAGCAACATCACTAGTGGTCTTACTATCTTTGTTGTTGCTTCTTACAACACTTTTTTTATTATATATTTTGTCTATTGTGGTTTAGTCAATCATGAGATCAGAGGATCCCTATTGAGCCTATGACTTCGTGAGGCTCATCCCCTATTTAATTTTTCATATGTGAGGTGGAAAAGGTGGCTTTGACCTTGACCTAGTCATTTGGCGCTATGGTGTTTTGTGTACCAACAACAGTTCCTTCTCTGTACTACCTCAAGGTATACCCCTTAAGGTGATGTACTTCAATTTTTATACTTATATTATAAATTGAGACATTGTTCATTGTTAATGAAATCTATTATAGTTACTTGTATTGTGATATATGGTTAGGTGACAGAGCAAGAGAGGAGGGGTGAATTGCTACTGTCCAATTAAAAATCTAATTTGCTTAACAGTCCAGCCTATTGAAATAATCAATTTAGCACGATGGAAAACATAGAACAATAATACACACAAGACCAACTATTTTATAACATACATAGAAGGGTAATAGAAAAAAGGAACAAACCATACAATACGTACATAATTTTTAGGTGGTTTGGCCATGTACAACGCGTGCCTACGTCCACCCCTCACTATAGTGAGGACCACATCCACACTTATCTTGTTTTTGGCCATGAGTACAAGACAACCAAGACCTCCTACACAGTTGTTTCATGGGGACAACACTAACCCCACATATGTCCTATTTTCAAGTACAAGAAGCATAGCCCACACCGCACACCTACATGCACATATGTGTATGGCACAACTAAGCAAACACACACTCATAATTGTTCTTATAAATAAAAATAATTCTAGATAGGAGGAATTAGCAAATAAATGCTAAGAATAGAAATCCCTCTATCGTAGATTGGCTCATGTGATCGTCTCTACCTGACGATGCCTCAATGAAGAACAAGCCGACATAAACAACTCCAAATGAACAACACGATCTGGAGATCACATTTTCACGTCCTCCTGGTGATCAGCAACTCTTCAAAACATAAAGAAACCCTTTGGAACTAACTTGGCATGAACTCCTCATTTCAAAACATCTAGGGCTTGAATAGGGCTTCCATAAAGCAAAGCCCTCCTCTTTATTATTCTAGGCGCGAGATCAATCTTACAGAGTCTTGGAACTTCTTCTCAATGTTGAGAAACACTTGTTTCTATAGTCCCACAACTTCCCTTGAGCATCCCCAGTGTTTAGGAAGAAATCCTTGTTAATCTGTACTCAAAAATAGAACGTTTGTGTTGCGTTCTTCCACAGTCGGTCAACCAACATGAGCGAATCGGTCGACCAAATTGCATCCTATAACCTGCCTGGATTCTCTGGGGATTTTGGTCCACCAAACCTGGGCTTTCGGTAAATCAAATTTTCCCTAATTCCAATCCTCTATGCCCTATCAAAATCGGTTGATCTGAGTTCTTGGGGCAGTCGGTTGGTCCCCATAAATCAGTTTTTCTGCACTCTTTTCAACTAGTCATCTTAGGCCTTTGATCTTCAATATTTGTGCACTTCTTGCATGCATTCCAAGCCTTAAAAACCTATCTTTTCACACTTAACAAAAATTCGTTAGACCCTCAAGATAAACATGAAATATATATGATGTCATCTTGTCATTATCAAAATCAACACAGTGTTTTTTTATCATAAAAAATAATATATTACTGTTGGCCCTTTATCGGCAGCAAACTGACCTAGAGGGGGGGGAGGGTAAATAGGTTATCTGAAATAGAAACTTTAAACACAGAAAATTATCACTTGAAAGTTTGGTTAGTTTAGTGTGATAAAGAGTAGTAGTGCGGAAGCAAATAAACAATCACACAAAAGACACAAGGAATTTATCCTGGTTCGGCCCTTCCCACATAGAAGTCCTACGTCCAGTCCCCAAGCAGCCTCTTGGGATTTCACTAACCAAAGGTACAGTCCCCCTTAAGGACACTACAACACCCAGCACCCAGCTGGTCTTCTTCTCTTTCCCGGGCAAGAAGGCAGCCCACTTCTTTTCTAGGCTAAGAAGCAAACCTACTGGTACAAACCCCAGTGTGGTTCTGCTAGACACAAACCCCTAGCTGGGTTACACACTGTATACAGTCCTACAGCTGGACAGAAATCTTTCTTAGAAAAGAAAGATCAGACTGAGAGCTATTACAAGATGAACACTCAGGACTTAGCTCACAGTCACAGACTCTCCCCAAGATTACAATGAGCACAGGGAGAAAGAAAGAGAAGAAGGCTTGAAGGCGATGAAGACTTTTGCTTGAAAGCTTCTGTAGATTTTGGCTCGAGCTCTTCTCTCTTTTCCTTTGAGTGTATGTGGAGTTGAGGTTCTTCTCACAGGTTGTACAGAAAAATCTCCCCATTTTTGGTGATGACAAAATTTATGAGAATTTTCTGACAAAAAAAATGTAAAGCATAGAAAGTACAGAAAAATTCACAAATAATGCATACCGTGCATACTCTTCCCCTTTTTGTCACAAACCAAAAAGGAAGGTTCTTACCATTGCATTCTCTCCCCTTTGTGAAAGAAATTCTTACCATTGAGGGGTTCAACAATGATTGACATAAATGAATAACTACCCCTTAGTCTGTGCTCCCCCTGAATGAGAGATTCCACCTATATCAAACTTGCAAATAATTGTTAGTAATAAAGACCAATTTAATTTTTGTGACTACTCTTTCTTCAGATGTAATTTGAATGAAGAGTCTGCAGTCACTCCTGCCTTGAGCATCCTTGGTTTTTGATGCTCCAAGGCTAACCTGCAAGTAAATTACTCAAAGGTAGGTACCCAAATCCTTTTGGGTCCTTGATGGTTAGATGTATGAAAATATCCTTTAGGGATCCAAACTAAGTGTCTTGTTGTGCAGGTGTTTACAGTGTGTCCTAGTTTATTGCAATGAGAACAATAGTGAATATAGATTGTTTTACTGTTCTTATTTTCTTTGTGCTGAATTTTTAGAACGTGATTTCTGTAAACTTTTTCTTTTACAGGGGCCTTTTTCTGGGGCATCTTGGTTTCTTTTACAAATTTTGGTAGTGGATATTTTTCTGGAATCATGGCTTGTTTTCCTTTTTCTAGAGGTATGTATCTAAGCCCTAGTTTGTTATTTCCAGATTTTGTTCCTTTTAAGCATAGGGCTAAAGATGTTTTCCCTTCAGTTAATTTTCTAACTGATTCTTTTAAATACATATTTTCTTCAGTTAGAGTTTTTAATTTTTCTTCTAACTCTAACTTCTCATTATTCTTGCTTTTCAAATCTTCATTTAAAAGATAATTTTTATCTTTACAATCTTTTAATTGCTATTCTAGTTGCTCCAATTCGGATTTAAGATCAGAATTGGTGTTTTCCAAGCAAGTAGAGTTGTTTTTCAGATTTTTTAGTTCTTTTACAACCCCCTTATGTTTTTCATACAGTTCATTAAAGACTTCTTCTAAGTCTTCTGATTCTGACCCTGAATATGTGCAAGAATTAAAAAATGAGTCAGAATGTACCTTATCTAGTCCCACCATGAGGGCTAGATTTACCTGCTCCTTTTCGGAATCTGAGCTTGATGATTCTGAGCTTGTGACCTCATCATTTTCCCAAGCAGCTGCCATGGCTTTTCTTTTGAACTTCTTGTGCTGCTTCTTAGGCTTCACGGTTTGACCAGTCTTCTTGAGCCTTGGACAATCTAGTCTCAGATGTCCAGGTTTTCTGCATTCATAGCAGACTGGTTCTTTTTCTTTTCTCTCTTTCTTTTGAATCCTTCTTGATCCATTTTTCTTCTTCTTGAGAATTTTCTGAAGCTTGGACAAAACTTCATCTACGTCACTGTTTTCAGAATCTGCATTTTTGGAACTAGAAGAAGAAGTGGAAGGAGCAGCTGCAACTTTAAGAGTATTAGTACATTTTTTCTTTGATGAGCTTTCAGATAGTCGCTCCATATTTATTTTATGTGCCATGAGAGAACCTATTAAATTATCAATTGACAATTTGGTTAAGTCATGGGCTTCTTCAATAGCGGTTACTTTAGGTGTCCATGAAACAGTTAAAGACCTAAGTATCTTTCTAACAGTTTCTTCATTGGAAAGAGTTTTACCAAGAGAATTAAGCCTACTATTATGCTTAAAAATCTATTATACATAGTAGTAATGTTTTCGTTTGGAAGCATTTTAAATTGTTCATATTGTGAAACAAGAATATCTATTCTAGTTTGTTTCACTTTATCCGTTCCTTCATAAGTTATCTGCAGTTTATCCCAAATTTCTTTAGCAGATTTGCATGCAGATACTCTACTAAATTCTCTTTTGGATAAGGCACAACATAAGTAGTTCTTAGCTTTAAAGTTTAAAGATAATTTTCTTTTATCAGCAGGTGTAATGGCAGTAGTGCCTTCAACAGGAACAATAACAAAGTCACCTACCTCAATTACCTGCCACAGATCAAAGTCTGTGCCACGAATGAAGCATTCCATCCTCATCTTCCAATATTGGTAGTCTTCTCCATCAAAGAATGGAGGTCTGGTGACTGATTGTCCTTCAGCATATCCTTGAGCTGCCATAGATCTTTGCTCTAAGATCGTTGGATCTTCCTTGAATGTTCAGAGACCCGCTCTAATACCACTTGTTGGCCCTTTTTGGTTCGGCAACAAACTGACCTAGAGGGGGGGTGAATAGGTTTTCTGAAATCTGAAATAGAAAGTTTAAACACAGAAAATTATCACTTGAAAGTTTGGTTAGTTTAGTGTGATAAAGAGTAGTAGTGCGGAAGCAAATAAACAATCACACAAAAGACACAAGGAATTTATCCTGGTTAGGCCCTTCCCACATGGAAGTCCTACGTCCAGTCCCCAAGCAGCCTCTTGGGATTTCACTAACCAAGGGTACAGTCCCCCTTAAGGACACTACAACACCCAGCACCCAGCTGATCTTCTTCTCTTTCCCGGGCAAGAAGGCAGCCCACTTCTTTTCTAGGCTAAGAAGCAAACCTACTGGTACAAACCTCAGTGTGGTTCTGCTAGACACAAACCCCTAGCTGGGTTACACACTGTATACAGTCCTACAGCTGGACAGAAATCTTTCTTAGAAAAGAAAGATCAGACTGAGAGCTATTACAAGATGAACACTCAGGACTTAGCTCACAGTCACAGACTCTCCCCAAGATTACAATGAGCACATGGAGAAAGAAAGAGAAGAAGGCTTGAAGGCGATGAAGACTTTTGCTTGAAAGCTTCTGTAGATTTTGGCTCGAGCTCTTCTCTCTTTTCCTTTGAGTGTATGTGGAGTTGAGGTTCTTCTCACAGGTTGTACACTCCTTCAAAGATATTCAGAAAGCTCTCTTCCTTATTCTTCAGCCATGCTTCATCTTTCATATGAATAGCTTTTGAATGAATCCGTTGAAGAGATCTATTGGAGTTCTAGCCGTTGCTCTTCATTTGTCTTAATCAACCTTTGGTGGTCTTTGAGATCTGTGAGCATGGAGCAGAGTGTTAGCACAAAATAGTGTTTATAGGATAACAGTGCACACTACTGTATTTCCCTTAACATGCTAAATTTGATAGGTCAAAATCTTTTCTGACAAAACTCTGAACCAAGCATGCAGCTTTATCTGTCAGAAGATATTTTGACTTTTCATTAGGCGCCAAACATATTTGAAATATAAAGGTAATCTGTGTTTGAACAGTATCCATGAAGAAATCGTTATGACCATGACTTATGAAATCGTTAAGTGAAGAGTCATTGCTCATTTGTAAACAAATCGTTATGAAAGGCAAATTCGTTGTGTAACTTATCAAATCGTTATGAGTCTTAACGAATCGTTGTGAGAACCAAATCGTTATGATCAATAAAGAAGTCGATGTGATCACTTATGAAATCGTTACGAGACCCAAATCGATGTGAAACTTATCAAATCGTTATGAGAACGAAATCGATATGAGGGCAAATCGTTGTGTCTATAAAAGGAATCGTTTTGAGATCAATTTCTTAACAAATCGTTAAGGCCACTTAAGAAGTCGTTGTGTGATCGATTTCTTAACAAATTGTTATGGCCGCTTAGCGAATCGTTCTGAGATCGATTTCTTAACAAATCGTTAAGGCCACTTAAGAAATCGTTGTTAAGAAATCGTTGTGAGATCGATTTCTTAACAAATCGTTAAGTCCACTTAAGAAATCGTTGTAGCGCTTTTTAAAAAAAAAAATCAGTTAAAACCAAATCTTTGTAGCGCTTATTAATTTTGGCACTTGAACTGAAATCGATGTATATATATTACACATCAATTTTATCATTTTAGTGCGCCAATATTGCATCAAAGTGAGACTCAGCATTTTGCTATGAGATTGATGCGACACAGATGAAACAAAATATTCAATTTAAATTACATCATAAATTTTGTTAGCACCAAAATATGAATGTAATAAAGAGTGGTTCAACAATTACATCAACTTGTACTACTTGTATATCTTCCTAGACTGAGTGAGAATCCCTTTTCGAGACTTTGGGCTCATGGGAGGCAATACTAGGTTTGGGTCCTTTATTGGATATAGATCCTGTTGAACCTCCTATCTCCTATTTTATGTAAATTTTGGTGATAACAATAACTCTGAAATTATGTGATTAATATATATTTTTATTAAATTTGTCAACAGGAAATAAAGGTAAAACCATCGCTTTAAGGATCATCGATGTAAGCACCCATGTCCCAGTCTCATGTACTTCAGGTATTTTTCTAAGTCCACACCGATCAGAGAACAAAAGCTTTCTATTGATTATTGTTCAAGTATTAT
The DNA here is from genome assembly GCA_014218235.1 of Colocasia esculenta. Classification (NCBI taxonomy): domain Eukaryota; kingdom Viridiplantae; phylum Streptophyta; class Magnoliopsida; order Alismatales; family Araceae; genus Colocasia; species Colocasia esculenta. The sequence continues at coordinate 91,983,367 of CM024766.1, read as the reverse complement.
ATTGATTAGAGAACAAGTGTCATTTCGATTAGAGAACAAAAATCCGTATCGATTAATGTTCACATCATGTTTCGATTACTAACTAAGTAGATGTTCCAATTAGTCAAGAAGTATACTTGTTTCGATTGCTGTCATAAAGCATTCTGATTGGTGAAAACTTGTTTCACATTGTTCCGACTAGCGTTATTGTTGTTCTGATTAGTGAACAACATATCGATTAACATTATTATTATTTTGATTAGTGAACAACATACTGATTAGCATTATTGTTGTTTCGATTAATGAACAACATACTGATTAGTGTTAGTGTTGTTTTGATTAGTGAACAACATATCGATTAGTGTTATTGTTGTTCCGATTAGTGAACAACATATCGATAAGCATTATTGTTATTTCGATTGGCGTACTTTCATTCCGATTAGTGAACACCATATAGTTTAGCATTATAGTTGTTCCAATTGGTGAAAACTGTACCGATTAATGTTATTATTGTTTCGATTGGTGAACAACTGCCATGAACCGTTCTGATTGATGAATACAAGGCTCTTGACATATCAATTGGTGTCGTGCTCATACCGATTAATGAATACATGTCTTAAATGCTCTGATTAGTGAATAAACATCTCATATGTTTCCGACTAGAGATCATCTTATTCCAATATATCGATTGGTGACCAAACATTATATTCTGTGGAATCGTTTGTTGGCTTAGTACATAGTTTTTCACATTTCAAACAAGTCTAACTTCATGATTACGTCATCCATCATAAGTTTTTTTTCTGATTAAATTTGTATTGGTAAATAACATAGAGTCAAGTGTTTCAAAGTATTTTTCGCGCGCAATATAAACTTGAAATTTTTCTTGAAGACTCTAAAATCTTCTGAGTATCTAAAAGTCTCAAAACTTGAATGTAGTAGTCTCACCTCTCAGATATAACCTATATATACATCTTACCTTGTGTGTGTTGCATAACGCCTCATCTTTTTTGACAGACAAAAAGAAAACTATCTAGAATAGCAGGCGGTCAGTAGAAAATAAGGGTAGCGGGTGGAAGAGGTATGAGCTTACTGACACATGATTTCTTTTACCTAACAACTTCTTCTATGCATTAAATGCTTGTAGGTGTCAGGTACTCACACAAAGCATACGTTAGACACTGCAAGCTTCTTGGAACCATGCATCTTGAAGAAGAAGAAGACTCAACGGATATCTTCCGCAAGTCTATAAAAGAGGAAGACTGCAAATCACACAAAAAAACTTTTGAACATAAAAATGTTTCAAATTTGTGTGAGAAGAACAGCTAAGTGCTTGAAGAAAAATTCCCAAACCTTCTTTAGATCTCTCTCTCTCTCTCTCTCTCTGTGTGTTCCTACTGTCTCTATCTCTGAGAGAGTGTTGTATGTCTAAGAGACTATTCTTCTGAAAATCCTATTTTGCTTAGACATCATCTCAGATCAAGCCTAGTCATTGTTCATTTTAAGCTTGGTCTGGAGACTCTTCGATATTTCTCAAAGATCCAAGTTGTGCCTCTTCGGCTGAAGAGAAGGCTTGTTGTAAAAGCATTGTACCCCTTGATAGAAGGGAAGACCCACAATGATCAAGGTGTTGTAGTTCCTCTTCAGGCTATGAAGAGAAGACCAACTGAGCTAGTGTGTACGTGTCCTTGAGGAAGATTATACCCTTGGTTAGTGCAATCTCAAGTATTCTTAGGGACTGGACATAGGAGTGAGAAGAAACTCAGTGCCAAACTAGGATATATTTGTGTGCACTGTGTGATTGTTTGTGTTTGCATTTCCACAATTATCTAATGCTAACAATCGTGTCTGAGATTTATTTTGAGCTGTAAAAAATTTCAAAGCATCCTATTGAACCCCCCTTCTAGGAATACTATCTGGGCAATAGATCCCAGAATTGCTATAGTGACGATCTCTCTAACCACGAAGCCAAAGACTCATTACTGGTGGTGGCCTCCCACCCTTGGTGGACCACACCTTGGACTCCTCCTATGCCCCTCTCTCCTTTTTCCTTCCCCTTATGTCTCATGCATCATTGTCTTCCCTTCCTCCACTTCCATCCATTGGGCCCCTCTTCCTTTTTATTCCTTGCGTTGGAATCCCCCCTTTTTTGTCGAAACCCCCCTCCTTTGTGTCAAGCCACCATCCCTCTCCTCTACCATCCATTTGCACCTCTCCACCTCGTATGTGCTACCACTGACCCACTTTCCCTCTTTCTCATCTTCACTGCTGCCACCCCTCACACTTGCTCCTTCTCCACCGAAATCAATCTCCTTCACCAGTCATGTTTGCAACCCCCCTCCCCCCCCCCCCACCCGTCCAAATCATCACCATCCACCCACCTCCTCCCTAGTTCCACATCCCCTCCTCCACTCCCATCTCGATGCCCCCTATTATTTCCTTTTTCCATTTTTAGGTTGAGATTTTTTTTTTCTTTTGATCCCTCTGGGTGTGTACATGCTACAGTTCCATCAACTTCAACTTCTATGTACTTCATGCTTTCGTTTTCCTTTTGTCCAAGATTAGTCTACAATGGCATGCTTTGGGTGTTTTGTAGCTCTCTGTGGTCTCTACAGTAGCTGTTAAGTATCTTGCTCACCCCAAGCTGGGGAAGTGACATTGTTGGGGTAGCTCGAGATATTGGGTTATCTATACACCCCTTCCACTTGTGTGTCTTCTGAGCTACTATCCTCTTTCAGCTACAATTTAAAGATATTTGTGGTTATTTGATGAAGTAGGTCCAAGCTTTGATGCACCAAGCCTCAAGCTTCATCATTGTTCAATTGATCCGATTTTTAGGTTTGTATATTTGTTTGTTGTGACTGGACCATTTATGGCATGTTTGTTCTACCTCCTAGGGTGATTTGTTTGGGGCTCTCATTTAGCTCGTGTATGGTTTATGGTCCCTAATGTTGGCTCATAGTCTATCCTATGTGAGGTGGGGTACCATTGGCCTAGCCCACTAGGTCCTATTCACCTAGCCCACTGGCACAAGAGGACAGGACGATCTCAATCATCGCCCCACTTCCTAACAACAACCCATAGATGTAGACATGGGTCTGGCCCACTAGAGCCCTGATTTCTCAGCCCCATGGCCCATCATCTGTGGATGGTCCAGCGTCCACCAAGAGTGAGTCCTTGGCCCTCTTGGGCCACGGCGAGGCCCCCCTCTTCTAGTTGCAGTGCGTTCCATGCCCACCACCTAATCCATCCCAGCCATGGAACGACACAATTTGCTGGCCATACAGCACATGCTTGCAACTGTAGGAGAATCTTCCCTTCTTATCTAGAATGCCCCTCTCTATTCTAGAGGAGTCAACAATGTCTTCGCAACCAGATCCATGTTGTAGGAATGGAGCACACCTTCTCACCGACCTATTTAAAAGGTCACTCCTAAAGGGTGCATGCATGACCATTCCCCTTTGGCTCATCTTTACAGTCAGGAAGGAGCAACGCTCCAAGAGGACCCCCGACACACACTTAAAAGGGACATGCTAACAATGGTAAAGGACATAAAAAAGGCAAGTAGGCTAGCACACTCTAACTCTCTCCTCCTCCCTTAGCTTCTCTGTGCTTCGGCTGGTTCCCTAACTTGAACATTGGAGGGTTCACCTCCGAGACTACTTCTGGGGCCCTCTTGACCATTCCTCTTGATTGCAGGTGCAACTCGATATTCCCTCTATCAAACAAATTCAAGAGCATGTGAAGATCCGACGATAGAATCTCGTCGACCATTTTTTGACGTCTAGACTCCTTAGTGCCATATGTGGAAAAATCTATGACAAGTCATTGAACCAAGTGGGAACTACAAAAAACGTAGGTAGTCACCACAATAATAGAGCCGATTCTTAGGCATTGTCATGCAACAGGTAACTCAGCAATTTCCAAGGACCCCAGCTATAAACCCCTGCTATAATTACGATATTGGAGTTGGTAGCCATGTGAAACTAGCTCCAAGCACTAGTAGAAGCCTACCAAGGTCTCCTCGACCAGTAGATCGGATATGAGCATGTTGATAGGCCCCCTCCTTTAGAAAGTCAGGTGAGGTCTAGCCAGAAATGCAAAGAGAATAGACCCTTTCTGATACTTTTACCACTCTAGACTTCTGCCAAGGGGTCCTTCACACTCCAACCCTGGCATGACACGATGGCTTCGGCATAGGGGAATGCCCACTACCTAGATGACATCATCTAGGCAGCCTGGGCCTAAGGGTTGGTGGACGACAATGCCGACTACTAGGCCCCATTCCCCAGAGACATCCTAGAGATGTTGATAGACCAGTGCATGATACATCTATCCATATAATGGAGGCAATTGAACTCAAAATTGCTTGTATGAAGACATAAGGGTATTGTGAAGGTGCTCATTAGAGAATGAGTTCACTGAACTAATCTACTGTTGAGAATCCTAAATGACAACTATAGTGTATTAACATTTTCAGATCCAAATTAACAAGTTTTGGAGTGGATTTTGGACTACCAAAAGCTTGAAGTAATCATCCAAATCCTTTTAGAATGTGAACTTTAAAGGTTGAGAGTGTCATAGCATGGCTCTTTCTGAAGAAACCAATAGTTGCTTAGGGTTTTAGCAGATAATGTAATTTCGGATCCATGTGGATCCTGTGTTTGGTGTTTGCGGTGGCCAGCGTGTGGTCAATGTGGTGTGCTCCAGGTCCTTCAGGAATGGGTCCTGAATTGATACAACAAACCACATAAATAATAAAATTTATTCAGGAAAAGTTGCGAGCAGCTCAGAGCAGGCAGAAAAGTTATGCAGATAGTCGAAGAAGACCACTTCAATTTGAAATCGGGGATTTCGTCTTTTTAAGACTTTCCCATACTAAAGGTGTTTTCAGATTCGTAAGAAAGGAAAGTTGAGCCCAAGATATGTGGGACCCTTCCAGGTGTTAGAAAGGATTGGGGAGACAGCATCTAGACTTGATTTGCCAGCATATTTTGCAAATGCTCATGATATTTTCCATGTCTCCATGTTAAGAAAATGTATTGAAGATCTAGCACAAATAATCAGTTATCAAGGTGGTGATTTAAGACCGGATATGTCTATGTCGGAATATCCGGTGCAGATTACAGGCCGCAAAACAAGGAAATTAAGGAATAAAGAAATCGAGTTAGTAAAAGTAAGATGGGAGAATAGGCTGGGGGGTGAGGATACCTGGGAGTTAGCCGAGGAGATGGCTAAGGGGTATCTTTACTTGTTTGAGTAAGATTTTAAATCTTTTTGAATGATAGTACCTGTAAATGTGTTCAAAGTTATATGTATTTCAGCATGTTATGAATTTCGAGGTCGAAATTTCTTTTTAGATGATAGTAATGTAACGTCACGCATTTTTTGGATCTTGTGTTTGGTGTTTGCGGTGGCCAGCGTGTGGTTAATGTGGTGTGCTCCAGGTCCTTCTACAGGTTTTTGGGGCCTACTGGGCCGGCTGTTTAGGCCCATAGCACCCCTCAGTTTACTATCTGTGAACGCGACGGGTATGGACGTCGCGTTCTGAACACGACGGTCCTGCATGTCGCGTTCCCGTTGCTGCCCAGAGGCGCTGATCGTTCGCATGTGCGCTGCATGTCGCGCACCAGGCGACCTACGGACGTCAGCCCTAGGAAGGCGACACCTAGGTCCGTCGCGACCTGGTCGCGACGGAGGGTTTGGTCGCATTCTTAACCGCAGCAGGTTCTTAAACCCTGCTAGCTAGACAGAGCTGGTTATGCTCTGTTTGGCCAGGGGGAGAGCTGCTGCGGGCTTTTGAGGGCGATTTGGCATGGGAGCGAGGTGTTGGGGCATCTTCTCGCTGCGAGGATCGTGTGTGGAGCGGGGGAAACGCCGAAAGATTTCTATTTTTCGTGTTCTTCGTGGAGGTAGGGTGATTCCTCTTGTTCTTAGGTTGTGGATTGCATGTAGCATTCGTGGGGGGTGTTATTTGCTTCAACAATGATATATATCATGCTAGGAACCCCATTAAAGCATGAAATTTATGAATTAAGGGTGGTTTGTCAGGTGTGAAATGGTAATCTAGAGGATGTTTTCCGGATTAGGGTTCCTGTTTGAGAAGGCGACAGAACCCCCTGTCGCGACAAGGTCGCGACAGGCCGACCCGTCGCGACAAGGTTTTCCATTGCGACATGTCGTGCGTCGCGATCTGGTTGCGACTCTATGCTATGTCGCGACTACAGCAGAGAGGCCCTATTGTGGTTGGTTTTAATGGTGGAGTTATTCGATATTTATTATTTATCATGCATGGTATGAAATGAGCGGTGCATCGGCACTCACTACGCTTTGGGAATGTGTTATTTACGAGGCTAGCGTACTGGTTACATAGCTAGCGTGTGTTTTACATGTTGGCGTGGTATTCACGTGGTGTGACTTGTGTTCACATGTTGTGGACAGGCTGTTCACGTGGTAGACGTGAGGTTTTACGTGGTTTGTGCGGGGTGTACGTGGTTTTGTGTGCATGGCGAGTAGTACGACGCCTGCTGTGGTTACCTCTTCAGTTGGGTGCCCCATGTTCTCTGTGAGGCAGGCTGTTAGCTCGGGGCTTGTCCTGGTACTTGTGTTGTACCGTAGAAGTCTGTGTCGTCTGTCCTGGACACTCTCACTCCTGTGTTTGAGTTGTACGTACGGTTGAGGGAAAGACGACAGTAGGACAACGACTTGTGTTTGTGTTTGTTTCTTGTAGCGCACTCGTAGTTGGGGGTACGGACACCAGTAGACGTCACTGGTCCCCAGCTAGTCCTTTCCAATGCCTCACTCTAGGGAGCTCAGGCCGGAGTCCTTAGAGGTGCCAGGCATGGGCCTGTGACTGTGTGGTCCACATGTTATGGTGTTGGTTGGTCTCCACAGTTGTTTGTCTTGTTCTTGTGGAGCGGCAGCTGGACCTTCCGTCCGTGGCTGCGAGGCTGAGAGGTAGACCTGTGTAGTTTTGTCTGAGTCAGTAGTTGGTGTCGCGAACCAGTTTACGTGGCTCGAGTGTGTCGGTCTCTACTTTAGCACGTACACGTGGTTGTGGTTTGCCGTTTATTTATTAATATAGCTTTACGTTGTCGGAAAACAGTAAGTGGTGTTTACAGCTTTAATAGCCTATTAGCTTGTGCTATATAAACTGTTAGCGTAGCTTTCTGTTTACGCACTCGTGTTGGTTTGCTCGGTCTTTGAGGAGTTACCCTATTGAGCCAGTGACTTGCGAGGCTCACCCCTACTCCCAACAGGTGAAGGCAAGGAGGAGGTTTCGTTACCATCTTCCAGTTCAGAGCCGCATCATAGCGGTGCTAGGCAGACGCCCCCAGCAATGTAGTTTCCTTTTCTCAGTTGTACCTCGGGGTATGCCCCAGGCTCTTGTACTATATTTGACTTTTGTTGAAATTTGGCTATGTAAATCTATTATGAATATATATGTGAGATTGTAATCAAGCATGTGATTCAGTGTGTTCCTTTGTGTTTTCACAGACTCGTGTTGTGGTATCCCTTGCGAGGCTACGGCCCGTTCGCGGGAGACGGACTCGGGTTAAGCTCATTATTGGTTTAACGAGTTTAAACGATGCAGTCCGTCACAGTTGGTATCAGAGCAAGGTCCGTGTAAGTATAAAGGAACAGGGAAATTACGTAGTCTTATTTCTACACTAGTCCACTGCTGGTAGCTGACCCTGGTTTTGTAATGATTTGTTGGTATGTTGTTTGTGCAGGAATTTGAAATGGTCGACAGGAGGGATTGGGGTGGTGGAGGAGATGAGCCTGAGGAGTCCACTCAACGTATGATAGAGAGGATCTGGGAGAGTCTCACTGATACTCAGATGAGAATGGATCAGCAGGCACCGGTACTGCCAGTAGCAGTACCACCCGTTGCTGAAGCTGGAGTCCCTGTGGCACCGATTCCACCACCGCCAGGGGAGGAGGTGCCTTTTGTGGTACCCGTACCACTACCACCACCAGTGAGGATGGTAGAGGAGTCGGTGATGCAGATTGAGAGGTTTTTGAGGTTGCAGCCACCCACTTTTACAGGAGGGCCGAATCTAGATACAGCAGAGCACTGGATTCATGAGATTGAGAGGGTTTTTATGACCATGAGGTGTCCAGCAGTGGACAGAGTCGTGTTAGCTACATATCAATTGAGAGGTTTTGCGCAAGAATGGTGCCGTCTGAAGATGCAGACCGCCTTTGCAGGCAGGACAGAGGAGGCCATTACTTGGTCGGAATTTCTTGAGGTGTTCAATGATACATTCTTCCCAATTCAGGTGCTGCAAGCAAAAAGAGAGCAATTTCAGGCACTTCAGTAAGGTAATTCTTCAGTTTTAGAATATCAAATGTGGTTTATGGCACTTAGTCGTTACGCACCTTATGTGGTATCGGATAATGCCATGATGGTTGAGTATTTTATTCGGGGTTTGAGAGTAGAGCTGCAGAATGCGGTGATACCGCTTATGTGCAAGCCTATTGAGGAGGCTGCCCAAAGAGCAGCCACACTTGAGAGATCTGTTCGGACTCGTCAGGCGAGCGAGTCGGGTTCGGGTAGTTTTCGGCTACCCCAGCAGTCAGCAGGAGTTAGCAAGGGAAAGGCACCAGCAGGACCTTCTTCTTCAGGATTTAGCAAGTGAGGCCAGAAATTGAAGCAAGTCTTTAAGGGTCGAGTAAGAGGAGGAGGAGGTCATCAGCAATTTCAGCAAGGATGTGGTTATAGACCAGAGGTGGAGGAGTCGCAACAGAGTACGCCCAGACATCCCACACATCTACCGGGCTACAGATGTTATAATTGTGATCAGCCGGGGCATTTGATCCGCAATTGCCCCTATCCGAGAGAGTATGGGTATGGTAGAGGTGTTCAGCAGCAGCAACAGTCTCAGCAGCCACCAGCAGGTCGTGGTAGAGGAGCACCACAGCAGCAAGGTAGGGGCCAGGTTATGGCTATCACCCGTGCCCAGGCAGAGGCATCGAACTTAATAGAAGGTATAATACCTATTTATGATTTTTCAGCCAAAGTTTTATTTGATTCGGGTGCCTCTCATTCTTTCATTTCCAAAGAGTTTTTGGATTGTATGGCTCATCCTCTAGAAGAGAAGTTTTGTGAATTGGCGGTAGAGGTTCCTTCGGGTGAGTTTATACTCACTACGTGTTATATAGATGAAGCTCCTGTTGTGATTCAGGGGAACTGGATGCTAGTCAAGTTATATGCTTTACAATTGAGTGATTATGATATCATTTTGGGTATGGATTGGCTAGAAGCCTACGGGGCTATGGTAGACTGCAAAAAGAAGAGAATCAGATTTTGTCACCCTAATGGAGCTGTGTTTGAGTATCAAGGTATGTCTTTCTATAACCATAAGCTCATAATTTCTGCAATCAAAGGTAGAAAATTGCTAAATGCGGGATGTGTAGCTTATTTAGCTTCTGTGAGTCTGGTTGAAGCTGTGAAATCAGTAGAGGCAGTTCCTAGGGGTGTCAATTGGGTCAGGCCGTCCCGGAGGCCCGACCCGGTTTTAACCGGGCTTGGGCCGAAAAAATGAGCCCGTTAAACTTTTTTGGCCCGGCCCGGCCCGACCCAGAAAAGAATAGGGTCGGGCTTCGTGAGGCTCGGCCCGGTAGGCCCGCCGGCCCGAAAAATATAAATATAATTTATATTAAATATAAAATTTATATGTAGAATGAGAATTATTTGTATTTTTTCTACCATAAATCTACTCAAAAATATAATCTATTATAAGTTAAATGTTAATATAAATACAAGTAAAATATATATTATTTTTATAGATATATTAAAATTATATATTATATGAATAAAAATAATATTTTTCTTATTTTTTCGAGCCGGGCCGGGCTTAACTAGGCTTTTCCTGGGCCGGGCCGAGCCACTCATACCAGGCCTACCCCCGGGCCTGGGTCGGGCCCGGGCCGGCTTTTAAAAAACTGGGCCTGGGCCGGGCCTAGCAAGGCCCGGTCCAGGCCCAGCCCATTGACATCCCTAGCAGTTCCTGTGGTTGGGGAATTTGCAGATGTTTTTCCAGATGATTTACCAGGTTTAGCTCCACACAGAGAGGTGGACTTTATTATCGAGTTGTTGCCGGGCACCATGCCGATTTCTAAGGCACCATATCGGATGGCACCGGCAGAGCTTAAAGAGTTGAAAAAGCAATTGGAAGAATTATTGGAAAAGAGATTTATCAGGCCGAGTCACTCCCCGTGGGGAGCTCCGGTATTATTTGTAAGGAAGAAAGACAGTAGTTTTAGAATGTGCATTGACTATATAAAGTTGAATGATGTGACCATTAAGAATAAGTATCCATTACCGAGAATTGATGATCTGTTTGATCAGTTGCAAACAACTAAAGTGTTTTCTAAAATTGATTTGAGATCAGGGTACCATCAGTTAAGAATCGGAGAGCAGGATATAGATAAAACAACATTCAGGACTAGATATGGTCACTATGAGTTTGTGGTTATGCCATTTGGGCTAACCAATGCTCCTGCAGCTTTTATGGATCTGATGAATAGAATATTTCATCCATATTTGGACCAATTCATTGTGGTCTTTATAGATGAAATTCTAATTTATTCAACATCTGAAAAGGAGCATGCAGCACATCTGAAGTTGACCTTGCAGTTATTGAGAGATAATCAGTTGTATGCCAAATTCAGTAAGTGTGAATTTTGGTTGAAAGAAATTCAATTCCTGAGTCATGTTATTTCAGCAGAGTTGGTAGCAGCCGATCCAAGCAAGGTAAAAGTAGTTATAAGATGGGAAGCGCCAAAAACAGTTACTGAGATTAGAAGCCTTTTAGGGTTAGCAGGCTATTATAGGCGCTTTATACAAGATTTCTCTAGGATTGTGGCACCCATGACCAGATTGACTAGGAAGGGTGTGCCATTTGTGTGGTCAGGTGAATGTCAGAAAAGTTTTATGGAATTGAAAAAGAGACTTATAGCAGCACCAGTACTGGCATTACCGGCAGGAAGTGGTGGTTTTGTTATTTATATAGATGCATCGAAGAGGGGGCTTGGCGCAGTGTTAATACAACACGGGAAGGTGATAGCTTATGCGTCCAGACAATTAAAGCCAGCAGAGGAGAATTATCCCACCCATGATTTGGAATTGGCAGCAGTTGTGTTTGCTTTAAAGATGTGGAGGCATTATTTATATGGCGAGAGATTTGAGATTTTCATAGATCATAAAAGTTTAAAGTATATCTTTTCCCAGAAAGATTTGAATCTCCACCAGCGTAGATGGATTTAATATTTGAAGGATTATGATTTCAGTTTGACTTACCACCCAGGTAAGGCCAATGTAGTTGCTGATGCCTTAAGCAGAAAGGCATATTTGAGTCAAATGATGATAAAGGAATGGAAGTTGTACGAGGAGATAGCAGAGAACTCCTTGTATGTTCCAAGTAATCAGCGGCGAGCAGTACTAGCTAGTAGTGCTGTAGAGTCGTCATTATATTGGCAAATTGTTGAGGCTCAGAGTGCAGATGTGAATTTAATTGAAATTGTGAAGATGGAAGGGGTTACTATTGATGATAATTGTATAGTCAGGCTCAGAGGCAGGTTGTTCGTGCCAACAGAAAGGGAGGTGAAACAGAGGGTACTAGAAGAAGCTCATAAATCCAAGTACACTATTCACTCAGGCAGTACTAAGATGTACCAAGATTTAAAGAAGCACTTTTGGTGGCCGCATATGAAGAAGGAAATAGAGGAATTTGTTTCAAGGTGTGCGATTTGTCAACAAATTAAAGCAGAACATCAGAAGCCTGGAGGTTTATTGCAACCACTACCCATTCCGCAGTGGAAATGGGATGATATTACCATGGATTTTATAGTAGGATTACCGAGAACAGCTTCAGGACATAACGAAATATGGGTATTTGTTGACAGTTTGACCAAGGTGTGCAGGTTAGTAGCAGTAAGTATGTCCTGGACAGTGGACATGTTAGCAAGGATTTATGTTGATAAATTGTTCCATTGCATGGTATCCTAGAGACTATTATTTTTGATAGGGATCCCAGGTTCACTTCTGGTTTTTGGAGAAGTTTGCAAAGGGTCGTTGGCACTGAATTGAAGTATAGTTCAGCTTACCACCCTCAGACGGATGGTCAGACAGAAAGGACTATCTAGACAATTGAAGATATGTTACGAGCATGCTGTTTAGTGTGGGGTGGTAGCTGGGAACACCATATGGGCATGGTTGAATTTGCTTATAATAATAGTTATCATACTAGCCTTGGAATGGCACCGTATGAAGCTTTTTATGGAAGGCCATGTAGAACATAATTAAATTGGCATGAAGTGGGAGAAAGGTAGATAATGGGTCCTGAATTGATACAGCAAACCACAGAAATAGTAAAATTTATTCAGGAAAAGTTGCAAGCAGCTCAGAGCAAGCAGAAAAGTTATGCAGATAATCGAAGAAGACCACTTCAATTTGAAATCGGGGATTTCATCAGCTCAGAGCAAGCAGAAAAGTTATGCAGATAATCGAAGAAGACCACTTCAATTTGAAATCGGGGATTTCATCTTTTTAAGAGTTTCCCCTACTAAAGGTGTTGTCAGATTCGGTAAGAAAGGAAAGCTGAGCCCAAGATATGTGGGACCCTTCTAGGTGTTAGAAAGGATTGGGGAGACAACCTATAGACTTGATTTGCCAGTAGATTTTGCAAATGCTCATGATATTTTTCATGTCTCCATGTTCAGAAAATGTATTGAAGATCCAGCACAAATAATCAGTTATCAAGGTGGTGATTTAAGACCAGATATGTCTATGTCGGAATATCCGGTGCAGATTACAGGCCGCAAAACAAGGAAATTAAGGAATAAAGAAATCGAGTTAGTAAAAGTAAGATGGGAGAATAGGCTGGGGGGTGAGGATACCTGGGAGTTAGCCTAGGAGATGGCTAAGGGGTATCCTTACTTGTTTGAGTAAGATTTTAAATCTTTTTAGATGATAGTACCTATAAATGTGTTCAAAGTTATATGTATTTCAGCATGTTATGAATTTCGAGGTCGAAATTTCTTTTTAGATGATAGTAATGCAACGTCGTGCATTTTTCGGATCCATGTGGATCTTGTGTTTGGTGTTTGCGGTGGCCAGCGTGTGGTCAATGTGGTGTGCTCCAGGTCCTTCTGCAGGTTTTTGGGGTCTACTGGGCCGGCTGTTTGGGCCCATAGCACCCCTCAGTTTACTGTCTGCGAATGCGACGGGTATGGAGATTGCGTTCTGAACGCGACAGTCCTGCATGTCGTGTTCCCGTTGTCGCCAAGAGGCGCTGATCGTTCGCATGTGCGCTGCGTGTCGCGCACCAGGCGACCTGCGAACGTCAGCCCTATGAAGGAGACACCCAGGTCCGTCGCGACCTGGTCGCGACGGAGGGTTTGGTCGCATTCTTAATCGCAGCAGGTTCTTAAACTCTGCTGGTCAGACAGAGCTGGTTATGCTCTGTTTGGCTAGGGGGAGAGCTGCTGCGGGCTTCTGAGGGCGATTTGGTGTGGGAGCGAGGTGTTGGGGCGTCTTCTTGCCGCGAGGATCGTGTGTGGAGCGGGGGAAACACCAGAAGATTTCTATTTTTCGTGTTCTTCGTGGAGGTAGGGTGATTCCTCCTGTTCTTAGGTTGTGGATTGCATGTAGCATTCGTGGGGGGTGTTATTTGCTTCAACAATGATAGATATCAAGCTAGGAACCCCATTAAAGCATGAAATTTATGAATTAAGGGTAGTTTTTTAGGTGTGAAATGGTAATCCGGAGGATGTTTCCCGGATTAGGGTTCCTGCCTGAGAAGGCGACAGAACCCCCTGTCACGACAAGGTCGCGACAGGCCGACCCGTCGCGACAAGGTTTTCCATTGCGACATGTCGTGGCGTCACGATCTGGTTGTGACCCTATGCTATGTCGCGACTACAGCCGAGAGGCCCTATTATGGTTGGTTTTAATTGTGGGGTTATTCGATATTTATTATTTATCGTGCATGGTATGAAGTGAGCAATGCATCATACCGGTTACGTAGCTAGTGTGTGTTTTACGTGTTGGCGTGGTATTCACGCGGTGTGACTTGTGTTCACGTGTTGTGGACAGGCTGTTCACATGGTAGATGTGAGGTTTTACGTGGTTTGTGCGGGGTGCACATGTTTTGTGTGCGTGGCGAGTAGTACGACGCCTGCCGTGCTTACCTCTTCAGTTGGGTGCCCCAGGTTCTCTGTGAGCCAGGTTGTTAGCTCGGGGATTGTCCCGGTACTTGTGTTGTGCCGTAGAGGTCTGTGTCGTCTATCCTGGACACCCTCACTCCTGTGTTTGAGTTGTACATCCGGCTGAGGGAAAGACGACAGTAGGACAGCGACTTGTGTTTATGTTTGTCGCTTGTAGCGCACTCGTAGTTGGGGGTGCGGACACCAGTAGACGTCACTGGTCCCCAGCTAGTCCTTTCGAGTGCCTCACTCTAGGGAGCTCAGGCCGGAGTCCTTAGAGGTGCCAGGCATGGGCCTGTGGCTGTGTGGTCTATAGGTTGTGGTGTTAGTTGGTCTCCACAGTTGTTTGTCTTGTTCTTGTGGAGTGGCAGCTGGACCTTTCGTCCATGGCTGCGAGGCTGAGAGGTAGACATGTGTAGTTTTGTCCGAGTCAGTAGTTGGTGTCGCGAACCAGTCTAAATGGCTCGAGTGTGGCGGTCTCTACTTTAGCACGTACACGTGGTTGTGGTTTGACGTTTATTTATTAATATAGCTTTACATTGTCGGCAAACGGTAAGTGGTGTTTACAACTTTAATAGCCTATTAGCTTGTGCTATATAAACTGCTAGCGTAGCTTTCTGTTTACGCACTTCTGTTGGTTTGCTCGGTCTTTGGGGAGTTACCCTACTGAGCCAGTGACTTACGAGGCTCACCCCTACTCCCAACAGGTGAAGGCGAGGAGGAGGTTTCGTTACCGTCTTCCAGTTCAGAGCCGCGTCACAGCGGTGCTAGGCAGACGCCTCCAACAGTGTAGTTTCCTTTTCTCAGTTGTACCTCGGGGTATGCCCCAGGCTCTTGTACTATATTTGACTTTTGTTGAAATTTGGCTATGTAAATCTATTATGAATATATATGTGAGATTGTAATCAAGCATGTGATTCAATGTGTTCCTTTGTGTTTTCAAGGACTCGTGTTGTGGTATCCCTTGCGAGGCTACAGCCCGTTCGCGGGAGACAGACTCGGGTTAAGCTTGTTATTGGTTTAACGAGTTTAAACGACGCAGTCTGTCATAGATAACAAGTTACCAAAATAGCAATTTATATAAGAAATAGGATTTCAAAGGCCGAAATGATGGAATTTTGAGGTCAAAAGATGCTTTATTACTGTTGGAAGCCAACCATGTCAATTGTCTCAAAATGCTAATTCTGAATTGGGGTCTTGTGTGTGATTCTAACACCCAAGCAAAAAGTTACATCCATTCTATCAACAAGGTGTCAAAATATGGTTTTTGGACATGAAGGCGACATGGGGGAATATCATCTTATGAAGGCCACATCCGAGGCTGTTGACTTCATACTATTAAGGTGATTGCCTTAACTGTCATTTTATTAAGGTGACTGAATAAGTTATCATGTTTCTATTGGTGGTTAGAAATTTCAGAAAGGTCTAGATAGACAGTTGTTAATGCAACGGGTTAGCATGTCACATTATGGATAGGCGGTGGTCAAAGTTTGGAAGTCGGTCTTAAAGACGACATAGGTGAGGGTCGCCTTCTGAAGGTGACACCCTCGGTAACTGTGTAGACTGTCACGTTATCAATGATGGTGTGAAACTTTTGGATATTTCTTGATAATGCGACATTGTTGATTGTCGCGTTAAGAATGTGACCACTCTGGAAGTCACATTTTTAGAGGTGGTATGTGCTTATAAATTGACCCCCTTGGTGGTTACCCCTTGTAACGACCCAAGATCCGCATTACCAGTAACCAACCGGTAACCCGAATCCTGACCCGCTAACCCACGAGCTGAAACTCGAAAGGGTAAGAAAAGAAGTGCCTGAGGAGAACATATAAACAAATGTACACATCACAATTTAAAAGCATCTCAAATTGGCATAACTCAGAGACAACATTAATGTAAGAGTACAGTAAGAAGAGGAGTAAAGTACTACTCACAACAGCAAGACGAGACCAACCACGGAGAGTCACAGCTCCTCGAACCTCGAAAGTCGACCACGAACCACCTGAGGGGAAGGGAGTGAGTCTCACTAAAGAGACCCAGTAGGGCAACTAACCCCTATCGGTAACAGAGCTACTAAACAGTGCTAAACAGAAAGCGACTGTAAGTAAACGCGCACACTCTGTCAACACACTCAGGAACTGGTAACGTAGTGCGCAACTCCCTCAGGAGTGCACTGAGAGAAACTGGTACCTCGCCGGCTCGACAACATTACAAGCACAGCACACACACAAGCTTTCACGCAAGAGCTCACACAGCACTCACAAAGTATGACTCAACTAGGGTCTGCTGTTCATCGTCCTGAAACCACAGAGTCTCGCAACCCTAGCCACGTGTGCACACTACAGACACTCTCTCTCACGTCTGGTCCACGACCGGTTTTTCCCCTACGCCCGACCTAGCGGTAGAGAAGGGGCTCCACGGAGACCGGCTCAAAACCACCACAAGGAGTACGCACAGGACAGAGTCGCACTCGGCGTCCTGGCTCACTAGCGGAGAACAACCATACGCTAGTCATCTAGACGGAGTCGTACCCACGCCTAGGAAACACAACAGAAACGGGCACGCGGTAACGCAACGCGCGTACAACAGACGGAACACACTCAACGCTTGAAACTCCGTACAACTGACGGATAGCCCCATGTCACGTCTCGACACAGTCAAACACGACACGAGCATAGGTAGAGACACTCTCTACACTTGGCAGATTGTGCTAACAGGCGGACACCGCATGTCAACACCTCAAACTACGGAAGAAGGGAAAGCACAGCTTGCTGGGAACTCACCTGCAGGTAGACGGCAACATCGATTGCCGCTAACCAGGATGTAAACGGTAGCATAGCTTGACGTCAAGTGTGAAGTAGAAGACAAGAACACGCCGTCTAGATCCTCCACTGAAGAGATTAACGGCAAGGGCTCCCGCCGTTAACTTCTTCCCTGAAGAGTTCAACGTCAACAACCCTTGACGTTTAGCTCTCCAGCTTCCAGCAGCTAAAAACAGGCGCACGCCGATCCCAAAGAGAGCAATCCAGCCCTCAGACCAGCGAAATGATGAAGGAGAAACTCTCCCCCACATCACACTACACTACTGCAACACCGGAAACCACGATCCAACGCACGGATCAGCCAAACCACTCAAAATCCCGGCAAAAAGGAAAACCTCCTCAAAGCACGATTCCACGCAAATCACACGCAACAAGCATGAAATTAACACTACAAGGACACTAAGGGGTCGAGTCCCTACCTCTGAAGCGTGTAAGAAGTCCTGCCAAACCTCAATTCGCGCCGAACCCCTAGAAGCTTTCTCGCGAGAATCGCCACCCGATCCGCTGTTTTCCGCCCGATCTAACTCTGCCTCGCGCACCATGGTCTTTCCACGAGCTCCCGTCAACCACCTGAACGAGTGAAAATGGACAAAGATCGAAAAGGAGAAAATGAGAAGGAAAAGGAGAGGAAATGGCTGCTCACGGGTCTACCCTATTTCAACAGGCGCGACAAGTAGACGTTAGCATCCCTTGCCGTCTACTCGAACCGCCAAAGAGTCGACGTCAAGACCGTTTGCCATCAAGTTCATCGCAGGAACAATCCTGAACCAACAATAAACGTCCACAACGCTGGACGCCAACCCCTAGGTCAACGACCTACCCCTGGACGCCAACCCCTGATTGACGACAACACCTATGCCGTCAACCAGACCCGAACCTCAACTAGACCCGAGATGTTACAGCCCTCCCCCCTTAAAAGAATTTCGCCCCCGAAATTCAAGCCACACAAGAGGAAGAGACAGCAACACAGAGGTACAAAACTACATGCGCATCCCGCTCACCGGTCAACACACCCACCTGAGCATCGCTGCCAACAACACAAAACAGTGAGATCACCTTGTTCTTCAACCTCAAAACTCGACAACCTGTAAAGAACAGCAACACTCCGGTTCTTCCAACCAGTGCCATCACTAACACACAGCAGCAAGGGAAATACACAACGCCGCAAGAAGAGTACCTCAATGACGAAGACACATGGAATGCACCATGGTCAAAACCAACACTAGGGAACAAAACCTCCGACTAAGGAGCAAAACCACTTCCACAACCCACTGGACTAACAATAGTCCAGAGACAACATGTTTGTTCACCTCTACACATACCAGAGGAGAACTACACGGTCGTCCACACAGGTCCTCGTTACCGGACACTCACTAGCTGCAGACACCACAAGCTGCCAACACACGCAGCTACACACTCAAGCGGTCGGTCGGGTAACTCTCCCAGTGGGGCTTGACTAACGCGACACGCAAGGCACCAACCTGACATACTGCATTAGCACAGCTCCCAAGCCAACACCAGAAGAATCTGCACAAAACTCGAAACTCTTCGAATTACTCGCAATGCTTGGACTGGCACCAGGTAAACAGTCACCTCAACTCTCTGAAGTTCTGCTCACGCTGCACTGGCCAACCGAGGGCAAAAACACGCTAACAGTGAAAAATGCAACCACAATCATCAACAAACCTCGCTATCGGATACACAAATCGGCAACCCACACTGTCGTCAACAGGACCCAACAGAGGGCACAGACGTCGATAAAAAAACACAGAAACCATCCACCTGAGAGTAAAACGCAACGCTCAGGGATGCAGCCTCACGCTACTAGCCACAGCTAGCACTGATCATCAGTTGAACCAAAAAGTCACGCGGGCGACGAAACCAATGCAACATCGCACTCGCTGACAGTCCGCAACACACGGAACAACATCCATTATCGCCACTAGTGTCTCACCGAGACCTTCCTCGCGGTCCGACATGGACAGCAACACACGTAGAAACAAAAATCTCAACACACTAAACAGTATCCACTGTCACCACTAGGTCTCACCCAGACCGTCATCGTGGTCCGACAGGGCCACCCAGGCACGTGGAGCTACAAAACCCTAAAACCACTCGCTCCACAGCACCATACGGCACTTACGCGAAGAACCGCGGAAATTGTGTAAAGGATGACCAACACTTGTCACTTCACAATGAACAAAACACGTGGTCGAGCACTAGCAAGCCCAAGGCTTCACTGTCACCACACGAACCGACAGAAGACTCTGCCAGCGGCTTCTAGACTCATCCACGGTACACATAAATGGAAACTGACATGGAGTTGGCAACACACTAACCACACGGGGACCGAAACAACCACAGAGGTTGAGAACAACACATCGACCTCAGAGGCACTCGTACCGACGTAGGGTACGAGCCCCGATCACACTCGCTCCGAAGAGAAAGGAAAACTTAGACACATGCCACAACCTTAGCCTGGCGTACCACCGACAGGGCTACCTAGACAAGGCAAAGCAGCTACTCCACAATGGCAACAGTACGACCACACGACATAGGCTAGCACACGTGTCCCAGAGGCGAAGAACTCAACGCCACAGGCTAATAGGAAGACTCTCCACAAGAGATCTGCCAAAAGCCACACACGCAAAAACTACAGGTCAAAAGGGCACTATAGGCCACACCGGCCCCAACCCTTAAGACACAAAGCGGGAAACACCCTTGGCACACTTGCCAAGGCCACGCAGCAACTAGGCGAGTACCACGTCTCACCATAAACATGGCCACCTCAGACTTCCACAAGGTCGAGAGCCAACGACCAAAACCACTCCGAACTCCGGACACACACCACGAGGTCGGAAAGCTTACACACGCTAGTGCCACCACAGATTGGCATCCTAGAGGGGACTACGGAATCGAAAGGACTCCAAAAGAATGCCAACCGAAAAATTACCAAAACACGGGTCCACACAAGGCCAGACCAACAATGCCTACAGAGACTAAGCACAGCCAGGACATAACCGCCGTGTAAGCTCGGGCAACGAACCGCACTTAGAAATGTCGTGAGGAGGTGTTGTCACAATAACAACCGTTAAGCCGCCACTGCTCGCAGCCTAAAAATCCCTCACAACAACAAATAGTACGAACAGGTCTACCTACAACAGGTGGCACCGGAAACGACAATACAAGCCAAAACATATCCATTTTTACGCTAAAAACTCAGAGATATATTTCAGGCAACCGGGTTTGGTAACCACCAACCTGACACAAAACTAATACCTCCACTAAAAACAAAAGAGCAGGAAGTACCGGGACCTAACAAAACTATGGCTACCAACCAAGGACAACCACGGTACCTTCCACAAAACAAACCACCTCTGACACCAATCAGGCTAGGTACATAACACAAACACTACACAACGACCTGCCTGAGCCCACTAACTACCAATACCACTATACTCAAGTTAAAACTGACTTCAATACTACTGGTCATGCCGCAACTGGGGACAGTCCTGTGCCATGTGGCCTAACTGGTTACACCGGTAACACCGGCCACTAAAAAGGTGCTAACTCTGCTGCTGGGGCTGCACACCAAACTGCTGAACGCTCTCAACTGGCAGCTGCCTCTGCTCAGTCAACCTCCTGGAACGACGAAACCTCCTCCGAACCCTCGAATCTGGCTGCGAACCAGTCTGCTGCTGTACTTGTCGAGACGGACTTGGCTGAGCCTGCGTTGCTCCAACCTACACCTGGGTCTGCAAAAAGTCAGCTTCCGCCGCTGCAGCATACAAATATGCCGCAACAATGTCGGGAACACGAGCCACTAACAACACCTGCCAGTGCTCCGGCCTCAACCCTCCAACCAACTGCGGGGTCCAATCAAAACCCTGAGTAGCCTGAGGGGGAAGCGGTGGCACTACACCACCGTGCGTGTCCTGAGGTCTAGGCTGAGCCAATGGTGGTGGCGGGGCATCTCCAGCCTCCTGCTGAGATGTCTGCACAACCACCCTCCGCTCACGACACCGCCTTGGAGCCATAATAAATCTACACAGGACATGCACAAAAATCAAAATGCAAAACAACTCCAGACCGCTTGCTGCTACTGTACTCTACCAACTCTGAGTTATACAGAACATTTCCTTATATGTCTCGATAGACCAGGCTCTGATACCAACTGTAATGACCCAAGATCCGCATTACCAGTAACCAACCGGTAACCCGAATCCTGACCCGCTAACCCACGAGCCAAAACTCGAAAGGGTAAGAAAAGAAGTGCCTGAGGAGAACATATAAACAAATGTACACATCACAATTTAAAAGCATCTCAAATGGCATAACTCAGAGACAACATTAATGTAAGAGTACAATAAGAACAGGAGTAAAGTACTACTCACAACAGCAAGACGAGACCAACCACGGAGAGACACAGCTCCTCGAACCTCAAAAGTTGACCACGAACCACCTGAGGGGAAGGGAATGAGTCTCACAAAAGAGACCCAGTAGGGCAACTAACCCCTACCGGTAACAGAGCTACTAAACAGTGCTAAACAGAAAGCGACTGTAAGTAAATGCGCACACTCTGTCAACACACTCAGGAACTGGTAACGTAGTGCGCAACTCCCTCAGGAGCGCACTGAGAGAAACTGGAACCTCGCCGGCTCGACAACATTACAAGCACAGCACACACACAAGCTCGCACGCAAGAGCTC
The DNA here is from genome assembly GCA_014218235.1 of Colocasia esculenta. Lineage (NCBI taxonomy): Eukaryota > Viridiplantae > Streptophyta > Magnoliopsida > Alismatales > Araceae > Colocasia > Colocasia esculenta. The sequence goes on along the minus strand of CM024766.1, from coordinate 91,961,649 downwards.
ACACAGCACTCACAAAGTAGGACCCAACTAGGGTCTACTATTCAGCGTCCTGAAACCACAGAGTCTCGCAACCCTAGCCACGTGTGCACACTACAGACGCTTTCTCTCACGTCTGGTCCACGACCTGTTTTTCCCCTACGCCCGACCTAGCGGTAGAGAAGGGGCTCCATGGAGACCGGCTCAAAACCACCACAAGGAGTACGCACAGGACAGAGTCGCACTCGGCGTCCTAGCTCACTAGCGGAGAACAACCATACGCTAGTCATCTAGACGGAGTCGCACCCACGCCTAGGAAACACAACAGAAACGGGCACGTGGTAACGCAACGCGCGTACAACAGACGGAACACACTCAACGCCTGAAACTCCGTACAACCGACAGACAGCCCCATGTCACGTCTCGACACAGTCAAACACAACACGAGCACAGGTAGAGACACTCTCTACACCTGGCAGATTGTGCTAACAGGCGGACACCGCATGTCAACACCTCAAACTACGGAAGAAGGGAAAGCACAGCTTGCTGGGAACTCACCTGCAGGTAGACGGCAACATCGATTGCCGCTAACCAAGATGTAAACGGTAGCATAGCTTGACGTCAAGTGTGAAGTAGACGACAAGAACACGCCGTCTAGATCCTCCACTGAAGAGATTAACGGCAAGGGCTCCCGCCGTTAACTTCTTCCCTGAAGAGTTCAACGTCAACAACCCTTGACGTTTAGCTCTCCAGCTTCCAGCAGCTGAAAATAAGCGCACGCCGATCCCAAAGAGAGCAATCCAGCCCTCAGACCAGCGAAATGATGAAGGAGAAACTCTCCCCCACATCACACTACACTACTGCAACACCGGAAACCACGATCCAACGCATGGATCGGCCAAACCACTCAAAATCCCGGCAAAAAGGAAAACCTCCTCAAAGCACGATTCCACGCAAATCACACACAACAAGCATGAAATTAACACTACAAGGACACTAAGGGGTCGAGTCCCTACCTCCGAAGCGTGTAAGAAGTCCTGCCAAACCTCAATTCGAGCAGAACCCCTAGAAGCTTTCTCGCGAGAATCGCCACCCGATCCGCTGTTTTCCACCCGATCTAACTCTGCCTCGCGCACCAAGGTCTTTCCACGAGCTCCCGTTAACCACCTGAACGAGTGAAAATGGACAAAGATCGAAAAGGAGAAAAAGAGAAGGAAAAGGAGAGGAAATGGCTGCTCACAAGTCTGCCCTATTTCAACAGGCGCGACAAGTAGATGTCAGCATCCCTTGCCGTCTACTCGAACCGCCAAAGAGTCGAAGTCAAGACCGTTTGCCGTCAAGTTCATCGCAGGAACAATCCTGAACCAACAACAAACGTCCACAACGCTGGACGCCAACCCCTAGGTCAACGACCTACCCCTGGACGCCAACCCCTGATTGACGACAACACCTATGCCGTCAACCAGACCCGAACCTCAACTAGACCCGAGATGTTACACCCCTCCTCATCCCTTCCACTCTCCCCATCTTGCACCCCTCTCCTCTCCCTCTTTCACTCCTTCGGTGTTCGACGGCAGGAGGCAGACAAGGTGCTATTGGCATGATGTTCAGCTTCACATGATGGTGGCAATGTAAGGAGAGCAACACAGGTTGGTCTCACCATATGGAGGTAGGAAGACAATCCTCAAGGTTGATAAGATAGTGTTCTTATGATTTCCACTATAAACTGACTGTTTGAAAGTGATTTTTGAGGTTCAAGCATAAAAATGGGGTCTAACGTGTTTCCCCTCCCATTTTTATTACAAAATCAGTTATAGTGGTAGTTTAAGAGTTGAGTTAGATCACCAGTTCATTGTTTTCTTGTTCTACATGTAATTTCATGTATTTAACCTATATTTTTCTGGTATCGGATAAATAATCCTAGAAGAACAAGGTTCTATTCAGAGTTTACCCTGATAAAACGACACAGCTAGAGGTCACCTCATGAAAGCGACTAGGTGCACTATCACCATTATACTGTGAAGGTGCCAAGATGGGCCATCGCCTCTTTGGAGGCGACACAACAGGGGCGATGCAACAAGAAGTCACTTTTAATGGGGCAACATTATAGGTTGTCGCATTCTTACTCCAATATAGCTTCTTAAGCTATTTGAGTTATATTTTTGTGGTTGTGCTCTGTATTGGATATGTGTTTTGAGGTTAGGTGCTATATTTTGTCTTAGATTGATCATCCTATGAATGCTTGTGTTGATATTTGTTGTGCTATTGTGTGTAGTATCCACCAGTTGGGAGCCCCACTCTTGTGTGGACTAGGCACTGTCAGTGCCAGGGGACTGGTCCATGTGTCGAGTGCACAGAAAAGATCTTGCGCCATCCCTCTTGGACCCCTCCCGGATTAGAGCCTACTTGCAGTCAGTGGACAATGGGGAAAAATGACTACTATTAGGACAACATTCCTTGTTTAGCTTGAGTGCACTCATGGCTAGGGGAGTAGACACCTACAGACGTGCGAGACTCCATCTAGTCCCTCCACATGCCTTACTCTATGGTGCCCAGAGGTGGTTAGAAGTGGCACTGCAACTCGGACAAGCTTTAGAGTGTTGTGTGTGTTGAGTAAACTCTACTACCTCTCTAGTCAATAGGTAGACAAGTATGGGTGTGGCAGTTTTGACTACAACTGATGCTTGGTTGTTATTGCAATTCCTTGGTTGAGTATGTGTACAACACTGAGTCATCTTTCCTTACGACTTTCGCTTACTTAAATACCCTTTCTGACCATTGTATAGAGTTAGTTGTAGTTTGTTTATATTGTTGTTGTCTTCTTATTGCAATTCCATTGATATTGATGCATTATAATTTAGCACAGGATCAAAGGATCCGCATTGAGTTTATCTCTATGTGAGGCTCACTCCCTACCATTTTTCAAGTTAGATTTAAGGAGGCCACATCACTTGACCCAACAATCTTCATATGGAATACTCACACCAACTGCTAGTTATTTTCATTTGTACTGACTCAAGGTGTGTTCTTGTAAGGTATGTGTTTTGCACTTGTACTACTCATGGGACATAGTACTTATGTTAAATGGTTATTTCTTACTACTGTAGCTGCTTTTACTTCTTGGGTATAAATAAATCCTCTCGAGTTTTCGGACTCATGGATGGTAGTACTAGATGTAGAGTCTTATTGGGTAGAAGTATCCAGGACCATTTTGGTAATGGATCCCTAATTATCAGTCAGGATTCTTAGTTATAATAGTGTGATTGATCCTTACACCTAAGGCACCAAGGATGTCTTGCATGAGGATCTTTGTGCTTTGATGTCAAGTTTATAGATCCACTCTCTGTGGGTCTAGTACAATCCGATAATTGAGTACATGGCAAATCATACGAAGACAATTGAGTAGTCAACATGGAATCATTTACTCTCAATATCATGAGAGAGAATGTCCCTCATAGTCATACTCAGAAAATTCATAGCTAGAGCTACTCGTTTAGCAGGAAGAAGTTTTTGGCAAATTTGAATCAAAGTAGGACTTAAATCCGGCCATGTGTAGGGCTTCATAGTACACGATGCCCTAATTCAAAGTTTGGGATGAAGGATTTTGGTCACACAGTAACTCTAGACTTGCAGATTCCAATGGATTATGAATCCCATGTATCGTCTGGGGTCATGGCATGTTGCTTGGGGCGATCCATGATCAATATATCAAAGTGAATTAATTATATGAAGGTGTTTTGAAGTTAGTTAGTTCAAGGCCAGCTTGGTATTAGGCCTAGAGGGTCACACACATTAGACTAGTCGATAAGACGGTAGTGGAATAAATATGAGATATCAAGAATTATCATACAGGTATGTGGTTAGATTGTCTAACCAGCCCAATTTGGATTGTTGGGCCATGCCCAGTAGGAGAGAATAATCCAATCCTAGTGCGAATAAGACCAACTAAGAAGACCCAATGTGAACAGGACTCAGGGATAGTTTGGTTTACATTAGGAATTGTGGGAAGACTTCAGGTTAGGAATTGGCTAAGACTATAAATAGAGGGGTAAACCCAACCCTTGACCAAGCATCAAGTTTGGGCGCCATCTCTCTCTCTCTCTCTCTCTCTCTCTCTCTCTCTATGTTAGATGTGAGGAGCTATGCGTGAGAAATGCCAAGGTGTGAGGCATCTTTATTGACTGCTCATGTGGATATTGTTCGATATCATATGTGTTTGCTATAGCACCTTGGATTTATTTAAAAATAAAAAAATATAAGGGATTAAATATTAATTTATAAAATTGTTAATGGGTCAAGAGAGAACATAAACAATAAGAAAATATTATAAAATTTATTATACATAAAACCCTAAACTAATTTGGGCTAATTAAGCTTAAATACAAAAGATAATGGGACAAAATCATGCCTAAACCCTAACCCGATAAGGAAAACACATTTTCCCATCAAAACTCTAACCTACTTGGGGTTGGGAGGCTTAAATTAGGGAGAAAAAAAAGAGAATTCTTATCTAGGGAAGTTTAAGTCATGGTAAGACTCCTAAAGTCCTAACCCTTTAAATACAACCCATGATTTCCCTTTGGCCGACCTATATTGTTATTGGGGAGTGCTTGGACGAGAAGGGCGGCTGGAGGAGGAATTGCAATGAGAACTCTAGAGTTCATGTTCTTCCTTGTTCTTGCCCTAGATTCTTCAATCAACTCAAAGGTAGGTATTGCTACAGGCCCAATCTAATTAAATCACTCTATAGGGTCATTTACATATCCAGAATCATGCCTACGTTGTTTATCGTAATTTTTATCCACCGTATTGCATATATTTTATGGAGTAAAAACCCAATTTTTTAGTAAGTTCATGTTCATGTAATCCATCTAAATCTTGTAAATCTATAAATTTACATCAATTAATCTTCACTATTGGTTTATATGCATGTTAGGAAGCTTTTACAAGTGTTTTCCCACATTTTAATCCATTAGACGTTGAGTTTTTTATGTTTGGATTGAAAGGCTCTAGAAACAAGTTCTCTGTGTAGAGATGCAGTGATCATCTAGATCGTTTCTTACATGCCTCTGCTCGATAGTGCTTTTTTAAGATGTGCTCAACATTGCAGATGTATTCACTTAACGTGAATGCGTTGCACCACTTGACCATGTTTCTAAACGCGCTCGCCAAACCCAACGTGTTTAGATTGTTGGTCATAGAATTCCATTTTTCTTGAAAATAGTGCCATAAAATCGTGAAATCCTTGTCTAATTATTGTGCAACCCTAAAAATATCATACACCAACTATACATGTAAAATAAATGATGATTAAATCTTTTTAAGTGTGTGATATTGATGTTATCATGTACCCATCTCTTGATTCAATCATAAGAATTTGTTTGATATTAACTCTTCAGAATATTCCTTTGCTTAATCTCCTATTAATCTCCATGTACACTTGCTTATAGACATGATACATGTTAAACATAGCTTAAATGTTTTAACAAAATATTTTTGATGTACTGATGTTTTATATCAATGTTTTTCTCTGTTGATCTGATGGTCGTGGATCCCATACGGTTGTCGAGCAACGTTTCACGATTCACCCTCCTCAGTGAAGTTAATACCCTCCGTCAAGTATTCCTCTTGCCGGACTAGAACTACTTCACTCGGGACCTCCCTAAGTCTCCGTGTGCCTGGGATTCCCACTAGAAGCCAGTTGTATCATAAACACCTATGAACCCTTACTAGAACCCTACCAAACCCATATGACAAGTTTCGACCTGCCTTTTGTCAGAGAATAACACTATGTGTGAATGCGCCTACATTGGTGTAGGCGTTCTTAATGCGTCTACCTCTACCCACACATCTTCCTGATTAACGTGCCCTGTGATCTAGTCACGGCCATGGTCTTGACCACATTTCTACCAGTGTCTATGTAAGTTGTGTAGTAGTCTTTCTCGTGTGTTTCTCATACTAATTTATGTACAGTTCCTCTATGTGTTTCTGGAAAGTCAAGTACTCTCTTCTCTTTGTCATCCATAATCATCTCATCTCTTCGTCCCTAATTTCTTATCTTATTTTTGAAACTCTATAGCCACTGACTTGATTGTCTAGATATTTCATGAGATCTTAGACCCACAACCAATGTCTAGCAATTTATAGGTCCGTCTTAGTCTTAGGAGGAGAGCCCAAAAGTGCATGTATCTGTGGGAGTTTATTGACCAGTGTGTCTGGCATTATACCCAAGCACTTGACTTTTTAGATTGATCTATGACAATCATCTCATGAATGCATGCTTGATAAATTATTGACTTGTACTTGTTGCCCTTATAGGTATCTAACTCATTAAATGACCAATTTCCGGGTCTTATTATTCTTGATACACATTATTATTTTGTTAATGAGTACCTACTATTATCTTTGTTTTTTGTAGTTATTGTTATCTTTTACTTGTTATCATCATGTTCTTCATCCTCATTTATCGTTTTGACCTGTCATTCTATCTTTAGTTACTCATCTTGATAAAATATTAATCACTTAAAGTATGCCTAATTGTGGGGTATAGAACCTACTAAGCTTTTTGCCCATCTAGTTACTACAATATGTTTCAAGAGACTATGATGAGAGGACACACATAGACAGGGATGTTCAGGAGTGACGAGAGACTTGGCGTACCATAAAAGAGCTAGCGTAGCATCATAGTAGAGTTCAATCGAGTCAGATTTATTTTCAAAGAAATTGCCAATGTAATAGTCAAGTTGGGCCCTGTGTAATGGCTCTGAATTAGTAGTTGTAATAGACAATTAGTGATTTGATATTATTTTGTGAAAACATTAGTTGATTATTTGGTGTTTTCTAGTGATATTTCAATGGTTTGATATTATTTTCTTTAGTACTTGCTCTGATCGACACACGTGATTAAACAACTACATGTTTTGATATTTCTTGTCAGGGCATGACATGTGCGACTTCAATCTGTGATGAACTCCTAGATCGAGATAGGGTGTGACGGACTACATCGTTCAAACCCGTTAACCTAATACCGAGCCTTGACCTGACTCTGCCTCCCGCGAACAAGTCAAAGCCTCGCCAGGGATATCACACACAAGTCCGTGAAAACACAAAGGAACACACTGATATATATATGAGATCCATCATCCCACACATATTTACAATGGATTTACATAGCCAAATTTCAACAAAAGTCAAACTCAAGTACACAGGCCTAGGGCATACCCCTGGCACAATAGAAAAGTAAATTACACTATTAGCATCGACCCAACACCGCTGCGATGCGGCTCCGGACTAGAAGACGGGTGAGAAACCTCTTGCTCTCCCTCACCTGAAAGCAATAAGAGGTGAGCCTCACGAGTCACTGGCTCAATAGGAAAATTCCCTCAAAAGTCGCAAACCACAAAACACAAGAGCAGCAGGACTAGAGCACAGTTATTTATAGCTAACAAGTCTATCTGAGCATGTAATGATAATCGCAATGCTTAAATGAAATTAAGTTAATAACAACAACTCAACTTAAATAAATAAATGGAAAACCATGCTCAGAAGTATGAGCTAAAGAAGGGTAACGCCAAACACAAGTCACAAAGACTGGTTCACGACACCAGCTACAGACCCGGACAAGCAACACATGTCTACCTCTCAACCTCGTAGCTAAGGACGAAAGGTCCAGCTACCGCTCCACCACAACAGAACCAACAAGCTGTGGAGACAAACACACACCACAACTGCAGCTCTCACGGCTACAGCTCCATGCCTGCACCTTTAAGGTCTCTGGCCCGAGCACCCTAAAGTGAGGCACTGAAAACAAGGACTAGTTGGGGACCAATACGTCTACCGGTGTTTATCCCCCAACCAAGAGCATGCTACAAGTGACTAAGTACACCCACAACACACAAGCCGCTGTCCCATTGTCATCTTTCCCTCAGCCGGACGTACTACTCAAACTACGGAGTGAGGGTGTCCAGGAAGACGACACAGACCCTAGCGGTACACAAGTACCGGGACAAGACCCCGAGCACTACGTCCTTGGCTCACAGAGAACCTGGGGTACCCGACTCGAGAGGTAACCACGGGCGGCGTCGTATACCCGACTTGCCTCGCACGTACAACCACACAATCTTAGAAATGCCACTTACCACAAGTGCCAACGCACCGCTTAATAACCATAGTATGTAAACCAACACCCATACGGGCCCATACGTGAAAGCATAACATAACATTGTGTAGACACACAAGGGCTCGAGTAGCAGTCATCTAAATCGCATCGTACTCAGATGTCGCCATTTGATGACTGAATCGCGACAGACCAAGCCGTCGTGATACAGATTAAATCGCGACGGCTGGATCCATCGCGATTCAGCTGTGGAACCCTACCCGAAAATCCCCTCCGGGGGAAGCCCAAATCACCCATGTACAGCCCATTTACATGCTTATTTGCAATGACATAAATCCCTATACATGCCATCTATCCTCCTTAACCCATTAAACTTGTTTAAGTTATTACACATGGATCATTTAAATCGGAAAGGAGAAGAATCCCCCTACTACATGAAGAACGCAAAAGACGCATAAATCGGCGCTGCCCTGGCGTTTCCCGCGCTCCACGCAACATCCTCACGCCGAAACCCGCCAATCCGCACGCCGGAATCGCCAAATCGCCAAAAATCCCCACATAAAACCTACGCAGATCACCCCCACGGCTGAGCAGTGCTGCCTGCACTACTCGGCCTGGGGTGGCCGACTTTAACTATGAAGCAGAATCGCAACAGGGCTCGACATCGTGATTTAATCGTGACGAGTAAAGCCGTCGCAATTAAACGCGACGCCTCTGCATGCGCCACGCGGCGCGCACCCCGGGGAAGCGGCGTTAGAAACGCGACGACCAGGGCGGTCGTGATTCTCAGAATCGCATTGCCTGATCTGGTCTCGTTTCTAAAAATGCCAACAGAAGCTAGTTTGGCCTGGGTTCCAGACCTCTAGCCCACACGACCTATACACAACCTGTTAAAAGCATTTCATACACACTATTCTGGGCTGCACACTGGCCACCAAACCCGCTAAGCGAGGATTCGTGAGGATCCGAAAAATGCACGATGTTACATTACTATCATCTAAAAAGAAATTTCGACCTCGAAATCTAAGGAGAAATCTAAATACATAAAGCTTTAAACACAACACCATTTACTATCATCTAAAAAGTATTAAAAGCTTACTCAAACAGGTAAGGATACGCTTTAAACATTTCCTCTGCTAACTCCCATGTATCTTCTCCTCCCTGCATGTTCTCCCATCTGACTTTTACCAATTCAATTTCTTTATTCCTCAATTTTTGTGTTCTGCAGCCTGTGATCTGCACTGGGTATTCTGGCATAGACATGTCGGGCTTCAAATCATCTTTTTGATAGCTGACTACCTGTGATGGATCTTTAATGTACATCCTCAACATAGAGACATGAAAGATATCATCAGCATCTATAAAATCTACCGGAAGATCAATTATGTATGTTGTCTCTCCAATTCTTTCCAAAACCTGGAAAGGGCCCACAAACCCCGGGATTAACTTACCTTTCTTACTAAACCTCAAAACACCCTTAGTAGGAGAAACTCTAAGAAAAATATAATCCCCAACTTCAAATTGAAGTGGCCTGCGTCGGGTGTCTGCATAACTCTTTTGTCGGCTTTGGGTTGTCTGCAACTTCTCTTTAATAAATCTGACCATCTCTGTAGTCTGTTGAATTAACTCAGGGCCCAAAACCTGTCTCTCTCTAACTTCATGGCAGTTCAATAGTGTTCTGCAGGGCCTTCCATACAAGGCTTCATAAGGTGCCATCCCAATGCTGGTGTGATAACTGTTATTATAAGCAAATTCCACCATTCTCAGATGGTGTTCCCAACTGCCTCCCCACACTAAACAACAAGCTCGTAACATGTCTTCAATTGTCTGAATAGTTCTTTCTGCCTAGCCATCAGTTTGTGGGTGATAGGCTGAACTATACCTTAACTCTGTGCCAACAACTCTTTGTAGACTCCTCCAAAAACTAGAAGTAGATCTTGGATCCTTGTCAGAAACAATTGTCTTCGAAATACCGTGCAATGGTACAATTCTGTCAACATAAATCCTTGCTAATCTGTCTATAGTCCAAGACATACTTACGGCTAATAATCTGCATACCTTGGTCAATCTATCAACAAACACCCATATACCATTATGCTCTGTAGCTGTCCTCGATAGTCCAGCCACAAAGTCCATAGCAATATCATCACATTTCCACTGTGGGATTGGTAATGGCTGAAGTAGCCCTCCTGGCTTCTGATGCTCTGCTTTTATCTGTTGACAAACTAAACACCTTGCAATAAATTCTGCTATTTCTCTTTTCATATGTGGCCACCAATAATGCTTTTTCAAATCTTGATACATTTTAGTACTACCTGGGTGAATGGTGTACCTAAATTTATGTTCCTCCTCTAGAACTCTCTACTTTACCTCTCTCTCTGCTGGTACATATAACCTGCCTCTAAGCCTGACTACATAGTTATTATCAATTGTGACACCTTCCATTTTGACAATCTCTGCTAAATTCCCATCTGTCCTCTGGGCTTCAACAATTTGCCAATACAAAGATGACTCAATAGCACTACTGGCTAGCACTGCTCGTCGTTGACTGCTTAGAACATACAATGAATTTTCTACTATTGCTTCATACAATTTCCATTCTTTAATCATCGTGTGACTCAGATATACTTTTCTGCTTAATGCATCTACTACAATATTTGCTTTACCCAGATGGTAAGCCAAACTAAAATCATAATCTTTTAAATATTCTACCCATCTGCACTGACAGAGATTCAAATCTTTCTGCGAGAAAATATACTTCAAACTTTTATGATCTGTGAAAATTTCAAATCTTTCACCATAAAGATAATGCCTCCATATCTTCAAAGCAAAAATAATTACTGCTAATTCCAGATCATGTGTTGGGTAGTTTTCTTTTGCTGGCTTCAACTGTCTGGATGCATAAGCTATAACCTTGTCATGTTACATTAACATTGCTCCAAGTCCTTTTCTAGACACATCTGTATATATCACAAAGCTGTTGGGTTTTCCATATATCATGTTTTTTGATGATCACATTAATATCCATGAACATTGATTTAATGCAAAATTGATGTGCTAACTAACATGAAAAACACCATGAAAGTGATTGAGTTAAACATTGCTAAATCATACAATGTATATCACTAACAATGTATTTGCATGTAGGTGCACAAGCATGAAAGATGGAGCATTGAAGAGATGAGCAAATAGCACAAAAACTGTCAAAGAGGTGTATCTGTCGACAGGCTGAGGGCATGTGTCGACAGATTCACATAGTCATTCCAAGACAGAACTCAGGTTTGCATCTCTAAGTGCACCTGTCGACAGATGAAAAGTACCTGTCGACAGATACACACAGACAACCCAGGACAGAACTCAGGTTTTGTATTCCTGAGTGCACCTGTCGACAGATGCAAATTGCCTGTCGACAGATACACTCAGAAATTCAGATTTTCTGAAACCCAGTTCTCAGCCTGAGTGCGCCTGTCGACAGATGCAAGTGCACCTGTCGACAGACGACGGAAACATGAGATTTAGAGTTTCCAATCCGGCCCCACTTGGGTGTTTCCTTCCTCCACGACCCCCACCTTTACCTAACACTATATAAGCATCCTTTTGGAGCCAAATTTGCAGAGAGCAGCCTCCCAACCAAGAGCCTCCAAGGGACCAAGAGGAAAAACCCCAAATTGCTGCTCTGCTTCAACTTTTGCCCAGATCATTGTGGAATCGCCATCCATGCGAAGTTGAAGCCGGATCGTCATCAATTCAACCTTCTACATCGATCAATCTACATCCAATCGAAGTTTGAAGAGCGTTTGGAGGATCCACGAGAAGAATTCCAACTGGATTTGTTCCCCATCTCTAAATTCTTCTCCATTTCACAATTTCCATTCCATCGTGTGTGTGTGTGGTTGTGTTTCGAGCATCCCTTGTGCTTGATTCACGAATTTGTGGTTGTTCTGATCGTGGTTCATCAGACAACGTGTGTGTGGTTGAGTTGTGTGTTGAACTCGCTCATAAGCAGTCGTTTCTGCGTGTGTGTGTGGACGATGGATGTAGGATACACGAGTTGTGTACTCCGAACCACCTTAAATCATCGTGTTCTGTGGTTTGTTCGCGTTTTGCGATAGATGATTGGTAGGCACGGTGTTCATACGCACGTTTGATACCCTGTTCTCAATATATCAACTCAAGCTTTCTTAATCTCAATCAAATTCTAATCAAGTTTCATTGATATTGCTATAGCACCGAAAAGAAGCCATCAGTAATTAGAATTTGCCGTAATCTATTCAACCCCCCCCCCTTCTAGATTACCATATCGTGTTATTCCGCATAACCCTTCAAAAGCCTCCACTGCCTACTAGTAATGCCAATACTAGTGCTGCTGTAAGCCTTTTCTTCAATTCCATAAAACTTTTCTGGCAATCACTTGACCATACAAAAGGTACATCTTTCCTAGTTAATATGGTCATTGATGCTGCAATTTTAGAAAAATCTTGTATGAAACGCCTGTAATAACCTGCTAGACCCAGAAAACTTCTAATCTCTGTAATTGTCTTCGGCGCTTCCCATCTCATGACCGCCTCAACCTTGGCTGGATCAACTGCAACTCCCTCTGCTGAAATAACATGACCCAGAAATTGAATTTCCTTCAACCAAAATTCACACTTATTAAACTTAGCATACAATTGATTGTCTCACAAAGTCTGCAAAGTAATCCTCAGGTGTGCTGCATGCTCCTTCTCTAATGCTGAATATACCAATATATCATCTATAAAAATCACTATAAACTTATCCAGATATGGATGAAGAATTATGTTCATCAAATTCATGAACGCTGCTGGTGCATTGGTTAGCCCAAATGGCATAACCACAAACTCGTAATGCCCATACCTGGTCCTGAATGTTGTTTTGTCGATGTCTTCCTCTCTAATCCTTAACTGATGATACCTTGACCTCAAGTCAATCTTGGAAAACACTTTAGCTAATTGAAGCTGATCAAACAAATCATCAATTCTTGGCAACAGATACTTATTCTTTATAGTCACTTCATTCAGCTTCCGATAGTCAATGCACATTCTGAAACTTTTATCTTTCTTTCTTACAAATAACACAGGAGCTCCCCATGGTGAATGACTCGGCCTGATAAAGCCTTTTTCTAGCAATTCCTGTAATTGCTTCTTCAATTCCTTGAGTTTTGTCGGTGCCATCCTGTATGGTGCTTTAGAAATTGGTATAGATCTTGGCTGCAATTCTACTGTAAAATCCACTTCTCTGTGTGGAGCTAAACTTGGTAAATCATCTGGAAATATATCTGCAAATTTCCTGACCACTGGAACTGCTTCAACTGACTTACCAGACTCTACCAAACTTCCTGAAGCTAGGTAAGATACACAACCCACATTCAACAACTTCCTAGCTCTAAGTGCTGAAATTATAAACTTGGGAGTGTAAAACAGTATACCTTGAAATTCAAATACTGCTTCATTAGGGTGACAAAAACTAACCCTCTTCTTTCTGCAATCAACCATTGCTCCATAGGCTTCCAACCAATCCATACCCAAAATGATATCATAATCTCTTAACTGCAAAGCATATAATCTAGCAGGCAACTGATTTCCTTGAATCATAATAGGAACCTCATCGATATAGCAAGAAGTGAGCATAAATTCACCTGAAGGAACTTCTACAACTAACTCACACAACCTTTCTTCTAACAGGTGCACCATAGCATCCATAAATTCCTCAGAAATAAAAGAATGTGAAGCACCAAGATCAATTAAAACCCTTGCTGAAAATTCATAAATGAGCAATATACCTTCAATCAGATTAGAAGCCTCTGCCTGTTCTCGGGTGATAGCCATAACCCGGCCTCGACCACGCTGATGTGGCGCTCCTCTACCTCGTCCTGCTGGTGGTTGCTGGGGTTGTTGCTGCTGCTACTGCTGCTGTTGCACTCCTCTTCCATACCCATATTCTCTTGGATAGGGACAATTACGGATCAAATGTCCCGGCTGATCACAGTTGTAGCATCTATAGCCCAGTGGAATTATTGGCTACCTTGTTGTACTCTGCTGCGATTCTTCCACCTCTGGCCTGTAGCCTCGCCTCTGATGGAACATCTGCTGGAGACCTCCTCGTCGTCCTCTAAATATCTTTTTCAATTTTGAACCCCATTTGCTGAAACCTGAGGAAGATGACCCCGCCGGTGCTTTTCCTTTACTGATTCCCGAGGATTGTTGTGGTAGTCAAAAACTACCAGAATCCCCCGCCTGACGGGTCCGAATTGACCTCTCTAAAGTAGCTGCTCTCTGTGCCACTTCCTCCACAGTCTTGCACATAAGTGGTATCACCGCATTCTGCAACTCTATTCTTAATCCACGAATAAAATATTCAACCATCATTGCATTATATGTTACAACATATGATGCATATCTACTAAGTGCCATAAATCTCATCTGATATTCTAGAATAGAAGAAATTCCTTGTTGCAAAGTCTGGAATTGTTCCCTCTTGACTTGCTGAACCTGTACTGGGAAAAATGTATCATTAAACATTTCCAGAAACTCCGACCATGAAATGGTGTCTTCAGCTCTACCTGCAAAGGTAGTTTGCATCTTCAACCTCCACCATTCCTGCGCAAAACCCCGTAACTGATAGGTAGCCAAAACTACTCTATCTGCTGGTGGACACCTCATAATCACAAAGACCCTTTCTATTTCATGGATCCAATGCTCAGCTGTGTCTGGATTGGGTCTCCCTGTATAGGTAGGTGGCTGCAATCTCAGAAACCTTTCAATCTACATGGTTGGTTCTTCCGCTGCCCTTATTGGTGGTGCTGGTAACGCAGGTACCACAAAAGGTACCTCCACTCCTGGTGGTGGTGGGGGTGGTATAACTGGTACCGGTCCTGCCTCCTCAACAACTGAAGGCCCTGCTACTGCTGGCTGTGCTGGACCCTGCTGGTCCAACCTTGTTCTTATCTGGGTTATACTCTCCCATAGCCACTCAATCAATTGATGTGTAGTTTCCTCCGGATCATTTCCCCCACCTCCCCAATCTCTCCTGTCAGCCATCTCAAATTCTTGCACGAAAAACATTCCAACCACGTACATACCAACAAATCAATACAAAACTAGGGTCAACTACCAGCAGTGGACTAATGTAGAAATCAAGCTATGTAATCTCTCAGTTCCTTCATATTTACACGAACCTGGCTCTGATACCAACTGTGACGAACCACATCGTTCAAACTTGTTAACCTAATAACGAGCTTGACCCGAATCCACCTCCCACGAATAAGCCGAAGTCTCGCCAGGGATATCACACACAAGTCTGTGAAAACACAAAGGAACACACTAATATATATATAAGATCCGTCATGCCACACATATTTACAATGGATTTATATAGCCAAATTTCAACAAAAGTCAAACTCAAGTACACAGGCCTGGGGCATACCCCTGGCACAATAGAAAAGTAAATTACACTGCTGGAGGCGTCGACCCAACACCACTGCGATGCGGCTCTGGACTAGAAAACGGGTGAGAAACCTCCTGCTCTCCCTCACCTGAAAGCAATAAGAGGTGAGCCTCATGAGTCACTGGCTCAGTAGGAAAATTCCCTCAAAAGTCGCAAACCACAAAACACAAGAGCAGTAGAAGTAGAGCACAGTTATTTAAAGCTAACAAGTCTATCTGAGCATGGAATGATAATCACAATGCTTAAATGAAATTAAGTTAATAACAACAACTCAACTTAAATAAATAAACAACAAACCACGCTCAGAAGTACGAGCTAAATAAGGGTAACGCCAAACATGAGTCACGAAGACTGGTTCGCGACACCAGCTACAGACCCGAACAAGCAACACAGGTCTACCTCTCAGCCTCGTAGCTAAGGACGAAAGGTCCAGCTACCGCTCCACCACAACAGAACCAACAAGCTGTGGAGACAAACACACACCACAACTGCAGCTCTCATGGCTACAGCTCCATGCCTGGCACCTTTAAGGTCTCTGGCCCGAGCACCCTAAAGTGAGGCACTGGAAACAAGGACTAGCTGGGGACCAGTACGTCTACCGGTGTCCGTCCCCCAACCAAGAGCGCGCTACAAGCGACTAAGTACACCCACAACACACAAGCCTCTGTCCCATTGTCGTCTTTCCCTCAGCCGGACGTACTACTCAAACTACGGAGTGAGGGTGTCCAGGAAGACGACACAGACCCTAGCGGTACACAAGTACCAGGACAAGATCCCGAGCACTACGTGCCTGGCTCACAGAGAACCTGGGGTACCCAACTCGAGAGGTAACCACGGGCGGCGGCGTATACCCGACTTGCCTCGCACGCATGACCACGCAATCTCAGAAATGCCACTTACCACAAGTGCCAACGCACCGCTTAATAACCATAGTATGCAAACCAACACCCATACGAGCCCATACGTGAAAGCATAACATAACACTGTGTAGACACACAAGGGCTCGGGTAGCAATCATCTAAATCACGTCGTACTCAGATGTCGCCATTTGATGACTGAATCACGACAGACCAAGCCGTTGCGATACAGACTAAATCGTGACGGTTGGATCCGTCGCGATTCAACTGCGGAACCCTACTTGAAAATCCCATCCGAGGGAAGCCCAAATCACCATTGTACAGCCCATTTACATGCTTATTTACAATGAAATAAATCCCTATACATGTCATCTATCCTCCTTAACCCATTAAACTTGTTTAAGTTATTACATATGAATCATTTAAATCGGAAAGGAGAAGAATCCCCCTACCACACGAAGAACGCAAAAGACGCCTAAACCGGCGCTGCCCTGGTGTTTCCCGCACTCCACGCAACGTCCTCGCATCGAAAGCCCGCCAATCCGCACGCCAGAATCGCCAAATCGTCAAAAATCCCCACACAAAACCTACACAGGTCACCCCCACGGCTAAGCAATGCTGACTGCACTGCTCGGCCTGGGGTGACCGACTTTAACTATGAAGCAAAATCACGACGGGGCTCGACGTCGCGATTTAATCGTGACGGGTAAAGCTGTCGCAATTAAACGCGACGCCTCTGCATGCGCCACGCGGCGCGCATACAGACGCGCACCCCGGGGAAGCAGCGTTAGAAATGTGACGACTAGGGCAGTCATGATTCAGAATCGTGTCGCCTGATCTGGTCACATTTCTAAAAATGCCAATAGAAGCTGGTTTGGCCTGGGTTCCAGACCTTCAGCCCACACGACCTGTACACAACCTGTTAAAAGCATTTCATACACACTATTCTGGGCCGCACACCGGCCACCAAACCCGCTAAGCGAGGATCCGCGAGGATCCGAAAAATGTGCGACGTTACATAGGGAGACCCACAGTCCCGCAAGGTGAAGATCAAATCTTTATTTTCTAGCTTAGCCACTCATACCCTGTAGCAATATGTGGAAGAAGTCTTGTTTGAAAAGATTTAAATTCCATGCATTTACATCTTCTTGGGATTTCCTTACACCATGGTTGTAGAAGCCTAGGCATTCGAGGACCAAAACTCTTCCTTAGCCACATGAGCAGCCACTATTGCAGCTAGGGATGTCAACGGATCAGATACAATGTAGATAGGGATTATTTGTTTTCGTATCTATAAGAAAATACTACATCCGTTTGTTGTTCGTTAAGTATTCGGATAATGGTGTATTCGAAAACCATTTTCTAATATCTAAAAATTAAGATTAATGGATGGTTAGCGAATAATTATCGATTATAAGAATACATATAAAAATAAAATTTACTATGTAAAATTACTCAATTAGAATAAAATTTAAATTAAAAATAATTTATATGATAAGCAAATATAATTTAATTTACTTTCATATCATTATCAATCATGAACCAACATAGAATGAAAGTAAAAATACAAAAAATATACACATATATATTGGATATTGTTTAATGTATTGTAAAAGTTGCCATTATTTAGGACAACTTTTTATTGTTCAACTTTATATCTAAATCTAAGAAGGGTAATATTAATTATATATATATGTATATAGTATATTATTTAAAGGTAACAGATGAATACAGATTCGAATGGGGTGTATCCATTTTTATATCCATTAAGAAATCATATATATCCATATCCGTATTTGTTAACATATCGGAGAAAAAATACTACCAATTTATTGTTTGTTAAGCTAATGAAATGGATGGTTATTGGGTTATTGGTTACCATTGACATCACTAATTGCGGCGATCACTTGGGCATCTGAAACAACCTTAGCTCAAGTGGTTGTCTCCAACTTGTACTCAAGTGTGTCTCAAGCAATTAGGGCAGCCTATAGGCAGTCCTCTGTCGCTGCCACAATGGCATTCATGGCTGCAGCGCCCACCAAAAATTCATGCAACCTCCTTTCCAGAATTAGAACTACATTCATCACTTGACGCCTTGAGTGGAAGTTGCTTAGTGTAATCTACTTAAAGGAAAGAGCATCCACAGCCTCTCGAACCTTTGGGAGAAGGGTCTCCTCCACCAGCGCACGAGTGATCGCTCCTTCCTAGAGTGACACAATGGTCGTCTCCCTGTAGCAGCATCTGACACTGGGGGGAACACTACCTATAATGCCAATCAGAGGAGGGGCAACCACTGGCACCAATGGACCATCATCGTTGCCTGCAGTCCGATCCTTTGCCAAAGTTGATTCTACCATTAGAAGCTCCTAATCCATTCGAAGCTGCTTCGGTGAAGAAGAAGCCTTAGACACCCTCTCCTTCCACTGCTTCGACCTTTAGCACAGTCATGCAAAATCATCTCGGAGACTCATTAGAGATTGTCTAGGAGGAGAGGCACTCGACGAAAGTGTCAACAAGGACTCCACCAGATTTCTCTTCCCCACCATCAACTTCAATGGAGCTATATCATCGAAGGCCTCATTTCTTCCTCGATCAAAGGCACTTCTCCACTCACAATTTGTTTCGTAGGTATTTTCTTGACTGCCAATCCTTCAGCGGCTGTCCTGCCAATAGCACTTCCCTTAGTCGTAACCTCCTTGCCTGCTACTAGATCAACTATCACCATGTCTCCTAGGATGCCCCATGAGTTCATGCTTACGTCCTTCTTGAAGTGAGGACTCTACCAGTTGTCGACTTCCTCAGGGGGGCCGTACGTCCTCCACCATCAAGTTGACTATCTCCATTGGTGGGGCACCCTTAGGTTGCCAATGTCGATTAGTTGAGGGCTCTCCTAAAGCAACCACCTATTCCGAGCAACCTAATGGATGTCGCCATCCAATCCCCTTGCTTCCTTGGCCAAAGGGGTATAATGTAAGGACCCCAAGGCGAAGACGATGGGTTGTGCAAGGGAGGCATCAACCAGAACGCCTATTTGAGTAGTACGATCATTACCACCACCTCCGAAACCCACTTCCAAGTGATCCAAAGGAAGGGTGAAGCAATTGAGAAAGGTACTAAAGATATTCTAAACACCATGGGGAAAGAGGATGTCAAAATCAAGGGAGATTTTGTGGTCCTTGTAAAGGCTCTCATTGACTTGGTATGACATCGACCGAGGGGCCAATTCACATTGAGAATGAGAAAAAGGAGTGGCAACCCTAGTCTTGTCCAATGGAGAAGCAACAAAAGAAGAAGATGTAAAAGTAAGTGTGACGATATTCTATTTCCTTGCCATCACTCAGATGTACAAGCTCAAAAAAGGCTTACTAGACGAAAGAGCAATTGCGAACTATAGAGGGGGAACTAGATGAGTTGAGAAGGATGGAAGATAAAGAACATGCATACAGTCACTCTTGTGGCCTCAATTTATAGAGGATTAGATGTGTCATTCCTCACGTCCCAAAGACACCACTTCGACAATCCCTATCATCACTCGAGGCAAGGCTTCCGTCAGTCAGCCATTGCATCCCCTTGACCTGTTAATTTGTGGCAATCTACATCCAACAGCTGCCATTGCCCTTGCAACGGTTGCATGGCACCAAGCCTCTTTGTAACGGCTATTCGATTGTTGCTTTCCTAGGGAACTGGGGAGTGGTGCCAGAAGCCCCCAACCATTGATCAACCATAACAGACGGTAGTAGATGAAGCCATCACCAAAAAGAGATGGCCCCATTCTCTCCAAGCATGTACCTAGGCCTAAGCACTCTAGACTCAAGAACATGGAGGATGTGAGGTGGGATAAAATTGGTTTGTCCCATTAGGGCCATTTGTTCGGCCCACCAGTGCAGGAGGACAAGTTGAGTCCAGTTATCGCCCTGCTCCTTAGAGACGGCCCAAAGATGCAAATGGGCATGGACTCGACTCACTAGAGCCCCAATTTCTTGGCCTCAGGGTCCATCATCTTCGCATGGTCTAGCATTCACTAGGAGCTAGTTCTCGGCCCTCCTGGACCACGACAAGGTCCTTCTCTCTCGAGTGCTAGGCGCCCAACTCCCGCTGGTTGACCCCTTCACACCATATTAGAGCACGGCCCACTGGTTGCACAGCCCGTACTTGCAACTGCAAGAGAGGCTTATCTTCCTATCCAAGACACTCCTCTCTATTCCAATGGAGTCAATGGTGTTCTTGCAACCTAGCCCATGTTGTGGAAATAATGCATGCCACCTCAACATCTCATTCCAAAGACTAGTCTTGAATGGCACACACATGACCATTCCCCCATAGCTTGTCTTCATGGTCGGGAAGGAGCGACATGGCAGAAGGGCCATTGATACACACTTAAATGGGATTCACCACCATTGGAAAAGGGCATTGGGAAAAAAAAAACACGTAGGCTGGTCGGCTCTAATTCTCTCCTCCATCAACTTCCTTATGCTTCAACTAATTTTCTAACTTAAACATCAAAAGATTCTCCTATGTGACCACTCTTTGGACCCTCTAACTATTGACGTTCCTTCGTCAAATAAATTTAAGGGTATGTGAAGATTAAATGGTGGAAACTTGTCAATCATTTTCCGACCTTTACATCATGTTCACATTCTATTTGATTAACAATTTATTGGAGCATTAGCTCTTTCTCTGTTCAAAAAAATATGGCAAAAGAGATAATATGTGATCCATGTTGCAACTTGTGTGGTTTTTAAAAGCATCCGGATGGTACTACGTTTTCAATGGCACATACGCGTTGACATCAAATCCACGACCCATCTCGATATAAAACAGATTTAAAATTAGTTGCAAAAGATTACAAATACAAGAAAGCTAAAAAAGCACTTATTCAATTTCACAACAAGCCACCGCGAATTTGTAAACCCTGTTTACCAAACTTGCAAAATATATTAATGATCTTTTTGTTTTTAGATGCACATTACAGTCAATAATTGGTTGATGCAGTGAAGGTAGGAAGCTCGCGAAATGTCCATAGGATAAGAGTGGATGAAGCCGAGAAGGAACGGGATCCATGACGTTAAACCGCTATGCATGAGTCAGATACGAGACAATACTTGGTCTTTTGTTTCTTATATATATATATATAAAAACTAGTTCATTATAATGTCCTCAGAAATTCTTTATAAACATGTTCCTTGTGGGATTTAAACCTACAACCTTATCATGATGTACATAGAAGACTAACCATTGGGCATTCTTTGGGCCTTTTATTCAGTGAGGCATTGTTTTTGGCCCAAGCCCATAAACGATTGAAGAGGACTACAACTGGAAGGGCAAGCAAAACATGACTTATCTTAGTCAATCCCCTCACTTTCAAAAGGACAATCTCACCCTTTTATTAATTATTCGTTTTTGTTTGTGGTCTTCGTAAATAAGTATGCCGATGACCATCTCCTCACAAGCACAACACTAATCACACATTACTTTTGCCTGTTTACATCTTCTTAGATCTTTGTGGCATATGTATGGATCTTCAAGACTACGCGTTCACATTCTTCTTCTTAGGGTTTTTAGTTCTTAATCGATTGAATCTTTTGCAATCAGTTTTTAGTCCTCTTAACTATTTATCTCTGAACCCAGAATCTTATCTTTCTTTAGAATAAGGTCCTTTCAGATACTGAAAAGTAAACCCAGAAGCAGGTCCTTCCAGAGACTTGATTACGGGGATAGTTAAGATTCCTGGATCCAAGGTTAAATAGAGGATTCAAAGCTCAATGCAAAAAATTATCAAAACCCAAGAACTAAAGAAAACCCTTATCAACTTTTTCCCCTCCGCCTACAAGTGGCAAGAGACTTCCTTAGGCGTTGGAGGCTGAGGCGGATTGCCATATATTACTTAACTCAGAACTTGATAGGCTAATTAAATAATGGGGAGAGAGAGAGAAAGAGAACCAAAGACTCACATTTCGAAGAAACACTACATCCAAGTCAAGAAAAGAACATGTCCCCAAAACTCAAAAAGGCACGGCAGTAGCTCCGTTTGCACTCGAAGCTCGAGATCCCTGTTGCTGCTAGCCACCACTCTGCAATCCTTCGCACGTTAGGATGCAAACAAGTACTGGAATTGCACGGCACACAGTGCCTAAGTAGATCAAGAAGCACTAGAGAACATATAAGAAGAATAAGTGGAATACAACTTGTTCCGGGATATCTTTTTCTTGAAGAATTGGAAAGCGTCTTTTCAATGCTCAACAGAACAAATCCATATGCCCAATCTTGATCACCAATCTAGAGTGATCACTGCCTTCCAAAAGTTAGCCTGTCAACAGATAAGATCTGGGTAGGATTTTTGGCGATCTGAACCTAGATTCAAAAGCACATCATCCGGATTCAACCTGGATCCAAATTCAGACATATTTCAGATCTGGGTTCAGATCATGACCCCAGATAAAGATTCGGATATGGGTGAAGTTCCGAATTCAATTTCTTGGTGTTTCGGGCCCAGATTGGCCTCACTGTGCATTAGAACATGAACCGGGAACACAAAATGCCTCGTGATAACACATTCCCCTACCCGGCACCTGTTCTTATCTCCTCTGCCATCCCCCATAAACCAACAAACTCAGCCTTTTGAGATGAATGATGAAACAGAGAGAGAGAGAGAGAGAGAGAGATGGCTTGTGTCACAGGAACACAGAGATAGATATAGACAGCGAGAAAGAGAGAGAACTTGTGTCAGAATGTCAGATAGAGAGGGTATGGCTTCTGTCACAGTGCCATAGAGAGTGAGGGGATAGATCGTGTCAAGAACCAGCGAAGGGGTACACGCTGCCAGCAATGGGACATTCGAACCTTCCACTCCCACCTGTCGCCCTCACTCCCTCTTCCTTCAGGTGGACAGTTGCTACTGAAACCTGACAATGCTAGGCAGCATACAAAAAGGCAAAGCTTCCTCCCGCTAACAAAACCCCCATCAGTCCTTCCTCCCCTTTCGGTCCTCTTCCATCACGTCTCCCCCCCCCCTCTCTCTCCCTCTCTCTGAGAAGTTGGGGCAGCAAGTGGAGTAAGGAGGGGCTATTGTAGTAGCATATAACTGAAGAGTGTAGGGGAAAATGCTCTCCAAAGTTGACGTTAATGGCGTTGGGTGGATGAAGGGGTAAGGGTGGCACCGGGGAAGAGGACGCCACTGCCGTCAACGGTGAGTTGGGTGTGCTTGCCGAGCTAAATCCTGTTTTCGACGAAGACTAGTACTACATCGGCAGCAACACCGACCCCTCCCCGACCAAAGTATGCTTCTGCAGGCTGTGGACTCATCCTCATCCTACATCACTTCCTCTGTTGCCTTCAACCTCGAGCCCGCCCAATCCTTGCTCCCCCAGGACGCCACCATCTCCCTCCCAAGCGTCCCCTGCTCCAACCTCAACCTCCTTCATATGGCATCTGTCAACATCAAACCAAAGGTCGAAAGACAAATACAACGGCAGGGGTTACCTCGCTCAGCTCAGCAAAGAACACACAAGCAACATTAGAGATTGGAGTGATGAACAACCTTTTCTCCGTTCCGGTAGCAATCCCCATTCTGGAGAGTCCACCGCCGCCACTTATCAAAAGGGAGATGGCCGCCACCATTGTCGATGAGGGAGAGCAATGCCGCCACCAAGAATGGAAAAAAACCCTAAGCTGGAACAATATTGAGAGATGGGAGTCACATCTCTCTCCAAAGTGGGTGTTCGGTGCCTCAAAATGAGAACTCGATATAACAATTTCAGGGCAAGAAATGCCCCAAATCCAAAGAAATGGCCATTTTCGGATCAAAACCAGGGTTGGCCGCATGGACGGACCCAATGAAGAACCAGTGGGGTCATGTGACCCCACTGGATTTTTAAAACCCTATTAATGAGTTTAAAATTTTCCATTATATTAACTTGGTTGAAAATTTTTCTAAAGGGAGTGACCCCACTGAAAATTTTTCTGGATCCGTCTATGGTTGGCCGGACCGTTAAACTAGACTGGACCGGCCAACCATTGGTACAATCCGAACTGGACCGGTACGCTTCTCTTTCACAATTGATCTGGAGAAGACAGCCTAGATGGGCGCAGGAGGGAGGGAATGGAGGACACGGAGGAGGAGAATGGGTGATGGATCTTAGAGGAGGAGGCAAAAGAGCCAAAGAGGAAAGGCAAGGAGGTGGGCTTGTCGGGTGTGGGGATGGATCGGGTGGTGACAGAGTTGTGAGGGAGGATCTTGGCAGCCGAGAAAGCGAACATCTTCGGATCTCCTGAGCTACCCAAGCTCCGTCTGCTCCACCTCCCCTTCGTCACCGCTGCCGCAGCCGCCGCAGCCGCCGCAGCTACTGCTGCTATTGCTCTCTCCCCTTCCTGGCCTGGGAGGAACTGAGGAGGGTGGGTGGTGTTAATAATGGCATGGTGGCAGAGGTAATGAGGGAGGAGAGTGGAAAAGGAGAGGATCATCTGTGTGACTCTTTAGCAGCCCACAATGCAGCCCTCACTGCCATCTCTGTGACTTTCTCTTTAGGACAGAACCACCCTTGCGACGACGGAGAGCAGAGCCTCTGAAGCCCCTCTTCGCTAGCCTCTTCACTGCTATATTCACTATCGCGCAACATCTCCGCCATCAAGGCCACCCAGCCATTGCCTCCTCTATCGGGAAGACCCTGACACTGCAGCCTCTTCTTCATGATAGATCGTCGGCTTCCCCATCTCCTCTGATGGGGTTCCGGCTTCCCCTTCTTCCTCTTGACGAGCCTAGAACACTGGAAGAAGCGACGGCCGCAGACGCAGCAGAGGTGGAGCTCGGTTTCCCCCACTTCCTCCGATCGTGCCCACGTCCTCGAGGTGGTCTGAGGGATAGGAGACAGCAGAGAGAGATGGGCGATGAGGAGGTGGTAGAGAAGATGCCAGAGACATTGCATGAGCGAGCCCTCCCTCTCATGCAGAGTAGGGGTGAAGACGAAGACAGTCGAGAAGCAGAAGTACCATGCTGACCGTGCCTGATACCTCAAAGCTCTAGGCACAGTGCGGCATGGCCGGTGCGGTACGACCAACCTTGAGATTCAAAACATGTGACCCAAATCCAGTTCTAGTTTCCGGATCCGAGTCAGATTTTCGAATCCGAAGGATCCGTTGACACCCCTACCAAAAACCAATCTAGAGTGATCCACTTCAGAAAGGCTTACTCCAAACAGTTCCTGTTATCCTTTGTATATCATACAAACATGGGGTTCCTGTCCCCATGCCCTCAGACCAGGGACTGATGGCGTGTCAACCAAAGAGTAATTTGTAAAATTGTAATACCTGTTAAGGTCATATGAAACTAAGTGGAGTCTAGAATTCCACATGCAGCAAAATCACATGTATAGTCCAAATCCGTTCCTCATCTCCTGAAAGGGCTAGGTTTTACATTTCCTTGGCAGTGAAGGACTTGAGGCCGTAGACCATCTTTACTTTCAACAGTATTTTTGAAATCTTTGAATGAGAAGCAATCCATTTTAACTAAGATGAAACGAAGTTCCTCACCAAAAAGACTCCAAATCAACTTCACCAAGAATTCATCAGTAGCCGGTTTCCAGATTGTTGGGTATTTTCACATTCCATAGACAGAAAAGTAACACTTAAGTTGCCACCGAAAAAGGAAATCCACATCATTCTTAATATGCACTACAGAGTTTCAACTTATCCGAACCAACCCAAAAATCAGAAGTGAATCAGGAAGCTTTTGCTTCCCAGCTTATGATTCACTAATTAGTTTCCTCTTTTAGATTGCCTGTACACATCCTCCAACTTCCTTGGTAGTACTGAAATCTGTCTGATCGACCAATTAAGCACCCTACATCTATAACCACCTCAGATGATCCCAAATCACAAGAGACGAATTGATGCCAACTATCTTGCAATTTCTCCCTGTATCAGAATTTTTTCAGGAAGATAGAACATATTTCTTAGACCAGAGAACAGAATTCCACAAGAGGGGTAGATGTTATGTACCATCCTGCATCCACCTCTTCCATTTGTTAGAATTCGATGCACAGATCATTCCTATGTACAACATACCCATTCGCCTCTATTACTGCAGTAAAACTTCGAACAGATAGCTATATGACAGTTGAATTATGTTATGACGCCTGTATGATAAGCACCGTTTAAATAGCATCCGTTTAAAGCATCAAAGAAGTCCCGCCAATATATGGATATGGAATGAAGGCATCCTGCTATCCAATTTTCTTGGAAAAACAGGAACTCCATTCCAAGAGCACCTATAACTAGGGCAGCAGCCGCAATGTGCCCAAAATAGGTAGATAATTGATCCTACGAAAGAACTGTTTCGGGCCCCCCACACTATCCACACAAAAATATCATCACATATCCACAAAGAACAACACACCAGAAAATAAAAAGATATATGCAAATATTAACCAAATTATAAGCTGAAATCGACGGGGAGGGTTCACATTTTTTTTTAAAAAAGAAAGAATAAAGTTTCTCCAATATCAAACTCGAGAAAAGACCAGATTTTGGTAACATCTGCCAGCCCTCTCACCAGATCTCTCCACCAGCGGCATACATAAATTACTCCAGTCCCGTTTAACCAGACCTTGCAAACCCATCAACACTACAGCATAAGAGATAGAGCTGAGCTAATCGACGAGAAGAATAGATAGGAAGAACTCACGGTGCCCGGTACATCGCCAAGGTCCTCCTCCTCGTGCCCCTGTAGACACCATCCTCGGCGCGATCACCCCCTTCTCTTCTTCTGGTTCTTCCAGCCGTCCTCTCCGCCCCAGCGCCGCCTTCGGCTGGAGCTTCCTCGGGGACGGCCGTCACAGTCACACGCTCCACCTCCACCTCCACCGCGACCTGCCCCACCCCGATCCCCGCGGCGCGCACCGAGAACTCCCTCACGAGGCCCTCCACGGCCTGGATATTGGCGCGCAGGCGGTCGATCGCCGCCCTCGTCCTGTCAATCGTCTCCAACTGCGCCTGACGGCGCAGCGCCTCCGCCCGTCTCCTCACCTCCTCGAGGACCTCCCCCACAGCCGTCGCGCTCCGCCCGCGAGGGATCCGCCTTCCCCGCGGCCTCGGTGGCACATCAGGATCCCGTTCCTGGTCGCCGGCCACCGGGGGCCCGTAGATCGGCGACACGGTGAGGCGGACCGGCCCGATCTCCACCGCCGACTTGCACACGGGGCAGTCGCGGAGGGGGGAGTGGACGGCGACCCAACGATAGAGGCAGGGCCAGCAGAAGAGGTGGCCGCAATAGGTTACGACTGGGTCCCTCGCCGTCTCCAGGCACACGTTGCAGCCAAACTGTGAGACAGACGGGGGCTGCGCCTGGGGGCCTGGGACAGCGGCGGGCGCAGCAGCGGCCTCCTCAGGGCCCTTCTCGCCCTCCTGCGCGCCCTCCGCCACGGGCGGGGGGGCCTCCGACGGCTGAGCAGCAGCAGCGCGACCCTTCCGCCGCCGCTGCGCCGGGACGCGCCGCCAGCGGCGGCCCGAGCGCAGCGCCGTCTCGTCGGAGTCCTCCGTGGCTTCTCTTCAGGTAACAATAGATTTCCGCTCACCCAAGCGGTGAAGGGAATCTGGACTGGAGTGTTTCGCTGGAGGGCGTAACGATGAGCACCAGCAGAATTTATAGGTACGGTGGCGCGGTCTGCTATCCCCAGGGACGCACTTATTGCCGGTGAACAGACAATGTTGAGCCGCCGGAACAACATAAGTGGTGGTGTAGGTGCCAGAATCTGTTTAGTGGAAAGAGAGTAAAAAATACTTATTAATCTAACAAAAAAGAGTCCACTCATCTAATCTTGTACACTTGTTTGTATCTATAGATATAAGCGGCCGAGAAATAAGCATTTCTCTTTAGTAGAAGAGTCCATTAGAAACTCTCCGTTTTGACGACTAAATCATCGAAAAACATTTTTTACTTGGCATTGGATGACCTAATCGCTCTACCATGACAATAATGTTGCATATAAGTATGGCCTAATATCCCATCACGTGAGTGCTTCTCTTCTACCAACACAAAAGACTCCACCGAGTTATGATGGCTTTGTCCCATCATATTTGAAAAGGGTTTTTCCCCTAATACTTGGATTGTGTCAAACAATTGCCTTCTCTTCTTCTCTTCTCGTCGTGTGGAAACCCCACCGAAGATAAATGAAGGAAAATAGCTCCCTTTGCTCATCATCCCGTCTGAAGTGAAACTAAAATAGTCGAGAAGCCATTGAAAAATTCAAATCAAAGAGTATAGATGAAGAAGATGAACTCACCAACCAAAAATAATCGATGTCCACACCTTTTGTGATGCCAAATTTCTCGCTCATACTTCTCGTGTTGCCATCATATCCTCTCAATATTCCATGGCCATCGATGTTCATCCCTTTCAATTAGGTATATATAGACAGTCATTCGAGGTGAAGGGGCTACTACTTCATTTCTTTTCGGTGAAATTTTCAGAGGACGGGAAGAAGAGAAAACAATTGTTTGTTGCAAAGAACAATTTGGGTATTAGGGAACGTGACAAGACAAAAACATGACCCGATGGGGTCTCGCGCCAACAAAAGAGAAGCGCTCACATGAAAACGAGAAGCTCTGGAACTAATCGGTCACTCTTTTTCCTTTTTATTTTCATTTTGTTACTCAATGAAAATCCCAAAATGGTTTACTCGTTGACATGATAACTTTTAACTCCAAACATTGGTAGTCTGTGTTCCAAAATTCAGATCGGCGATCGAACTGGAGGAACCTGCTGCAATTGTACCTATGTTGGACTGATTGCTTGTGTTTTGGATCTTTGAAATACCAACATATGATACGGAGAGAAGTTTTGGTGAGGAATAAGATAGTAGATCCGGGAGGGAATTTTATGATAACTTCAGTGTATCATTCATGAAAACTAGATAAAATTCTATATAACATAACACCCAAAAAAATTGTCTATCAGTCTCAGTACAGATCAGACTAATCTGCGTTCAGGACCTTCTTATGGGCTTCCCTTCTCAATTCTTCAGATTTAACTAACACAAGACAACTATGGTACGGATTGACGAGATGGTAGCTACTGATCTGTTCATCTTTTGCAGCATTCCAACCACAGGTTGGATGAGTTGATGGGAGTTCATAACATGATTCACAGTATAAACTTGTCCAAACATCATCACTTTACTGTTAACCTATGCAGAATCGTAAGATGCAAGGGCAGGGTTACGGCGCTCCTGGAGAACAGAGCTGGACACCTACAGCTGCAAAAAGTTTCATGTAACCAGTTCTCGGGTGCCTTAAACATGCACAATCACGTAGATATGTCCTGTGATTCGCTGATTATTATTGTTTTTTAATCGCTTTGAGATGCATGGTGATGTTCATATGCACAACGGTTCGACTTCAAAGATCCAATCTTTCGATACTAAATTTCAAGTAACTGCTTCTCGGTTGATAAGATGCATTGCCATCCCCACTCTTTTGCTATTCTGGATGGATCCGAGAACCTGGAACTGTACATTGAGAAAACTTTTAAGCAAGGATAATCCAACCCACCATCACTGGAAGCTGGCTATCGCATAGCATCTGCGAACGAACGAATGCAGAGGACAAAGAACCAAAATGTCAGAATCCTCAAATCATGCCGCGAAGCAGAAATCACAGGGTGTAGACTAAAAGTCCCGAGCCATTATTACATTATAATTATACAGGGCTAACATTCCTCTGTAAGGAGCAGGCATGTCCATGTGAATCATCCACGGGAAATTGCATTAATCCGTAAGCTGTACAAATATACATGAACTTGACACACATTGTCACTGACTAAAATGTGAGCTCCAATTGTATGCCTGCTATGTGAACATCACATTAGTATCTTTGACACCCACGACAATTCTCCCCCTCGCAAAGGCTTCGGGCTGGGAACCTCCCACCCAATCATTTTATTAATACATGAAAATGAGAAGAGTGCAGATTATAACTGTGTAAAGCCTTCAATGAAAGAATCGGATGGATTCCAATATGAGGAAAGCCAAGCTTACACTGACTTCAGTGGTCGATGAATCTTCAGAAGAACAAATTTGGCATGACAGTGGTTCAATCTCCTTCCCAAACACATGAGAAATATTGAAGCGGAACTCCTGCTTAAGAATGCTGAACCTCCTGGATGTAACAATGAACTGTCTATGGCGATAATAATGTCCGGAGACACCCTAGTTCAATTTACAGGGTTTCTTCCTTGCTTTGACTTATCAGACTGACGTAAACGCCATTTTCTGTATCTCCATACAACTTGGATGTGTATGGCTGCCAGAGTTCTCCAATAGGGTGATTCATATCTAGTAAATGACAACGGAACATAATGTCAGATTATGCCCCAAAACTAACAAAATATTGAAGATAATGCTGCTATTATCACTATAAGATCCTGACTTGGCTAAGGAGTTACGGAGGTGTTTGGTTGTGACTTATATTGTGGATCATAGATATAGAATACTTCAAGATATTGTTCAAAATAACATGACATAGAATTAGCTTTGTTTGTGTGCTTTGAACAGGATGTTATTTCTTTTTGTCTTTTTGCCTTGTGGATCATATCTCCAGACCCTATGCTGGAAGATATGACAGCACTGCAAAATGAATATCATCAGCTGGTCATGCAAATGTTATTAAAAGAGGATAGCTGCAAGGTGCCTTCTCCCAGCCTATACTAATGATTGATCAATCATGACCATTTTAAAGATTATCTCAATAGCCTGCTCCATCAGATATCCGTCAGAAGTCCAGAAAGTAAAGCCATAAGGCGGCCTGAGTAGAAGGAACATAGTCATCCACATATAGAGACATAAAATCTTCACGAAAGTAGTCATTGCAGTCATATGCATAGGCAAAGCTTGTTTACCATTAAACAGTGGGCTCAACACTGAATGTATTCCACCAGGAGGCAGATTGGCATAGTTAAAGAGCTAGCATGTCTTGTGTACAAAATGTTCAATGATGTGGACTTGGATGTAAAAGTAAAATACATGAATTTGAGGATGAAAGAATGGAATTCTAACCATCCCAATCCTTTGTGAAATGTTCAACTCAACGTAAGGAACATCCTTTAGATACTACTAGAGTCTAAGATTCTCTACAGAAAACATGACATACTGTTGAACCCCATAGATATTTTACAAAAAAAATGTAGATTCTAACAAAGAAAATAATAATAATTCATGCAAAGTCATGACGGCCTACAGTGTTTAAAAGGCCTGACCAAGAGGAGAGCATTTAACAACCAGTATCCTGTGAAACAAGTCAAAGAACACCCCTTTCATCTGGGAAAAAGCTCGCTTGGGGGCACATTACTTGGCCTCTCCCTCCATTGGTTGATGGGCCATGATATGAGAAAGAAGGGTGGCAGCCCCTAGTTATAAAGGCAAGAGAGAAGGGGGGCGGTGCAGCATGTCCCACTTGTGCATGACACCGATGGGACTCCAAGGAAGGAAAAAGCAGGCCGCCCCATTCACCCACCTGTTTTAAATCCTGACCAATGCAGGACACTGATGGGACTCCAAGGAGGGAACGAGCAGGAATCCCTCACTGCTTGCTTATTTACATCTCCATCGGTGCATGACACCGGTGAGATTCAAAATAAGGAAATTAGCGGGCACCCCTTACAGATTGCCAATTTCAAATCCCACTGGTGCATGGCACTGGTAAGGTTCAAAATAGGGAAACTTATGGGCAACCTTCACAGCTTGTCTATTACAAATCCCCACCAGTGCATGATAACGATTGGATTCAAAACAAGGAAACTCATGGACACCCCTCACAGCTTCCCTATTCCAAATCTCTACCGGTGCATGACACCGTTGGGATTCAAAATAAGGAAACTCATGGGCACCCCTTACAGTTTGCCTATTGTAAATCACCACCTGTGGGATTCAAAACAAGGAAACTCATGGTCACCCCTTGATGCGGGACAGGCGAAGGGGTTCTAATCAATTTCAGAAAACGACAGATGAAACAAACAACAGATAATCATACACCTGAAAGAACATTTTTTCTTATGCAAGAGACTTGTAAGCAGGAGCTCAATTCGCCTATCCTTCGCACCTCAGCTCCGGATCATGGCCAAGTAAGGATCGGCCGTCACATAGGGTGGTAATCAATCACTAACAAATCAGTGGAAGTTTATAAAGTGATATAGGTCCTCACAACACAGAAGTTGAAATCCAACAGCGTTCCAGTTTAGTGGAGGGTCTCTTTCTCACTCTCTCAAGCACGACAGATAAGTTTCGAATACTAAATGAACAGAAATGATAAAGAAGAGACCCAAGTACCTAGTTGTAGGACGCAACCGCCGAATCAGAAGATCGTGGACCAGCTATTGGGAGTGGACCTAGCACAAGGGCAGCAAACAAAGCTGACAACAACCTGGACGGGCGGCTCCGGGGTGGTTAGACTGCGGGTCAAGTGGGGTGCTGATGTGGTGGTGCCTTCAGGCACAGTGGCTAGAAAAACTCGTGCGGCAGGGCGGCGGGTACAATGGAACTGGGTCTGCACCGGCTGCGTTCATCCCACCTCGGGAACAGACGCTGAGGACGCTGGCGGCTCGAGTGAGGTCGCTAGCGTGGACCCGAGGGTGGTGGCTGGATGGCGGTCCGTGCGCGTGCGTGGTTTGGAGACCCGTGGAAGATGACATGGCAAGGTCCCGCAACACAGCGGGTGGGAGGTGTTGAACCCCAAAAAGTTACAGACAGCATCCTGGGTATTTTCCTTCAAAGATAAACAAAGAGATCTTCAAATCGCATTAAGTCTCCGAACAAATCGGAAGAGATTAATGCCTTGCACTAAACACTGAAGGACAAATACACCATGGAAGAAAAATCCAGCAGCACGAGGTCTATAAAGGCCAAGTGACAAGTACAAGTACAAATACAGCACGGAAGAAATCCGACAGCACAAGGTCCATAAAGACCAATTGTGAGATATAGATACATGGAAGAAATCCAACAATACGAGGTCCATAAAGACCAAGTATGAAGTACAAGTACAAGTACAAGCACAAGAACAAGTTGGCCGCAAAAGCTCCAAGGATGCAACGGCAACTCTTCACCAAGCAGAACTCCAAGCAGAGAAGTGGGATTCCAGCAAATTGGGTGCCCCTCAAATGAAGCATGTGTGGCCTATTTATAGGCAAAGCCCCCCATTTGAAACTCTACCTTGGTTTAAAGAGAATGGGAGGGGAGAGGCCGGTTGGAGGGTCCAACCTGTTCAAATAAACAGGTTGGAGGGTCCAACCTGTTTAAATAAACAGGTTGGAAGCCCCCTCCCCTCCAACCGGTTGGAGGGGAGACCCCTCCAACCTTCTTCTTATAATTCCTGCCCTTTTTACATGTTGGGAGACCCCTCTAAACCCCCTTTTTTATGTTTCTGGCCTGTTTAACCAGTTAGGGGACACCCCTCTAAACCCCCCTTTTTTATGTTTTTTGGCCCTTTTTAACCAGATAGGAGACACCCCTCCACCCTTTTTATATCTTTATATCTTTCCGTTTTTTACAGGTTAGGGGAGACCCCTCCCTCCTATTTTACTTGTTCTTCCCCCTTTTTTTTTGGTGTCAAACTGGTTAAAAGGGGAACCTCCCCTAACCTATTTTATATCAGAACAGGTTAAAAGGAGAACTTCCCCTAACCTGTTTTATATCAGAACAGGTTAAAAGGGGAGCCTCCCCCTCTGATTTCCTGCTATTTAGCAGGCAGGGGGAGAGGAGTCCCTCCCCTATATAAGGGGAGGCACACCCCACTCCAAGGGGCGGCCAGAAGAAACCCCAAGCCCCCATGCTCTGCCTGAAAACCCTGCCATATTGCAACACCAAACCCCTATAAAACCAGTCCCCCATGGCTTTGTAAATCCCTCTTGTTCTGAAAGCAAAGGTTCAAAAATATTGCAAATCTTCTTGTTCTTCCAATCTCCTTCAGTTCATTCTTCCAAATTCTTGGTTTGGCGTGAAGGTATTGGCCTATTTCTTGCTTGATATGGAGTGAGGAGTGCCCGATAGCGTGCAAAAGAGCAGGAGATCGCCATCGTATACGGCATCAACATTCTTGTATGTATATGTTTCTTCGAGGAGACTCTGCCCAAGCAGAAGTTTTGCCCAAGAATACATTCATATGATCTTAATCTCGTGCTTATATGCATATGCTTTCTTGAGAAAACTCTGTATAAACAGAAGTTCTGCTCAAATACATATCCATATAATCATGGTCTTATGATCATATGTATATAATTCTTTGGATGAACTCTACTTAGGGGTGGGGGTTCTACCCGAGAACATATCTATGCGAGCACAATACCCTTGTATGTTCGTGCTCTAAATGCCTCCATATCGAGCAAGTCTCTATGGGCATGTGCATTTAGATGCCGTTGTTCTTGTATGTATATGTTTCTTCGAGGAGACTCTGCCCAAGCAGAAGTTCTGCCCAAGAATACATTCATATGATCTTGATCTCATGTTTATATGCATATGCTTTCTTGAGAAAACTCTGTATGAACATAAGTTCTGCTCAAATACATATCCATATAATCATGGTCTTATGATCATATGTATATAATTCTTTGGATGAACTCTACTTAAGGGGTGGGGGTTCTACCCGAGAACATATCCATATAAGCACAATACCCTTGTATGTTCATGCTCTAAATGCCTCCATATCGAGCAAGTCTCTATGGGCACGTGCATTTAGATGCCGTTGTATTTGTATGTATATGTTTCTTCGAGGAGACTCTGCTCAAGCAGGGATTCTGCTCAAGAACATATCTGTATAATCATAATCTCATGTTTATATGCATATGTTTTCTTGAGGAAACTCTGTCAAAACAGAAATTCTCCTCGGATACATACCCATATAATCGTGAGTTTATGGTCATACTGATATGATTCTTGAGTTGAACTCTGCACACGCAGGGGTTCTACCCGAGAACATATCCATACAAGTACAATACCTTGTTCATATTTATATACTCTCCTAAACGAGAATTCCATCCGAGAATTTATTCGTACATTGTTAATTGTGTGTTTTATGCATATACCTTCTTAAAAGGGGACCCATTCAAGTGGAAATTCTGTTCCAGAATATATTCATGTGCTTGTAAAAGTTGTGCTCATATGACCACAAACATATAAAGGGGACTCCTTTAAACGAAGATCCTGCCCTTGGAGATGAGTATATATACTCAGAAGATGATTTTGCTAAAAGAATAACCTTATTTTTCAAATTTGAGACTCATTTTGTCCAAAATAAGCAAAGCAAAAATATTGTATCAGGATTTCTTATGGATGCATATATTCTCGCCCATGCTATGAAATGGTATTTGGGTTGAAACTGGTGTTAATACGACACCTAAAGGTTTTAACTCGATGTAAATGTAACATCGATTCCGATCGATGGAGACAGGGGTCCAGTACACGCCACCCTAATCGCCTGATGATTAAAAGGCACGGAATCAAAGAAGTTCAGATCAAAACATGGCGCACTCATCCGTTTCACGGATATACAAAAATTCTTTCTCCGCATTGCGCAGACCCTTACTTCTGCCTGATAGGCAGGCTGGCATGCCCCGCATATTCCAAGTCAAAATACAAACAAATGAACGAAACATATCTTTAAAAAATCAAGAAAGAGAGATGATGACGAAGAATTTCCCGTGTCCACAGGAGGCGGGCCGTGGTCCGTGCAGATGGAAGCAGCGTGGCGGCTGCAACGGCGCATGGTGCGTGTCCGAGAAAAGGGGGCCCCACAAGGGCCCGCAGCAGGTGCCCGTCTGAGGGGGGGGGGGGGGGGGGGCGGTCGACGAGACCGAGCGGAAGGGAGGCCAGCCACGCATGTGCCGAGGGAAACAGGAAAAGAGGGGTGCAGATGCCGAGGCAGTGCAAGGAAGAGTGGGAAGAAAAGGCACCGCCTTGTCACAGAAGAAGGAAGAAGAAAGAGACATGGAAGGGGGGGAACGACGATTTGCTCAACCGAGTCAGAGAAAAGTCTTAAGTATCATTATCATCATTCATACCCTAGCAGTCTAAAAAAAAGGGTATAAATAGGGTGCATAATGTGCACCTATACAGGGACGGATGCAGAAATTTCATTCAGTGGAGTCACTTAAATTATTTTTTAATATTTATATAAATAATATATTATATATATAATATATATATATATATTACACATAAGAGGTGACCTAGTGAGACAATTCAGTGGGGTCACCTTTTATATAAAACGTCCTCAAATCTACAATTTAAATGGTCATTTTAGATTTTTTTTTTTTTTTGGTGGGGTCACATGACCCCACTCAGTATACACTGGATCCGTCTATGCACCTATACCCACAAAGTTCTACCATGTGGCAGAAGTCCATCCATATAATCATAACTCTAAAATGAAACAAAATAACTAAGCAAATCTAAATAAATGAGTACGACTAGGCAAGTTGTCCGTCCTCATCTCCCAACCATAGGGAGGTTGGCTCGGCCAATCCCTGGCTCCAGAGTCACATTTGTCTGGCGTCCGCACCAACTCTCTCGGAGTGATGAGAACTCGACCCCGTTGAGTTCGGGTCGGCATCGCTCTAATATCACTTCAATAAATTGGGATCAACTCACTGTAGCTCCTCCCTCGTGATCCACGTATCACCTGATGACGGACGGTTCTTCCAACAAACTAAGTAGCGGGGGTACTCTTTACGCCTAGTGATGATCACCTGTTCATCCAATATTTGCTCTATCTATTCATGTCGTGCAGGTAGTATGGCTGGTGAACACTTAAATGCTAGGTCATGGTGAAGGGGTGAAGAAGGCTTAAAGGGGTTGTTGGGTATAGCTGTTGGCTCTTTATAAGCCACCAGGTCAGAGATGTTAAATATTGAACTGATATCATACTTTGGTGGTAGATCCAATACGTAGGCATTTGATCCAACCCGTTTGAGAATTTTGAAAGGGCCAAATCCTCGAGCGTGGAGCTTCTTCACAGTTCCCAAGGAAAATCGCTCGGCTTGCAAATCTGACCATGGCATAGTCTCCCTCTTTAAATTCTTGATGCTGACGAGTTGTGTCTGCCCTTTGTTTATATAAGTTATTACTTATGTCAATTTTTTACTGACTTCCTCATGTAGACTCCATGTTGAGCAAATGGCACTGCCGACTCCAACACTCTAGCATGCATGGATAGAGAGACAAGGCCCATGGGCTTTCTAGGCTTATATCCGTGGGCTATTTCAAATGGACTCAGCCCTGTAGATCTATTGACTGAACTGTTGTATGCGAACTCAGCACGAGGCAGGATGAGGTCCTAGTTTCTAACATTCTCCCCAACCAGGCAATATAAGAGGTTCCCTAGGCTTCTATTCACCACCTTGGTTTAACCATCAGTATGTGGGTGATAGGCAGTGGAAAACTTGAGGTAAGTTCCCATCAGATGCCACAAGGTCTTCCAAAAATAGCTGATGAACCGAACATCCCTGTCAAAGACAATGGTCCAGGGTAGGCCATGCAGCTTGACAACCTCATCTAAATAGATGCAAGCAATTTTCGAGGCATCCTAGGTCTTGGAACATGTGAGGAAGTGAGCCATGTTAAAAATTCGGTCCACCACCACAAAAATGGAATCTGCCTTACGAGCCGTCCTAGGCAAACCCTAACACAAAGTTCATACTCACATCCTGCCATGGAGAGTTTGGTACTGAGAGAGGAATGTAA
Organism: Colocasia esculenta; assembly: GCA_014218235.1. Classification (NCBI taxonomy): domain Eukaryota; kingdom Viridiplantae; phylum Streptophyta; class Magnoliopsida; order Alismatales; family Araceae; genus Colocasia; species Colocasia esculenta. Next base: position 91,923,517 of record CM024766.1, on the reverse strand, counting down.
AGGCCAATGTTTTGCTGCCTCATCTTGACTATATGGTGCAAGTGCGACATTGTGAAACTAATTGGGCCACATCCCTCTTAAGGCTCGGCCAATAAAATTGGCTTTTCGACAACTTTGATAGTCTTATTCCTCCTAAAGTGGCCAGTCAACCCTCCAACATGTAATTCCCACACTAGGAAATTTCAAAGTGACGTTTAAGGAACACAAAGCCTATGGTCTCGAAAGATGTAGCCATCTTGTACGAGGTAGTTACTAAACTCATGGGTTGGCCTTGCTTGTAGGGCCGCATAAATGTGAGTCATGTGACCAAAATCCAGGCAACCCTCATAGTGAAGCCCGTGACCTCTATAGTGATGTTGGAACGCGGAATTTTCTTTCTTTCGATCCATCTCTTTTATCCTCGAGACGGATCGTTGCGTTGGGCGTGCCAGACTGTTTGCGAGAAACAGACAAAGATTATTTTATGAAGAGTATTGGGTGCAACCCTGATACCCCGAATTTATTTTCCGCGTGCGCTCGCGTTCAGGGCGATTGGAGTGGTCGTGTACTGGACCGTTCCCACCGACCGAAGTCGATGTTTCATTTACATCGAGTAAACACTCGAATACCTTCGAATGCTTAATGTTTGTTAAAAGACCGTATGCCGAAATTTAAAGAAGAAAAGGCAGATGACAAATGAATTTCCACATTTTATTCAAGCATGCTCATGTCATTTATATTTATGACATGACATTTACATTTACATGTACGCCTTTAGTGGGGTTTTGTACCTCCACTGGGCGTGTATATAACAAGCCAAGTACATGGACGTCGACGACAGGTGTATGTGCCTCCGTCGGACGTTTACACGATAGTGGGTACATATGTGTTACCAGTGGGGTGTTGTGCCTCCATAGGTTAACATGCCTCAACGCGTGCCGTTTTACGACACGGAGGACTTAAGTACATGCCTCAACGTGCGTCGTTTCATGACGCCGGAGGACTTAAATACATGCCTCGACGTGCGCCGTTTTATGACGCCGGAGGACTTAAATACATGCCTCGACGTGCGTCGTTTTATGACGCCGGAGGACTTAATACATGCCTTGGGGGTCTTATAACAACCTGTGGTGCCTCCGTGTGGCGAACGCAGGAGGGCTCGACCACGGAGAGGAAGCACCAACGGGTGTCGAAGACCTCCCGACTCGTGCGGCCTATACAAGCTCACGCACGGACCACCTTTGAGCACGGGCAAACTCTGGGCTTGGCCGGAGATGGCTGAGTTTAGGCCGATCGGCGCGTTCGAACCTTTTGAATGGGGGTATGCCCCCCTATTTATAGGCTTTGAGGGGGCATACCGGCGGCCCTCCCGGCGGAGGTCTCCGGACGCAGGCGTCGAGGCAGGGGCGCGAACCGGCGAGGGCGCCCGAGAGAGAGGCGGACTGGCAGAGGGGGGGCGCCAGTCAGGGGCCTGACCGGCGGCCCTCCCCGCTGCGCAGGGGCTAACCGGCGCCCCCCCCCAGGCAGGCGCGGGGGCTAACCGGCGCCCCCCTGGCAGGGGGCCGAACCGGCGGCCCTGCAGGGGCGCGAATCGGCCGCCCCCCCTCACTGGCGGGGGGGCTGACCGGCGCCCCCCTGACGAGGGGCCGAACCGGCGCCCCTGCAGGGGGGCGAACCGGCGGCCCCCCCCTCACTGGGGGGGGGGCCGACCGGCGGCCCCCCTGGCAGGGGGCCGAACCGGCGCCCCTGCGGGGGGCGCGAACCGGCGGCCCCCCTCACTGGCGGGGGGGCTGACCGGCGGCCCCTATGGGGGCCTCATTGGCCCACCACCTATTTAAGTGGGGGCCTCCCTCCCTTCTCTTTCACTTTCTCCCGCTTTCCGGTTCCGGAGAAAACCCGGGAGAGAGCTCTTGTGGCCTCCCGCATCCGTTTGTTTGTCGGCGGCCGTGCCGTGCACGTGCACACGTGCGCCGCTTGCGCTTCTCCGGCCGTCCTACGTGCGTTTGTCCTCGTTTTCGAGGAACACGTGCATTTGATCGTTCGGAACCATCGGCTTCGGGCGCGACTCCGCACTCACCCCGGACGTGGATTTCTTGACATCCGGGGTACGTACTCTTCGTCGACGAAGACTTCTCGGGCTTCTCGCTTCCGGGTCGCCGTGCTTAGCGCGGATACTCGGACTTGTTGGTTTCCGACGTCCGAGCGGGGGATCGGGAGTTTACTCCCGATTCTCTTAGGGCGTATCCGTCGCCGGGGTTTGTTTAGGCCCCGATATTTTCGGGTTCAACAAATACCCCCCACGGGATATCCGTCGGAGGCGAAGACGACGGCGGGTATCCCGTGGCGCCTTCGAGACGGATTCCTTTCCCCTCGCGGTTGTTTTGTTTTGTTTTTTTTTTTTTTTTTTTTTTTTTTTTCGCCCTTTCTGCAACGTTCTTTTGTCTGACGGTCGCCTTATTTGTTTGACAGGGTCAGCTATGCCTCGCAAGGGTCGCGACAAGAGGGGCCAGGGCGGCAAGGCGCCGCGTCGTACGGAAGACGACATCGAGCGGACGGACGATCCTATGTCGGGCTTTACTTTGTCTCCGGTCCGGGTGGAAGACCTGGACCGTCTCGAGAGCAGTGTCGGGCCGTGCGTCCGCGGTCCGTTGGAGGAGCCCTCGCCCGCCGAGGGCGCGGTGGACGTGAGTCGGATAGACCACAGCGGCTTGATCTACCGCTATCGGCGGGGAACCGGCTACCCGAAGCATTTCCCATTGGACGAGCACCTCTTCCCGTTCGTCCAGCGTTTCGTGCCAGCCAACTGGGACGGTCCCATCGACCTCCTTGCTATTGAACGGGCTCAGCTGGAGCGGGCGATCTGTCCGTGGCGGTCGCGACAGCATGATGGGGACCTGCAGCTCGCATCACCCCAGCTTCCCCCTGGACCATGAGGCGCAGGCACACTTCCCCAGTACGGCTTTGCTGGGTTGTTTGCGCCCGAGCCGGCTCACCGTGTGATGGAGCTGCAACTTTCCCAAGGTCTGTGGGAGGTGCAGGGACTCCCCAAGACCGGCGTCACCTTCACCGGGCACGCTCTACCACCCTCGGGCCGTGACTTTGTGCGGGATGGCTATGACCGGTCGTGCTTTCTAGACCGGATCTTGGGCGGAGGGGCCGCCAGTTGGTACGACCGGTGGTCAGTCGCTTCGTCGCACCGGTTCCGCTTCGGCGCAACAGAGTGGTTAATGGGCATTTTGTACCATTACCACAAGATGCTCGAGAGCGGGTAGGTCTTCTTGAAGCGGTTGTCGCCGCTCTCCACAGCTACCCTTGCAATGCTGGACTCCTGCAGGCCCTGGCGGAAAGGTTTAACCGGAGGTTTAACACCTTTGGTACTGCAGAGGGGGAGACCAGTCTTGACCTGTGGGCTCTGCACAGGATTTCCGGCCTTCCGATCTCCGGGCAGTTTTATGAGGAGGTTTGCTTGAGCGACCTGGACAGAGATCGGACCTCCGGTGCCGGCTCTTACTTCTTCTCCCACAGCTTTCGGTACCTGGTGCGGGTCTGGCGCGACTTAGCCAGGTGCGGGAGGAGCGACTGTCCCAGTGCTTCGAAAGGGACAGTGCGGGTTAGCTGTGACGCCTGGATCCGCTTTTCTACAGCGGGCCCTTTTGCTTCTTCAAGGAATTCGCCGGCGACAACTATGACCCCGCAGCTTATTTGCAGTTGAGAGTGCATCTCGATGACGATGCCCGGTATCTTTACGCGCCTCGGGGTGTCAACTGGAACCCGAGGCGGCTTCCGGACCGCACCCATCTGGCGGCCTATCTTGCCTACTGGCTGTACTTTTGCCCTCCCATTCGGGGAGGAGGGAACATCAGGCCGGAGGCTATTTACCCGGCCTGCATCTTGGCCAGTGGTGTTCAGTTGGCTTTGGCTCCGGCGGCTCTGGCCAACATCTTCCGGGGTTGGGCGAGCTTACTTCGAGCCCTTCTCCTCGCGACAAGGGTGTCACCTTGGCGACGCACTATCTGGGCGCCTGGGCCGGTCTTCTGCTGCCGGAGCTATGTTACAACATTAGTCTGGAGCGCCCCTCTCTGCCCCTCATTTTCATGTTCCGGAATCGACCGGAACGAGAGCAGTCGAAGCAGTTGAGGGAGGCGCGCCGACGACTTTCCTTTGTACCGGCGGCCGGGCAGCCGGGGCTTGACCTCGCTTGTTGCTCGCTTGGTTTCAGGCCTTGGGTGGAAGAAGGCCAGGGGGGTCGTGTTTACCGCCTCCCCCACCATGCTGCGCCGGTTGCTAGGCTACGCAAGGACTGGCTTTGCTGCGTTCGCCCCAGCGTCTTGCTCTTCCGCAAGGGGAGCTTCCTCTTCATGGAGCCGTACTTTCCGCACCGCTTCGCTCGGAACCTCGGGTACGACCAGGACGTTCCACCGAATGCCGATTTCATGCTGTCGACTCGGGCATATAAGGGCCCGGACCGTCACCTGGTGGCCTGCAGCTGGTGGTGTTATTTTCTCAGGCGAGACCCAGCTCCAGACTTCTTCATCCCCGAGTTGCAGTACGAGGGGCGAGTGAGCGTTTTGTATGCTCGATGGTGGTCCCGGCACGGCCAGGCGTTTCGGAGCGCGCCGACGATATCAAGAAGGCGGAGAGGCTACTTGTCCCGGGCGGGCGCCCTTGTCTCCACGATCGCGCCGACGTTCTTACAGAGGGAGTTCGCCGACATAGCCCAGAAGGTGACGACTGTGGGCCGCCGCAGGGCCGTGGCACAGGCCGCTAGCACGGCGGACAGCGAGGCTTCCGTGGGGGCTTTGAAGCCTTTGTCGCATCCGGAGAGCAGTTCGGCAGCTCCCAGGGTTCGCGGGGAATCGCCACTTGTCTACTTTTGGTGGCGTCACTTTCTGTTGGACTGCGGGTATCCCGTGGACGCGCCGCTCACCAGTCCCCTCCTCCCGAGTGTGACGCGGGTTTGGGAGCAACACCTTCAGCATTCCATCATCCGTGTTGGGCCGAGGGAGTACGTCAGCTGGATCGAGAGCGGCACCACTCTGCAGCATTTCTGGGATGCGATTGCCGAGGCAGGCAAAGCCGTGAAGGTCTCCTTCGACCAAGTGGTGCTTCGGCCGACATTTTGTGTGGCCCCTGACGGTACGTTGCCTCCCTCATTTGTGGGTTCGGCCCGCATCTCCTTGAATTTGTTGTTGCTGATTTGGGTCCCCCCCCCTTTTTTTCTTTGTTGGCCTGGGCAGAGAGCTTCATCCCCGAGAAGGACTTGCCGAGGCGCGACGCCCCGTCGGCCCGGAAGAGGCGCGCGAGCGGGGAGGCCGGTCCTTCGCAACCGGCGGCCCGAGGGAGGACCCCCGAGCCTTCTTCCCCGGCCGTGGCCGGTGGGTTTCCGCATCCCCTGTTTACCTCCTTCCCCGCTTTGCTTTATTTCTTTGGGCGAGGGATTTTACACGCCCTCTTTTTTCTTCTTGCACAGGTGCCTCGGCCTCTGGGGGCGACGAATTGGCGGAGGATACTCCGCGGGAGGATGTGGATTACAATCCCACGTTCGACGGGACGCCTTCTCCTGAGGGGGCAGACATTCCCCTGGTAGCTTCCACCGAGCCAGGTAGGACGCGTGCCATCTTCTTAAATTGGCGTTACCCACCCCCTCTTTTTTTTTGCTCGGTCAGCATGGCACCCACACGCAGCTTACAAGTCTTTTCTTTCGTTTGTTTCCTCGCAGGGTACATTCCGGTGGAAGCTGCTGCCGCGGAGGGTGTTGAGCCCCTGGCGGGGGTTGCGCCGATTGGAGACGCAGCATCCTCGTTGCAGGCCATACATGACCTGTTACTGTCTGGGTCAGAGGCGGAGTTACCCGGCTTTTCTGACCTTGCCCCAGGCATACTCGAGGGAGGTGGTTGGATGCAACCCCTTCATAGTGCGAGTAAGTGAGCCTTATTTTTTGTAAACCCACTTCTGCGCCCTTCTACTTTGCTTGTTTATGCAGCGAATGACTTCCGCTTTTTCTGCATTTCAGTGGCGGCCACCTCCGCGGCCGTGCTTCCCACCGTCTCCCCGCCGGAAGGGGGTGAGGTTGCCCGAGGGGTAGCCGGGGACGCTGACGGTGGGTATTTCTTCCACAGTAGCGAGCCCTCCCTCTCTATTTCTCCAGCCCGGCGCGTGGCGGGGCGAAAGGGGAAGCGAATGCCCTTGTGCTTACTGCTTGACTCCTCCTTTCTTGCAGATGGCGCCGAAATGGCAGCGGAGATGCTGGGGTTGAGCCCTCGGAGGCTGTTCCTCCACCCGCAGTGGGTGTCCCGCGTCCCGTGGAGGGCCGGGGTGACGTTCCTTTGCCATCCGACACGCGGGGTAAGTGATCAGGGCCCGAGGGTCTCATGTTCTTGGGCCCTCATTTTTTCTTTATTTGTTGCGGCTGCGCCGCCTCCCTTCTGACCTTTCACCCGTTTTTCTTGGGCAGCGGTCGTCGGCAGCTTACCTCCTCCGTCTTCGAGCGGGGCACCGCTCGGGAGGCCCTCCTCATTCCCGGGACATGGCATTTCTTGGCCTGACGCTATACAGAGGAGCCGGGCGCACGGGTCCGGGGGGATGCTCGACTTCTATATATCGTCGGCGCGGGCTGTCATGGAGGAGAGCAGCCCCCCATCCATTGACGCGGTGCGGGATTTCCTGGAGAGGAGTACGGTCTCCTACCATCTGATGGGCTGCCCCCGAGACCCTTGGATGACCGCCGTGGACGCACTCTGGAGTGAGGTGGGGCAGAGGCACGAGGAGGCCGCTCGCCACAGGGCCCAGGAGCTCGCTGCGGAGGTTGCCTTGGCGGAGCAGAGGTACGAGGCTCTTTGCTCGCGAAGAGGGGGCGCGGTCAGTCGCGCCGAGTCTTCGAGTGCCCGCCACGCCAGTTGTCATGCGGAGATTGTTGCTCTTCGACGGACGCTTGAGGAGGTCTCATCGCGCATCGCTGAGCGCGAGGCCGCGTCTGTTGTGCTGGCCGAGGAGGCGGCAACGGCCAATGCGGAGGTGGACGCCGTGGAGCGGGAGTGCGCGGAATCCCGGGCCGCACTCTCAGCTCTCCAGGCCAGTTTGGCGGACCTTCGGGGAGAAGGGGCTTTGTAGCTTTTCTCCTTCTTCTTCCCCCTCCTTTTTGCTTGTAGCCGATGTATATATTTCACCAGCTACCCGAGGGCTTGTCTCGGGCACCTTATATTCAAGGAATGACAAACTTTAGGTTACTGCCAATGCCTTTCCTTTGACACTGTTGCAACCTTCGTCTGTATTCAGGTAGCCTTTTGAGGGTCTTATTTGGGACTCCTCCTTTTGGACGCCGTGTTTTTTGGCTTGACTTGTCCTGCGCTTTACCCAGTTTCTCGGACCGGTGAGCGTGAGAGATGTCTCTCGGACGTTTGCATTTCTGGCATTCCTCCAGATCTGTTGCAACATTTTGGGTGCTGGGGCTGGCCTTCTCGAGGCTCTGTCCGGCAACCCAACTTTGATTTGATGATGATGATGATTTTTTTTTTTCATCTCTCTTCTTTTTTTTCATATTACCACCCCAAGCGCCCTTTCGGGTTTTCACCGGGGATGGCCCCCTCTAGCTTTTTCCGGTGCGCCCTTTCGGGTTTTCACACCGAGGGGTTGCCCATTTTTGCCTGAGGCGCCCTTTCGGGTTTTCACCTCAGCTGGGTTTGAGGCCTTTTTGCCCTTGAACATCCCTTTTTGGAGGATGCTCAAGTCTGCCGGGACATCTCTTTTTTTTTTTTTAGTCCCTTTTCTCTTTTCTCTCTTTTTTTTTTGATGGGTCCAAGGCCGGACCTTGGGGCAATTGATCACGGGATCTGCCATCTGGATTTAGCCTACCACTGTGGTTTGCTGGCTAAGGGCTTTGGTTAGCCTACCGCTTGGGTTTGCTGGCTGAGGGTTTAGGGTTTGACCGACCATGGGGTTTATTGGTCAGAAGGGATAGCCTACCTTCTTGGGGTTTTCTGGCTAAGGTTTTGGGTTTGCCTACCTTCTTGGGGTTTGCTGGCTAAGGATTTTAAGTTTGACCGACCGCGGAGGTTTGTTGGTCAAAAGGGATAGCCTACCTTCTTGGGGTTTGCTGGCTAAGGGAGTTTGACTTGGCCGACCTGGACGGTTTGCTGACCAAGGAGGAGTTTTAGCCGACCTTCTGGGGGTTTATTGGCTAGAGGAGTTTGACTTGGCCGACCTGGACGGTTTGTTGACCAAGGAGGAGTTTTAGCCGACCTTCTGGGGGTTTATTGGCTAAGGATTTTAAGTTTGACCGACCGCGGAGGTTTGTTGGTCAAAGAGGGATAGCCTACCTTCTTGGGGTTTGCTGGCTAAGGTTTAGGGTTAGCCTACCTTCTTGGGTTTGCTGGCTAAGGATTTTAAGTTTGACCGACCGCGGGGTTTGTTGGTCAAAGGGGTGGCCTACCTTCTTGGGGTTGCTGGCTAAGGTTAGTTAGCCTACCTTCTTGGGGTTTGCTGGCTAAGGGAGTTTGACTTGGCCGACCTGGACGGTTTGCTGACCAAGGAGGAGTTTTAGCCGACCTTCTGGGGGTTTATTGGCTAGAGGAGTTCAGGGGACTGTTGCCCTAAGAATTCATGCTCAGGGGCAAAGTACATTTTGAGATGCTTGCCATTTAGCGGTGGAAATGGGCGATCGCCGGCGTGTGTTGCCAGCGTGTATCCTCCGCCTTCATACACTCCGGTGACCACGTACGGTCCGCGCCAGTTTGGCTGGAGTTTGCCACTTGATTTGCCTGCCATGACTTCTCTTTGCTTGACCATGACGAGGTCACCTTTCTTGAAGACACGAGGCCTGACTAGCTTGTCGTAGGCTCGGGTCATGCGGGCTTGATAGGCTTGGAGATGTTTGTATGCTTCCAACCTTTGGCCCTCTAGGTCGGACAATTCCTCCAACCTTCTTTTCAATTCTTGTCGCTCCTCGGGTTGGAGACCGGTATAGACGGCTACCCTGTAGGACGACATTTCAATTTCGATGGGGAGCATGGCTTCAGCTCCATACACCAAAGAGAAAGGAGAGCACCCCGTAGGGGTCTTGTAGACCGTTCGGTATGCCCAGAGAGCTTCGTGTATTTTCTCCCCCCAATCGCGTTTGCGGTTGCCGACTATCTTGGCAAGCAGTTTGCAAAGGGTCTTGTTGAAGGCTTCCGCCAGACCATTGGCTTGAGGGTTGTATACCGTTGACGTCCTCCAGTCTATTTGGAATTTGGCCGCCAACGCATATATCGTTTTGTTTCTGAAGGGCGTACCGTTATCTGATACGATCCGATGAGGGGTGCCGAACCTGTAAATCAGGTGTTGCTTGACAAATTTTGCAACGGCTACCCCGGTCACCTCCCGAGAGGGGTTGCTTCTGCCCATCGGGAGAAATAGTCGGTGGCTGCCAGGATAAACTTGTGGCCGCCAGAGGACGGTGGGAATGGTCCCACGACATCCATTCCCCATTCGGCGAAGGGCCATGTGGGGGCGGTTGGATGTAATTCGCTCGGCGGCTTTCTTGGCACCGAACTGAAGACCTGGCATTGATGACATGCACGAGCGTACTGGACGCAATCTGCGTACATAGTCGGCCAGAAGAAGCCTTTTAGCTTGATGTTGATTTTCATCTTGTCTCCCGCTTGATGGCTCCGCACAGTCCAGAGTGGACTTCGTGCATGATGACTTTGGCTTCTTTAGGGGAGAGACATCGGAGGAGGACAGACTTGTCTTTTTCATGGACAAGCCGATATAGTTGGTCCCCGATCATTTGATATGACGTGGCCCGCCGTAGCAGTCGGACTCGTTCGGCCCGGTCTGAAGGCAGCCAACCGTTCTTTATTTGAATGATCGGCTGGCGCCAGTCTTCTTCTTGGCTGGCTTCTTCTTCGAGGGCGTTGACCTCTGCATTTTCTGGGTCGGAGTCGTCCTCGAGAACGCTGGGCATCAGCCTCCTATGTCGGACAGTTATGCCCAACTCCCCTTCGGGAGGAAGCTTTAGGGCGGACGCCAGTTTGGCTAGCGCATCCGCCTGAGAGTTTTGCCCTCTAGGGACATGTCCGATTTCGAACAAACAGAATCTCTCGCGGAGCTTCATTACTTTGGCATGATAGGGGATCAGTTCCTTTTTCCGAACTTCGTAATCTCCCAGCACTTGACGGATGACCAACTGTGAGTCTCCGTAGACTTTTATGCACTTGATGCCCATTTCGGCAGCCAGTTGAAGTCCCACGATCAGCGCTTCATATTCTGCTTGATTGTTGGTCAATGGCTTCATGAGGGCACATGAGTTGTGCAGTATTCCCCTTGTGGAGTCACCAGGACAATGCCCGCTCCGGAGGTATACGATGTGGTGCCGTCAGTTTGCTTGAGCACCCGGGAAGCGCCATCAAAGTAGAGTTCCCAGTGTGGTAACTCTATGGCGAGAGTGTTCCCACTTTCTTGAATGGGGACTTCTTTTTGTTGGGTCCCCTCCCCGTGGGGGGATGAGAGCGTCTCCTCCTCCGGAGCTTGAACTCGAGGGGAGAGCCGGCTGGGAGTGGATGCGCCGCCAGGAACTCCGCCATACCTTGCCCTTTGATTGCTTTTCTCGGGACGAAGGTGATATCGAACTCCATGAGGAGAAGAGCCCATTTTCCCATCCTTCCTGACAGTACAGGTTGGGTGAGGAGCGCTTTTAGGGGTCTATCCTCGAGATGAGGCTGACTTGATGGGCTAGCAGATAGTGCCGTAATTTCTTGACGGCGAATATCAACGCCAGGCACACCTTCTCCACTGGAGGATATCGGTGCTCCGGACCCACGAGCATCCTGCTGAGGTAGTAGAGCGGTTGCTCCTTGCCTTCCTCATTTGTTTGCGCCAGGAGCGCTCCCAGCGACGTTTCCATGGCCGCGATGTAGAGAATGAGCGGCTTGTCTTTCACTGGGGCTCCCAAGACAGGGGGAGTAAGGAGATACTCTTTGATTTCTTCAAAAGTATCTTGGCACTCTTGGTCCCATATGAATGGGGCTCCTTTCTTCTCAATTTGCTGAAGGGGGCGCACCTGCCCGCAAGGTTGGAGATGAACCGCCTTATGTAGGCCAGCCTTCCTTGGAGAGATTTCAGCTCCGTTAAGGTTTTCGGCGGCGGCAGCTCTCTGATAGCCTTGATTTTGACGGGATCAATTTCTATCCCGCGGTATTTGACAACGAAGCCGAGGAATTTGCCGCTCGATACGCCGAAGGCGCACTTCATCGGGTTCATCTTCAGTTGATGTTGGCGAAGCCTTTCGAAGACCTGGCGTAAGTCGCCTAGGTGATCTTCCCGCCTTTTGGTCTTGACGACCAGATCATCAACGTAGCACTCAACCGAGTCGTGGAGCATTTCTCCGAAGATCTTGGTCATGGCTCGTTGATAGGTGGCTCCGGCGTTCTTCAGGCCGAAGGGCATTCTTTTATAGTTGTAGATCCCTTTAGGGGACCTGAAGGCGGTATGACCCTTATCTTTGGGTGCCATGCGGATTTGATTGTAGCCTGACGACCCGTCCATGAAGGAGAGCGCTTCATGCCCTGTGGTCATGTCGATCATAGTTTCGGTGATCGGGACCGGAAAATCATCCTTTGGGCAGGCTTTGTTCAAGTCCCTGTAGTCGATACAGATTCGGACTTCGCCGTCTTTTCTGACCGGCACTATGTTGCTAGCCACGTTGGAAGATGCATGGCTCGGTGAAGTCGACTTGAAGAAGTCTGTCCACCTCGGCATTTACTTTCAGCTCCAGCTCGTGGCGCATACGCCGTTGGGCCTGCTTGACCGGCTTCGCTGTGGGAGTACGGACAACTCATGCTCGCCACGGAGGGGTCCAGGCCTGGCATTTCTTTGTACGTCCACGCAAACAGTCTTTGAATTCCAGCAAGAGGTGCGGTATGACTGTCTTTCTTCCTCGTTCAGGAGAGCGCTGACGAAGATTGGTCGGGGTTCTTGGGTTCCCCGAGGTCGAGTTCGACCAAATCGTCGACCGTAGCTTGTCCGCCGTCTTCGAGTTCACGGGGTGCCGGCTGTAGGTCGATGAAGTCTTTTCTTCATCGGAGTCAGCAACGTGGACATCATAATATCTGAAGCCTTCCTCTGTGATCGGCCAGAAATGACTTCCTTCGCTTTGAGGTGCTCTCGGCACAACGTCCCGTTTGGTGGGACGAGGGCGGCCTCCCTTGCTGCGGCTTTGTAGCGGGGGCAGGAGATTGCCCCTCGGGAGGGTACTGGTCAGGTGAGGGCGCGAGCCCAACGGTGTTGACCGTATGGTAGGCCTCGCATTGCGCCTCCCGACTATAGCCCAACCCCCGAGTGTCCTTTGCACAATAGGGGGGTTGCCCTCGGAGTTGCTTCGGGTACCACAGCTGATGGAAATACTCCCGTCGCGAGGGATCTTGCACTTGTTCAATCTTCTGCCTCTGGCACAATTTCTTGATGTGCTCGGACATGTCGTCCATTCCTCGAACGGGCTCTGGGGCGACTTGAGTCGCTTGGCTCCAGCCGAAGTCGTCTTCGAGGGGCCCATATGGAAGCGGGTCTCCTTTGTAGAAGAGGATCGGCTTCGGCGTCTCGCCTTCTTCGAGACTGTCGGTTCTGTAATGGGTGACAACGAACGTCTTTAGTCGTTCCACCCATGCTCCCCCTATGGAAGGGCAGCTGCATGTACGCCGGCGGCAAGGAGATGCTTCGGTTGATGATCTCGCCGATGGCGTTTGCTTCATAGTTGATTTCACGCCTTTCTGGGCAACTTGGCCCGGGCGTGGTGGATTCGGCGAGGCGACTGAGCCGGTGAGCTTCAAGGAGGTCTTTGTTGACCGTAAAGAGCTCTTCCTCGTCCCGATCTTGGCTTGCTTGATTCGCGTCGGCATTTTGTTTTTCCTTGCCTTTTGACGCGGTGGTTGGCTTGCCGAGAGGCTCACCGAAGTACAGCTGAGCGTCCGCCAGGTTGCATTCATTTGGGCGGAACGGGGCTCGGTCGGCAAAGACCGTATGCTGCTCTCCTTCTTTGATGTATTTTATACATTGGTGGAGAGTTGATGGGACGACCCGATTCTCATGGAGCCAGGGTCTTCCCAGGAGGGCTTTGTAGGACGTGTTTGCATTGATAATGTAAAACACGACCTTAGTAGTGAAGGCCGTCCATGGCCAGCTGTACTTCCACCTTCCCCAAGGCGTTCTCAGAATTCTGGTTGAATCCAGCGATTCTGATGTCATTTACCCTTTGCAAGTAGGGGCGTGAGGTATAGAGACTTGAAAGTCTTCAGGGGCATGATGTTGATTGACGCCCCGGGGTCAACCAAGATCCGGTTGAGCTCGTGCCCATTGACTTTCCCTTGCATGTACAGCGGGCGGTTGTGGTATAGCGTGGCAACAGCATGTCCTGTCGGAGAAGGTCACCTCCGCCACCAGTGCTTCTAGGGCTTGCGCCTGGAGTTCGGTCACGTCAGCTTCGTAGACCTCGGGCTCTTGCAAGATTTTGACGAGCGCCGTTCTCAACTCTTTGCTCCAGGCAATGGCATCCCATATGGTGATGTTGGTGGGAACCGCTTCATATGCTGTATGATCTTGCGGTCAGCCCGGGCACGGGTTGATCCAATGGTGGGACAGTATCCTCCAGGGCTTTATCGGTGCCCGAATTGGTTGACGTCTTGCCACTGGCTGTTCGTCCGGCTTTTCTTCGAACAACGAGCCTAGGCCATCCTCCTCCGGGCGGCGGTTTCTTCTTTGCCCGCTCGGACGGAGTGGGCCGGACGGCCGAGACAGGAGTTTTCTGATTGAGAAACTTGCTGGGGATCGCCCATCCCCCTGCTCTTCGTCGTCGGACAGGGCGAAGGGGACTGGCTGGGCGGCCCTCCGATCGGAGAGCCCACTAGCGATGTCTCGCTGCTCTTCTTCTCCTCGTCAGATGGGTCGAAGATGAAGGAGTTCGCCCGCACCTCTATTTCCGGGGCGGGCTGAGGTTCTTCTCCTCGGAAGACAATAGTCTTGCCGAGTCGGGCGAGTTAGTTTTCTGCTGGGGGACGGGGAGGATTTCTTTCCTCGTCACGGCCCTTTCCTTTGCCTCGGTTGCGGCGCCGATATGTTGCCACAAGGGGCGTAACGGCCGGTGATTGCAAGCTTGCTGGCGGCGGTATCGACACCATGTTGCACGAGAAGTCTTTCAGCATTTCTTCCAGCTTCACGATAGTGATTTCATCTTCTTATAGAAGATGGCCAGTTCTTCGGGCAGAGGCAGCTTCTCGCCTTCTTGAGCCCTTTGCAGCATTTGATGGAGCCAGCTTTTAAGCCTTGTTTTGCGCTCCATTTCTTCCCACGGGATGTATATGTCCAGAGGGACTCCCAAGTAGGTTTAGAGGGGATATACTCCTCCAGGTCATCAATGAGCTTTTGCAGCTCTGGAGTGGAGTGAGCTTGCTGGGGCTGCCGCGGCCTCCTCTTGCTCAGCTTGCTTCTTTAGACGCCTCTTCATGTTCTTGCGCCGGTTCTTTTTTCTGCACTGCGCGCGCCATTTCGAGCGGCGTCAGCGGCTTGGCTTGCTCTGTCGCTTGAGGGGTAGTCTCCGGCCAAGACGACCGTGCGACCTTCCCCTCTTAGGGAACATCGACAGAGTGCGCATTCTGGACGCCACCGTCGTCCATCCAGTTCATCTTGTTGATGCTGGAAAGTGGAGTCAATTGCCTGCTCGACTACCTCGGGCGGCAGTTGTTGGAACTCGGCCAATAGGGGCTTGGTTCCGGGGCGGCTGGCTCTGTCACCGGCTTCTTGCCCCTGCAGCTTTTTCTTGGCGCTTGAGTATTCGCGGAGGCGAGTCCTCGAAGCACTGCCCCTTACTCCTATTTTCGAAGCTTGCTCATGGGGAGGGGAGACTTGATGTCGTCGAGACCCCTTCTTTCGCCGAGGAAGTTGTTGCTGGACTCCTTCCCTGGCCTCGGCTCGGATTGTCGGGTTGCCTTCGAGTCGATTTCCCTTCTTGGATGAGGGACTGACCCAGTCTCGGACAATCGGACACATATCCGTAGGATGCAGCAGCATGGCATGGTATTTGCAATACATGGGGTGGTTTAATTCCCTCTCCGTGTATGTTGGTGGCGGCCTATGCGCCTTTACACAGCCTTGCTGCAAGAGTCTTTCGAAGATCTCCCCAGTCTTTGCGGTCGCAAAGAGATTTGGGGAGACTCGCCACCCGGGATACCATAGGGCAGGGGCCTCGCCAGATGAGCGCCTTCTGTCATATCCGGGTCCTCTGATTACATCTTAAGGTGGGCTGCTCTTCAGGGATATGCTCCTGAATTGCTGCCTCAAGCTCGCGCCTTCAGCGTCAGCTATGGACGACATCGGCGGTACGAGCCACCCTTGTTCATCAGCTTCGGGGGCTTGGAGGTTCTTGAAGCGCATATAGTCGCTTTCTTCCAATTCCCGCTGGGCTGCTACCCTGGCTCTCATCAAGACCATGGAATTGCCTTCCGGATCGATTTTCCCCTTTGGATGAGGGATTCGACCCAACCCGGACATCGGGGCACCTGTCTGTAGGGTGCAGCAGCAAGGCGTGATATCGACAGTACATGGGGTGATTCAACTCCCTTTCAGTGTACGTCGGCGGCGGTGTATGAGCCATCACGACACCTCGTTGTAGGAGCTTTTCGAAGATTTCCCCAACGTTTCCGGTCGCCAAGCGGCTGTGACGGGAAACTCTCCCTCCCGGGCACCACCAGGTAGGGGCTTCGCCGGATGAGCCGCCTTCTACCATATCCGGGCCCGGAAAGGTGAAGGCCACCGGTGTATAAATTTCCGGCGGGTCGATGACGTTGACTGTATGCGTGACAACATCAGCTGAATGGTCCGTCCATTCGCGAACGTGAGGCTGCGGCGGGTTGACCCGGGAGTTGCCCAAGTCAATAATCCCTTGGTTGACCCATGCTTCAACCTTGTCTTTGAAGACGTGGCAGTCCTCTAAAGCGTGCCCTGCATCTTGATGGTATATGCAGTAGTTTGGCGGGACGCTTGTTGGCGGCTGGCAGCCCAATAGTCCTGCTCGCAAGCAGGTGCGGTAGAGTGCCAGCGTCCGATGTCGCGGGAAGGAGTACAATCTCCCAGCGATTTCGTCATCAGACGGATTCGAAGACTCCTCCGAGATCCACCCCCCACAGGGAGGGCGCGTCCGGGGCGCAGGTGTGCCCACGGGCCCTTGGAGTCCTTGCTGGAGGGTTGTCAGGCTTTCTTGCATGGTCCTCAGGTACGTCAGCGTTTGGCGCTGACCGTGCCGCAGCGACTGGACCTGTCTTTCCAGGTTTTGCACTGTCTCGGACCATGTCCTGTGCTCCGAGGCTGAGGGGTGATCCCCCTCCCATCCATTGGTGGAATGAGCGTCCCAAGGATTTGCCTCGGGGTCTTCTGGCTCGGGAGGCGGCGCGTTGACATGGATGACATTGGCCGACTGCCTCGATTGGTCCCAAGCATGGGGCTGTGGGGGATCAACCAGATGTTCGTGCATGGTGATGAGACGACTCTGGATCAGCTTCTGCACCTCGTTCTTGAAGACATAGCAGTCCTCGACGGAGTGCCCCAGCATGCGGTGGTAGAGACAGTAATTTGGTTCATCCACCCTATCCGCTTCATTTGGTCTCCTCAAGGCCGGAAGCTTGAGCAAGTCATTCTTCATGCACAGCTTGAAGAGCATCTTCGTATGGTCCCTTTTGAAGGAATACGGCGTGCTCATACGTTGTGGCAGCGAAGTTGAAGGCGGCTTTTCTTCCACCTTCTTGCTTGGAGCGCCGGAGGTCATGACCTTCTTCCCTTTGCTTTGCGGGGCGAAGTCCACAGCATTGGCTTCTCTGCCCACAGCGCGCTCCTTGCCCGGCTTAATTTTTGGGGGAGCTTGTGTCGGGTTGTCGGCGAAGAACATTTCGATCTCCGCTACGACCGCGTTGAGCTGGTCGAAACCCTTGATGTTTGTTCCCAGCAGCTTTTCGCTTATTTGCGCCGCCAGGCCCCGTCGACAGATGGTTATGGCATCTTCTTGTGCCGGGGGGTTGTCGCACCTCATGCTGAAGTCACGCCACCGCTTGATGAAGTCGAGTGCCGTTTCTCCTTTTCTTTGCCTGAGGGAACACAGCTCTGCGAGCGACACCTTTCTCTCGGCCGTCTGGAAGCGGTCGATAAATTTCTTTTGGAGGTCGGCCCAATCGACAATGGAGTTGGGCCTCAACCTGGAGTACCACTGGAAGGCGGTGCCTGTCAGGGATGTTGCGAAGTAGCGGAGGAGGTAGGATTCATCGAATGCCAACTCTCCCATGGCCGTTATGTAGTAGGCCAGGTGCTCATTTGGTGAGCCTTGTCCATCAAACTTCTGCAACTTTGGCGCCTTAGGGAAGTCCGGTGGCAGCTTTTTGAATTGATGGTGGACGGGATACGGCACACTGTAGAGATCCACAGTGGCAGTTCCCTCGCCTCGCTGAGCGAAGCGGTCGTCCACGATCTTCTCAATCATTCGTCGCTGGGCGACGATATCTTCAGCCGCGGAGGCTTGGGAGTTTATGCCTCTGCGTGGCTGTTGGACCGGATCGACAGTATAGTCGTTGACCGCGGCTATGCGTGTGTTGACATCGGGCAGGTCGCCTTGTTGATGTCTTGTCCGAGCATTTTGGTTTGCCGTCGGCACTAGGCGGCGTGGCGCATTTGCCCCCGCATGTTGTCCTCGCTCGGCCAGGAGAGCGGCCATTTCAGCCTGCCAACGCTGTATGAAATCATACTTGGCGTCGTCCGTCATCGCTTGGAAGGCAGCTCTGGTTGGCGGCATGAGGAACACTTCAGTTTGCTCCCCGTCAGCCGGCAGTTGCTGATCTCCGAGGCGGAGACTGGCGACTTCGTCTTCTTCCCCTCCTTCGGGGTCCAGTTGGACCTGACCCGGAAGGGGCCTTTGATCGCGATCGAGTGGAGGCTCAAGAAGTTGTCCCAGGTTCGAGGGCTCAGCCTGAGTGCCTTGCTGACCTTGTAGGGGTCTTCTGGCCACGTTCCGGGTGTACCGGAGGACAGTTTCGTCGTCCTGCCCGGGCTCGTTTATCCTGAGCGCTCCCGCAGGGATGCCGGATGGCCCAGGTGCTTCCCTCCCAGAAGCGTAGCAGGTGAAGATCTTCATGCCTCCACCTTCTTCAGGCGTCCGCTGCACTCTCCGCTTCTTGGGCTTCTGAGCGCTTGGACGGATTGCTGCTCCCAGCCTGGAAAAGACTGAGGCGCTCAGTCTTTCGAAGACCGAGACTCGAGGTGTGGAAGCTCCGGCTTGACTCGCGTCTCCCTCTTCAGCAGTTTCCGCTTGGGCGGGGACGAAGTTGGGCTTCCTATAAATGCCCCTGCGTTTGTGTCCGCGGGGACGAGGAGGTTCGGCCTCTTGGGCTTTTTCTCGCCCAAGTACCGTCGCCTTCTTGGAGCCATCGGCGGGTTGGTCCGCTCTGGCTTGTTTGATGTGGCGGGCTTCCTGCTTGGTCACCCACATTTGCCTCATTTTGCGAGGCGGTTGGGGCGCTGAGCTTGATGCCTGCCCCTGTCGGGCTCCTTTTGGGGAGTCCCGATCTTCTTGACGCATCCCCTGGAGGGGAGCGTATTTGTTGGAGGTTGCCACCGTAGGGACGCTTCTGTCCCGGGGCAATATCGGCTCGCCTCCATCGAGCCTGACGCGGATGTCACCAACTAGCACGGTTTTGCCGGAGTTGGAGACGACTGCGTGGGGCTTGCTGCCCCTGCGTCCCTGGCGCTGCCCCCGTTTTCTAGGGACTGCGATGCAAGAGATGGTGTTAACCGAGAAGACTCGGCCTTGGCTTGAACGGGGTTTGGTGCCCCTGGTTGCAGTAGCTTCAGGCGCCGCCTTCGGGGTAGCTTGGACGGCGGGGACCACCCCTAGGAAGTAGGGGGATCCCACCACTGCAGGAAAGTCGCCGAACACGAGCGGGACGGCGAGGTAGCCACACTTGGCGTGGCATGCGATGACTTGCGGACCGTAGGTGACGGCGGCCATCGAGCAAGCTTGAGTTGCAGGTGGAGACGGGCGTTTGATGCCGGCTTTCGCTCCTTGTACCTGTGGTGTGGAAATTAGTCATCTTTTATTTCTATATCGGCATACGGTCTTTTTACATATGCATGGAAGGCAGGAACAGTCCCACCGGGCGTGCCAGATTGTTGGAACGCGGAATTTTCTTTCTTTCGATCCATCTCTTTTATCCTCGAGACGGATCGTTGCGTTTGGGCGTGCCAGACTGTTTGCGAGAAACAGACAAAGATTATTTTATGAAGAGTATTGGGTGCAAACCCTGATACCCTCGAATTTATTTTCCGCGTGCGCTCGCGTTCAGGGCGATTGGAGTGGTCGTGTACTGGACCGTTCCCCACCGACCGAAGTCGATGTTTCATTTACATCGAGTATAACACTCGAATACCTTCGAATGCGTAATGTTTGTTAAAAGACCGTATGCCGAAATTTAAAGAAGAAAAGGCAGATGACAAATGAATTTCCACAATTTTATTCAAGCATGCTCATGTCATTTATATTTATGACATGACATTTACATTTACATGTACGCCTTTAGTGGGGTTTTGTACCTCCACTGGGCGTGTATATAACAAGCCAAGTACATGGACGTCGACGACAGGGTGTATGTGCCTCCGTCGGACGTTTACACGATAGTGGGTACATATGTGTTACCAGTGGGGTGTTTGTGCCTCCATAGGTTAACATGCCTCAACGCGTGCCGTTTTACGACACCGGAGGACTTAAGTACATGCCTCAACGTGCGTCGTTTCATGACGCCGGAGGACTTAAATACATGCCTCGACGTGCGCCGTTTTATGACGCCGGAGGACTTAAATACATGCCTCGACGTGCGTCGTTTTATGACGCCGGAGGACTTAAATACATGCCTTGGGGGTCTTATAACAACCTGTGGTGCCTCCGTGTGGGCGAACGCAGGAGGGCTCGACCACGGAGAGGAAGCACCAACGGGTGTCGAAGACCTCCCCCGACTCGTGCGGCCTATACAAGCTCACGCACGGACCACCTTTGAGCACGGGCAAACTCTGGGCTTGGGCCGGAGATGGCTGAGTTTAGGCCGATTCGGCGCGTTCGAACCCTTTTGAATGGGGGTATGCCCCCCTATTTATAGGATTTGAGGGGGGCATACCGGCGGGGGTACCCTCCCCGGCGGAGGTCTCCGGACGCAGGCGTCGAGGCAGGGGCGCGAACCGGCGAGGGCGCCCGAGAGAGAGGGCGGACTGGCAGAGGGGGGCCGCCAGTCAGGGGCCTGACCGGCGGCCCTCCCCGCTGCGCAGGGGCTAACCGGCGCCCCCCAGGCAGGCGCGGGGGCTAACCGGCGCCCCCCCTGGCAGGGGGCCGAACCGGCGGCCCTGCAGGGGCGCGAATCGGCCGCCCCCCCTCACTGGCGGGGGGGCTGACCGGCGCCCCCCTGACAGGGGGCCGAACCGGCGCCCCTGCAGGGGGCGCGAACCGGCGGCCCCCCTCACTGGGGGGGGGCCGACCGGCGGCCCCACCTGGCAGGGGGCCGAACCGGCGCCCCTGCGGGGGCGCGAACCGGCGGCCCCCCTCACTGGCGGGGGGGCCGACCGGCGGCCCCTATGGGGGCCTCATTGGCCCACCACCTATTTAAGGTGGGGCCTCCCTCCCTTCTCTTTCACTTTCTCCGCGCTTTCCGGGAGAAAACCCGGGAGAGAGCTCTTGTGGGCCTCCCGCATCCGGTTTGTTTGTCGGCGGCCGTGCCGTGCACGTGCACACGTGCGCCGCTTGCGCTTCTCCGGCTGTCCTACGTGCGTTTGTCCTCGTTTTCGAGGAACACGTGCATTTGATCGTTCGGAACCCATCGGCTTCGGGCGCGACTCCGCACTCCACCCCGGACGTGGATTTCTTGACATCCGGGGTACGTACTCTTCGTCGACGAAGACTTCTCGGGCTTCTCGCTTCCGGGTCGCCGTGGCTTAGCGCGGATACTCGGACTTGTTGGTTTCCGACGTCCGAGCGGGGGATCGGGAGTTTACTCCCGATTCTCTTAGGGCGTATCCGTCGCCCGGGGTTTGTTTAGGCCCCGATATTTTCGGGTTCAACAAGTGACGAGGGACAATAGGGTAATCCTCTGACTTAGTGCATCTACGGCCTGATTCTCAACCCCAGCCTTATGTTTTAACACAAAAGTGTAGTCCTGTAGGAACTCTACACAACGAGCATGGTGGGGGTTCAGTTTCTTTTGGGAGTTGAGAAATCTCAAGACCTCATGATCTGATAACAACACGAACTCCTGCGACAATAGGTAATGTCGCCAATAGCGTAGGGTCTGGACTACATCGTGGAACTATTTGTTATAAGTTGAGTACTTGAACTTGTGTCATCTTCTCCTTTATCTCTTTGAAAGCAACTTCTACTGCCTTAGCCCACTTAAAGATTACCTTGCGTAGGCAGTCCGTTCCAGGGGCCATGATGGTGCTGAAACCCTTAATGAAACACCTATAAAAGATTGTCAAGCCATGAAAACTACGAATGTCATGGATACTCTTTGGCTCGGGCCATTCTAGGATTGCTTGGACCTTCGTGGGGTTCATAAACACTCCCTCTTGAGAGACAACGAATCCTAAGAAGGTGTTGTGCCAGATTTTTGTCTAGCTTCCCACAGAAAAAAAGAACGAATAGAATAACTGAATAAAAAAAATATACAATATAAGTGGAGAGGGGGGACCTCACCTCCGCCCCAGCTGCCTAGGCTTGGGCTGCCCCTGCCTAGGCTAGCCTACACCTCCATGCCATTGTAGGATCGAATAGGTGGATGGATCAAATCTGGAAGGGGGGGTTGAATAGATCTAACACCAAATTTATGTGGAAGCTTAAGCAATTCAAAATTACTTCGAATCAGAGATCAATTCAGACAAACAGTTTACTGATCTGAAGTGTGGGTGTATGTAGATTATGTGTGAAGCAATTAAACACTTAGTGTGAAAGCGAAATCCTATGCAAGCATCTAGCGCAGACAAGCAGATCAAACCATTGCACAAAGGATTTTTAGGTGATTCGGAAATCACACTAGTGATTCCTACATCCACCCCTCACACAGTGAGGCTCCACTACTCAAAAGAGTACAACTCACACCGGAGCACGACGACTCCAAACACCCTTGAGCACGACAGCTCAACACACAACCTTGAGTTCAACGACTCACAAACTGAGCATGACGGCTCAAACAACAATCGGAGCACGACAACTCCAAATTGAACACGACGGCTCAAACCACACAATGAGTACGACGACTCACAAACCAGAGCTCGACGGCTCACAATACAAAATCTAGATCAAAGACAACAAAAATCAGATCCTCTAGCAATGATCTGATTCAAGATAGATTCGTACACAGAAATTTGTGCAGAACTTCATGCACAAATCTCATAGACGAAATAAGGAAGAACAAACTCAGAAGTGAGAGAAATGGATGTAGAATGAGTGTTCATCGATGAAGATTTCTTACAGAAGGTTGAATTGAAGAGGCTTGAAGGAATTCGATGGAGATTCTCCTCAATCAGCGATACTCTGCTTTTATGGCATCTGAAACGCCAGAAATCCTTCTTCTACTGTTCCTCTTCAGTTGGATCTGCTCCCTTTCCTACCCCAGTAAACTTCTCTCCAGAGATTCCCCTTGATTCCCACGTCCTTCCTCTTGAAAGGATGGCCTGCAGCTTCTGGAGATGGAGCAAGATCTGGAAAACCCCCTTTTGCCGCCAAAAAGCTTCTTCTAGAAGTGTATGGGCTCTCTTGCCTTTGGGGTACAAGGATCATGGGTATTTATAGCCCCATATGTCCATAAGGTGCCTTGGGGTGCATGGGCACAGAAATCTAGGTCAAATACCTTGATTCCCAAGCACCCACGTGTCTAGAAAAATTCACGTTTTTGAGTTTTAGTCGAATTGTGTCTGACACCACAGGCATTGTCCTCAAACTGGGCTTCTAGGACAGTCATCTAGTGTCCACCACATGGCACTGTGTCAACACCACAGGCAGACTGTGTCGACACCACTCGCTACTTCTTCAGAACAAGCTTCTGGGACAGTGAACTAGTGTCGACACACAGGTGGACTGTGTCGACACCACTGTGACAAATTTGTGTAAACCTGAAAATATAAATTGTAAACTATTAATACAAGATATTATCATTAAAATGTGAGATATTAAACATCAAAAATATGTTGTTTAAACATTATTGTGATATGTATAAAATGTATAACATGTTCAATTAGTCATCATTTTAATATGTACAAAATGTACAAAATGTCATCATCAAAATCAAATTATGAGTGATGTTCATTGGTCATCATTAAAATACAACTTTAGTAAATTCCACAACACACTCAACCTAACATTCTCCCCCTTTTTGATGATGACAAAATTTATGTACAATCTCCCAATAGCCTGACTCTCATAACTGCAATAACTCTCCTTGACCATATTCACCCTTTGAACTTCTTTCTCCCATAAGAAACTTTCTCCCCTTTAAAGAACTTTCTCCCCCTTTTAAAGAACTTTCTCCCCCTTTTTGACATCATTAAAAAGATAGATAAGAGAGAGAAGCAAAGAATGGTAGGAGATCAAGAATTCCAGTTGTGAAAATGAAAGTTCAGGAAGAATCAAAATAAGTGAGACAAAGTGATATTTACATATGAGAGAAATTATTGTGTTTTTTTTGTATTGTGCAATAAAGTTTAATCACAAAGACACACTCAATACAAAGTATAGTAAAATATAATGATTTGAATGTAGTTAAAATAATGATGCAAATGTGAAGTAAAGTGACATATGAGTGAGCATAAGAATTTAACATGGATGTTAAGAGCTTTAATTTTAACACAATGTAGAATAAGAGGTCTAAACTCAGTATACATGAACTTTATTAAGGTCTTAAACGTTTTCATCATGTCAATACTTTATTTTATTTGGCCCATTAAAGACTCACTTAATGTAATTTTTCTTTTCTTTATAAATTTTAGGCTGAAACTTGTTGCTTGTTTAAAAATGGGGTATTTTGGGTCTTTTGTCTTTTGGGTAGGTGAGAAGGGCCACGTGGGTTCCTATTCTCTTTAAATACTTATGTTCCCATCTTTTAAGGGTAATGAATGCAGAAGAAAAAAAATGGAAAGTGTGTTGTGCAAGAAGCGTTGTGGTGAGGGGTGAGCCCCTGGTCATCTTCTTCCTCCTTCCCTCGGTGGATTTCGGCTTCCCTTTTCCTCCCTCCCTTCCCCCCTCTCTGTCCCGCATTAGTTTAGTATCAGAGCAAACTCTGATCCACCTTCGTCCTCTTCCCATCCCCACTTTGTCTGCTCTCTTCTCGAAACTCAGTTCCCCCTCTCTCTCGTCCTTTTTGCCTCCCACGACCTCCTCTCTCTCTTTCTCGTTACTCTCTCTCCCTCGTTCTCTCGCTGTCTCTCGTGCTCGTCTCCCTCCCTCTCGTTCTTTCTCTCCCCTCCGTAGTCAAGCGGAAGCACCCCTCCCCCCTTTCCTACATGTCGTTCCATCGCCAGACCACCCTGCCCCTTCTTGAGCCCCCCCCCTGTTCCTCCCTAGCCATTGCCGCGACCCCACCACCCCCTCTCTCGTTCTCTCTCTCTCTGCACTGTCCTCTCTCTCCCTCTGGTAGCTCTTCCCTCTCTTGAACCCCCTCAGTCTCTCCACTCTCTCTCTTTCGCACTCTCGACGCCACCGGCAAAAGAAGAAGAAGAGGGAGTAGACGTCCGCCATCGCCGCCACGAAACTCGTCGTCCGCCGTCGCCGGCTTCGCTCGCAACCACCAGCCCCACCATTGCAACTGCCGAAGCTGCGCTTTCCTCTGCTCCTACTGTGGTCGCTCTCATTGCCACTGCCACTGGCAACCTTTGCTATCGGAGCCATTGCTGGCAGCCGCCACCACCGCCGTCGCGGTCTCCCTTTTCTCTCCCTCTCTCTGGCTCCTCCCTATGCGAGGGTTGGGAGGGAAGGGAGGAGGAAGAAACCCAACCCCCTTTTAAGGGGGACCGAGTCAACCCAAAAGCTTTGACCGGTCTGCTACAGTGCCAGGACAGTGCACCAAAAGCTCTTATCGCACTGCCAACATTAAGGCCTCGTCCGTGCTCTAATTTACGTGTCGTTTGCACCATTGACTTTCTCATAGCAACACCAACTTGACCAGTGTACTAGCATCATCAATGTGCATCATTTTGCGTGTCAAATCTGTAAGCATCTTGTGAACATTTTTTGGCACATCCGAAGATGGCTACTGACTATTCGAGCCAATATTGGGTGTTGCGTGAAGAATGTGACCATATAATGATTCAACAGACCAACTTAAGGTGCCAATGGGATCAAGAGATGCTGGAGCTAAAGAATGAAATCAGGAGTTTATATGACTTGTTGGCCAAACCAAAAAAGGTTGTCTACGAGGCTGACTCCGCGATGATTGAGGAATATGAAGAACAAATGAAAAGGGTATCCGATGAAGCCGATGAATCGATGAAAGATGATTATTATAGACAGGTTGAATCTGAGATTTCGGCAACAAATGCAGACCCTCTTAATATTGAGGAGAATGAGCCGATGATGGAAGAGATAGTTGAAGATGTGATCAATCAGCCCAAGACCATTTCAGATGCCATTGGTCTGCGTGATTTTGATCACATTTGGAGCAATATTGAGGCATGTTTCCCACTTAGAAGCATGGCTATCTACGCGATGACCCATGTGGCTGTCATGATATCGCCTGGGTTTGCTGCTTCCCTCGTCTCCCCGTGGATACTACCTCACTTCAAACTCGAGGACGAGTTTTTTCAAACCGGGGGAGAATGATGGGAATTGAAATGTTGCACCAAAGGAGCCAAGGACTCTTATTTATTTTATTTGGCCCATTAGAGGCCCATTTGATATAATTTTTTTTTCTTTATAAATTTTAGGGTTGAAACTTGTTGTTTGCTTTAAAAGGGGGTATTTTGGGTCTTTTATCTTTTGGATAGGTGAGAAGGGCCATGTGGGTTCCCATTCTCTTCAAATATCTATGTTCTCATCTTTTGAGGGTAATGAATGTAGAAGAAAAAGAATGGAAAGCATGCTACGCAAGAAGCATTGTGGTGAAAGGTGAGCCCATATTCATCTTCTTCCTCCTTCCCTCCCTTTCCTCGGTGGATTCCGGCTTCCTCTTTTCCTCCATCCCTTCCCCCCATGTGTCCCGCATCAAAATCTAATCTTTCGGGCCTTTAACATCTCAAAGCATTCAAAATAGTGGTCCATGCCCGATTCTCAATCAATAAATTGTTGAGGATCAAGACATCCATCAAAACTGGGAGCCTTTACCCTCACATTCCTTAGAACTCCTTCATCAGGATCCTCCCATTCCCTGATCATTCGACCTTCCCCTTCCTGGTCAAAGTTACGCCTAGGGTGTCGTCTATGGCCACGTAGGCCCCTAGGAACAGCAACTCAATCACCATCCTGTTCTAGTTGAGGTTCACCTACACAACGGTTTACAGATTGCCCTTCCAAGTGAGTCAACCTAGCCTCTATTCATGTGAGGGTTGTACCAAATTGTTCCAATTGGGTGACAATGTTTCTAAGGGCAGCAGCTACATCAGGTTCTCTATTCTCTTCCGCGGTGGTTTCGTCTAGCAAATAACCCTTGCCTCGGAAAGGGGGCATACACAACAACTGATGCCGACAACTACTTGACTAATGCAAGCTATGTTGATTTGACTCTTTTTTTTTGTTTAAACCGACGACACTACATTAATGTGTGAAATTAAATAGAAATTGACACACCTTATCTAGTCCTAAACTCTAATACCAAAGTTGATGCGGGATAGGCAAAGGGGTTCTAATCAATTTCAACAAAAGATAGATGAAACAAACAACAGATAATCATACGTCCGAAAGAACATTTTTTCTTATGCAACAGACTTGTAAGCAAGAGCTCAATTCGCCTATCCTTCACACCTCAGCTAGGGATCATGGCCGAGTAAGGATCGACCACCAGATAGGGTGTTATTCAACAACTAACAAATCAGTGGTAGTTAATAAAGTTATACAGGTCCTCACAACACACAAGTCGAAATCCAACAACGTTCCAATTTAGTGGAGGGGACTCTCTTTCTCGCTCTCTCAAGCACAACAGATAAGTTGCGAATAGTAAATAAACAAAAATGATAAAGAAGAGACCCGAGTATCTAGTTGCAAGATGCAACCGCCGAATCAGAAGGCCGTGGACCAGCAATCAAGAGTGGACCTAGCGCAAGGGCAGCAAACAAAGTAGATGACGACACCGGCTACTTGCATCCTGCCTCAAGAACGGACGTCGAGGATGCTAGCGGCTCGAATGGGGTCGCTGGCGTGGACCCGAAGGTGGTGGCTCCGCAGAGGTCCGTGCGCGTGCGGGGTTGGAGACCCGCGGAAGATGGCGCGGCATGGTCCGGCGACACAACAGGTGAGAGGCGAGATGTGGCCCGTGCGGATACAAGTTGTGTGGCAGCTGCGACGGCACGTGGTGCGCGCCTACGAAAAGGGGGCCCTATAAGGGCCTGCAACATGGTGCCCTCCTAAGGGGGAGCGGTTGACAAGGCCGAGCGTGAGGGAGGCCAGCAGCGCATGCACCAAGGGAGATAGGGGAAGAGGGGTGCAGAAGCCGAGGCGGTGCAAGGAAGAATGAGAAGAAAAGGCGGCACCTTGTCACAAAAGAAGGAAGAAGGGAGAGAGAAGAAAAAGAAAGAGACAAAGAGGGGGGAATGGCGATCTGCTCAACCGAGTAAGAGAAAAGTCTCAAGCATCATTATCATCATTCATACCCTAGCAGTCTAACAAAGCGGGTATAAATAGGGTGCACAATTTGCACCTATACCCACAAAGTTCTACCACATAGCAGAAGTCCATCCACCTAATCATAACTTTAAAATGAAACAAAATAACTAAGAAAATCTAAATAAATGAGTACAACTAAGCGGGATATCCATCCTCATCTCCCAACCACAGGAAGGTCGGCTCGACGAGTCCCTGGCTCCGGAGTCGCATCTGTCTGGTGTCCGCACTACCCCTCACAACTTGCCTATTCAAAATCTCTATCGGTGCATGACACCGGTGGGATTCAAAATAAGGAAACTCATGGGCACTCCTCATAGCTTGCGTATTCCAAATCCCCATGGTTGCATAAAACCAGTGGGATTCAAAAAAAGGAAACTCATGGGCACCCCTCACAACTTACATATTCCAAATCCCAACTGGTGCATGACACCAGTGGGGATTTAAAAGGAAAGTCATGGCTGTCCCTCACTGCTTGTCCATTTCAAATCCCCACCAGTGTTATGCAAAATAAGGAAATTCATGGCCGCCCCTCACTACTTGTCCATTATAAATCCCCATAGTGTGGGACCAAAATAAAAACGTACATAGCCACCCCTCATTACTTATCCATCTAGTGCATGACATCAATGAGACGCCAAGAGAGAAGCAGCAGCACCCCCCCCCCCCACTCCCAAATTTTAACTCCTACCAATGCATGACACCGGTGGGACTTAAAACAAGGAAGGGGGTGACCTATGCTCTGAATGGCAGAAGAAAGGAGAGAAGAATTCTCACTGGGGAATGACAGAGAT
Source organism: Colocasia esculenta (assembly GCA_014218235.1). Taxonomy (NCBI): domain Eukaryota; kingdom Viridiplantae; phylum Streptophyta; class Magnoliopsida; order Alismatales; family Araceae; genus Colocasia; species Colocasia esculenta. The sequence continues at coordinate 91,894,900 of CM024766.1, read as the reverse complement.
GAGGCTTCAAAAAGGGAAAGAAATAACCCAGCAGAGAAGAGCAAAAGGGGAAAGAAAACTCCACCAGTGCATCTTACCAGTGGGGTTCTAAACAAGATAACGAAGGACTACATAGCCTCCCCCATGCTGCACCCTCTTCCTCTATAAAAAGAGGGTTGCACCACTGCAAAGAGATGAATTCAGAGCTGCAAAGAGGAGACCTCTCAAAGCTATTCAGAGCCAAGGAGGAAGGACATCTAGAGTTGAGAAGGAAAGGGTTCAGAGTTGCGAAGAAGCAACTTAGAGGTGAGAAAGATCACCCAAAGAGCAGATTGCCCTGCTTGCCCAATTTTAATCCTCTAGGAGAACCCACAAATACCTCGCAAGTTTCTTCTGGAGAATCATAGGCTAGATTTCAGCACTAACAGAGTTGAGTAACCATGACATTACTACACTGTTTTCAAGATTCCACTTGTCATATCCAGCATAATCTGCCGTAGGTTTCTTGATTTTCCCATTGATGTAACCACTTTTTCCTGGACCAATGATGTAGATCTCAGCTGCAACAGATCATACATTGTAATTGTGCTCCGTCAACTTAATAGGTGTGATTTGGAGGGTCAAATTTTCACTACTCATAGCTGCAAGGACAGGTTCAGCAGGTAAAGAGGACCTAGAAGTGGTGTCTGAATGCGCACTATCTGTGCTGGTCTAGTGATAAACTAAAGCAAAGAGGCGACTCCCCCTCTGCAGAAGCTTCAAACACTAGAAGCTCACGGTCTAAACTCTGTTATAACAGAGAAGACTGACTCAGAACAAGCATTGAACGGTGGTGTGCATTCTGGGGCACACCACATACCAACCAGCAGAATAAGGGGCAAAAAAAGGAGACAAAGGAGAGGATCTGCAGATCAAGAAGCAGAGGCCCAGCGATGACCTAAACACCGTTCACCCAAGGGTTTCACTCGCCACTCCAACCTGCTGCACAGTGGCCAGACCTGCTAATGTTTCCACAGAAATCTCCCTTGCTGCATACAGCTGGACAAAGGGAGCCCACACGGGCTCTCATTGGATCGAACGCCCTAATAACATGATGATTTTCATGGTTACATGATGCCGTGAGAGAGAGGAGTGAAAGAGAGAAGAGAGGGAAGAGATGTGCATAGGAAAGGGGATTGGGGCTATTATTGCACACAGATCCCGATGGTATTATATTAACCTAATGAGAGGAAATAAAAGACAGAAATTACCCCTGTTACACTGCATACAAGTTAGGGATATCCAAGGAAATAAACAAAAACAGGTTTTAGTTAACCGGATCCACACTAATGGGTCCGGTAATGAACCAGCGCCCCATTCAAAAGTTTAAGTTAACCAGATCCACTCTAATGGGTCTGGTAATGAACCTAAGCAGGTTTCACCCGCCTACAGAACTAACAAATAAACAGGCAATGACAATACAATTAAATATGCTTCTTATAGAAACTCTTTTTCTTAAAATTCCTTTTCTAGTTAGCCGGATTATGGGCATCTTGTGGTGCTTAATCAGGGGTAATCGATTATACAATCAATGTAATCAACATCAACTTATGTTGATGGGGAGAGGCAAAGGATACAAGCCTACATCAGTAGGCCTGAGCCAAAAACACAACATAAATTTAAAAAAAAAAGGTCGTAGAGAATCCATGTGATTGATAGATTTTCTTTTTCTCATGAAAACACATACCTAAGTTAAAATGTTCTAGCAAGGTAAGGCAGTTCACTTCTAATTTCTGTAGACCTACTTCCAGAATAGTGAAGAAAAAGATGTTAAAAAATCTATGAACCAGAGTGACAGAGTCAGATATCTGCTATGCAGCAGTGTCTGATAAGCTTAGACCTTCAGAAGTAAAATAGTGTTCATTAGATCAGACAAGATAATACATGAATTACAATTTAATTTAGTAATGGTTGCTATATCATGTAAAGGAACTTTTTATCCTTGCTTTATCCTTGTCAAATTCCAGGTGATAAATTGTTGATTCTCACTTAGAATAAGAATCATCATCAGAGCCTTATCCCATTATCACTTAGAATAAGGTGGTCTCGCAGAATTCAAATGCTGATCTCCCATCAGGACAGGTAGCAAGCTACCCATCCAGCTGGTGATTGGTCACCCATGATGCATGGGGCCCAGCAAGGTACTTTGTGCAGCCCTTTTCCCAGGAGGGTAACCAATCACCAGCTGGATGTGTAGCAAAAACTACCCATACAGACGGGAGATTAGCATTTCTCCCCATATTATGGGGGAGTACAAATTAGATGCCTTCCTGTTTGGCATACACCTACATAATTTAGTAGCCTCCATCTCTTTCTCCAAGCCTCCAAGGTAACATATACCGAAGAAAGAGAAAGTGGGGGAGGGGGGCTCTTACACATGTCAATTAGGAGATGGTCTTTAATTAGATATTCATTATCTTAATTTTCTATGCTATTTTGATTATCATCAAAGTTCTTTTCCAGCTGTTTCTAGAGCAGAAGGGGAGTGATGCAAAATAAAATGTTATATTCAGATGTCCATATGTCTAGTAGATGCACAACAGAGAACCATGTGCATATACACTCTGCTTTATGGCAGGTATACGTGGCAGGGAGTTTTATATTACCTGATGGCTCCTTGAACACGTGGGCTTCGCAAGAACCTTGCAAAATGTGCAGTGACATCTTCCAGATCATCAGATCGAAGTGCAAAGGCTTCAACATTAGTTATACACCGAACTGTCCTGTTGGAAAACAATCTCTGCCCTGGAAAACGGATTTTTCCTCCATCTGTAAACAAAAGAAATTAAAAAGAACTGACTTGACATCAAGTGACAACCAAAATTTATCTTCCCTTCATTCATATGGATAAGCTAAGTTATGGATAACCGACATGCAAAAGATAATGGTAACCTCACAAAAGACCATTAGGCTTCTGATAAATAATAAATAATGGGTGGCGATGAAACAAACATTATTCGTACATATAAATAAATTGAAGATTAATGGTCAAGAAAAATCCATTCCAATAGTTCTCTATTTAAGACAAGGTACAACCTTCTGCATTATTAATCTCTAATCGCATACCAAACTTTTGCAACTCAGTAAATTTCATAGAATGATGATTAATTAAGTTTGATCTATTCTACTGCAAACTCTTGTAGAATATCCGCAGACAACAACTGACATCCTAGGCTGATAACCTTGCTTTGAAAATCACCTCATCCAACAACAAAACTATGTACCAAAGTCTATCTTTCAAATAGTGACCAAAATGTCGTCAACGAAAGATGAAGAAATTTCAGATTTTGACTTTTACCTCTATTTATAGATGAATGTTCAAGATACCAAGCAAGGAGCTCTTCACCACAAACATCACCCTCTGACAAAGGAGCTGCATTTCCATCAAATCCAATGCTCTCGATTTTACCTCGCACTATAAACACCATCTTCACTATTGGACCATTTTGATTTTGGATGTAGCTGCCAGCAACATATAGTTTTTGTCTTAATCTTCCACGGATAGCATCTAGGATAGGTTCATCCATTAGGTAAAAAATCCTAACCTGCAACCCAAGCAATGATATTAATTTCTTGGAAAAAGGAAAATCTGAAAAAAAAGTCATGACTTTATAGAAGGTATCGTCCCTCCTCCAAGGATATAATCTAGAATCTAGATAGCCATTGCTTCATTTTATTTCTGGACAAGGCCCATTGAAGGAAAAGAGAGGGATATCCCCATTATCTCTATTTCGGGGTGCTGTAGGATGAAACACACTGAAATTACACACAGATCCCTCTTTTCTCTCCCTTTTTTCCCCATTATCTTCCTCTTCTTTTACTGTGTCATCAAGCGAGTGGTGAAAGCAACAGTAGCTGCAAGCAGATACGGATGGCGGTTGCACAGCAGCAATAAAGATACTGGTGGCAACAGTGGTTTGTGCGTGACAGCAGTGCCAGAGACTGCAGTAGTCTCTCACTCTCTCTTGCTCATCCTCCTTGTCGCCCCCCTCCTCTTTCCTTCTGTTTTGCAAGATGCACATCTCTCTTCATACTAAAATTGTAATCACATCCCATTATTTCTTTCAAGAATCCCAAAAAAATGAAAAAAGGTATATGTATTGACAAGACTTCCACCAATTTCCTGTTTTCTTGCTAGAGCCTGGCAAAACACTAGTTGTCAGATTCTGAGAAATTGGGTTGGTGACATTTAATATTCCACAAAGGAAGTATACAACCTATAGATTTTTCAATAGGACATTTCTATCATTAACTGTGAATAAGATCATGGTAATAAAAAAGACTAAAGACTCACCTTGAAGATTCACTCATAATAAATCTAGGGCAGCTACAATGATGATTGGATGTTTTTCAAGTCAAAGGACACCTGAATTGCAGCAAAATTCAGCTGGTGGATTTTTTATATTTTCAGGCTGATTGAATAGTGTTGTTCCTTTAATTTGCATCCCTATGCCAAACTATGATCTAGATTCTGCTTTCCCCACTTTCCAAAGGTTACTGCACAGTGCAGTCATACTCATGACACTATCCAAGAAGGTCAAAATCACTTGAGAGCTTACTTTGTTAAGAAATGTAAAGAGATGGCGCCGGATGCCCCTCTGCAAGTCCTCTGGTAGATTCTCTAGTAGCTCTTCTTCATTTACCCCACGGGTAGCAGCCCAATTGAATCTCTCTGCTTGTCTAACTTGTCTACATTATCACACATGTAAAAAAGAAGTTACATGATAAGATGTGAGTTTCGCACATGAGTGATGCATTGGATATCATAACTCATAAGTGGATACAACAAGGGCAAGCTACAGGACTATTTCATCAAATATTTAACCAATTTAAAAGAAATAGTAACTATATTTACAATGTTTTCCTTTTATTTTATTATGAGGAACCTCAGCCAGCCCAAGTCTAACTAAACACCTGATGCATGACAAACTCTGTCCCACTGGAATTGCAAATGTGCATCAGAAGTTACCAGCAGGTTTGAAACATAGTTAGTAGGAAGTACACAGAGTCTGAGCCAGATGATGCACCATGTGGCTTTAAGCCAATGTACATTGATGATATAAAAGGATCATGGCGAGGGATTATCATAAGCATGGTCTAAATAAGCAGGCTCAATTGAGGCAACTAGTAACAAAAGATTAAAGTGACTTTTTTCACAAGTTGTGATAAAAACACTAATTCTAGGTGTATATCACAATTTGACCAAAAATATAGATTTTGATAGGACTTCCATGTAATAATCTAGTAGGCCAGGAAGAATTTAGCTTCCGACTGAAGAAGAAAATATCTTAGTTTTGAAAAATGCTAGCAACGGGGGTTTGCAGGAAACAATTATTTGAGCCCATTAAAGAGGAAGGTAAAAGAGGAAAATAGTGTTGGAAGCAAGGAGAAAATGGACTACACTGTCTTTGAGCTGGGCAAGATTCAGTCGATGTCCATATACACACATACACACATATGGAAGTGGATTAAGAGTGAGTGTACATCTCATCCATATTTTCCATTGAGACCTCCCTAAGACTTTGGGACTGACCATACTTGATACAACACATACATGTAGACTCAGAATTGTTCCAACTGCTAAGCAGCAGCATTGAACAAGAAATATATGAAAAAGATATTTCAATTCTATGGGGGCTCACCGCCTTAAATCTTCTGGCAAGCGACGATGGCTCATCCATTGTTCAACATCACGCCGTCTTAGCTGCATCTCTAGTCTCCTACAGTAAAAGAAAAATGGACTTGACTACACAGATCTGCAAACAGAACAAAGTAAGAACTTACATATAAGTGGAAATTTTCAAGCAATATGCTATCTCAACCATCAGATGATTGGTCACTGGATGCTCATATATTCCACATAACAACTTTTATTCAAACAAAAAGGAGAACTCTAAATGTATATCACCACCAAAGAACTATTTTCATCCACCTGAGGGAAAAAAAAAACTCCCAAGTTTTTCAGTTTTAATCATACCAAATAGAATTTGAGACACCAACATCCACAGCCCAGGAACATTATTTCTTGGCCAACATAAAGTTCAAAATTTCCAATATATTTTTAACTTCATCTTTTTGACACATCAGTGGTTCCAAATTCCAATAGGGCTCCACAAGTAGATGAAAAATGCAAAGATCTGTCTCAGTTGACTAAGGTGACACAACTATGAAATCTAGGTTCAAATTTAAATTTTTGGAGTAAAATTTCCAAGGTCAGTGTATAAATAAATACATTCATTTACTTCATTGTCCATCTGTAACAAGGAGCATAGTCAATATCATGCCAAGATGTTCACTGGACATGTGGCTGAAACCAGTAAATTTATATTACCTCTTTCCGAGTGCTTGGAGGAAATTCTGCATGTTTCCTATAAGCAGGGCAAAGAGCAACAGCCCAAGCCCAATGATGCCCATTGTGAATAGAACTTCCCAAACAAAATCACTGGGAATCTGGTTTCCAGCTAGGGTACTGATTTGCTGTTGCAAAAATAAAATCATGTTTAATATCACCCCAAATTACTGAACACCAAAAGACAGAAGGCTTGCATCAAATATTGAAGTATCTGTTCCTATGCCAGTATGCGTTGATCAATCTGGAGAATTTGTTTAGGAGGTTATCCAGCAAATAACTGATAAAAAGATAGTGAAGTAATTCTCTTTAGGAAAAGACTCCTGCAACCTGACTTCAGAAAAGGTGATTCAATTTTTCGTAGTTAGAAGGTATCAACCCTCATCAACAGGATAAATTGAGAAAAAAATTGTAAGGCCAAAATGCATAAACATAAAAAACCCTCATATCATTCAAGCAATTTCACATCATTTCAAGATTACTTATGAAATATTACAATAGGAGATTGAAATCTTAATTGACCATCTTATCCATCACTTCTCCCCAAATATAGAATAACCATTCTTTCCAATATCTATGAAAGATGGCTGTGGAAAAACATTAGGTGCAAATATGGCTCATGTTTTCTAGCCGTCCTTACTGAAAGATGTCTCAAACATGAAGGGAGAGAGAATAAGATAAGGCCAGACTCTGATTTTGAAAAAGTAACAGTGATTCCTGTGACTTTTCCCCAAAAATGCTAACAATACATGCTCTTCGATATCTCCACTATTCAGTTCCTTCCCTCAGTTCCTGACTGGAAAGGAATCCCAATAACAGACAATGAAGAAGCTGAGTGAAAAGACACTACAAGTTTTCCTCCAGATGTGAGACTTTCTGCACAGCACAAAACTAGTTTTCATGAAGTTGACCTATAGATCCTTTTTTTTTCCTTTTCTCCTATTCTAAGCCAGACATTCATGATTACCTCACCTGCCATCTCAAGAAATCATCACCATAACTAGTTGGTCAATCATGTGTTCTCCACATATGTTGGATTCTCCACAGTTGAGAAGTCTAGGACAAATCAAGTGTTTGACCTGGTTTCCATCAGTCAATGAAATTCTCAATCTGAGAGCAATGACCTTCACCACCAGAATACTTGCAAGAGCCCACATCATGAAACATATCTGCCAAATGCCAATGCAGCTGCCAGAAACCGTTAAAACCATCCTCCAGAGTAAGTGTATATTCTTTCAGGGAAACACCTCCAGACTGCTGATCAAAGTTGAAGCATGGTCACCACCCATCCTTCACTGAACCATGTCTCTATCTGAGACAAGAACCCTAGCCCATCACCCTTTAACCCTCTATCAGACAAAGCTAAAATGTTGACAAACCTGAAGCACCATTAAATATATCAACAAAATGCTCTTGTTGAACTTGATTGCAGCCAAATCCATTAGGACCATTACAATATGAAAAAAATCCATCTTTGAATAACATTTACTCTGATTTTAGGCCAGTTAAACAAATCCATCCAGCCTCCCTGACCATGCCTGTGTGCAACTATGGAACCTTATTGCTCCAGCCTAACAAACCTAAATAACCCGTCCCTTACCATAGCAACCAGAAGAACATTTAATCAGGTAAGACAAACCAAATGCTTAAGCCAGTCGCATCCCAACCCCATAGGCCCATACTCACTTGTGAGCTTAGAGGACCTGAATGCATTAGGCCCACCAACAACCACTCCTCCTAACCTTATAAAATTAAACCCACTTCAACATATCCCTCTGTCCTGCATCAATTAGATATAAGAAAATTCAAGTTACAGCATGTATAATTAAAGCATAGGAGTAACGATGAAAGGAATAACCTGCAACAAAAGCTCCGCTATAGAGTAAATCTAAAAATCAAACCTATGATGTTGGCAATCACTGCAGCAACTAGTGCATCAGAAAGCAGCCTTCAGGTAACAATGAATTGTCTTAACCTGATACAGTGAATGTCGTTGCCATCATTCAGCTGTTCTTAAGTTGAAACATTTTTTTGTATGAATCCACCTGTCTCTGTTTTTGGTTTGAATTACCTTACTCTCATACCATGAAAAATTTCCATGTAAGCATGAACCATGTCCAATGTTAATTCTTCCAACATATCTACCAAAAGAGGCACTCCAACACAAACCTCCCCTTGAATTAAGTAGAATGTTTATCTTTGACATCAAACTTCTAGAAGAAAATAACTTCACATGTAATACTGTCCCAGGCATTGTCTTTCTACATGGTTAGATATGGATGCTCTTCCATTGACTATGTGCAGATTCACATCTCAAGGCGATCAATCAAGCAAGTAAGCATCATTGACAGCATGGCTCTTGAGAACCCAAGAGCCTGAAGAGCTATTCCACAAAGCCATGGACCATGGCTCCAATAATAACTCCTACATGGCTGCAAAGAACCAGAGTTTCATTGATTTCTTAACTAATGGTGTTCAGCTTCAACACTTACATTTGAATTCTCACACACTTTCATGTCTTTTTCCACATCCAAATCGTGGACAAGTTAAACATGCCCTCTTTCTTGGCCAGTGCCACATAAGCTACATTCTGCACATTATCACAATCAACCTATAAAGCTTCAGGGGTCTAGAGATGGTGTGGCCTTCGAGGATGAGTTGCTACCTAGGCTAGACCTAAGTACCTTGTAACTCGTGTCAATTTGTCTCTCTCTAGACATTTCTAGTGAGAGAAGCCCTGGGGTCTGGGGATGGTGTGGCCTTCAGGGGCAAATCGTGTCTCCTTGGGGGGGTTTCGCAGGAGAGGCTCCCCCGCCGGAAGTGGTCTTCCTTCGACCTGCATCCGGTTTGAGAGAAAAGGACATGTAAGGAGCACTTGTCCTTCCCCGGTGCAGGGGCCACCCCATGGTGCGCCTCCTGTTCGGCGGAGGTCTTTCACAGAGGTTGTGAAGGGTGCTCCCTCAAAGAGGGGCACCATAATGGCATAATCGGCAGTGAGAGGAGCATGGAGGCAGGAGCCTTCCCGGTAGATAGCTTACAGACGGACAGGTTGAGCAGAAGCTTGTGCACGTCTGTGGTCAAAGGGAAGGTTCAGGCGGAAGATGTGAAGTGCAGACCCCTGGCTTTGTCTGGGGTAAACTGGGAGGTCACTCTTGTGTGTCCCGTCACCTTCTTAGTGGTCCAACACCAGAAGTTGGTGGCAGATTTGGTGCTGACAGGGGTTTTGGCGGTGGAAGGTGCACACCTCCATCTCTCCAGATGGCCGAAGAGGAAGGGAACATTCCCCAGTACCAAAGCAGTGTCATGCGGGATCATCCTGGAGGGTGTGCCGCTCCTCATATGTGATGTTGAAGGCATCTCTTTTCTCACTCATTCCTTTGGAGAAGTGGTTAAGGGGACTCCGACTTTCTTTCCCTTCTCTTCTCGGACGGCGGTGGTGGTGTAGGTCTCAGTGGACTCTTTAGTTGCCATCCACGTCGTTGTCACCTTCGAGGTCGAGGGGGAGCCCCTTGTCACCAGGATCTGGGTGCAGAAGAAAGGGTTGCCAGCAGACCTATGTCATCACTGGTTGAGGTCGAAGGTTGAAGACGAATGGAACTCCAAGCAGGTGGGCGTTCAATTTTCGAATGCTGAACCGTAGGGGTGTAAACGGAACCCGATATTCTGATATTCCGACCCGATTCCGATAAAAATTATCGGTTTCAGAATCGGAATATGATACCGATAGCTTATCGGAATCGGTATCAGATATTTCGATAAGTTATCAGAATCGGAATCGAAATTGAAAAAATAATCGGAATCGGTATCGATATCGGTTATTTCGATAAATTATCATAAACTCAAGGTAAAATTATGGTAAACACTTTACCTTATCGAAATTTCGGTTCCGGTAATGTTATCAGAATCTGAACGGAATCGGAACTAACCATTCCTATCGGAATCGGAATCGGAATCATATTTCGGTTATCGGAATCGGAATCGGAATCTGTGTTTCCGGTTCCGAACCCGACTCGTTTGCAGCCCTACTGAACCGCCATCTCATGAGCCGCCGGCACATAAACTACCTCTGAAGTGCTTTTCGGTTCCGTTTCCCAATCCAGTTCCCCTTTCGGAGACTGCACTCGCCAGGTCAGTGGAGGACCGGCCGGCTTGCATTGGGGAACACGAGTCCAGTTCTCGGACCCAATACTTAACCCGAATTTGGGAACCCTTTCACTAGTGGGCCATGTAGACCCGACAACATCTGTCTTCCCGCCTGAAATCCCTGACGAACCAGTCACGCCCATCAGAAGATATATTGCAGCAAAGTCACAATTTTCAATGCATAAAGCAAAATTTTGGCATTGTTGACATGAGATGATGGTCATTGGTACCGCAGGTCCGAAAGAAATGGAAAGCATACTGCAAGTATGTCATAAGCTGTGACATATCAGATTCACAAGTATAGTATCTCCAACATGGATCTCAACAAAGTCAAAATGGCTGAAATGCATTGGCAGGATAAATGAAATGGATCCTCTGAAGGGCGACATGTGCTAAAATACAACTGGAAAGATTCACACGAGACAGCCGTCCTATGTTTCACTCCCGGACGCCAATCTCGTGGGGGGCATTTGTTGTGCCATATTTTTTGGTCTGCCTTCCCACGGGGAAGAATCATGAAGTTACAACAAAAAAAAACGGCAATATGCATCTTAAACCGGAGGCATGGCCATTGTGCAAAGGTTTCAGAAATCGGTGTATTGAAGAAAGGGAAAAATAGAGAAAATGGATGGACGGGGTCGATGGCCTCCCATCTGGTGTTTTGGACAAAAAGATGAAGAATGGGGGAGAGAGATACCTGTAGAAGTCCGGCCACCCCTCTCCTCCTCAGCCGCTGCTCGCAGGAGACAGGGAGAGAAGGGTGGGGTCCCTGCTGAGGGTCTCCCTGCCCGCGACTGCCGCCTGGGCCCAACGCCGCCGCCTCTTCCTTTCACCGGCGCCGCCGCTGCTGCCGGCGCCTAGCACTGCTCGCCCGCGCCGTTGCTGCCCGGGGTCGCCGCGGGTCCCCCCTACTCGAGGCTCTACCGCCGCCGCCGCTGGCCCCTCCGTTGCTACTGCTGTTTGCCCTGCCGCCGGCAGGAGAAGGAAGGAAGAGGGAGGCCGCCCTCCTCCCCTGCTCTGCTTCGCGCAGACCAACTCGGGAAGGCCCAACCGAAAAATGGAAAGGAAAAAAAGAAAGAAGAAGGAAATAATAGGGGCTAAAATACAAAAGTGTAAACCAAAATTTGCACAAAACCCCCTAGAAAGTTGTGCAGACCTCCGGGGAGGGAGTGTAAACGTTCCGGCCGGGGGTTCTTCCTCCGTTCACTATAAAAAGGAGGGGGGCGCTCCAAGCAAAGAGGAGAATTTTTTCTGAGTCAAAAAACCCGAGCAAGGCTTCGGGGAAAAAGACTGCAAGGCAGTCTAGAAAAAGGGTCTGCAGCAGCCCTAAAGATCATCGTGCAAGGCGCGATTTATTTCTCTCAAGTTTATAAAAAAAGGTCTATTGGGCTTACCTTATTGGGCCAGATTTCTTATTGGGCCTGGGACTGCTTATTGGGCCAGACTTGTATTTCCATACAATCAATTGAGATATTGTGTGCTTATTGGGCCGACATTTGACAAATTCTCATGTGTGATTTAATGGGCCTATTGGGCTATTTTTAATCATTTAATCATACGTTATACGAATTATTTTCATGTAGTGTCACGTTTATTTAAAACACTGCACTACTTAATTTCTTAACCAAAATCAATCAAGTTTTCGACAAACGTTAACGAAATATTTTCCAAACATTATTATTTAATCTTCAATAACATAAAATCAACAAACAAGTTATGTTTCACATCAATTTTAATCCACCTTAAGTTAAACACCTTCTAAATCAAATAAATAAATAAAATGTTAATTTAATGCACATAATCATAATGTAAATAAATAAATAACGAAAATAGATAAATAAATGAAATTAATAATCCTAAAATACCAAAAAAATGAGAAAATACATTTAAAAAATCAATAGAAATGAAATAAATATCAAAAAATTTCAAAAAAATAGATTGCATGTCTGCAACTGTGTTTCCCTTCACGAACAATTTATTTCATGCAAATGTGAGTTATGTTCTTTTTCTAAGGGTTTGTCTGATGGTTAATCAAGGGTGTTCAGCCCAAGGTTCAAAATCCCGGGGATCGGGATCGGATCGGTCGGCCCAAAACCGATCCGACCCGGCGATCTCGAGCCCGGCTCGGCCGAGCCGGGCCGAGCCCGACCGGGTCTGGCCAAGCTAAAGGGGGGTGGATCGCCCCCCTTAAAAAAATAGAAAAAATATGAAAAAATAGGAAATATATGAACATTGTATTTATGAACATAAATACATGAAAAAATTGTATTTATTGGAATCATACATTATATTGTGTGGACATAAGGTTTACATAATCTGTCCAAGACATATAATGTTGGTAATATGCCTCATATTGAGTCAAATATTGACTATAGGCATCCGTGTTCGCATATATGATAGTGATTGGTGTGTAGCCCGGTATTTCAGGCACTTGATATGAGCCATATGACTCATATGAGTCATGTGAATGTGAGTCGGACTCAGTGGATTGTGCATATGCTCCACCTCCGGTGTAATATGATGCATCCGGGTATTGAGAATATCCCAAGTAGCCTCCCTGCCCTTGGTAATATCCTTCAGTGGAAGCATAAGATGATGTATCTGACGCTTGCTCCATGGTCTCAAACTCCATCCGTAGCTTTTCTTGACGCTCCCACTCCTCTTGCATCTTCTTCTTCTTCATTAACCAATTCCGTCTATGCGGAATGAAGTTGGGATTGTATCCCGAATCTTCGGATGCTCCTTGGCCTTGGCCTTGCCCTTGCCCTTACCCTTGCCCTTGCAATTGAGATGCCACTTTCTTCCCCTTTCGTGCATATTGTTGACTTGAGGTTTGTGCTTCCCTCCCTTCCCTACTCCCATGATGTTGATCTTGAGTAGCATGGGTGAAGTCTTCCTCTCCGGTGAATACAATAGGGTCGGGTGGCGGTGCCGGTAGCGGTACACTGCTGACAACTAGGACATCTCCTCCATGATCGGATCCCTCACTAGGAGTACTTTTCTTCGATGTCGAGTCATTAGAAGTTTGGTATTGAACATTATCGCTTGGCTCCGGTGTTTCATCATCTATATCTTCCTCGATCGTCTCCAAGTCTGCAATGCTAATGCCATGTTTCGTGCTCCTTCCTCTTGCACCCACTATCTTCTTTTGGCGTTTAGGGGCTGGGGGAGTTTCGAACTCCGGAAGCAAAGGCACATCATCAAGCTCACCTAAATGAGACATAAACATGTTAACATGAGAAATAAATAATTTATAAATGATGCATGTACATTGTAAATGTCATTTACCTTCAGCCCATGCACAATCATGCGGGTCGAACTCTGGTTGAACCGAAGTGCTTGCATTTACCCATGCATGTAGTGGATGTTCCTCCTCAAAAACTTCTTCTATATCTATTGTCTCCGATGGAGTTGCTTCAGCTTGTTGTTGCCCCGAGGATCTATATTTCTCTCTATCTTGAACTTGCTTGATGAATTGGAGGTTTTTAAGCTTCAATCTCATGTTGTAGTGGCAAAATACCAACTTCTCAAGACGTGCAAACTTCAAGCGGTTTCTTTGTTTTGTGTGGATCAAGCCAAATGTGCTCCAGTTTCTCTCACACCCTATGGCAGACGTTGTTTGGCTTAAAACCCGAATAGCTACATAGGCTAAGTCTTCATATCCATAAGTTCTTCCATGATCCAACCACCAATCCGCTGTAAATGAAGCATGTATAGTGTTTTAGAAAATAGAATTAGTAGAACCAACTCATTCTAGAGGCAAATAAGTTTGATGAGTAACTTCTAACCTGGACTCAAAATCTGAGCAGCTCGTTGTGCTATGCTAGTACCAAAGTGGTAGAGTTGAAGTCTATAATCATGCATTTGTTTGCATGCTATGATTGCCCTATCCTCATTGTCTAGCATCCGTTTGATTACATTTTTTGTCCCAATCAACACTTCGGAGGAATTGTCATAGTTCTCCCTCCTCCCATCAGTCCTATACATGTATTGGGGGTTGAAGAAATGCCCTACATGTAGAAGATAAATGTTAAAACATGAGTTGTAAATAATATGTAATCACAATTCACAAGAGTTGAAGTGTTATGCTTACCTGCAGCATGAAGATCATGATGCAATGTGTGCTCACATCGTCGATCTACGATTTCCCACCACTTGGCATACGTTGTTTTGTTGTTCATTTGGATAAGCTCCTTTACTCGATCCATAGCCTCGTACAAGTAACCCATCTCGGATCTCCTCTCCCCATCTACCGCTCTTAACACTCGAACAAGCGGTTCTACTACATTCAACACATTTTGGACCCCCTTCCAAAATGGCTTTGATTGGATAATGTCGGTCACCTTCTTTCCCTTCTCCCTCACCCGTGTAGGAGCATGTCGGGACATATAGTTCTCCCACTCTTCCGATGCTACCATCCTAATAAGGTTGCTACATTGCCCATTTATGCTATCCAATGCAATATATTGGGATGCAAACCTTGTAGGTGCTGGCCGAAGCAACTCCCGTCCATGTGTATGCGTCCTCATGATGTCCAATATGTTGTTGTGGTTGTAGATGAAAGTGGTTACGAACCTTGCACTGTTGACCACATTTTCCACCATTGGATCTTCACAAATGTCTTCTAGCATTAAGTCAATGCAGTGCGCGGAGCAAGGAACCCAATACAAGTGTTCTCTTTTCTCCATTAGTTTTTGGCCCGCTAACTTGAAAGCCGTTGCATTGTCGGTTACCACTTGGACTATTCTTTTCTCTCCAATCTCCTCCATCATCTCATCCATCAACTGAAATAGGTAGTCCGCATTCTTCACCTTGCCAGAAGCGTCTACCGACTTCCAAAAAACAGTCCCTGCTTTGCAGTAGATTAAGAAGTTTATCATACTTCTTCGTGTAATGCCTGCACAATTCCATCAGAAAAATTAAAACCTATGTCTTATTAATGAATAAGTGAATAACAATTAACTGGCCAAACACTTGTACATACCTGTCCATCCATCGCACATTAACGTGCAACCATATTCATCCCATATTCGTTCAAATGTGGAAACATATGCCTTCATATCTTCAACCTCCATATCCAAGTATTTGTTGTAGATTTCATATGAAGTAGGGCCTTCCACCCCTTTGCCCACTTCACCAATAGTCTCGATCATAGACTCATAATATGGTCCTTTTGCTGCATTAGCCGGTATGCTGTTGAAGAAGAACCATCTTGACGTCGCTCTCCCTATCTTCTCCTTGCATATTTTCAAATTCTTGAATGCTGCAGAAATGGATGGTTGCTTCTCCCTCCGCCTGGTGAGAAATGGGTCTATTGGTCCCACTCTAGGATCTCCGTCTCTAGGGATATCCACTGGAACCTCAGGTATATTTGAACTCATTCCAGCACTTGAACTCCCTTGTCCGCTACCCCCATGGCCACTACCTTGACCTACGTGATGACCGGTACGTTGGAGATAGTCCTCTTCCGCATTAGACCTTCGACTTGCTTCCGATGCCCGACGAAATTGTTCTATAATATGAGATAGAAATAGAATGAGGGTCGGAGGGTGCTTAAAGCCTTAAACTAAAATAAATGTTCCAAAAGTAAGTTAACTAATTAGTAATTACAAACCTTCTTCATCTTCATCAAGATCAAAGAATTGTCTCCCTCTTGGTAAATCCACGGACCTTCGAGGAGGGGCAGACAATTCTTCCCGGATTTCTTGTCGTCTTCTACTAGTGTTTCCTTTCGATGTCTCTTTCTCCTTCATATATTGGCAAAATTGCTTTCGAACTTCAGCAGAAACTCTCGAGCATGGTGCCACCTCACCTTTAATTCCCGCTAGATGTTGTTTCAAACGAAATACGCCGCCCGATAAGACCCGATTACAATATTTGCATTGGACCTTCCTTCGAGCCATGTCCACAACGATACCATGAGCCCAAGTGGGATCGGCACTAGGAGGGTTGCTTGAAGAATGGGGAGCCGGAGCAGCAGCACCTTCGGCGGCCATCACTTAGAACACAAAAAAAGAAGTTAAATAATAAAAAAACATAAAATAAATAATTTTTTTTTTGCGGATGAGAGAGGGAGATGAATCGCAGCCAAGAGTTCGGGCCAAGAGTGTGTGTGAGAGAGCCCGAATAGTCGAAGACGAATCCCAAGAGTGTGAAAGATGAGATCGCCTCCCAAATAGTGCAAAATAGCGCCCGAGAGAGAGAGAGAATGCCCAAAATATTGAGAGAAGGGGAGGAGAACTCAAAACATGAGTTTAGAACATATTGGGGGCCTTTTGGGGGTTTATATAGACCCCCAAGGCCTCCAAAGGCTCCAAGGAGCCGTTTATGGCCGTTGGGGAGCGCCCCCCAACGGCTAGAAAACGGCTAGTTTGAAACTAGCCGTTACCGGCCGGATCGCCGCGGGCCCGGTCCGCGGCGGACCGCGCCGGGCTCGAGCGATCCGACCGAGCCCGCCGAGCCCGGGCGATCCGCCCGCACGGGACCGATGCGGTTACCCCGGCTCGATTCGGCCAGGCCAAAACCGAGCCGGCTCGGGTGATCCGATCCCGAGCCGGCCGAGTTTTGATTCCCTGGTTCAGCCCTTTGCGCTGATATAATTAACACTAACCGCGGTTAGTGAGGGAGGTCAATGAACTAAACAAGACCATGTCCTTGTAAATAAATAAAAATCCAAATAAAATAAATCAAATCCAAAGATAAAAATTTTAAAATTTTAAAATGTTAAAAAATAATTCTCACAAAGATGGCGACTCCGCTGGGGACCTCCCTTCCCTTCATCTCTCCATCAGACAACACCCTAACAATAAGATGTACTCACATTTTATTTTATTTTTGTGCGGGTCATAACTCTGCAATGGCAGCTCTTGCTCATACTCCGAGGGTGGTCTTCGGGCCGCTTGTGGTCCAGGACCACATAAGGAATGGCTATCTCACAACATCGACCAGGTTTGGAGCTTTTCCCCCTGTGGTGGAATCTCCATACTTCTTGGGCGTGATACCGGCCGTATTACCTACTACTGCCAAAGTCCATGAAACAAGCAAAGTAAAAGAAGAGCCTCAAGCTCAGGAGGCTAACTTGATGCAAATGTTCACCACTTATGCTATCAACTTCACCAACATTCCAACTACTGGAAAGAACAGAAAGCGCAAGAAAGACAAAGGGAGTCTTCCCAAGAGTCTCGAACTAAAGAATGCACCCCTTCTTTACCGGTTGATCTGCAAAGAGGATTTAAAAGAAAAGGGGTATATCAAGAAAGAAGACAAGCAAGTCTGGAGACGAGGCAAAATTTCAAGTCAGAAGAACACAAGAGGGATGATGATGTCCCTAGAAAATTAGTCTTCCAATGCATGGGTGCCACTGTACGCCCTAGGCAGAAGAAAAGAAGAACAGTGCAAATCACTGAAGAAGGCATGCGTATATACACATGCTAGGCCTCTAACATCAACCTGCCTACAATAGCTGACCAGGCAGAAACCTCAAATATGGAGCAGCATCCCACGATATCTAATCGCAGAAGGGAGCAAGCTCGAGCCTGGCTTGACCGGGTAAATGTGGAGGTGGACTTACCACACCAAAATGAAGGAGGCATGGGGGCTGCCGACATTGCCACCACATCAAATCACCATCTAGATCAGGGTCAACCTGTTGAAAACCCTAATATCAGGGTACCCTCATCATCAAATCTAGAAATAGTAATGCAAGAAAATCAGAAGCTAAAGGCTATGTTGGAAAGCCTTATGCAACAATTGGGAATGGCGGCGCCACTGCCACCACAACAATCACCACCAGTACAGCCTCCAGAACGGGCACAACAGATATTGCGACCTCAGCAACTTCAGCAAGCAAGCCAGCCAGCATTGCCCACAACGGCACCAGCCCTGGGAAATTTGCCGCCAGATATTCCATGCACAGAACCTCTGGCCGAACAACCAATTGAAAATCCAAATTCAAGCCATGGGGAAACCCAAGAAGTGCATGTCACAAAACAAAGGCATGATGCTCCACAATTAAATACCTTATTTGAAGAAACAATGGTCTCTCAGAGGGCCATGATTGAGCAAATAATTGAAGCAAAGATGGCTGAGCAGAACGAGGGGTCTGCCACCTGTATAGGGTACCATACCCTGTACACCATCTCGTTAAAAAGCTCCCAGCAGAACACCCAAAAGTCCCTAAATTCTCTAAATTCAATGGGGATGGGTCACCTCATGAACATATAGCCCATTACATGAGCATCATGGGAGAATTGGCAACTGAAGAGTCATACCTTTTGAGGTACGTTTCAACATCACTTACTGGGCCAGCCTTTCAATGGTATGCCCGACTGAAGCCCAACTCAATAGTTGGTTGGGAAGATATGCAAAGGAAATTCTTTGAACGCTTCAGAGTGACAGAAAGAAGAGTCACTTTAGCAGAGCTCATATCCTTAAAGCAAAATAAAAATGAGTCTGCTCTGGACTTCATCAAAAGATGGCGTGACATGAGCATGAAATGTAAGCAACCACCAGCACATGAAGATGCGGTGAAACTATGTCAAAGAAGTCTGAAGCCAGAAATCAAGGAAAAGCTCCTAGGGGCCAATATCTAGACATTTGAACATCTCAACAACACAGTGGCAGAAATAGAAATCTTCTTTGCCGAAAATCCCACTGCTTCATATGGAAGGGGTAAAACTCCTAAAGACGAAAACACCAGGTCACGAGAAGTAAATGTTGTGGACTTTTCGGCAGCCCTGGGGAAAGCTGGGGGCAAGGGAGATACCTCTGCCTCTTCAAATTCAAAGAAAGAAGAAAGAAGATCTACCCCCACCCTAAATGAGAGGCTCAACACTCCTTATTCATTTACCAGGGAGCACACAAAAGAATTGTTGGACATATGTCTCCAAGAGAATCTCATGACACTCCCAGAGCCCAAGCGCCCAGAAGAAGCAGCAATGGTGGACAAGCCCAATTATTGTCCATATCATCGCGTGCTGGGTCACACTCTAGAAAATTGCTATCTATTCAAAAATCGAGTAGAAAAGCTAATCCAAGCAGGAATTATTGACATGGCTGAGCACTTGGTAAATCCCCAAAAGCCACACCAACAACCAAAACTCACGTTCTCTGCCAACGTGATCCATGTTATGGCCCAGGCTCGGTCCCAATGAAGGCCAAGCACAAATGGCACAGGCTAGATA
Organism: Colocasia esculenta; assembly: GCA_014218235.1. Lineage (NCBI taxonomy): Eukaryota > Viridiplantae > Streptophyta > Magnoliopsida > Alismatales > Araceae > Colocasia > Colocasia esculenta. The sequence continues at coordinate 91,875,208 of CM024766.1, read as the reverse complement.
GCTAGATGAGCTATCCAGTGTCGCTGCATATCACTCTCGAGGGAGGTAGTGGAAGGTCCTATACAAGCAACATTCAGAAAGAAGAAGCTAGCTGGACCCTGGTGAATACAAACAAGAAGCCAGCCCCCCCCCCCCCCCAAAAAAAAAAAAAAAAACTCCAAAAGAAATAGCAATATAGAAAATCATACCTCAGTGGCATCGCCCCACCTAAGGGAATAGCAAAAGAAACAATCCTCCAAGAATTGGCAGTCTTGAGAAGGGAAAATAAAAAAAAAAAATCAAAAGAAGAATGAGAAGAGGAAGAATCTGCTGTTGAAATAAATAAGACAATGCCAGCAGTGGCAATAAATGAGAAACCATCTCAAACACCAATTAAGGAGGGGGCAAAAGGTTTGGTACCCCTCGGAGCTGAACAACTTTCTCTAGAAAAAAAAAATGAATGAGAGCAAGAAATGGGCAACAATGCCGCAATCCTCCCTCCACCACAGCTATGCAAGGGTTTAGTAAAATGATGCCCCCTTAACAAGACAAACAAAGGCAAAGAAATAATGGGGGCATCTCCAAAAAGAAAAGGAAAAATCACCATCAACAAAGAAACAACAACGACATTAAAGCTTAGCATGCAGTTGAAGGATCCTGAGCAAAGGCCATTACAGCTGCATAGGCCCATTGTCAAGCTTGGAACTAAGGCCATCAGCCAAGTAATAGAAGTTGGCATACCACTGCCATTAAATCATATACAAACGACAATCCACAGGAGGTCCACACACTGGAGCCTCTAAAATTCTTTTGTGGCCTACCATGCTGAAGGACAGCTAATAGTGTTCTATAAAGGGAAGCCTGTACCCAAACAGCCTCCAAATGATCTTGGCTAAAAGATGCCACTAAGTTGATGGAAATGGTCGAAGATCTGAAAGACATGCCAGAGCATATAAAGGCAAAATTTCAGAAGCAAAATATTCAAGTTCAAAGTCAAACGAAAGCCAAGCTATATCAAGCAATGTGGTACCCTACCAATGTCAGGGGGCAACCACCATTCCCCCACAACGACAAAAGAGGTCTCGGATAGGAGACACGGGAAGGTCCCGCAGTTCACTATGTTGTAAATATAGTCAGCATAAAACTTCTAATAATTGAAACAAGGATGGATGAGAATGACGCCCAGATGGACAAGGATCTCTCCACAAATGAAATAAGGGTTGTTCAAAACCCCAAAGAAAATTCAAGAAAAGGCTTATCCTTCCGAGAGCAAGAATGGAAGGTATCACCTTACATAAACTGACAAAGAAAGGAGCCCCATTCATATGGGACGATGAATGTCAGAAAATCCTTGACAAAATCAATATTTGCTTAATCCTCCTATGCTGGGGGCACCTATCAAGGGCAAGCCTTTAATTGCGGCTATGTGTGCATCACTGGGGGCATTACTAGCTTTAAAATGAAAAAAAAAAATGGAGAAGAAAGAAAAGGAAAAAAAGAAATGAAGAGAAAAAAAGGGGCAACGCATGGCAGAATGCTTAACAACCCATCCAGTGCTAGAAGACTCCCCTCTGAATACAGAATTGATTGATGAGGAGGTGCTCCCTACTCAAGAAACTTATGAAGCACAAGAAACTCAACTTGAATATTGACAATTATATTTTGATGGGGCTGCCCGAACTTCTCTCAAGGCTGATGGCACATCAACAAATATGGCAGGGGTAGGAATTGTCTTTGTGACCCCAGAAAAAGGGATATTGCACTACTCATGTACTCTAATGGAATCCCTCTCAAATAATGAAGCAAAATATGAAGCCCTTATAGTTGGCTTGGAAATCGCCCTAGAAATTGGTATAAGATGCATTGAAGTGTGTAGCGATTCATTGCTAGTCGTCAAACAAATGTTGGGCATTTTTGAAATCCGAAAAGAAGAATTGAAAGCCTACTTTGAGGCAGCCACAAGACTCAGCGACAAGTTCTAGCACTTCAAAATAGAACATGTCAGAAGAAGTCAAAACTCTCAGGCTGATGCATTGGCTAAACTTGCATCTGCCCTAAAACTTTCCTTGAAAGGTGAACTGGGAATTACCATAAAAAAAATAGAAGATTGCTTCCGACCACTCTGAATCGCCATGATGGTTTGACAACCTTTGAAGCAAATGCACTGGAAGAAATGAAAGTCAAGAAAATGATGATTGGTGTATTCCTATCATCAAAATAAAAATGGTTGGCCACCAGACAAAAGTGGGGAGCGAGTGCAATTGCTGCGAAGAGCTGTTTCCTACAAATTGATAAATGACACATTATATAAGTTCACACCTGAAAAGGACAAGTCGGTACTGCTGAGATGCCTCTCTCCGAATATGAGAATTCACATGGACTGCGTAAGTTGATCTGAATATAACTGAGCCAAACAATGAGATGGGACTGCATTGGGGCTTCCATTAGACACTAGGGGCAGGGTAAGAACTGGCTATGAAATATGAACAGAGAAAGAGTATGAGATGCATAATCCAACACCAAGACTGGACTAAAAAGCCCAACCATTTGAAGATGACTGGAAAAACCAAGTTACATAGGATTGTGTTTCCTATGAGGAGGAAAGTGGTAACAATTTGAATAAGTGACCTGCACAGGATTATCCAAGTACCTTCAGTTTCTGGGTCTGACACTGTACTTCTATGTCCAATAAAGCTTAAAACATGACAGGCTGATCATCAGATATTCAGTTCATGAACCTGATCCCAGTTATGAAGCTCTATAGGGATGTTCTCTTGATTTCTGTGACAAGCTCATGGGCAAGCATGCATAGAACTGGTTAATTATATTACTACCAGTATTACACAATATGTATATTGATTGATTACACCAATTTCAAGTCTTAACGACATGAAATTCAAGCTAGTCTTGTGAGCACTCAGAAAAACAGGATTATTGGAACTTTAATGAAACTTCTGAATATCAATGTCTAGATTACATGTTTCAGGCACCCCCGAAGTATCAAGAAAAAGCACAAGTTTCTTTACTGATTAACATTCAAGGGAATGCAAACATTCAGAGGAAGAATTTATACTTAATAGAGAATAAACATATTAGTACAACCATTTACTTCCTTGTTTTCCCAAGTTTCTGTGCTCTTTAACCTTGTACAGACTTTTGACATCAGACCCTTTTGTCTGTGAATCAACTGATTTGGGCAATCCAATAAAGAACTTCTAGGGAATTTACCCACAAATTTAAGCGAACGAATTGGTTTTGAGAACAAACATACCCACCAATGGGTTTATGTCTCAATAAATTGGCAGTTGTGTCTATAAGCACTGGACAGGATCAACTCCTACCTCAGTTTCAGTCAAAATGACTTTTAGGAACAGTAGAAAGATATGTTGTGTCACATGCTCTGGCAATTAAATGAGATGAAAGGGATTTCTTAGTCAAAGAAAAAAACATTTAATGATGTCCTTTGACCAAGGTTTTTCAAAATGGTCATGCGGGAGGTACATGTAGGATTGTGTGGAGCCCACCAATCTGGCTCAAAAAAAAAAATGAAAATCAACATAAAAAGCAAAGGCTTCCATTGGCCAACCATGTTTGCAGATTGCAAGCGGTTTGCTCGAATCTGCCCCCAATGCCAGGCCTATGGGCCCATGCCAAGAAAATCACCAAGTAAACTCCATCCAACAATGCCAACACGGCCATTTGCTGAAGGGGGAATGGACATAGTGGGTCCCCTCCCCACACACTCCAAAGAATACAAATACATACTTGTTGCCACAAATTATTCTCAAGATGGGCTGAGGCCATACCCCTGAAAGAAACTACTGGAGAAGCGGTGGCTCGCTTTGTCCAACATCACATCATATAACGATTCGGTGTTCCAAGTCGGATCATGTCTGATAATGGCACTCTATTCAAAAATCAAACAATACACAAATTGGCAGCAAAATTCCATATTGAGTGGAAGACAACAACGGTTTATTACCCTCAAGCCAACGGGTTAGCCGAAGCCTTCAACGAAACTTTATGCAAGCTCATGGTCAAATTGGTAAATGGCCGAAAGCGCGATTGGGACGAAAAGATGCATGAAGCCCTATGTGCCTATCGCACCATCTACAAAACTCCTACAGGATGCTCGCCCTTTTCCCTTGTCTATGGGACCGAAGTAGCTATTCCTGTTGAAATTGAGCTCTCTTCTTATAGGGTAGCTCTCCACTACGAGCTCCCTACTAACGAGGGGAGCGAAATTGAAAGACGGCTTGAAGAGTTGTCAAATTTGGAAGAAAAAATGTTTGGTTACATACTAACGTCTTCAAAATTATCAAGCACAGATGTCCCGCGCTTTTGACAAGCTAGTGAAAGAAAGAGCTTTTAAAAAGGGAGATCTTGTCATGGTCAAGCAAAAAGATGTCATGGCCTCTCATCCCAAAAGCAAATTCATAGCCAATTGGCTTGACCCATTTGTGGTCGACAAAGTGTATGAAGGTGGCGCTTATACAGTAGTCGACCAAAAAGAAAATGTTATGTTCCCGCCTTTAAATGGCAGACACATGAAATTGTATCATACTCTCGAGTGTGAGTACGTCTACACAATACAACAGGTGGATCCGACTTTGGTACACACTGAAAATATAGAAGTGATCTCACTACAAGATCCTCCAAATAAAAAAAAGAAAAGAAAAAAAAGAAAGGGGCTTAAAAACGAGGTGCCCCGGCAGACTTGATCTATTACTCTTTTAAAATGGATCAAGGGCAGAAAGGTCTAAAACCCAGCTGAGGTGAAAACCCGAAAGAGCGCCTCAGATAAAAATGGGAAACCCTGCTGCATGAAAATCCGAAAGGGCGTGCAGGCAAAAGAAAGAAGGGGCTAATTGTGGTGAAAACCCAAAAAGGGCATCACAATTGGTATATCAAAAAAAAAAAGAAAAAAAAAAGAGATGAGGGTACTCTCTCGACCTTTCTTAAGAGCGAGATTGAGTTAACCCACATTCCTTATAAAAGGAAAGATACAAGAGTTGTCAATGACGAAACAACACTTAAGTTCATTCAAATGAATAATCCAATTCTGGGGCTACGACCGAGACAACGATGATTGTGTCTTTCCGCCCTTATAAAAAGTGTGGGAAACTCGAACTCTGCTCAAAGAAAGAGAGAGGAGGAGAACCCAAACAAAAGAGAAAACTCTCATTCCAAAAAAAAAAAAGAAAAAAGTCAAATCCCGGGCTTCTTTGGGTAACAAGCCGTCAGCTCAAAATCCAGACCTCTTGGCTAACAAGCCGTCAAGGCCAGTCGAGGGTCGAAACCCATGTCTTTTGGCTAGCAAGCCGTCAAGGCCAATCAAAAGTCAAATCCCGAGCTTCTTTAGCTAACAAGCCGTCAAGGTCTGTCAAAAAGCTCAAAATTCTGACCTTTTGACTAACAAGCCGTCAAGGCCAGTCAAAAGTCAAATCTCGAGCTTCTTTGGCTAACAAGCCGTCAAGGCCAGTCGAAAAGCTCAAAACCCAGACCTCTTGGCTAACAAGTCGTCAAGGCCAGTCAAAGGTCAAAATCCATGCCTTTTGGCTAACAAGCCGTCAAGGCCAGTCAAAAGTCAAATCCCAGGCATCTTTTGGCTAACAAGCCGTCAAGGCCAGTCCAAAGTCAAATCCCCAGCTTTTTTGGCTAACAAGCCGTCAAGGCCAGTCGAAAAGCTCAAAATCCAGACCTCTTGGCTAACAAGCCGTCAAGGCCAGTCAAAGGTCGAAACCCATGTCTTTTGGCTAACAAGCCGTCATGGCCAGTCAAAAGGCTCAAAATCTAGACCCCTTGGCTAACAAGCCGTCAAGGCCAGTTGAAGGTCAAAACCCATGTCTTTTGGCTAACAAGCCGTTAAGGCCTGTCAAAAATTTCAAAATCCAGACCTCTTGGCTAACAAGCCGTCAAGGCCAGTCAAAGGTCAAAATTCATGTCTTTTGGCTAACAAGCCGTCAAGGCCAGTCAAAAGTCAAATCTCGAGCTTCTTTGGCTAACAAACCGTCAAGGCCAGTCAAAAAGCTCAAAATCTAGACCTCTTGGCTAACAAGCCGTCAAGGCCAGTCAAAGGTCGAAGCCCATATCTTTTGGCTAACAAGTCGTTAAGACCAGTCAAAAGTCAGATCCCGAGCTTCTTCAGCTAACAAGCCGTCAAGGCTAGTCGAAAAGCTCAAAATTTAGACCTCCTGGCTAACAAGCCGTCAAGGCCAGTCAAAGGTCAAAATCCATGTCTTTTGGCTAACAAGTCGTCAGGACCAGTCAAAAGTCAAATCACGTGCCCTTGAGGAGCCTCAATCCTCTAAACATATTTACGGCTCCTAGGGAAGCCTCTAATTCCCTACCATACCTAAATCCAAATCTAAATTCCCACGGTTCTCAGGGAAGCCTCTAGTTCCCTACCATACCTAAATCCAAATTCAAATTCTTACGGCTCTCAGGGAAGCCTTTAATTCCTTACAAAAAATAAAAAGAAGAAAAAAAAGAGAAAATAAAATAAATAGAATAAATAGGGGCTTAAAAAGGAGGTGCCCCGACAGACTTGGTCTACTACTTCATCGTGATGGATCAAGGGTAAAAAGGTCTAAAACCCAGCTGAGGTGAAAACCCGAAAGAGCGCCTCAGGCAAAAATAGGTAAACCCCTCAACGTGAAAACCTGCAAAGGCGTGTTGGAAAAAGCTAGAGGGGGCCAATCTTGGCGAAAATCCGAAAGGGTGCTGAGGTTGGTAATGTGAACAAAAAAAAAAAGGAGAAAGAAAAAAAAAAGAGAGAGAAGAAAAGCAAAATCTGTCAGCCACATTGTTATTGACATTCCCTATCCATGATGGTCGGCCAAGTCAAAATTTACATCTTTTGGCTAACAAGTCGTCAAAACTAGCTAAAATTCAAAATACGTGCCCGAGGTTGCATCAATCCTCTCGCCCAAAATCACGTGCCCGAGAGAGCCTCAATCTTCTCACCCAAATCACGTGCCTGAGGGAGCCTCAATCCTTTCACCGAAATCATGTGCCCGAGAGAGCCTCAATCCTCTCAACCCAAAATACGTACCCGAGGGAGCCTCAATCCTCTCACCCAAATTACGTGCCCGAGAGAGCCTCAATCCTCTCAACCAAAATATGGGCCCAAGGGAGCCTCAATCCTCTCATCCAAATATGTGCCCGAGAGAGCCTCAATCCTCTCACCCAAATATGTGCCCGAGACAGCCTCAATCCTCTCAACCAAAATATGTGCCCAAGGGAGCCTCAATCCTCTCACCCAAATATGCACCCGAGGAAGCCTCAATCCTCTCAACCAAAAGACGAGCCTGAGGGAACCTCAATCCTCTCACCCAAGATCATGTGCCTGAGGGAGTCTCAATCCTCTCACCGAAATCATGTGCTCGAGGGAGCCTCAATCCTGTCATCAAAATTATGGCCCTAGAGAAGCCTTAATTCTCTAACACAAACATGTCATGGCCCCAGAGGAGCCCTAATCCTCTAAGTGAAATACCTCACGGCTGTTGGGGGAGCCTTAAAACCCCTGTTATCAATAAAGATCACATGCTGATGGTGAAACACAGAAGCACGATGTATATAGCAAATAAAAGTCTTGGTCTCAAGACAGGCCCTTGGGATAGCCGAAAAAAGAGAAGTCAAAATGAATGGATAGCATGTACTGATGCTAAAAACAACATATCTCAAGTAAGCCTATGCTCCGGTGTCGCCTGTCCTCAGAAGGTTAACATGTGCAAAAGAATGACACAAACAGCTCTGTCATGCATAAGCGAGGTCGTCAACTCACGCCAATTCATGGCCTGCACGATTCTTGTAGAAGTTATAGCAGTCTCTGCTTGCAAAATAGCCAGTTGGGTCTCCATGATTTTCAGCTCCAAGTAATCTCCTTCAATCTCATGGACCTGATCTAACTCTGCAAGGTCAAAACAACAGGAAATCATATTTTTGCCACAAAAGAACGAGAAAAGGAAAGGATAAAGCAGCTCATCAGAAGATATATTGCAGCAAAGTCACAATTTTCAATGCATAAAGCAAAATTTTGGCATTGTTGACATGAGATGATGGTCATTGGTACCGCAGGTCCGAAAGAAATGGAAAGCTTACTGCAAGTATGTCATAAGCTGTGACATATCAGATTCACAAGTATAGTATCTCCAACATGGATCTCAACAAAGTCAAAATGGCTGAAATGCATTGGCAGGATAAATGAAATGGATCCTCTGAAGGGCGACATGTGCTAAAATACAACTGGAAAGATTCACACGAGACAGTCGTCCTATGTTTCACTCCCGGACGCCAGTCTCGTGGGGGGCATTTGTTGTGCCATATTTTTTGGTCTGCCTTCCCACGGGGAAGAATCATGAAGTTACAAAAAAAAAAAAACGGCAATATGCATCTTAAACCGGAGGCATGGCCATTGGGCAAAGGTTTCAGAAATCGGTGTATTGAAGAAAGGGAAAAACAGAGAAAATGGATGGACGGGGTCGATAGCCTCCCATCTGGTGTTTTGGACAAAAAGATGAAGAAGGGGGGAGAGAGATACCTGTAGAAGTCCGGCCACCCCTCTCCTCCTCAGCCGCTGCTCGCAGGAGACAGGGAGAGAAGGGTGGGGTCCCTGCTGAGGGCCCCCCTGCCCGCGACTGCCGCCTGGGCCCGACGCTGCCGCCTCTTCCCTTCCCTGGCCCCGCCGTTGCTGCCGGCGCCCAGCACTGCTCGCCCGCGCCGTTGCTGCCCGGGGTCGCCGCGGGTCCCCCCTGCTCGAGGCCCTGCCGCCGCCGCCCTGCTTGGCTGGCCGCCGCCGCCGCTGGCCCCTCCGTTGCTACTGCTGTTTGCCCTGCCGCCGGCAGGAGAAGGAAGGAAGAGGGAGGCCGCCCTCCTCCCCTGCTCTGCTTCGCGCAGACCAGCTCGGGAAGGCCCAACCGAAAAATGGAAAGGAAAAAAAGAAAGAAGAAGGAAATAATAGGGGCTAAAATACAAAAGTGTAAACCAAAATTTGCACAAAACCCCCTAGAAAGTTGTGCAGACCTCCGGGGAGGGTGCGTAAACATTCCGGCCGGGGGTTCTTCCTCCGTTCACTATAAAAAGGAGGGGGGGGCTCCAAGCAAAGAGGAGAATTTTTTCTGAGTCAGAAAACCCGAGCAAGGCTTCGGGGAAAAAGACTGCAGGGCAGTCTAGAAAAAGGGTCTGCAAGGCAGCCCTAAAGATCATCGTGCAAGGCACGATTTATTTCTCTCAAGTTTATAAAAAAAGGTCTATTGGGCTTACCTTATTGGGCCAGATTTCTTATTAGGCCTGGGACTGCTTATTGGGCTAGACTTGTATTTTCATACAATCAATTGAGATATTGTGTGCTTATTGGGCCGACATTTGACAAATTCTCATGTGTGATTTAATGGGCCTATTGGGCTATTTTTAATCATTTAATCATACGTTACACGAATTATTTTCATGTAGTGTCACGTTTATTTAAAACACTACACTACTTAATTTCTTAACCAAAATCAATCAAGTTTTCGACAAACGTTAACGAAATATTTTCCAAACATTATTATTTAATCTTCAATAACATAAAATCAACAAACAAGTTATGTTTCACATCAATTTTAATCCACCTTAAGTTAAACACCTTCTAAATCAAATAAATAAATAAAAATGTTAATTTAATGCACATAATCATAATGTAAATAAATAAATAACGAAAATAGATAAATAAATGAAATTAATAATCCTAAAATACCAAAAAATGAGAAAATACATTTAAAAAATCAATAAAAATGAAATAAATATCAAAAAATTCCAAAAAAATAGATTGCATGTCTGCATCTGTGTTTCCCTTCACGCACAATTCATTTCATGCAAATGTGAGTTATGTTCTTTTTCTAAGGGTTTGTCTGATGGTCAACCAAGGGTGTTCAGCCCTTTGCGCTGATATAATTAACACTAACCGCGGTTAGTGAGGGAGGTCAATGAACTAAACAAGACCATGTCCTTGTAAATAAATAAAAATCTAAATAAAATAAATCAAATCCAAAGATAAAAATTATAAAACTTTAAAATGTTAAAAAATAATTCTCACACATGCCCTCTTTCTTGGCCAGTGCCACATAAGCTACATTCTGCACATTATTACAATCAACCTATAAAGCTTCAGGGGTCTAGAGATGGTGTGGCCTTTGAGTTGCTACCTAGGCTAGACCTAAGTCCCTTGTAACTCGTGTCAATTTGTCTCTCTCTAGACATTTCTAGTGAGAGAAGCCCTAGGGCCTGGGGATGGTGTGGCCTTCAGGGGCAAATCGTGTCTCCTTGGGGGGGTTTCGCAGGAGAGGCTCCCCCGCCGGAAGTGGTCTTCCTTCGACCTGCATCCGGTTTGAGAGAAAAGGACATGTAAGGAGCACTTGTCCTTCCCCAGTGCAGGGGCCACCCCATGGTGCGCCTCCTGTTCGACGGAGGTCTTTCACAGAGGTTGTGAAGGGTGCTCCTTCAAAGAGGGGCACCATAATGGCATAATCGGCAGTGAGAGGAGCATGGAGGCAGGAGCCTTCCCGGTAGATAGCTTACAGATGGACAGGTTGAGCAGAAGCTTGTGCACGTCTGTGGTCAAAGGGAAGGTTCAGGCGGAAAATGTGAAGTGCAGACCCCTGGCTTTGTCTGGGGTAAACTGGGAGGTCACTCTTGTGTGTCCCGTCACCTTCTTAGTGGTCCAACACCAGAAGTTGGTGGCAGATTTGGTGCTGACAAGGGTTTTGGTGGTGGAAGGTGCACACCTCCATCTCTCCAGATGGCCGAAGAGGAAGGGAACATTCCCCAGTACCAAAGCAGTGTCATGCGGGATCATCCTGGAGGGTGTGCCGCTCCTCATATGTGATGTTGAAGGCATCTCTTTTCTCACTCATTCCTTTGGGGAAGTGGTTAAGGGGACTCCGACTTTCTTTCCCTTCTCTTCTCGGACAGCGGTGGTGGTGTAGGTCTCAGTGGACTCTTTAGTTGCCATCCACGCCGTTGTCACCATTGAGGTCGAGGGGGAGCCCCTTGTCACCAGGATCTGGGTACAGAAGAAAGGGTTGCCAGCAGACCTATGTCATCACTGGTTGAGGTCAAAGGTTGAAGACGAATGGAACTCCAAGCGGGTGGGCGTTCAATTTTCGAACGCTGAACCGCCATCTCATGAGCCGTCGGCACATGAACTGCCTCTAAAGTGCTTTTCGGTTTCGTTTCCCAATCCAGTTCCCCTTTCGGAGACTGCACTCACCAGGTCAGTGGAGGACCGGCCGGCTTGCATTAGGGAACACGAGTCCAGTTCTCGGACCCAGTACTTAACCCGAATCTGGGAACCCTTTCGCTAGTGGGCCATGTAGACCCGACAACATCCGTCTTCCCGCCTGAAATCCATGACGAACCAGTCATGCCCGTCATTGTCTTCGGGACTCTTGCCAAGGGGGTTTGTCTGGTTGAGGAGCGATCTTAGAGCACCTGCCAGTGATTGCAGGCACCAGCGAAGAAGGCGGTCGTCTTCCCAGCCCAGTTGGTAGTTCACCCATGCGACTGTTGTGCAGGCAGGCGCTGCAAAACTCTGAGACGACAGTGAAGCCTCCAAAGGTCCCCTCTCTCCCATCTGGCACAGGGTGCCAGAAGGATACTTCGGCTCCCTCTGGACTTGCGGCGGTTATGGTTGGGCCGCTGCTCTTGGCTCCGGCGGTACCACTAATGCCCCCTCATCTTCTGGATTCCGCTGCGGAGAGGCAGATGTCACCTCTTGCCCTCCCATGGAAGGCCACACAGGTCGACTTGAGCACCGAGTCGCAGAAGACGTCGATAGTGACCACTCTTAGGGCTGCAGATCCGGTAGGAGGGGATCCCCGCTCAGAAGAATCGACGCTTCTATGATGGACCCTGGAGGCTAAGCCCTGAGGGACCCGATACCCCAACTTCAGGGATGGGCATCTGTGTGACTGGCGACGAGAAGGAGGCAGGCTTCTTAGGCAAGGAGGATGGAAAGGAGCTGTTGGGTACGGTGGAGAGGGCCTCAATGGAGCATTTCAAGGAGCTGGCGGAGAAACTTAGGGGTGTCCTATGATGGGGTCAAAAAGGGCATCAAAGGGTCTTATCTCCCTTATCCAAAGGAGATAGTGGGCGGCAATGACGGGGGAGGTGAAGAGGGAAAAAATGTATATGAAGGCTGACAGCAACAGGGAGAAGGGGGCAGAGGCAAGCGTGGTGTAGGAGGAAGGGGAGGGGGATGCTTCACTATCCAAATGAGAATCATCACATGAATATGAGGGGCCTGGGGAGTCAAGATAAGAGAAGCATGGTTAGGGATATGATTTAATAGGTGTAGGGTTGATATCCTATGCCTTTAGGAGACAAAATGTGGAGGGGTTAATAAGGAAGTTAGGGGGAGGCAAATTGGAAGGGGGTGGCATCCCGGGCAGTGAGTAGGGAAGGTGGTATTGTGGTGATGTGGAACCCATTCGTGGTGCAAGAGGTGGAGGAGGAGAAGCATGTAGGGCGTTGAGCTATTTCTCTTCACTTCCGATGTCTGAGCAATGGTTGATCTTGGGCCTTCTCAGGGGTCCATGGCCCTTAATCCAAGGAAGGGAAGAGAGCTCTATGGCAGGAGCTACTAGATTATCACCTGGAGTTAGGTCAGCCTTGGTGTGTAGGAGGTGATTTCAATACGGTGGCTATGGCGTCTGAGAGCATGGTTTGGCGGATCGAATCGAATCGGAGCGTATCACAGGATTCCCGATTCGCCTGATTCTCCTGCGAATCGAACCGATTCCCATCGATTCCCATGCGAATTGGCCCGATTCTCCCGAATAGGAGCGAATTAGAAAAAAAATCGATTCGGAACGAATCGGCGATGCGGCGAACCTTGTCTGAGAGGACATGTTCCCATACCCTAGTGAAGGAGATAGAGGATTTTAGGGACTTCATTCAGCAAGCTGCCCTCATAGATATTGGACTGGTGAATGCTCAGTTCACCTGGTCCAACTTGAGGAAGAGGTCTTCGTGCGACAAATTTCTAGTGTCAAACTGTCAATGGATTGTGAGGAGCACTTTCCTCATGTTCAGTCCTCTCGTTTGGCTAGAGTGGGCTCCAACCATAAGCCTATTTTTTTGTTGACCAGTCATGGTCACGTGAGGAAGCAAGCCTTCATATTTGAGAGGTATTGGCTCAGAGAGTCAGATTTTCTGAGCACAGTACAAGATGCATGGTCTTCTTTTACGCCTCAGGGTTCAGGGATGGTTGTCCTGATCAGGAAATTGAAGCACCTCACTGAAGTTCTTAATAGATGGATATTAATAAACGGCTTTCAGGTAGACTAGCTAAGGAGAGCATCCTTTAGCAGCTACAGGCACTAGATTCCTTGGAGGAGGCAGGGGTTGATGGATGAGGCTGAAAGACAAAGCAAATATTTTTTCAGAGTAGAGTCGAAGAGGTCCTCACCAAGGAAGAAATTTATTGGAAACAGAGATTAAGAGACAAATGGGCGAGAAAAGGGGATAGAAACACAGCTTACTTTCACAGGATTGCATCGGGCAGAAGAAGAGTAAATCACATTCCTTCCATCACGGTTGTTGATCAAGTGGTCCATAGGGGCAAAGACATTAGAAGGCATGCTAAAGAGTTCTATGCTAGCTTTTTTGCTGATAAGCAATCTTCAAGACCTATGTTCAGGGATGAGTTGCTATCTAGGCTAGACCTGACCAATAGCAAGGAGCTTGTGAGTCCCTTTCAAGAGGACGAGATTAGGCAGGCACTTTTCTCTTTGGCAAGTGATAAGGCCCTGGGGCTTGATGGATTCCCCATAGTCTTCTTTCAGCACTGTTGAGATGTAGTCAAGAAGGACATTATGGAGGCTCTCTCAGATTTCCATGCAGGCAGAGCTCGTTTAAGAGGCATCAATAAAATTAATCTCATCTTAATCCCTAAGAAGCAGGGTGTGCAGGAGTTTGCTGACTTTAGGCCCATTGGTTTGTTGAACAATTCTTATAAGATCATTTCCAAGGTTTTTGGCAAGAAGGCTGTATAGATGGATGGCAAAGTTAATGGTTTTCAGGAGGCTTTCATCAAGAGAAGATGTATTCAGGAGAAGTTTCTTGTTGCTCATGAGTGTCTTCATGTTATGAAGGTGTAGAGAAAAAGTGGGGTGGCTCTCAAATTAGATTTTGAAAAAGTATTTGACAGAGTCAGCTGCAGTCGTATCACTCAGGTGCTAACTAAGATGGGATTTCCTCTAAAATGGATTTCATGGATTAGGGAGCATATCGCCTCTACCGCCTTTGCGGTGCTCATTAATAGGCATCCCTCTGCCTCTTCCTTAGTGGAAGAGTTCTTTGGCAAGGAGATCCTCCCTCCCCCCTATTGTTTGTTTTACTTGCCTAGATTCTGAGTAGGTTGTTCTCATGGTTTGCAATCTCCCGAGAATCTCTCGAGATCTCTCGAGATTCTCTATCTCTCCAGCTTGCCGATATCTGAGATGTACGAGACACCTGATGCCAAGATCTCTTGAGATCCTTTGTCTCATTCAAGCATGTTGAAATCCATCACTTCCTTCCCCAACCATCACACCATGTGGTTGCTATTTAAATGCCTTCCTAATAGAGGAAGGCTCCTAGCCATGACTAATTTGTCCACTGCAAGTCTTATAGGCAACTTTTTTCTTGAGTCTTCTTTCTCATGTTGAGTGCTTAACTGGATGAGATTACAAATGGTCCCTCGGAAATATATACTTAATATAGTTTTTGTTAGTGCTTCTGGTCTCTTGAGATTTATATGAGATTTCCCCAATGTCTCTTCTCCACAATCCTCTCGAGATAAAATCAAGATCCGAATGACATCTTTCATTTCTGAATTTTTAATTCTTGTTAATGTTTTAGGTTTTTTTTACATAATCTACTTAATTCTTGCTTATTTGTTGTTACTTATTGTTTAAAATTATGATATGAACTTATTAAAACTCAAGATTCTTACTAGATTGTTGTTCTTGATTCTTGTGACATCTAATTGTAACATGTACAGATGTACTAATGATGGCTATCAATGTATCCAATTATTTGTTTTGCTTAAAAATAATCTTTTTGTTCTCACATGGGATACATATATGTGTATATATCATTTTTGTATCTCAATATCTTGAGATTTGATCTCCCGAGATTTTACCGAGATCTCTTCTCTCCAAGCCCTCCGAGACGAAGCCGAGATCCGATATGGCAAACCTTGGTTGTTCTTGAGGGCTAAGGCAGCCTCAAAGGCTTCCAGGTTCACCAGGATATTTGTATCTCACATTTGCAGTATGCTAATGACACTCTTATTTCTAACTAACGACATTCAACAATTGATTGATACTAGATTGGTGTTAGAGATGGTATAGGATATCTCCGGGTTGAAGGTGAACTATAGCAAAAGCCACTTGGTAGGGATAAATTTGGAGGAGCAGGACATTGCGAGAGCAGCTCGCATTTTCGGGTGCCAAATTGGGTCCTTTCCATTCTCCTACCTCGGCCTTCCCCTCTCCCCTGGGTCTATTCATTGTAGAGATTCGCAGGGGGTGGTTCACATATTTGAGTCTAGACTGGCAAGATGGAAGGCTAGGCTTCTTTCTTATGGGGGTCGTTGGTTTTATGCAAATTGGTGTTGGATAGACTGAGAAGATGGAAAGCTAGGTTTCTTTCTTATGGGGGTTGCCTGATTTTGTACAGACTGGTGCTGGATAGCTTGCCGATTTACTCTCTCTATCTTCATAATCCCAAAGTTGGTGGCTTGGAGACTCGAGGCTTTTTTTGGCATGGTAATGGAAGCAAAGTCAGAGAGTGGCAAGATATTGCCTGGGGTAGAATTTGTCAGAGTAAGGAAGCAGAAGGTCTGGGCATCAAGAACATAAGCTACTTCAAATTGGCATTACTCAATAAGTGGCTGTGGAGGCTAGGGATAGAGGATGGGTGTTGACATTAAAAAAAAAAAGAATTTTTCCCTGACATCATGATGACACAAGCATGTGTCACCATCGGTTAGAATGCTAACCGATGGTGACATCATGCATATGTCACCATCAGTTGGCCTTTGCCAACCGATGGTGACATCATAGGTGATGTCACCATCGGTTGGCCCTTGCTATAGGATGTCACCATCGGTTGGGGCTCTCCCCTCCATGCAATGTAAAGGGGGGGACCTCCCCTATAAAAGGCCCCCTATTCCCTTCATGAAGGGAGGCTCTCGAAGGTCCCGGCGGAGCCCTGTCAAAAAAAAAAGGAATAGAAAGAGCATTCTCTCCTTCCCTCTCTCATTTGTTCCCTTAATCTCCCTGCTTGGCGCGAAGGTATTGACCCTTCTTTGGCCCGATAGCAAGGCGCGGAGAGGAAAATCGGCTCCAAACGTCATCGACATCCCTTCTATCCCCCCTCATCCCCCCACATCGAGCAAGTCTCTGTGGGGGAGACATTCTTCGGTGTTTAAATATCATCCATATCGAGCAAGTCTCATGGATATGTGATATTTAAATACCCTTGTTCTCATGCTCTAAATGCCTCCATATCGAGCAAGTCTCTATGGGTATGCGCATTTAGATGCATATGTTCTCCCCACCCGTCGAGCAAGTCTCTGGGATGGTGAATTTTGTGCTTATATGTATATGTTTTCTTGAGGAGACTCTGCCCAAGCGGAGATTCTACCCAAGAACATATTCGTATATTCACAAATTTGTGTTCTTATGTATATGTTTCTTAGAGGAAACTCTGCCCAAGTGGAGGTTCCGTCCAAGAACATATACATAAAGATCGCAAAATTGTATTTATACATATATGTTTCTTGAGGAGAACCCTGCCTAAGCAAAAATCTCTTCTCGGAAACATATCCATATAACTACAAACCCGTGTTTATATGTATATGTTTCTTAGAGGAGACTCTGCCCAAGCTGAGGTTCTGCCCGAGAACATATTCGTATATTCGCAAATTTGTTTTCTTATGCATATGTTTCCTAGAGGAAACTCTGCCCAAGCGGAGACTCCTCTAAGAATATATCCATAGAATTGCAAATTTGTGCTTATACGTGTATGTTTCTTAAGAGGAACTCTGCCCGGGCAAAAACTCCCTCTAAGTTCATATCCGTATAATCACAAATTCGTGTTTATATACATGTGTTTCTTAGTGGAGACTCTGCCCAAATGGAGTTTCCGCCCAAGGACATATTTATATAATCATAAATTTGCCTTCATATGTATATATTTCTCAAAAGGGATTCCGCACAAGCGGAGATACCTTTCACCGGATACTCTGCTTAAACAGAGACACCGCCGAGAATATATACATAAACTGCAAATTTGTGTTTATATGCGTATATGTTCCCTGGGGGAAATTCCCTTTAAACGGATATTCTGCCCGAAGACATATTTATATAATCATAAATTCACATTCATATGCATATACTTCTCGAAAGGGAGTCTGCGCAAGCAGAGATACCTTTTACCGGATACTCTGCTCAAACAGAGATACCGCTTGAGAATATATTCATAAATTGCAAATTTGTGTTTATACACATATATGTTCCTTAGGGTAAAATCCCTTCAAGCAAAGGTTCTCCCGAGGATACGTGCATATAATCACACGCTCATATGAATATATCTCTATGAGGACACTCTGCCTAAGTGGAGACTTTGCCAAAATATATATCCATATGCTCATAAATATTGTGTTGATATACACACATCTAAAAAAAAAAGGGAGATAACGACTGTGTTCAAGCCATCCAAATGGAAGCACATACATATACTCATAAAAAAATTGCATCCATGCAGACAGTTTTCGGAAAGAGACTGCAATTTGACAAAGACTTCCATGGAGATATATTCATATGTTCTCCAAAATCATATTCATACGAGCAAGAAATGAGGAGAAAAGAAATTATGCCTCAATCCGGACTTTTCCAAAAGCGATACTGTGAAAGAACCTCAAATCAAAATTGGTATAGTAATCCTTCTAATACGGAAGTGTTACTCCAGATCATAATACCCCCAAGTTCAGAATCAAATTTACGGGTATATACCAGTCCACAATGATAATCTTCATGTTTCACAAATAAAGTTTTCAATCAACCAAAATGTTCCTTTGTCAAAACAAAAGGGAAAAAGAAGAAGAGAGACCACAAATAGGCTCACGGGTATATACTCGTTCTCTTCTCAAAATCATATTTTGGACTCCAAAAAGGCAGTCATTTCAAAAAAATGAAATACTCAAGCAAAAGCATTTCAAAGTAATAAAAAGGGGAAAATATCATGATTAGGATTTTCTAAAAAAAGTGCATATTGTCTCATCCTTGCTATGAATGGTATTCGGGTTAAAACTGGTGTTAAATAATACCAAGAGCTTTTAACTCGATGTAAATGTAACATCGATTCTGATCGATGGAGACAGAGGTCCAGCACATGCTACCCTAATTGTCTGATGAGTATAGACACAGGACTCAAGAAGTTCAGATTAAAAAACGGCACCCCCGTCCGTTTCACGGACACCCTACCCGTCTGTTCCACGGACACCCAAAAATACTTTCTCCGCATTGCGCGGACTCTTTCTTCTATCTGTTAGACAGGCTGGCACGCCCCGCAATACAAAAATCCAAAATATGCGAAATGAATGAATACTTGAATAAATGGATAATTGAAATGAAATGAAATTGAAATGAATGAACCAAAATTGAATGATTGATGAAAAAAATCCCGTGTCGACAACTGGCACGCCCGGTGGGACCTCTTCTCACCATTCATAGCAAAAAGGATGAGACATACATGTATTTTTCATGAAAGCCCTAATTCTGATATTTTCCCTTGAAGGTACAGACAAAAAGGGAAATTTCAAATTATTGGAGATGGATGTCACCTATGGACCGCTCGTCGTCAACAATCATGCCAGGTTCGGTTACCTGGCGACTCTGATCATATTCGGAGATTCTTCCAACAATTGTCGGATCCCCTTATTTCCTAAGGGTGGTTCCGGCCTATGAAGAAGATGCTGCTCAAGAGCCTCTCTCCAACAAGTCAACAAGGAAGACCCACAAGAGCCGTGGGCACATCAAAGCTGATCTGCTATTATCAACAGGGGGCACCCGAATGCTCTCCAAAAATAATGCTAATAAAGGGGATAAACCTAACTCTGGCCAACAACATTTATTGGCTGTGAGCCTAGGTAAGTTATATCCAAATCCAAAATTCAAAACCATAGCCAGCAAACCACAAAGGTAGGCTATACTAAATCCAAACTCAAGCTCATGACCAACAAGCCATCAAGGCAGGTCATGTCCAAATCTAATTCAAAACCATAACCAGTAAACCACAAAGGTAGGCTACCTCAAATCCAATTCAGAACCATAGCCAGTAAACCACAAAGGTAGGCTATACCAAATCCAAACTCAAGCTCATGACTAACAAGCCATCAAGGCAGGTCATGTCTAAATCCAATTCAAAACCATAGCCAGTAAACCACAAAGGTAGGCTAGACCAAATCCAAACTCAAGCTCATGACCAACAAGCCATCAAGGCAAATCATGTCCAAATCCAATTCAAAACCATAGCCAGTAAACCACAAAGGTAGGCTATCTCAAATCCAATTCAGAACCATAGCCAGTAAACCACAAAGGTAGGCTATACCAAATCCAAACTCAAGCTCATGACTAACAAGCCATCAAGACAGGTCATGTCTAAATCCAATTCAAAACCATAGCCAGTAAACCACAGAGGTAGGCTAGACCAAATCCAAACTCAAGCTCATGACCAACAAGCCATCAAGGCAGGTCATGTCTTAATCCAATTCAAAACCATATCCAGTAAACCACAAAGGTAGGCTATTTCAAATCCAAATTCAAAACCATAGCCAGTAAACCACAAAGGTAGGCTATATCAAATCCAAACTCAAGCTCATGACTAACAAGCCATCAAGGCAGGTCATGTCTAAATCCAATTCAAAACCATAGCCAGTAAACCACAAAGGTAGGCTAGACCAAATCCAAACTCAAGCTCATGACCAACAAGCCATCAAGGCAGGTCATGTCTAAATCCAATTCAAAACCATAGCCAGTAGACCACAAAGGTAGGCTATTTCAAATCCAAATTCCAAAACCATAGCCAGAAAACCACAAAGATAGGCTATGCTAAATCCAAATTCCGAAATTATAGCCAGAAAACCACAAAAGTAAGCTATATCAAATCCAAAATCCAAAACCATAGCCAGAAAATCACAAAGGTAGGCTATACCAAATTCAATCCAAAACCATAGCCAGCAAACCATAAAGGTAGGCTATGCCAAATCCAAATTCCAAAACCATAGCCAGAAAACAACAAAGGTAGGCTATGCCAAATCCAAATTCCAAAATTATAGCCAGAAAACCACAAAGGTAGGCTATATCAAATCCAAATTCCAAAACCATAGCCAGCAAACCACAAAGGTAGGCTATGCCAAATCCAAATTCCAAAACCATAGCCAGTAAACCACAAAGGTAGGCTAGACCAAATCCAAACTCAAGCTCATGACCAACAAGCCATCAAGGCAAGTCATGTCCAAATCAAATTCAAAACCATAGCCAGTAAACCACAAAGGTAGGCTATACCAAATCTAAACTCAAGCTCATGACTAATAGCCATCAAGGCAGGTCATGCCTAAATCCAATTCAAAACCATAGCCAGTAAACCACAAAGGTAGGCTAGACCAAATCCAAACTCAAGCTCATGACCAACAAGCCATCAAGGCAAGTCATGTCTAAATCCAATTCAAAACCATAGCCAGTAAACCACAAAGGTGGGCTATTTCAAATCCAAATTCAAAACCATAGCCAGTAAACCACAAAGGTGGGCTAGACCAAATCCAAACTCAAGCTCATGACCAACAAGCCATTAAGGCAAGTCATGTCTAAATCAAATTCAAAACCATAGCCAGTAAACCACAATGGTTGGCTATATCAAATCCAAATTCCAAACCATAGCCAGTAAACCACAAAGGTTGGCTATTTCAAATCCAAGTTCCAAACCGTAGCCAGCAAACCACAAAGGTAGGCTATCTCAAATCCAAACCCAAATTCCAAAAACCATAAAAGTAAAAGGCCATCAGCTGCCATCTCAAAATCCATCATGAGCAGAGGTCTACAGTTTTGTGGCGGTTTCAAGGAGAATCAGGAGATCCCAAGAAGGAAGCCGATGTCAAGAAAAAGAACCGGCACTCTCCCAGGTTCAAACAAATCTGGGTTCCCGAAAAGGAAGCCCATAAACTCAAGAAGACTCAAGCAAATATAGTAAAGGTGTTCAGTAAGAGAAGCAACGTCAAAGATGCTTCCCTTCAACATGTGAACTCAAGTACCATCATCAAAAAAAAAGAAGAAAAAAAAAAGAGAAATCAAGCTATACTCCTCAAGGCCCGAAAATATCCGGGTAGTCAGAGAAATTTCAACTCAACAATTCAAATCTCGCGTATCGATCCCTGATCGTATACAGCGAATCTCAGTGTTTGATAAGCTGGGGGCAATTCCTAATGCCAGTACCCGTCCGTCAAAAAGACGACGTGTTACTTGGGCAGCTCAGGAAAAACCCAAGCTTATAATCTTCCCATACTATGCTTCTGGGAGAGACTCTGGCGAAAAGGGCAAAACAAATCGTAGAAGCTAACCCAAATATTCCCACTAAGGCCATCGGGCAGTTTGCCAGAAGAAATCGCCAGCCTGGTAGACAAGCCGGAACATCTAGTCAAGCTCCCCCTCGTGTTGGCTTTCAACATGAAGGAATTCAAATCCCCTTCTTCAAAGAGACAAATATTCAAATCAAAGAAGATGGGCTTCCTACTTCAAATATCAACGCCGTCATTGATTTGCCTACAAAGGAAAATTTCTAGGTAATGTCAGGTGATGGCAAATGCCAAGTGATGCAGCAATGTCAATCTCAAGTGGTTGCGCTTCTAAATGAAATGAGGCAATTGGCAACTTCAAGCCTCCAGCATTCTACAGAGCCAGTCTCTACTGAAAATCAACAAATTTAGCATCCAGATGGGTCTGCCCCGGCAAACCGTCCGACAATTTCTACAACTGGTCTTCTTCCTTAAACTACGAGTCAGGATATCATTGACCCGTCTAGTATTATGCCTCCTCAAACAGAAACAATTCAAGGTATTCCCATACAAAGGCATGAGATATAGAAAATTATTCAAAATATGTTCGCTCAGCAGAGCGAAGGCATGCAGATGACAGATCTATAATCTGTTCCATATCCAGTATATCATCAATTCAAGAAGCTGCCAGAAACATGCCCTAAAGTCCCAAGACTATCAAAGTTTAATGGATATGGGTCACCACTGGAATATATGGCACATTATGTTATTGCCTTGGGCAAGCTCGCCATCGGCAAATCTTATCTCCTCAGATATTTTGCAACTTCCTTGATTGAAGTTGCATTCCAATGGTATTCAGAACTCAAGCCTGACTCAGTTGCTGATTGGGTGGATCTGCAAAAGAAATTTCTAGACCATCTCTAAACGGCTAAAGGGAAGGTATCTCTCTCGCCAAATTATATTCCCTCAAACAACAGAAAGAGGAATCGGCAATCCACTTTACCAAGAGGTGGAGAGAGTTTAGCATGAAATGCAATAACTCTCCCCGCAAAAAGATACAATCCCTATCTGTCGAAGAGGCCTCACATCAACAATCAATGAGAAACTCTTGGAAGCAAATATCAAGAGTTTCGAGCAATTGAATTATATGGTAGCAGAAATTGAGATGTTTCTAGCCAAACAAATGGCTCATGTATCTCATAAAGGGCGTATGAAGACTCCTTATTCCTTCAAAAAGGAGCATACTAAGAGGCTCTTTGATCTCTGCCTCGATAATCAGTTAATATCACTGCCAGAACCAAAGAAGCAGGCAGATGTCAGCAAAATCAATCAGCTCAATTTGCCCGTATCACCGTATGGTGGGGCATGCAATTGAAGATTACTACGTCTTCAAAAATGAGGTCCGGAAGATCATTCAAAATGGCCTCATATCTATGCAAAATGCTCTGGTTGACCCTCCTCAACTTCATGTTTGGGATCGACCAGAGCAATCTGTCAATGTCATTTATATGACGGGACTTCCAACAAATTCAAATCATCCCGAGGACGGTCATTCATGTGATCCTCCTGAAGATAATTCAGAAGCTCATTCTCCACCAAGAGCAAGGCACGAACCATACAGAATAATGAGGAAAGTCTGAAGGCAAATATATTCTTATGCGAACTCAAATATATCTGGAGCCACCTCCTATGTTGCCATATGCAGACTTAATTGGGTGGCTATCTGAAGGTCCAACTCCTGTCGAGCCGACAAGGTCATAACATTGAAGATTGCATAAGATTCAAGGATGATATCCAAAAGCTAATCAGACAAGGGCTAATTGACCTGGGTTTTTATCAGGTCAACCCTCCACAACCTCGTACTCAACAACCACTAAATGGACCAGCCAATCTGGATCCTATTCGGTGAATGTCATTAATGCATCATCATCGTTTGGTCCTCCTCAGTCATCAGTGGGGGAGCCTTCAAATCCATATTTATCTAGTCAATGGTATACAAATGTGCGTCTTCTACAATAAGCACTCATTTGCAGCAAAGAACACTAAGTTTATATTTGACAATCTCAGAAGGCAAAGTTTGGCTTCCATACTTGAACCAGCACCATATATCTTTCAGAGTGAAAGGAGCTGTATAACTATTGTTTGGATCTCCATGATCTGGTCGAAACTCATATCTGGGAAGGAAAAATTGATCAATATGGGAACTCTTTGGCGCCAACAAATAAGGTGTCACAGCAAGCCTATGATTCAAGTCCAGAATCCCAAGCTCTATATCCAAAGATATGTGAATACTATCATCATCCACTGGGCCATGGACGATACAGAGCCAAAGCCGAAATGGAGCAATTCAAAATTGATCTTTTTCAATACAGAAATGAAATATCAGAAGAAGCCGCGGCAAAGCCAATCTCACAGCAAGCAGAGGAATTCGTGGATCATTATCACCAACTCTCATCTTCAATTATTGAAGGAGCAATTAATGCAACCTTTGAATCATAGGCTCCAAAAAGTGAATGGGCCACTGTGGGCCCTCAAAATCAGCTAGTTTCAAAAGAGCCAACAACTCTACAGTAAGGGGTGGCTCCAATAAGAGAAGCGTCTCCAAATCATCTTCAGAGCATAAAGTCATATATATGATAATATATATATATATATATATATATAATAAAGAATAAAGAATAATAACAAAAGAAGAATGAAAAAGAACAAATGTAGTGTGATGCTGCTGCTGAGGTACCTCAGATATCAATTAAAAAAAACTCTCCAGAAAAGGGGGAGCATCATTTCTCAACATGATTTAAAAAAAAAATGGCTTAGGACTTAGGACTTAGGGCCTAGGACTTAGGGCCTAGAACGTAGGGCCTTAAGGCCTAGGACTTAGGGCTTAGGGCTTATTTGGAAGAATATACTCCTTCTAGGTCTTCTGATAAAGCCACCCTCGGTCAATATACCTATGGGATGAGCTAGAATGGAAAATCCGGCTCTGGGACTGGCTCTATCAATTACAGCAGAAAGCTCTAGAGAAGGAGAAGCATCATCTCTCAGCACGATAATGCTGACATACCAGCGCTGGCCGGCAGATAATCACCATCACAAGAAAGAGCGTGGTAAAGAACAAAAAGCTGCAGCTACCACTCCCGAGAGGCCTGATATTACAAAATCAAACAAAGTCATGCCTTTTTATGGCGAAGTATCAAAGTCTCTGCCCGAAGCAGAAATACGGGCGGATTCTTATGTCTTCAACCCTTCAAATGAAGAAGAAGAGTTGTATAATATGCCTTTTCATACCAAAGAAAAGAGCCAAATTCCATATGCTTCATCAGATGAGCCAGACAACGCTCTTCCCTTTCCAAATGAAAGGCTATTAATTCCTCTCTCTCAAAAGAAATCTATCGAGCCAAAGGAGCCATCTGAGTCCTTGATAAAGGGATCTCCCTCATCGGACTAGATACGCACTAAGGCTGATGACAAAATCTTTTCGGCAACTCAAATCACTCCCCGTCAACATCACTGTCTGGGAGGCAATTGCTTGGAGACAAGACCTGAGAAAAACTCTTGTCAAAGTACTCCAAGAATCAGAAACATATGAAGCTCATATGGCTGATTTCCAAGCTCAAATATATGAAGCACTGGCAGCAAATGTCACTTTCACAAGATAAAGACATGTTGCTATCCTCTCCATATCACAATCGTCCCTTATATATGAAGGGACAGGTCAACGACATTCAATTAAATCAGATCCTGGTTGATCCGGGGGCATCTACCAATATAATGCCCTATAATGCCATTGAATCTCTACATCTCATGCCTCATATGCAACAGGTAAAAGATGTACGAATCACTGGGAAGCTTCACCACCAAGTTAGCCTTCTACATTATTGGTGCTGATACAACATACAGAATATTGCTTGGAAGACCTTGACTATATAAAAAATTTAGGTGATCCCATCAACACCACATCAATGCATCAAATATGCAAAAGAAGGAAAGCAACATACAGTCTTTACTGATTAAGCCCCGTTTCGGGAAGATGAATGCCATTTGATTGATGCCCTTTTATATCTTGGAGGGCCAATTCTTCAACCCCTTGCCCGGTCTAAAGAGAAGGGAAAGCAAATTAAATGCTCAGATGAAGACAGTGAGACTGGCGAGCTTTTTGTGGTAAACAAAGGCTTCGCCAAGTCACCTGCAAAGAATTCTCAAAACAAAGCAATCCGCCCAGAACGGCGGAGTATCAATTATGAAGCTGACCACATAAGTCAAGCCACTGTGGACACACAAAAAATTTGTCTATTCCCCATTCCCAGAAATTCCCCCTCCCTTAACCGATGGAAGCACCATCGGTTAGGGGGTTTTTCCCCTTAAACCGATGGGGCTACCATCGGTTAAGGGGGTTCTCTCCCCCAACCGATGGTACTACCATCGGTTAGAGGGGAATTCCCCTCTAACCGATGGGAGTCCCATCGGTTAAGAGGATCTCCCCTTTAGAATCCCCTAACCGATGGGACTGCCATCGGTTAAGGGGATTCTCCCCTTTAACCGATGGGAGTTCCATCGGTTGAGGGGAAATTCCCCTCTAACCGATGGAACCGCCATCGGTTAAGGGGAATTCCCTTTAAAAAAAAAGAGAAAACCCCAACCGATGGTACTACCATCGGTTAAGGGGGTTTTCCCCCTTAACCGATGGGACTACCATCGGTTGAGGGGTTTTAACCCTCTAACCGATGGGACTCCCATCGGTTAAAGGGACTCCCACGCATGTAAGGGGGGGCCTTCCCCTATAAAAGGCACCCCCATCCCCCATTCTTGGAGAGGTCGGGCCCCCAAAAAAAAAGGCTACAGCCCCTTCCCGAAAGTGCTGTCCTCCTGTTTCTGAAATAGAAAAACCCCAAATTTCCCAAAGTCCATCTCTTCCTCAACCTCCTTTCTTGTGTGTGAAGGTATCAAATTCCCTTCCCTACTCAGAGCAGAGTGAGAAATCGAGAGATCATCCCCATACGGCATCGGCAATTCTCTCTTCTTAAGTCCGTAATAACGGCACCGGCCCCCATGGGCTATAGGGTTTAAATACCGTCCATACATGGACATATGGTATTTAAATACCTTTGTAATTCGTGCTCTGAATGCTACGCATCCAGACGCATATGTGCCACCTCCCATCGAGTGCTAAGTCTCTGGGATGGTGTGTTTGTGTTTATATGTATGTGTTTCTTAGGGGAGACTCTGCCCAAGTGGAGATTCTACCCGAGAACATATTCGTATATTCGCAAATTTGTGTTTTTATGTATATGTTTCCTAGGGGAAACTCTGCCCAAGTGGAGATTCCGACTAAGGACATATCCATAAACCTCAAATTTGCACTTATACATATATGTTTTCTCGGGAGGAAACTCTGCCCATGTCAAAATTCCTTCTAAAGAAACATGTTCATGTAATCACAGACTCGTATTTATATGTATATGTTTCTTATAGGAGACTCTGCCCAAGCGGAGATTCTGCCCAAGAACATACCCGTATATTCGCAAATTTGCATTCATATGTATATGTTCCCTAAAGGAAACTCTGCCCGAGCAGAGATCCCTTTCCCAGAATAAACTCTGGGGAGCTCCCGCCCAAGCGGGGTTATAGCTCGAGAATATATCCATAAAAATGGCAATTTTGCGCCTATACATATATGTTCCTTGGTAGAACTTCCATTTGAGTAGAATCTCTATTCAAGAACATATTCATATAATTACGAATCCCTGCTCATATGCATATGTTTCCTAGAGGAAACTCTGCCTAAGCGGGAACTCTGCCCAAGAACACTTTTGTACAACCATTCATATGGAAACTCCGCCTAAATGGAGATACCGCTCGAGAAGATATTCATAAAATTACAAATTCATGACTATGCACATGTATTCTGCGGGAAGAATCCTGCCTAAGTAAAGACTCTCCCTAAAACATATTCATATAAACACCATTTCATATGCATACGTTTCTTGAGGACATTTTGTCTAAGCGGAAGTTCTGCAGAAAATATATGCATACACCGATGAAAAATCATAATTATATGAATATATTTCTAAAAGAAGAAAAGAAAAGACAAACTCTGGCCGAGCCGAAATTCTGCCAGAAATATATATGTATATTCACAAAAGAGTTGTACCCATGTGGATAGTTCATCGGGGAGAAACTCCGCTTTGACAAGGACCCTCACAAGAAATATATCCATATGTCTGTAAGGTCATCTCCATGCGAACAAAAGAAGAAGGGAAGCTCCGTTCAAAAAGAGGCTTCGCCCCACAAAAAAATATATGCCACGGAACTTCATAATCTATAATCAAAGTCATACTATAAATTTGCACAACAACTCTGCCCATGTGGAGGTGCTGCCCAAGTTCTCAATACACATAAAGCCCAGAAATAATCTGCGGGTGTATACCCATTCCAAACGAAAGTTCAAATCATACATTTTAAACCCCAAACGGGTCCATGAATATATACCCGTTCCATTTTCAAAATCATATTTCACACCCAAAGAAAATAGGCAGCCATACCATCTCATACCATTCAAAATGAAACAAAATCGAACATTTTCAAAGAGTAAAATGCATTTTCAATAAAAAAGGGGAAAAATATCATATTAGGACTTTCTAAATTCTTTACATATATATGTTCTCATCCTTGCTATGAATGGTATTCGGGTTAAAGCTGGTGCCAAATAACACCAAGGGCTTTTAACTCGATGTAAATGTAACATCGATTCCGATCGATGGAGGCAGAGGTCCAGCACACGCTACCCTGATCGCCTGTTGATGAAAAGACACGGAATCAAAGAAGTTCAGATTAAAATTGGCGCACCCGTCTGTTCCTCGGACACCAACACCCGTCCGTTCCTTGGACACCAATACCCGTCCGTTCCTCGGACACCGATACCCGTCCGTTCCTCGGACACCGATACCTGTCCATTCCTCGGACACCGATACCTGTCCGTTCCTCGGACACCAATACCCGTCCGTTCCTCGGACACCAAAACCCTTTCTCCGCATCGCGCGGACTTTTTCTCCTGTCTACTAGACAGATTGGCACGCCCCGCAAATACCAAAAATCCAAAATATATGAAATGAAATGAATTGAATGAATAAAATTGAGTGAAGAAAAATCTCGTGTCCACAGCCACCAACGAGAATATTCCTCTACCTCTCAGTTGCATGCAAATTTGCTCTCCAAAGCAAGATCAAACGGTTCGACGATTGAAAAATATTCATCGTCAAATATCGAGGAATGAAAATAGACCCCGACAAAATCAAGGCGATCCAGCAATTGCCACTTCCTCAAAATCTGACACAGCTAAGGTCGTTTCAAGGGAAATTAGTCTATATTAGGCACTTTATCTCAAATCTTTCAGAAAGGTCTATGCCCTTCGGCAAATTAATGAAGAAAGATACTCCCTTCATCTGGGATCAAGAATGTCAAATCGTCTTCGAGTAAATCAAGGAATGTCTTCTCACTCCACCGGTGTTGGGGGCACCATTTGCTACTTCATATTGCAGCTATGGATGCTTCTCTGGGGGCTCTAGTAGCACAAACAAATAAAGAGAGCAAGGAGCAACCTCTATATTATCTCAGCAAAAAATTAATCAATCTGGATGTTCACCCTTCTCCTTAGTTTATGGAGTTGAGGCGCTGATTCCTATAGAAATTGAAATGACATCCTATTGGGTGGCAATTCAAAATGAACTCCAGAGTCATGATCAAGATCAAATGGAAAGAAAACTCGAGGAGCCCTCCAATTGGAAGGGAAGCGACTCGAAGCATACAAATCTCTCCAAGCATATCAAGCCAGAATGGCTCGTGCATTAGACAAATTGACGAGACCCAGAGCCTTCAAACAGGGGGATCTCATCATGATCAAGTGCAAGAAAGCAACGACAGGAAAACCAAGCGGCAAAATTGCAACCTATCCGGCTCAGCCCATATATCGTCACTTTGGCATATGAAGGAGGTGCCTATAGGCTGGTGGACCATAAAGGTACTGTGCCCTTTCCTCCACTCAACACCTGAAACAATACCATGCCCCAGAACATGAGTTCCTCGACCAATCATCAAAAACCAAAATCCAATCACCCAGATAGGCAGAAAGCCGGAAAGGAATAAAAGATGCCCTCTTTCAGGATTCATGCTGAAATAGAAGCCTGCCATAAATGGAGGCAAGGGAATCAAATACCACATGTCCATCATACAATCCTCCAATCCCTATAAGAGCATCAAGCCAAAAGTATTCCATCTTGAATATCCCACTCTTCCCCAAATTCAATTCAAAACCATAGCCAAAAAACGACAAAGGTAGACTATGTCAAATCCAGATTCCAGTCATAGCCAGCAAGCCACCAAGGCAGGCCAAATCAGAAATCCAAATTCAAGCCATAGCCAGCAAGCCACCAAGGCAGGCTATATCTGAAATTCAAATCCAAATATAGCCAGCAAGCCACCAAGGCAGGCCATATCCAAAATTCAATCCAAAATATAGCCAGCAAGCCACCAAGACATGCTATATCTGAAATTCAAATCCCAAAATATAGCCAGCAAGCCACCAAGGCAGGCTATATCTGAAATTCAAATCCCAAAATATAACCAGCAAGCCACCAAGGCAGGCTATATCTGAAATTCAAATCCAAATATAGCCAGCAAGCCACCAAGGCAGGCTATATCTGAAATTCAAATCCAAAATATAGCCAGCAAGCCACCAAGGCAGGCTATATCTGAAATTCAAATCCCAAAATATAGCCAGCAAGCCACCAAGGCACGCTATATCTGAAATTCAAATCCAAATATAGCCACCAAGGCAGGCCATATCCAAAATTCAATCCAAAATATTGCCAGCAAGCCACCAAGGCAGGCTATATCTGAAATTCAAATCCCAAAATATAGCCAGCAAGCCACCAAGGCAGGTTATATCTGAAATTCAAATCCCAAAATATAGCCAGTAAGCCACCAAGGCAGGCCATATCCAAAATTCAATCCAAAATATAGCCAGCAAGCCACCAAGGCAGGCTATATCTGAAATTCAAATCCCAAAATATAGCCAGCAAGCCACCAAGGCAGGCTATATCTGGAATTCAAATCCCAAAATATAGCCAGCAAGCCACCAAGGCAGACCATATCCAAAATTCAATCCAAATATAGCCAGTAAGCCACCAAGACAGGCCATTGTTGAACCCAAAAATATCAGGGCTTAAACAAACCCCGGGCGACAAATACGCCCTAAGAGAACTGGGAACAAACTCCCGATACTCCCCCACGCGGACATCAATCCAGAGTGGCCCGGAAACGGGGTGCCCGAGAAGTCCGTCGACGGCGAAGGATACATACTCCGGATGCCAGAAACTCCGTGTCCGGATCAACGTTCGAAGCCGCGCCCGAAGCCGAAGGGTCCGGAGAAGTCAAATGCACGCGCCTCCAGAAAACGGAGACAAACGCACGTGGAACGGCCGGAGAAGCACAAGCGGCGCACGTGTGCACGTGCGCGGCACGGCCGTCAACCAACGAACCACGCACGGAAGGCCCACAGAGCTCTCTCCCGGGAAGAACTGGAGGAAATGGCCAGTAAGGGTGGAGGCCCACCCTATTTATAGGGGGGGCCAGGCGGTGGCACCCCCCGCCGGTTAGGCGAGGTGCGCACCCCCGCCGGTTCGGCAGGGGGCGCACCCCCGCCGGTTAGGCAGGGTGCGCACCCCCCGCCGGTTCGGCAGGGGGCGCACCCCCGCCAGTTAGGCGGGGTGCGCACCCCCGCCGGTTCGGCGGGGGGCCGCACCCCCGCCGGTTCAGCGGGGGCCGCACCCCCGCCGGTCCAGCAGGGGGCCGCACCCCTGCCGGTTCAGGCGGGGGGCCGCACCCCCGCCGGTCCAGCGGGGTGCGCTCCCCCACCAGGCCGGGCGGGGGCCGCACCCCCTCCGGTTCAGGCAGGGGCCGCCCCCCCCCCCCCCCCGCCAGTCCAGCGGGGTGTGCACCCTCCGCCGGTCCGAGGGGAAGCACCCCCGCCGGGCAGGCCCCAGACTGGCGGCACCCTCCGCCAGTCAGCAACACCTCCGCCGGTCAGTGCCTCTCTGCCGTGCTGCCTCGGCGCTCGCGCCCGTCCTCGACGCTCGAGCCCGCGCACCCCGCCGGGAAGGATACCCCCGCCGGTTCGGTCCCCCGAGGCCCTATAAATAGGGGGGCATACCCCCATTTGAAAGGATGCCATCTTCGGCCCAAAAAATTACGCACAAGCTTCCTCCTTTGAGCAAGCACCTGCAAACCACTTCGGTTGGCCCGGGTGTGGTCCGTGCGCGAGCTTATATAGGCCGCACAAGTCGGGGAAGGTCTTCGACACCCGTTGGTGCTGTCTCCTTGGCCGGGCCCTCCTGCGCTCGCCTCATAGAGACGCCACAGGTTGTTACAAGACCCCCGAGGCACATGTTCTAAGTCCTCCGATGTCATAAAACGACATACGTCGAGGCGCATACTCAAGTCCTCCGATGTCATAAAACGACATACGTCGAGGCGCATACTCAAGTCCTCCGGTGTCATAAAATGACATACGTCGAGGCTCCTGTTTAAGTCCTCCGGTGTCACGAAAGACATACGTAGAGGCATGTTACCTTGTGGAGGCACAAACACCCCACTAGTAACAAAAATGTACTCTTTACCATGTAAACGTCCGACGGAGGCACAAACACCCTGTCGTCGACGCCCATGTAAATGACTTGTTGTATACACGCCCAGTGGAGGTACAAAACCCCATCAAAGGCGCAAATGTAAATGTCATAAATATAAATGACATGAGTATGCTTGAATAAAATTGTGGAAATTTGCTTGTCATCTGCCCTTTCTTCTTTAAATTTCGGTATACGGTCTTTTAATAAACATTACGCATTCGAAGGTATTCGAGTGTTATACTCGATGTAAATGAAACATCGACTTCGGTCGGTGGGGAACGGTCCAGTACACGACCACTCCAATCGCCTTGAACGCGAGCGCACGCGGAAAATAAATGAAATGAAATTCGAGGGTATCAGGGTTCGCACCCAATACTCCTCGTAAAACAAATCTTTGTCTGTTTCCCGTAAACAGTCTGGCACGCCCAAAATTCGTCATTTCAGAGAAGAAGTGAGGAATAAAATAAATAAGAAATGAGAAAGAAAAAATCCGCGTTCCAACAATCTGGCACGCCCGGTGGGACTGTTCCTGCCTTCCATGCATATGTAAAAAGACCGTATGCCGATATAGAAATAAAGATGACTAATTTCCACAGTACAGGTACAAGGAGCGAAAGTCGGCGAGAAGAAGCCCGCTTCCACCTGCAAGTTCAAGTCTGCTCAATGGCCGCCGTCACCTACGGTCCGATGGTCGTTGCATGCCACGCCAAGTGTGGCTACTTGACGACGCCGACCGTATTCGGCGACTTTCCTGCTGTAGTGGGATCCCCCTTACTTCCTAGGGGTGGTCCCTGCCGTCCAAGCTACTCTAAAGGCGGCGCCCAAAGCTACTGCAACTAGGGGCACCAAACCCCGTCCAAGCCAAGGCCGAGTTTTCTCGGTAAACACAATCTCCTGCATCGCAGTCCCTAAAAAACGGGGACAGCGCCAGGGACGCAGGGGCAGCAAGCCCCACGCGGTCGTCTCCAACTCCGGCAAGACCGTGCTAGTCGGAGACATCCGCGTCAGGCTCGATGGAGGCGAGCCGATACTGCCCCGGGACAGAAGCGTCCCCACGATGGCAACCTCCAACAAATTCGCTCCCCTCCAAGGGATGCGGCAAGAAGATCGGGATTCCCCAAAAGGAGCCCGACAGGGGCAGGCATCAAGCTCGGCGCCCCAGCCGCCTCGCAAAATGAGGCAAATGTGGGTGACCAAGCAGGAAGCCCGCCAGATCAAACAGGATAGAGCGGATCAACCCGCCGAAAGCCCCAAGAAGGCGACGGTACCTGGGCGAGAAAAAGCTCAAGAAACCGAACCTCCTCGTCCCCGCGGACACAAACGCAGGGGCATTTACAGGAAGCCCAACTTCGTCCCCGCCCAAGCGGAAACTGCTGAGGGGGGAGACGCGAGTCAAGCCGGAGCTTCCGCACCTCGAGTCTCAGTCTTTGAAAGGCTGAGCGCCTCAGTCTTCACCAAGCTGGGAGCTGCAATCCGTCCAAGCACTCAGAAGCCCAAGAAGCGGAGAGTGCAACAGACGTCTGAAGAAGGTGGAGGCATGAAGATCTTCACCTGCTATGCTTCTGGAAGGGAAGCACCTGGGCCATCCGGCATCCCTGCTGGAGCGCTCAGGATAAACGAACCCGGACAGGACGACGAAACCGTCCTCCGGTACACCAGAAACGCTGCCAGAAGACTTCTCCAAGGGCAGCAAGGCAGTCAGGCCGGACCCTCGAATCTGGGACAGGTCCTCGAGCCTCCACTCGAGCATGATCAAAGACCCCTCCAGGGGCAGGTCCAGCTGGACCTTGAAGGAGGGGAACAAGACGAAGTCGCCAGCCTCCACCTCGGAGATCAACAACTGCCGGCCGACGGGGACCAAGCCGAAGTGTTCCTCATGCCGCCAACCAGGGCCGCCTTCCAAGCAATGACGGACGACGCCAAGTATGATTTCATACAGTGTTGGCAGGCTGAAATGGCCAACCTCCTGACGGAGCGAGGGCAGCAGGCAGGGGCAAACGCGCCGCGCCACCTGGTGCCGACGGCAAACCAAAATGCTCGAGCAAGACATCAACAAGGCGACTTGCCCGATGTCAACCCACGCGCAGCTGCGGTCAACGACTATACCGTCGATCCGGTCCAACAGCCGCGCAGGGGCATAAACTCCCAAGCCTCCGCGGCTGAAGATATCGTCGCCCAGCGACGAATGATTGAAAAGATCGTGGACGACCGCTTCGCTCAGCGAGGCGAGGGAACTGCCACTGTAGATCTCTACAGCGTGCCATATCCCGTCCACCATCAATTCAAGAAGCTGCCACCGGACTTCCCCAAGGCGCCGAAGTTGCAGAAGTTCGATGGACAGGGCTCGCCAAACGAGCACCTGGCCTACTATATAACGGCCATGGGAGAGTTGGCATTCGATGAATCCTACCTCCTCCGTTACTTCGCAACGTCCCTGACAGGCACCGCCTTCCAGTGGTACTCCAGGCTGAGGCCCAACTCCGTTGTCGATTGGGCCGACCTCCAAAAGAAGTTCATCGACCGTTTCCAAACGGCCGAGAGAAAGGTGTCGCTTGCAGAGCTGTGCTCCCTCAGGCAAAGAAAAGGAGAAACGGCACTCGACTTCATC
Organism: Colocasia esculenta; assembly: GCA_014218235.1. Taxonomy (NCBI): domain Eukaryota; kingdom Viridiplantae; phylum Streptophyta; class Magnoliopsida; order Alismatales; family Araceae; genus Colocasia; species Colocasia esculenta. The sequence goes on along the minus strand of CM024766.1, from coordinate 91,840,362 downwards.
AAGCGGTGGCGTGACTTCAGTATGAGGTGCGACAACCCCCCGACGCAAGAAGATGCCATAACCATCTGTCGGCGGGGCCTGGCAGCGCAGATAAGCGAAAAGCTGCTGGGAACAAACATCAAGGGTTTTGATCAGCTCAACGCGGTCGTGGCAGAGATCGAAATATTCTTCGCCGATAACCCGATGCAAGTTCCTCCGAAGAGCAAGCCAGGCAAGGAGCGGGCTATGGGCAAAGAAGCCAACGCTGTGGACTTCGCCCCACAAAGTAAAGGGAAGAAGATCATGGCCTCTGGCGCCCCGAGCAAGAAGGTGGAAGAAAGACCGCCTCCGACTTCACTGCCACAGCGTATGAGCACACCGTATTCCTTCAAAAGGGACCATACGAAGATGCTCTTCAAGCTGTGCATGAAGAACGACCTACTCAAGCTTCCAGCGCTGAGAAGGCCAAGCGAAGCGGATAGAGTGGATGAGCCAAATTACTGTCTCTACCACCGCATGCTGGGGCACTCTATTGAAGACTGCTACGTCTTCAAAAATGAAGTACAGAAGCTGATCCAGAGTCGCCTCATCACCATGCATGAACATCTGGTCGATCCCCCACAGCCCCATGCCTGGGACCAATCGAGGCAGTCGGCCAATGTCATCCATGTCAATGCGCCGGCTCCCGAGCCAGAAGACCCCGAGGCAAATCCTTGGGACGCTCAGTCCACCAACGGATGGGAGGGGGACCATCCCTCAGCCTCAGAGCACAGGACATGGTCCGAGACAGTGCAAAACCTGGAAAGACAGGTTCAGTCGCTGCGGCACGGTCAGCGCCAAACGCTGATGTACCTGAGGACCATGCAAGAAAGTTTGACGACCCTCCAGCAAGGACTCCAGGGGCCCGTGGGCACACCTGCGCCCCGGACGCGCCCCCCCTGCGGGGGATGGATCTCAGAGGAGTCGTCAAATCCGTCTGATGACGAAATCGCTGGAAGATTATATTCCTTCCCGCGCCATCGGACACTGGCACTCTACCGTACCTGCCTGCGAGCGGGATTACTAGGCTGCCAACCGCCAACAAGCGTACCGCCAAACTACTGCATATACCATCAAGATGCAGGGCACGCGTTGGAGGACTGCCACGTCTTTAAAGACAAGGTTGAAGCATGGATCAACCAAGGGATTATCGACTTGGGCAACGCCCGTGTCAACCCACCGCAGCCTCACATTCGCGAATGGACAAACCATTCAGCTGACGTTGTCACGCATACAGTCAACGTCATCGACCCACCGGAAGTTTATACACCGGTGGCCTTCACTTTCCCGGACCCGGATATGATAGAAGGCGGCTCATCAAGCGAAGCCCCTACTTGGTGGTGCCCGGGAGGGAGAATCCCCCACCGCAGTCACTTGGCGACCGGAAATGTTGGGGAAATCTTTGAGAAGCTCCTGCAACGAGGTGTCGTGATGGCTCACACACCGCCGCCGACGTACACTGAAAGGGAGTTGAATCACCCCATGTACTGTCGATATCACGCCATGCTGCTGCACCCTACAGACAGGTGCCCTGATGTCCGGGATTGGGTCGAGTCCCTTATCCAAAAGGGGAAAATCGACCCGGAAGGCAATTCCGTGGTCCTAATGAGAGCCAGGGAAACAGCTCAATGGGAATTTGAAGAAAGCGATTATATGCGCTTCAAGAACCTCCAAGCCCCCGAAGCTGATGAACAAGGATGGCTCGTACCGCCAATGTCGTCCATAGCTGACACTGAAGGCGCAAGCTTGGCGCAGCAATTCAGGGATATATCCCTGAAAGAGCAGCCCACCTCAAGATATAATCAAGAGGACCCGGATATGACAGAAGGCGGCTCATCTGACGAGGCCCCTGCCTTATGGTATCCCGGGTGGCGGGTCTCCCCGAACCCCTTTGCGACCGCAAAGACCGGGGAGATCTTCGAAAGACTCTTGCAGCAAGGCTGTGTAAAGGCGCACAGGCCGCCACCAACATACACGGAGAGGGAAACAAACCACCCCATGTATTGCAAATACCATGCCATGTTGCTGCATCCTACGGATATGTGTCCGATTGTCCGAGACTGGGTCAAATCCCTCATCCAAGAGGGAAAGATCGACCCAGAAGGCAACCCGACAACCCGGGCCGAGGCCAGGCAAGAAGCCTAGCAACAACCTCTTCGGCGAAAGAAGGGGTCTCGACGACATCAAGTCTCCCCTCCCCGTGAACAAACTCCGGAAAACAGGAGTAAGGGGCAGTGCTTTGAGAATTCGCCTCCGCGAATACTCAAGCGGCAAGATAAAGACTGCAGGGGCAAGCAGCCAGTGATGGAGCCGGCCACCACAGAGCCAAGCCCCTATTGGGCTGAATTTCAACAACTGCCGCCCGAGATAATCGAGCAGGCAATTGACTCCACTTTCCAGCATCAACAAGACGAAGCTGGCTGGACGACGGTGGCGTCCAGAATGCGCACTCTGTCAGCGTTCCCTAAGAGGGAAAGGTCGCACGGTCGCCTCGGCCGAGAAACCACCTCTCAAACAACAGAGCAAGCTAAGCCGCTGACGCCGCTCGAAATGGCGCGCGCAGTGCAGCAAGAAAAGAATCGGCGCAAGAACATGAAAAGGCGCCTAAAGAAGCAAGCTGAGCAAGAGGAGGCCGCGGCAGCCCCAGCAGAGCTTACTCCACTCCAGAAGCTGCAAAAGCTCATCGATGATCTGGAGGAGTATATTCCCTCTAAACCCACTTGGGGAGTCCCTTTGGACATTTACATCCCGTGGGAAGAAATGGAGCGCAAAACAAGGCTCAAAAGCTGGCTCCACCAAATGCTACAAAGCGCTCAAGAAGGCGAGAAGCTGCCTCTGCCCGAAGAACTGGCCATCTTCTACAGTGAAGATGAAATCACTATCGAGAAGTTAGAAGAAATGCTGAAAGACTTCTCATGCAACATGGTGTCAATCCCGCCGCCAGCGAGATTGCAATCACCGGCAGCTACGCCCCCTGTGGCAACATATCGGCGCCGCAACCGAGGCAAAGCAAAGGGCCGCGGACGAGGGAAGAAATCAACCCCGTCCCTCGGCGAGAAAGCCAACTCGCCCGACCTGGACAAGACTATCGTCTTCCGAGGAGAAAAGCCTCAGCCTGCCCCGAAATAGAGGTGCGGGCAACTCCTTCATCTTCGACCCATCGACGAGGAAGAAGAAGGGCAGCAGGATATCGCTAGTGGGCTCTCCGACCGGAGGGCCACCCAGCCAGTCCCCTTCGTCCTGTCTGACGAAGAAGACTATGGGGGATGGGCGATCCCCAACAGGCCTTTCAACCGGAAAATTCCTGAATCGGCCGCCCGGCCCGCTCCGTCCGGGAGCGGCAAAGAAGAAACTGTCGCCCCGGAGGAAGATTGCCTGGGCTCGTTATTCGAAGAAAAGTCGGACGAGCAACCAGTGGCAAGACGGGTCAACCAATTCGGGCAACCGATAAAGGCCCTGGAGGATACTGTCCCACCATTGGATCAAACCCGTGCCCGGGCTGACCGCAAAATCATACAACATATGAAGCGGTTCCCGACCAACATCACCATATGGGACGCCATTGCCTGGAGCAAAGATTTGAGAACGGCGCTCGTCAAAATCTTGCAAGAGCCCGAGGTCTACGAAGCTGACGTGACCGAACTCCAGGCACAAGCCCTAGAAGCACTGGTGGCGGAGGTGACCTTCTCCGACAAGGACATGCTGTTGCCAACGCTATACCACAACCGCCCGTTGTACATGCAAGGAAAAGTCAACGGGCACGAGCTCAACCGGATCCTGGTTGACCCCGGGGCGTCGATCAATATCATGCCCCTGAAGACTTTCAAGGCTTTGTATCTTACGCCCTACTTGCAAAGGGTAAATGATATCAGAATCGCTGGATTCAACCAGAATTCTGAAAACGCCTTGGGGAAGGTGGAGGTGCAGCTGGCCATGGACGGCCTCACTACTAAGGTCGTGTTTTACATCATCAATGCAAACACGTCTTACAAAGCCCTCCTGGGAAGACCCTGGCTCCATGAAAACCGGGTCGTCCCCTCGACTCTCCACCAATGTATAAAATACATCAAAGAAGGAGAGCAGCACACGGTCTTTGCAGACCGAGCCCCGTTCCGCCCAAATGAATGCAACTTGGCGGACGCCCAGCTATACCTCGGCGAACCTCTCAGGGAGCCAGCAACTGCGTCAAAAGGCAAGGAAAAGCAAAATGCCGACGCGAATCAAGCAAGCCAGGGTCAAGAAGAAGAGGAGCTCTTCACGGTCAACCAAGACCTCCTTGAAGCTCACCGGCTCAGCCGCCTCGCCGAATCCACCACGCCCGGGCCAAGTTGCCCAGAAAGGCGTGAGATCAACTACGAAGCAAACGCCATCGGCGAGATCATTAACCGAAGCATCTCCTTGCCGCCGGCGTACATGCAATTACTCTTCCACAGGGAGGAGCAATGGGTGGAACGACTGAGGACATTCATTGTCACCCATTACAGAAATGATAGTCTCGAGAAGGGCGAGACGCCGAAGCCGATCATCTTCTACAAAGGAGACCCGCTGCCACATGGGCCCCTCGAAGACGACTTTGGCTGGAGTCAAACGACTCAAGTCGCCCCAGAGCCCGTCCAAGAAATGGACGACATGCCCGAGCACATCAAGAAATTGTGCCAAAAGCAAAAGATTGCACAAATGCAAGATCCCTCTCGACGGGAGTACTTCCACCAGCTGTGGTACCCGAAGCAACTCCGAGGGCAACCCCCCTATTGTGCGAAAGACACTCGGGGGTTGGGCTATGGTCAGGCGGCGGAATGCGAGGCCTACTATATGGTCAACACCGTTGGGCTCGCGCCCTCACCTGATCATTGCCCCTCCGACGGGCAATCTCCTACCCCAGCTACAAAACCACAGCAAGGGGAGGCCGCCCTCGTTCTATCAAATGGGGCGTCGTGTCAAGAAGCGCCTCAAAGCGAAGGGGGTCACTTCTGGCCGATCACAGAAGAAGGCTTCAAATACTATGACGTCCACGTCGCTGACTCCGATGAAGAAAAGGATTTCATCGACCTACAGCCGGCGCCCCGTGAACTCGAAGACGGCGGACAAGCTACGGTCGACGAACTGGTCGAGCTCGACCTCGGGGAACCAAAAGAACCCCGACCAATCTTCGTCAGCGCCCTCTTGAACGAGGAAGAAAGACGGTCATACCGGCACCTCTTGCTGGAGTTCAAAAACTGTTTTGCATGGACATACAAAGAAATGCCAGGCCTGGACCCCTCCGTGGCTGAGCATGAGTTGTCCATACTCCCCACGGCGAAGCCGGTCAAGCAAGCCCAACGGCGCATGCGCCACGAACTGGAGCTGAAGGTAAATGCCGAGGTGGACAGACTTCTCCAAGTCGACTTCACCGAGCCGTGCATTTATCCAACTTGGCTGGCCAATATAGTGCCAGTCAAGAAGAAGAACGGCGAAGTCCGGATCTGTATCGACTACAGGGACTTGAACAAAGCCTGCCCAAAGGACGACTTCCCGGTCCCGATCACGGAAACAATGATCGATATGACCACAGGCCATGAAGCGTTATCCTTCATGGACGGATCGTCGGGCTATAATCAGATCCGTATGGCTCCCAAAGATAAGGGTCATACCGCCTTCAGGTCCCCCAAAGGGATCTACAACTATAAAAGAATGCCCTTCGGCCTGAAGAACGCCGGAGCCACCTACAACGAGCCATGACCAAGATCTTCGGAGAAATGCTCCATGACTCGGTCGAGTGCTACGTTGATGATCTGGTCGTCAAGACCAAAAGGCGGGAAGACCACCTAGGCGACTTACGCCAGGTCTTCGAGAGGCTCCGCCAACATCAACTGAAGATGAACCCGATGAAGTGCGCCTTCGGCGTGTCGAAGCGGCAAGTTCCTCGGTTCGTTGTCAAATACCGCGGGATAGAAATTGATCCCGTCAAAATCAAAGCTATCAGAGAGCTGCCGCCACCGAAAACCTTAACGGAGCTGAAATCTCTCCAGGGAAGGCTGGCCTACATAAGGCGGTTCATCTCCAACCTTGCGGGCAGATGCGCCCCCTTCAGCAAATTGATGAAGAAAGGAGCCCCATTCATATGGGACCAAGAGTGCCAAGATACTTTCGAAGAAATCAAAGAGTATCTCCTTACTCCTCCCGTCTTGGGAGCCCCAGTGAAAGATAAGCCGCTCATCCTCTACATCGCGGCCATGGAAACGTCGCTGGGAGCGCTCTTGGCGCAAACAAATGAGGAAGGCAAAGAGCAGCCGCTCTACTACCTCAGTAGGATGCTCGTGGGTCCAGAGCACCGATATTCCCCAGTGGAGAAAGTGTGCCTAGCGCTGATATTCGCCGTCAAGAAATTACGGCACTATCTGCTAGCCCATCAAGTCAGCCTCATCTCGAAGATAGACCCGCTAAAGGCACTCCTCACCCAACCTGTGTTGTCAGGGAGAATGGGAAAATGGGCCCTTCTCCTCATGGAGTTCGATATCACCTTCGTCCCCAGAAAAGCAATCAAAGGGCAAGGTATGGCGGATTTCCTGGCAGCGCATCCGCTCCCAGCAGGCTCTCCCCTCGAGTTCAAGCTCCCGGAGGAGGAAACGCTATCATCCCCCCACGGGGAGGGGACCCAACAAAAGGAAGTCCCCGTTCAAGAAAGTGGGAACACTCTCGCTGTAGAGTCACTACACTGGGAGCTCTACTTTGATGGCGCTTCCCGGGTGCTCAAGCAAACTGATGGCACCACGACTTATACCTCCGGAGCGGGCATTGTCCTAGTGACTCCACAAGGGGGAATACTGCACAACTCATGTGCACTTATGAAGCCGTTGACCAACAATCAGGCTGAATATGAGGCGCTGATCGTGGGACTTCAACTGGCTGCCGAAATGGGCATCAAATTCATAAAAGTCTACGGAGACTCGCAGCTGGTCATCCGTCAAGTGCTGGGGGACTACGAAGTTCGGAAAAAGGAACTGATCCCCTATCATGCCAAAGTAATGAAGCTCCGCGAGAGGTTCTATTGTTCGAAATCGGACATGTCCCTAGAGGACAAAACTCTCAGGCGGATGCGCTAGCCAAACTGGCGTCCGCCCTAAAGCTTCCTCCTGAAGGGGAGTTGGGCATAACTGTCCGACATAGGAGGCTGATGCCCAGTGTTCTTGAGGACGACTCCGACCCAGAAAATGCTGAAGTCAACACCCTCGAAGAAGAAGCCGGTCAAGAAGAAGACTGGCGCCAGCCGATCATTCAAATAAAGAACGGTTGGCTGCCTTCAGACCGGGCCGAAAGAGTCCAGCTCCTGCGGCGGGCCACATCATATCAAATGATCGGGGACCAACTATATCGGCTTGTCCATGAAAAAGACAAGTTTGTCCTCCTCCGATGTCTCTCCCCCAGGGAAGCCAAAGTCATCATGCACGAAGTCCACTCTGGACTGTGCGGAGCCCATCAAGCAGGAGACAAAATGAAAATCAACATCAAGCTGAAAGGCTTCTTCTGGCCGACCATGTACACGGATTGCGTCCAATACGCCCGTACGTGTCATCAATGCCAGGTCTTCAGTTCGGTGCCGAGAAAGCCGCCGAACGAATTACATCCAACTGCCCCTACATGGCCCTTTGCTGAATGGGGAATGGATGTCGTGGGACCATTCCCACCATCCTCCGGCGGCCACAAGTTTATCCTGGCAGCCACCGACTATTTCTCCCGATGGGCAGAAGCAGTCCCTCTCCGGGAAGTAACCGGGGTAGCCGTTGCCAAATTTGTCAAGCAACACCTGATTTACAGGTTCGGCACCCCTCATCGGATCGTATCAGATAACGGTACGCCCTTCAGAAACAAAACGATATATGCGTTGGCGGCCAAATTCCAGATAGATTGGAGGACGTCAACGGTTTACAACCCTCAAGCTAATGGTCTGGCGGAAGCCTTCAACAAGACCCTCTGCAAACTGCTTGCCAAGATAGTCGGCAATCGCAAACGTGATTGGGGGGAGAAGGTGCACGAAGCGCTCTGGGCATACCGGACGGTCTACAAGACCCCTACCGGGTGTTCCCCCTTCTCTCTGGTGTACGGAGCTGAAGCCATGCTCCCCATCGAAATTGAAATGTCATCCTACAGGGTAGCCGTCTACACCGGTCTTCAGCCCGAGGAACGACAAGAAACTGAAAGAAGGTTGGAGGAATTATCCGACCTAGAAGGCAAAAGGTTGGAAGCATACAAACATCTCCAATCCTATCAAGCCCGCATGACTCGAGCCTACGACAAGCTAGTCAGGCCCCGTGTCTTCAAGAAAGGTGACCTCGTCATGGTCAAGCAAAGAGAGGTCATGGCAGGCAAATCAAGTGGTAAACTCCAGCCAAACTGGCGCGGACCGTACGTGGTCACCGGAGTGTATGAAGGCGGGGGATACACGCTGGCAACACATGCCGGCGATCGCCCCTTTCCACCACTAAATGGCAAGCATCTCAAAATGTACTTTGCTCCTGAGCATGAATTTCCCGGGCAGCAGCCCTCCGATCCCCTTATAGCCGAATTAGGCTAGAGTTGGGCACATGCACCCATTTCAAAAAAAAAAACAAGGGAAGGGACTAAAAATAGAGAGGTCCCGGCTGACTTGGTCGCTCCCCAAAAAGGGGTGCCCAAGGGCAAAAGAGCCTATGAAAAAAAAAAGGGAGAGAGAAGGAAAATTTTCCCCTCTATGAATTATGTTCTCCTTCTTGGTCAGCAAACCATCCAGGTCAACCAAGCCAAAACCCTTTAGCCAATAAACCCCCAGAAGGTCGGCTAAATTCCTCCTTGGTCAGCAAACCGTCCAGGTCGACCAAGTTAAACCCTTAGCCAATAAACCCCCAGAAGGTCGGCTAAAACCTCCTTCTTGGTCAGCAAACCGTCCAGGTCGACCAAGTCAATCCCTTAGCCAATAAACCCCCAGAAGGTCGGCTAAAACCCCCTCCTTGGTCAGCAAACCGTCCAGGTCGACCAAGTTAATCCCCTAACCGTCCAGGCCAACAAACCCCCAGAAGGTCGGCTAAAACCTCCCTCTTGGTCAGCAAACCATCCAGGTCGACCAAGTCAAATCCCCAAGCCAAGGTTCCTCAACCCCGCTTCGGATCCCGAAAAAAAAAAGAAAAGAAAGGGGACTAAAAATAGAGATGTCCCAGCGGACTTGGTCGCTCCCCAAAAGGGGTGCCCGAGGGTAAAAATGCCCAAAATCCAGCTGAGGTGAAAACCCGAAAGGGCGCCTCAGGCAAAAATGGATAACCCCTCAACGTGAAAACCCGAAAGGGCGCGTTGGAAAAAGCTAGAGGGGGCTAGCTTCTGTAAAAACCCGAAAGGGCGCAGGAGTCAGTAATGTGAAAAAAAATAATAATAATCGAAATCAAAATCAAATCATCACTTATCAAGGCAGGTTTCGCGCGGCCAGTAAACAAAATGCTAGGCCGGGCCCCTATTCTGCTTGGTAGGTAAACCGAAATGGTCGGTCAAGCCTTAACCCTTAGCCAGAAAACCCCAAGAAGGTAGGCTATCCCTTTTGACCAACAAACCTCTGCGGTCGGTCAAACCAAAACCTTAGCCAGCAAACCCCAAGAAGGTAGGCTATCCCCCTTTGACCAACAAACCTCCATGGTCGGTCAAAACCTAAAACCCTTAGCCAGAAAACCCCAAGAAGGTAGGCTATCCCTTTTGACCAACAAACCTCTGCGGTCGGTCAAACCAAAACCTTAGCCAGAAAACCCCAAGAAGGTAGGCTATCCTTTTTGACCAACAAACCTCCATGGTCGGTCAAACCCTAAACCTTAGCCAGCAAACCCCAAGAAGGAAGGCTACCCCTCTTTGACCAACAAACCTCCATGGTCGGTCAAAACCTAAACCTTAGCCAGCAAACCCCAAGAAGGTAGGCTATCCCTTTTGACCAACAAACCTCCATAGTCGGTCAAACCCTAAACCTTAGCCAGCAAATCCCAAGAAGATAGGCTATCCCTTTGACCAGTCAAACCTCCATGGTCGGTCAAACCAAAACCCTTTAGCCAGTAAACCGGAGTGGTAGGCTAACCGAAATTTCTTTAGCCAGCAAACCGCAATGGCGGGGCTAAATCCGAATGGGAAATCCCGCGACCAATTGCCCCAGGGTCCGGCCCCGGGCCCTAGCAAAAAAAAAGAAGAAGAAAAAAAAAAAGGGGACTAAAAATAGAGATGTCCCGGCGGACTTGATCATCCTCCAAAAAGGGATGTTCAAGGGTAAAAATGCCCAAAATCCAGCTGAGGTGAAAACCCGAAAGGGCGCCTCAGGTAAAAATGGATAACCCCTCAGTGTGAAAACCCGAAAGGGCGCACTGGAAAAAGCTAGAGGGGGCCATCCCCGGCGAAAACCCAAAGGGCGCTTGGAATGGTAATATGAAAAAGAAGGTGAAAAAAAAAATCATCAAATCAAAGTTGGGTTGCTGGACAAAGCCCCGAGAAGGCCAACCCCGGCACCCAAAATGTTGCATCAGATCTTGAGGAATGCCACAAATGCAAAATTCAAGCGAAAGATGCCGAGAGCAAGCCTGGGAAAAGCCAATAAAGCAAATCTCAGGAAGCAGAAATACAAAATCAAGGTCGAGGAGCAAAGCCAGAAAAGGCAAGCCTCCCCGACTAAGAATCAAACTCAGGTTGCTGGACAAAGCCCCGAGAAGGCCAGCCCCAGCACCCGAAATGTTGCATCAGATCTGGAAAAATGCCAGAAATGCAATACCCAAAGGACGTCCCTCGAACCTACCGGTCCGAGAAACCGAGTGGAGCGCAGGACAAGTTAAGCCAAGAAACACGGCATCCAAAAGGAGGAGTCCCAAATAAGGCCCTCAAAAGGTTACTTAAATGCAGACGAAGGTTGCAACAGTGTCAAAAGAAAGGCATTGGCAGTAACCTAAAGTTTGTCATTCCTTGAATACAAGGTGCCCGAGACAAGCCCTCGGGGTAGCTGATGAAATATATACATCGGCTGAAAGCAAAAAGGGACGAGAGGAACTATGGAGCCCCCTCCCTCTCACGAAGAGGCATGGGGTCCTCCCCGAAGATCCGCCAGACTCGCCTGAAGAGCCAATAGCCTGGTCTGGGAATCCGCAAACTCCTGTTCCAAGGCGGTCGCCGCTGCCTCGGCCTCCGCCGCCCCCTCAGTCAGTGCCTGGTATGCGGCCTGACGATCGGCAAGACACTTCGAGGCCTCCTCAATCGTCCGCTGGAAGCCAATGATATCAGCATGGCATTGAGCGCAACCTGCCCTCAAGGTCTCGACGCGGCTGAGCAAGTCCCCTCTCTGTGAGCGAAGAGCCTCGAATCTTTGCTCTTCTAGAGTAACCTCTGCCGAGAGCTCCTGGATCTTGAGGCGGGTCGCCTCCTGGCATCGCTGCTGCACCTCGTCCCAAACAGCGTCAACGGCCGCCATCCAAGGGTCTCGTGGGAAGCCCATCAAGTGATAGGCGCGGGTATTCCGGTAAAGGAACCCCCGCACCCTTTCAAGGCATGGGGGGCTACTCTCCTCCATGGCAGACCGCACAAGCCCCATCAAGGTCTCCAGTACGCCGCCCTTGTCCACCATCTGGATGCTTTGAGGCTCACTCGGCCAAAGAACGCCGTGGCTCGGGAACGGAGCGGCCTCACAGGTGATGCTGCGGCGAAAGGTGGCAGGGGCACATCGCCGCCAGCGGCTGTCAAAGGTAGATGAATGTCAGCACGGCGCAGGAGCAACGGGGCTACGACCAAAGAAAAGATAAGGGGAGCAGAAATACCTGTCAAAGACTCGCCGGCCACTGAAAGAAGTGGAGCCGTCACGGCACCATGAGGGGCCCCCTCTACCCCGGCCTGAGTCGCAGCCGAAGAAAAGACGGCCACTGAAGGACCCATCTCCATCATTTCCGCCACAATCTCGGCGCCGCCTGCAAAAAGGATGAACGCGCGCGTCAAGTGGGATACTCCCCTTCGCCCCGGCGAAACCTAGGATGAGCAATAAAAAGAAGTCCGCCCTTGGGCAAAAGCCCGTACCATCGTCTTCCCCAACTGTCCTCTCTAGAACTTCACCCTCCTCCCGCGGGGACCTGATGGGGAGCGCAGCCGGGGAGGTGATCGTCACTGCAAAAGGAAAATGAAGTCATCTATCGCTTCCTCAAGAAAAAAAAAAAGAAGAGAGGAGGAAGAGGTGCAAAGGCGGTGTGGCGACTAAATGAAATAACCAGGAGGTACTTACTCGCGCAATGCAAAGCCCGAGGCAAAGTTCCTCCCTCGAGCAGCCCCGGGGCAAAGTCCGAGAAATCAGGTAGCTCACCCCCGAGGCCGGAGACCAATAGACTATGAATTTCCTGAAGCGAAGGTGTCGACACTGCCCGATGCGAGGTGCCTTCGCTAGCGGACACCTCTCCCGGCACGTACCCTGAGGAAGGAAATGAAGCGGTCAGATGTTCAAGCTCATAGCTATAACAGTGCGCCCAGAGCAAAGGAGGCAAAGGCACATATGTATATATGTATGTGTACATGTGTGCGCTTGCCGCTCGCTCACCTGGTTCAGGTGGAGACGCCTGTGGGAGCCCTGTCGTGTCTGGGGACGGCGTCCCATCAAACGTGGGATTGTAATTGTCCTCGGCAGGAGGGGTAGGGCCCTCGCGCGGCGTCGCCCCGGCCACCTCCTCGCTCCCCGGAGTTTGCAAAGCTGCAGGAAGAGCGACAGCAAAATGAGAATCCCGATCAAAGAGGAAAGGAAAGAGGGGAGAAAAGGGGGGGGGAGAAATGAGGGGAAAGAAAAGAAGAAAAGTACAAACAGGCAACAACTACAATGGACAACGTACCGGTTGGCGCCTGGGAAAAGGGTGGCGGAAGCACCACCCGATCGAAAGGGACCTTCACAGCCTTTCCTGCCTCGACATTGGCATCCCAGAAATGCTGCAAGGTGGTCCCGTTCTCGATCCAGCTAATAAACTCCCTTGGGCCGACGCGAGCAATTGAATGGCAGAGATGTCGCTCCCAAGCTCCCGACACATCATGAGGAATAAAAGCAGAAAGCGCCGTGTCTACTTGGTACCCACAGTCCAGCAAGAAGTGGCGCCACCAAAAGTAGACGAGGGGCGGCCCTCCGCTACCCCGAGAAGTCGTCGAACTGCCCTCGGGACGCGCCAGGGGCTCTAAAGCCTCGACGCGAGCTTTGCGTTCCGCGGGATCGGTGACCTGTGCCTTCGCTCGACGGCGGCCCACAGTCGAGACTTTCCCAACAAGCGCCGGGAACTCCTGCCGGAGAAACTTCGACGTGATCGAAGAGATGGAGGCGCCCGCTCGGGACAAGTAAGCGCCCTCCGCCGCCTTCACCGCATCGGCATGTTCCCGGAACGCCTTATTATGTCGGGTCCACCACCGGGCATATAATATATCCACGCGACCATCCCGCCGCTGCTCGGGGATGAAGAACTCCTGAGATGGGTCGCGTCTGATAAAAAAGCACCACCAGCTGGAAGCCACAAGATGCCGATCCAGGCCCCTATATGTTCTGTCAGGGAGCGCAAAATCGGCATTGGGAGGTACAGCCTGATCGTACCCAAAGTTGCGTGCGAAGCGGTGTGGAAAGTAGGGCTCCATAAACAAAGACCCCCCTTTACGGAAGAGCAGAATGCCGGGGCGAATGCACCAGAGCCACTCCCTGCGGAAAGATGCGCTCGGCGCCGGATTGTGAGGGAGGCGGTAAATTCGCCCTCCCCGGCTCTCCTCGACGTAAGGGCGGAAATCGCGCGAGCAGCAAGCGTGGTCAAGTCCCGACTGCCCCACCGATGGCACAAAGGAAAGCCGTCGGCGCGCCTCTTCTAATTGTCGCTGGTGTGCCTGCTCCGGGCGATTCCGGAACATAAAGAGGAGCGGCATGGAAGGATTCTCCAGGCTGACATTGTGGCATAGCTCGGGCAAAAGAAGACCAGCCCAGGCACTCAAGTAGTGCGTCGGTAAGACGATGCTTTTGTCGCGAGGGGAAGGGCTCGCCGTCAAATCCCCCAAGCCATGAAAAATATTAGCCAGCGCCGCCGGGGCCAGAGCAAGCTGCACACCGCTAGCCAAGGAGCAAGCCGGATAAATGACCTCCGGCCTGATGTTTCCCTCCTCCCCGAACGGGACGACGAAGGTGCTCAACCAGTACGCCAGGTACGCTGCCAAATAAGTCCGGTCGGAAAGCTGCCTGGGATTCCAGCCACAACCCTGAGGCGCGTAGAGATACTTCACGTTGCTCTCCAAGGTGACTGACAACTGCAAATAATCTGTGGGGTCGTAGCTCTCGCTGGCAAACTCCTTGTGAAAGCAGAAAGGCCCGTTGTAGAAAAAGCGGAGCCAAGCATCGCAGCTCACCCTCACAGTCCCTTTGGAAGCACTGGGACATTCATCTTTACCACACCGGGCTAAATCCCGCCAGACTTTCATCAAATAACGGAAGCTGTGGGATAGAACATAAGAGCCGGCGCCGGTGGACTGGTCCCGAAGGAGGTCATTCAAGCACACCTCCTCATAAAATTGGCCAGAGATCGGGAGACCAGAGATTCTGTGCAAAGCCCAAAGATCGAGGCATGTCTCCCCGTCCGCTACGCAGAAGGTATTGAACCTCCGGTTGAACCGCTCCGCCAGGGCCTGCAGAAGCCCGGAATGGCACGGATAGCTGTAAAGAGCGGCGACAACAGCGTGAAGAAGGCCAATCTGATCCAGCAGCTGGCGGTAATGGTAAAGAATGCCCATCAACCATTCCGTGGCGCCGAAGCGGAAGCGGTGAGACGAAATGACGGACCACCGGTCATACCAGCCAGCGGCCTCCTTACTCATAATCCGGTCCAAGAAACATGACCGGTCATAGCCCTCCGATACAAACTCGGGGCCGGAAGGTAGCGGGATATGCCCAGTGAAGGTAGGACCGGTCTTGGGCAGTCCGTGTACTTCCCACAAACCCTGTGCAAGCATGAGCTCCCTGACCCGGTTAACGGGTTCCGCACTAAAAAGCCCGAGTTGGCCCGCCTCTGGAAAATGCGCCTGTGCGGTATAGTCGACGGGGAAGCTGGGATAGTGAAAGCTGCAAGTCCCCATCATGCTGTCGCGACCGACCAGAATAGCCCGCTCCAGCTGAGCTCGCTCAGATAGAAGGAGTCCGTCGGGGCCCTCCCAGTTGACCGGAACAAAACTCTGGATGAAGGGGAACAAATGCTCGTCCAGCGGAAAATGCCCGGGATAATCACCGCCTCTCCGGTAGCGGTACCCCCGCTCGATCCGGTCCACTCGGCGCATGTCCACGACGCCCTCAAGCGGCGACGACTCCTCCAAAGGCCCGAGAGCGCATACCTTGACACCCTTGTCGAGTCGCTCCGGGTCGTCCTCCCTCACCGGGGAAAGGGTGAAATACGGCATCGGATCCCCCGTTCGTTGCACATCATCCTCTGAGCGACGCGATGCCCGGCTACTCTCCCCACGATGCTTGGTAGAACAAGGCATCGTCAATCCTGCCAAACGAATTGTCCGAGCGTCAGGTGAAAGAACGTCGCAACAAGGCAGAAGGAGACAACTGCGAAAGAAAAGATGTATCTCGAAGGCACCACGGGATACCCGCCGTCGTCTTCGTCTCCGACGGATATCCCGCGGGGGGCATTTGTTGAACCCAAAAATATCGGGGCTTAAACAAACCCCGGGCGACAAATACGCCCTAAGAGAACCGGGAACAAACTCCCGATACTCCCCCACGCGGACATCAATCCGGAGTGGCCCGGAAACGGGGTGCCCGAGAAGTCCGTCGACGGCGAAGGATACGTACTCCGGATGCCAGAAACTCCGTGTCCGGATCAACGTTCGAAGCCGCGCCCGAAGCCGAAGGGTCCGGAGAAGTCAAATGCACGCGCCTCCAGAAAACGGAGACAAACGCACGTGGAACGGCCGGAGAAGCACAAGCGGCGCACGTGTGCACGTGCGCGGCACGGCCGTCAACCAACGAACCACGCACGGAAGGCCCACAGAGCTCTCTCCCGAGAAGAACTTGAGGAAATGGCCAGTAAGGGTGGAGGCCCACCCTATTTATAGGGGGGGCCAGACGGTGGCACCCCCGCCGGTTAGGCGGGGTGCGCACCCCCGCCGGTTCGGCAGGGGGCGCACCCCCGCCGGGCCGGGCGGGGGCCGCACCCCCCCGGTTAGGCGGGGTGCGCACCCCCCACCGGTTAGGCGGGGTGCGCACCCCCGCCGGTTCGGCAGGGGGCGCACCCCCGCCGGTTCGGCGGGGGCCGCACCCCCGCCAGTCCAGCGGGGGCCGCACCCCCGCCGGTCCAGCGGGGGGCCGCACCCCCGCCGGTTCAGGCGGGGGGCCGCACCCCCGCCGGCCAAGCGGGGGCCGCTCCCCCGCCAGGCCGGGCGGGGGCCGCACCCCCGCCGGTTCAGGCAGGGGCCGCCCCCCCCCCCCCTCGCCAGTCCAGCGGGGTGTGCACCCTCCGCCGGTCCGAGGGGAAGCACCCCCGCCGGGCAGGCCCCAGACTAGCGGCACCCTCCGCCAGTCAGCAACACCTCCGCCGGTCAGTGCCTCTCTGCCGTGCTGCCTCGGCGCTCGCGCCCGTCCTCGACGCTCGAGCCCGCGCACCCCGCCGGGAAGGATACCCCCGCCGGTTCGATCCCCCGAGGCCCTATAAATAGGGGGGCATACCCCCATTTGAAAGGATGCCATCTTCGGCCCAAAAAATTACGCACAAGCTTCCTCCTTTGAGCAAGCACCTGCAAACCACTTCGGTTGGCCCGGGTGTGGTCCGTGCGCGAGCTTATATAGGCCGCACGAGTCGGGGAAGGTCTTCGACACCCGTTGGTGCTGTCTCCTTGGCCGAGCCCTCCTGCGCTCGCCTCATAGAGACGCCACAAGTTGTTACAAGCATGGTTTTGCACGGCGGAGCGAATCGGCTCGATTCGCCCGCATCGGAGCGAATCGACGCCGGCCCGTAAGCATGATCCGCCTGGATCCGCCGTCCGCCAGGGAATCGACCGGATCCGCCTCGATCCGGCCCGATTCGCCCGGCCCAACCCGCTCCGCTTCGCCCCGCCCCGTAAGAAACCCCCGACGCCCTGCGAATCGAGACTGTGCAGTCCCGATTCGCAGGAGCCACGCCGCAAGAGCCCTTTTCCCCCCTTTTTCCCCCTTCTCTCTCAAGGAAACGCCAGATCCACACTCTAGGAGACCCAAGGAGGCTTCCTAGGTGGATTGGAAGGTGCTTGGAGGTGTTCTTGGGCTTCTCTCATCCCTCTCTTCATCTTTTTCACTGTTTTGAAGGTAAGTCTCATTCTATCTTCCATTTTTTTCTGTTTTTTGTTGATGGATGGGATTCATGGGAGGTATATTCATGGGAGATGATGTTGCAAGTGATTAGTGTTCACTTGCAACCATTTCTCCCTTGAATCTTCCATTTTTTAACATAGATTTACCCATTTTCTCCTATTTTCGAATTTCTGAAAATATTTTTTTAAAAAATCAAAATAATTGAAACATGATATAGCAAGTGTTTAATGTTTAGTTTCCACCATTTCTCCTTTGAATCTACATTTCTTCCACAATTTGGCCATGTTCTTCCATTTTTTATTTTCTGAAATTATTTAAATAAACAGAAATTGCAACGAAATTATATTTTTAAAAAATCAAAATTTAGAACCATGATGTTGCAAGTGTTTAATGTTCACTTGCAACATTTCTCTCTTGAATCTTGAATTTTTCCACATACATTTGCCCATTTTCTTGTAATTTTGAATTTCTGAAAATATTTGTTTAAAAAATCAAAATAATTCAAACATGAGGGTGTAAGTGTTTAATGTTCACTTTCCACCATTTCTCTCTTCAATCTTAAAATTTTCCACATAGATTTGCCCTTTTTCTTTTAATTTTGAATTTCTGAAAATATTTGTTTAAAAATTCAAAATAATTCAAACATGATGGTGTAAGTGTTTAATGTTCACTTTCCACCATTTCTCATTTGAATCTATCTTTCTTACACATACTTTTGGCCATGTTCATCTAATTTTTTATTTCTGAATTTATTTATAAAAAAATCAGAATATATTTTTTAGATGAAATTTAATGAATAACTATTTTATGTAGATGGCACCGAAGAAAGCTGCTAGTGAGGACATTGGGTGGCAGCACGGGACTGCAATAGGCAGTAGGCACAATTACAAGTGCAACTACTGCGGCCATACGGGCCAAGGAGGGGGCGTCTCCCGCCTCAAGAAGCACCTTGCAGGTGGGCGGCTTGCAGGGTACCAAGATGTCCAAGGTTGTAAATCCGTGCCTGCTGAAGTGAAGCGGCTCATGATTGAACACTTGAAGGGTGTTCGTGCTGAGTCGCAAAGAAAGAAGGCGGACAAGGGCATGCAGGAGAGGATCATCTCGGGAAGGCAACGAGATGAAGATGACGATGACGAACCTGATGTGCCCCTTATCCCTGAGCAGATAGGGAGCTTTGAGGTTGGGAGTGGTAGTGGTGGCAGTGGTAGTAGAGTTGGGGGTGAGACGCAGTCCCGTCGGTACTCCAATGTGGGTGATTACTTCACTCATATTCCATCCTCAACCAACGTACCAAACCCAGACAGAGAGCAAGGGCAAAGGAAGAGATCCACGGGTGTAACCTTAGAAGAGGTGGATCCGCATTTATATTCTCGGGAGCATGGAAAACAAACCAGAATTGATGATGCATACAACAAGCAAGGGCCTAGATATAAAGTGGGCCGTGCAGTGGCAAAATGGTGGCATCATTCGGGCATTTCATTCAATGCAGCTAATAGCCCGTATTACAAAAGTATGATCCAAGAGGTACAACAACAAGGGCTTCATGTGCAACCACCCTCATCAAGAGACTTGGCAGGGAGATATCTAGATGAAGAAGTGCAGGAGATCAAGTCATATATCCAAGGCTTCAAAAAAAGTGGGAAAAATATGGTTGCACACTCATGTGTGATGGTTGGTCAGGTACGACCAAGAGTAGTCTTATCAACTTCCTTGTGTATTGTGATAGACAGGTGTTCTACCACAAATCTGTTGATGCATCCGATAGAGTGCACAATTCTGAATATATTCTAAGTTTGATGCGGGAGGTTGTGGATGAGATAGGAGAGCAATATATTGTACAAGTGGTGACCGATAATGGCTCTGCATACAAGAAGGCAGGTGAGGAGTTGATGCTTCTTTATCCTCATCTTTACTGGACTCCTTGTGCAGCACACTGTGTAGATTTGATGTTGAAAGAGATTGGCACATTGCGACCTGTCAGGACGGTGGTGGAGGCTGGGCAGAAAATCACAAGGTACATTTATAATCATCATGTTGTGTTGGCGTGGATGAGAGAGTCCACAGGTGGAGAGTTGTTGCGGCCGGCTATCACCCGCTTTGCAACTAATTTCATTGCTTTACAAAGTCTCCTAAAGCATAAAGATGGTCTAAAACGCATGTTTAGGACAGACAGATGGATGCACAGCACTTTTGCAGGGACTTCTGATGGTAAAGAGGTAGAAGGGATCATCTGCAGCGCTAATTTCTGGGACCGAGTCTTCAAGCTGGTGCAAATCATTGAACCTCTTTATGAGGTTTTGAGGGTGGTTGATGGGGATAGGAGACCAAGCATAGGTTTGGTTTATGCAAAAATTGAAGCTGCAAAGAAAAAGATCCACGATGTGTCCCCTCGTTATGCACACTTGGTCTTAGACGTTGTTGAGGATCGGTGGGACCGACAAATGAGTCGGGATCTACATATGGCGGGTGAGAAAATTTTAGTTCAACTTGGTACTATATTTTTTTTTAGTACAATCACACTAATTGATTTTATACCATAATTACAGCTTACTATCTCCATCCTGCTTACCATTATGCGTTCGAGCTATCGTACGAGGATCACTTGATTGCCGCCTTTACACGGGTTGTTGAAAGACTGTCAAGGAGTCCATTGGATGCAGCAGATGCTATTGATCAGGCGAGCATTAATACAAGTACATCATGTTTATGTCAATTAATCAATTGCAGCTTTTTCTAATGGACTTCATTGCGGCAGATGAAGAGCTTTAGAGAAGGGGTGGGGAGTTTTGCAGAGCCATCCGCTATTGCTGGTCGGGACCGCATTGATGGCGGTACTGTGCTTTACCTTTTATAATTACATATTAGTAAACTCAACGATTGACTAATGAGTGCAACAATATTTTTTTTACAGCTGATTGGTGGTTCAACTTTGGGCATTCGACACCCATATTGAGAAAAATTGCAGTAAAGATCTTGTCCCAGACCTCCTCCTCAAGTGGGTGTGAGAGAAACTGGAGCACCTTCGCATTGATACACACCAAAGTCCGGAACAGGTTGTCACATAGGCGGTTGGACAATTTGGTGTATGTGCATTATAACATGAGGTTGAGGGTGAAGCATTTAACAGAGGATCCAAAGAGGGGGGAGGTGGAGGATGATCCGGTTGACATTGGGTTTCTACGAGATGATGAAGACCCAATGGTTGCATGGGTTGCACGAGCGACCACAGAGCGGGGAGAGTTCGAGTTAGATGAGGAGGCAGATGATCCGGAAGATCCACCACGGCCAAACACATTTTTAGCTAAGGCTATCGAAGCTGCAGAAGCGGAGGAGGGGGGTGATGGAGATGTGGGAGGGGGCGGCCAACCACATTCTAGTCAATTTCGGGCCGAAGAAGAAGATGAGGTAGATCTTCTTGGCGAATTATCAATTGGGCCAAGAGGTGAGACAGTAGTTCTAATTTGTTAAACATGTTCATTCTTTGTTTTGTCATTGTCTGTTGTATAATTTGTGATGTTGTGGACTATTGCAGGTGGTGCAATTGTTGATGATGATGCAGAGTTTGAAAGATTGATGAATTTAGGCCCGTCAGCCCACTCAGAGTTTATGAGAGAAGCACAAGCAATTGTTTCCGCAGAACCAAGAAGGAAGGGATCACATAAGGAACCTGCTGCTCTCTCCCAAGCTGCAAAAGGAAAGGCGGTGGCGACATCCCAACCAAAGAAAGGAAAGGGGAAGGACATAGGTCCAGCAGGTGGCCCAGCCAAAGGCATTGTCATTACAGAGCCAACCGCCCCAGCACAAAAGAAAAAGAGTTGGTTACCCTGGGGATCCAAGAAAGGGAAAAAATTGGCTGCCCCTTCTGTAGATCCACTTGACATTGCAGATTTAGAAACATTGGATCCAAATGCAGAGGAAACACCTCCAGAGGATTCGCCACGATTACCCAGCAGCCGCTCCCATGACTCCATGACAACTGGTTCACCGGGTGGGTCTGTAGGGGGAGGTGATGGAGATGGGGGAGGGGGCGATGGTAATGTTGGAGAAGGGGGAGGGGGCGGGGGTAATGATGGAGATGGGGGAGCATTCACAGCGGAGGAGCATCATGGCGGCCCAGTGAAGTACAATAGAAGGCGAAGGGTTAGGGGAGGTGGTCGTGCAGAAGGTGCAGCAGTGGATAGTGATAGCTATAACACTATGATGTCTGATTTTGAAAGAATGAGTACAAATGAGTCTGTGGGATCCTATGGATATGGGGGACATAGTTATCAGCCAGAGTCCGACACAGGCTACTCTAGTGGCTATAGTGGCTATAGTGGGTACGCCACCACAGGCTACCCAGCACCATATTTTCATCCTCCTCCGTTTGTTCATGTTCATGTTCCTATTCCTGTTCCTATTCAGCAGATTGATGCTTCTGCAGAGGATGTGCAAATGGCGAGTTTGAGGATAGTCCGTCCTGGATGCGAGGTGTGGGACCACTTTGTGAGGGAGTTTCGGAGCAGATACAACACCATGATGACTTGGGATGAGTTCCGTTCATTTGTGTCTCGAACCAAAAGTTATCATCTTATTGGGGAGCTGCCCTCAGAGTCGGATGAGTCTGTCCAACCCCAGTGGGGTACATATGATCCATATCAGCAGGGATATTGGGGATACTAGACTCATTGTACTTTGTATTTGGATTTGAATTTCAGGTTTGTACTTTTTAGTTGATATGAGTCTCATTGTATTTTTCAATTGGAATTGAGTTTCATGTTTCACATTTCATGTTTATACTTTGAAGTTTGTTCTCAATTTCCAATACAATTGAATGAAAATGGATGTTTGTGTAGTATTACATGCCATAAATATCATCAGTTATACATGATGTTCTTCACAAGAGGTTGTAAACATAGAAACAGCCAAAAAATATCAAAACCATGCGAATCTGGCCAAACTGGGGCTTCAACCATGACTGCCCAACAGTTTCCAGGCGAATCGGATCGATTCGCCCCGATTCGGGCCGAATCGGAGCGCATCAGGGCGAGCCCGATTCGCCCCGAATCGGCGCACCAGCAAACCATGGTTACAAGACCCCCGAGGCACATGTTCTAAGTCCTCCGATGTCATAAAACGACATACGTCGAGGCGCATACTCAAGTCCTCCGATGTCATAAAACGACATACGTCGAGGCGCATACTCAAGTCCTCCGGTGTCATAAAATGACATACGTCGAGGCTCCTGTTTAAGTCCTCCGGTGTCACGAAAGACATACGTAGAGGCATGTTACCTTGTGGAGGCACAAACACCCCACTAGTAACAAAAATGTACTCTTTACCATGTAAACGTCCGACGGAGGCACAAACACCCTGTCGTCGACGCCCATGTAAATGACTTGTTGTATACACGCCCAGTGGAGGTACAAAACCCCATCAAAGGCGCAAATGTAAATGTCATAAATATAAATGACATGAGCATGCTTGAATAAAATTGTGGAAATTTGCTTGTCATCTGCCCTTTCTTCTTTAAATTTCGGCATACGGTCTTTTAATAAACATTACGCATTCGAAGGTATTCGAGTGTTATACTCGATGTAAATGAAACATCGACTTCGGTCGGTGGGGACCGGTCCAGTACACGACCACTCCAATCGCCTTGAACGCGAGCGCACGCGGAAAATAAATGAAATGAAATTCGAGGGTATCAGGGTTCGCACCCAATACTCCTCGTAAAACAAATCTTTGTCTGTTTCCCGTAAACAGTCTGGCACGCCCAAAATTCGTCATTTCAGAGAAGAAGTGAGGAATAAAATAAATAAGAAATGAGAATGAAAAAATCCGCGTTCCAACAGCCATATCCAAAATTCAATCCAAACATAGCCAGCAAGCCACCAAGGCAGGCCATATCCAAAATTCAATCCAAATATAGCCAGCAAGCCACCAAGGCAGGCCATATCCAAAATTCAATCCAAATATAGCCAGCAAGCCACCAAGGCAGGCCATATCCAAAATTCAATCCAAAATATAGCCTGTATACCTCTGATCCCCATTTCGAGAGCTAATCGAAGTCCAATAATTAAGGCTTCATATTCTGCTTCGTTATTTGTAAGTTGCTTCATGAGAGCACATGAATTGTATAAGATTCCTCCATATGGGGTGACAAAAACAATTCCAGCTCCAGTAGAGACAGAGGTGGAACCATCTGTATATTGAAGAATTCGGGAAGCCCCATCAAAATATAGCTCCCATGAAGGTAAGTCGATTGTGACAACTTCTTTGGAATGTGGGGTTTCCTGAATTTGATCTTCTTTCTCATTTATAGAGGAGAGAGTTTCGTCTTCCGGAAGATCTATAGACAAAGGGGAATTTTCTGTTATTGGATGAGCGGCTAAAAATTCAGCCAGACCCTGTCCTTTGATGGCTTTTTGTGGGATATATGTGATATCAAATTCCATAAGGAGCAGGGCCCATTTTCCGAGCCGTCCTGATAGTACAGGCAGCCTCAACAAGTACTTGAGTGGATCATATTTGGAAATGAGTTTAACTTCATGGGCCAGCAGATAATGTCTCAATTTCTTGACGGCAAATACCAGTGCTAGGCATACTTTCTCCATTGGAGCATATCGGAGCTCTGGACCAATTAGCTTTCTGCTAAGATAGTATAAAGCTTGCTCTTTTTCATCCTCATTTGTTTGTGCCAATAAAGCTCCCAGAGAAGCATCCATAGCTGAGATATAAAGTATAAGAGATCTCCCAGCAACTGGTGCCCCCAGAACTGGTGGAGTAAGGAGATACTTTTTGATCTGTTCAAAAGCAATTTGGCATTCTTGACCCCAGATGAAGGGTGCATTCTTCTTCATTAGTTTGCCGAACGGCATGCATTTTCCTGAGAGATTGGATATAAATCGCCTGATATAGGCTAGTCTTCCTTGAAATAACCTTAGCTCAGTCAAATTTTGAGGAGGTGGCAATTGCTGGATTGCCTTGATTTTGTCAGGGTCTATTTCTATTCCCCGATATTTGACGATGAAACCCAGGAACTTGCCACTTGAAACCCCAAATGCACACTTCATAGGGTTCATCTTCAATTTGAATTGACGAAGCCTTTCAAAAACACGGCGAAGATCATATAGATGGTCCTCCCGTTTTTTGGTTTTGACGACGAGATCATCGACATAGCATTCGACTACATCATGAATCATTTCGTCAAATATTTTTGTCATGGCTCTTTGATATGTGGCTCCTGCATTCTTCAAGCCAAAGGGCATTCTTTTGTAGTTGAAGATACCTTTGGGTGATCTGAATGCAGTGTAATCTTTATCTTTGATTGCCATCCGGACTTGATTGTAGCCGGAAGACCCGTCCATGAAAGACAAGGCTTCATAGCCGGTGGTCATATCCACCATTGTTTCAGTAATTGGGACTGGGAAATCATCCTTGGGACATGCTTTATTCAAGTCCCTATAGTCGATACATATCCGGATTTGACCATTCTTTTTCTTCACTGGAACAATATTGGCGAGCCATATTGGATATATGCATGGCTCGATGAAGTCTACTTCAGAAAGCTTGTCGACTTCAGTATTCACTTTCAATTCTAGTTCATGCCGCATACGCCTTTGAGCTTGTTTGACAGGCTTGGCCGTATGCAGTATAGATAATTCATGCTCAGCAACTGATGGCTCTAGTCCCGGCATTTCTTTATAATTCCAAGCGAAGCAATCTTGGAATTCTAAGAGAAGTGTTTGATAAGATTGTCTTTCTTG
Source organism: Colocasia esculenta (assembly GCA_014218235.1). Lineage (NCBI taxonomy): Eukaryota > Viridiplantae > Streptophyta > Magnoliopsida > Alismatales > Araceae > Colocasia > Colocasia esculenta. Next base: position 91,815,300 of record CM024766.1, on the reverse strand, counting down.
TTCACCAAGAAGGGCACTGATAAAGATTGGCCGGGGATCTTGTTGACTCCCGAGATTGAGTTCAATTAATTCATCAATAGTGGCTTGTCCACCATCCTCGATTTCTTGGGGAGCTGGCTGCAGATCTATGAAATCTTCTTCGTCATCGGAGTTGGTGACGTAGACTTCATAGAGATCCCTATCTTGAAGATTTGTGGATGAAGATTGCGTGGAGAATTCTTCTGATAGCTCTTCATTTAATAATTCATTTGATAGAGCTGGAATAAAATCTTGGAAGTTGGAGTCGGAACACTCCTTATTATTCTGGGTGCTGCAGACCTCTGATGATGATTCCACAACATTAACTGTATAAGAGGATTTGGCATCATAACCTAATCCTCTAGTATCTTTTCCAGAGAATGGAGGTTGCCCTCGGACTTGCGAAGGTTCCCATAATTGCTTGAAGAAATTTCTCCGGGAGATATCTTGTACATGAGGAATTTTCTGCTTTTTGCACATTTCCTTAATCTTTGCTGGCATATCGGCCATTTCTTGTATTGATTCTAGCTGGTTGTTGGAGCTGTCTTTCCAACCAAAATCATCCTCTGTATAAGTTGGGAGTGTCAATTCCCCTTTGTAGAAGAGAATTGGCTTAGCCATTCTTCTTTCTTTTCTTTGATAAGTGACGACGAAAGTTTTTAATCGTCAAACACTTTGTTCTTGCTTCGGAGAATAAATTTGCATGCAATTGGGTGGTAAAGGAATACCACCATCAATGACTTGACTTACATGATCAGCTTCATAACTGATATTCCGCCGTTCTGGGCGGATTTCTTTGCTTTGAGAATTCTTTGCAGAAGATTTAGCAAGGCTTTTATTTATCACAAAAAGCTCGCCAGTCTCACTGTCTTCATCTGAGCATTTAATTTGCTTACCCTTTTCTTTAGACAGGAAGAAGGGTTGAGGATTTGGTCCCCCAAGATATAAGAGGGCATCAGTCAAGTTGCATTCATCCTCCCGAAAGGGGGCTTGATCAGCAAAAACTGTATACTGCTTCCCTTCTTTTGCATATTTGATGCATTGATGGAGAGTTGATGGGATGACCCAGTTTTCATGCAGCCAAGGTCTCCCAAGCAGAACTTTATATGTTGTATTAGCATCAATAATGAAAAAGGTCACCCTAGTGACGAAATCCCCTAGAGCCAAGTTGACGGTGACTCTTCCTATTGCTTTTTCTGAGTTTTGATTGAATCCTGTGATCTTCACATCCTGTACCCTTTGCATATAGGGCATAAGATATAAAGACTGAAAGGTCTTGTAGGGCATTAGATTGATGGATGCCCCCGGATCAATCAAGATCCGATTTAATGACCTGTCATTAATGTTTCCCTTCATATATAAGGGACGATTATGATATGGGGAAGATAATAGCAAATCTTCATCAGTGAAGGTGACATTTGCTGCCATTGCTTCATATGCCTGAGCTTGGAAATCTGCCATATGGGCTTCATAAATTTCTGGTTCTTGGAGTATTTTGACAAGAGTTTCTCTCAAGTCTTTGCTCCAGGCAATTGCTTCCCAGACAGTGATGTTGACGGGAAGTGATGTTAGTTGCTGAAGAATTTTTGTTGTCAACTTCAGAGCGTACTTGGCCTAATTGGGAAGATTCCCTTGATGAGGACCCAGAAAGCTCTTTTGGCTTGACTAACTTCTTTTGAGAGATAGGAGCCAATAACTTCTCATTGGGAAGGGGAGAAATATTGTCTGGCTCATTTGATGAAGCATATGGATTTAAATTTTTATCTTCAGGCTGGGAAGCCTTGTCGGGTAGTCCCCCTTCTTCATCTGAAGGATCAAATATATAAGAATCCGCCCGGATTTGAGGTTCGGGCAGAGGCCTTGCTTCTTCGCCATGAAAGAGTATAACCTTATCTGGCTGCTTGGTAGTGGAGGATGCCGCCTTTTGATGTCTACCACGACTCTTCTTAGGATGGCGATTTGAATTGCCTGGAGGTCGACGCTGGTATACAAGCGTCGTTGGTTTATCTCCTGTTTGTGCAGTAGTATTGCTTGTGGGAGTTTGCAATTCCTTTGGAGGAGGGATAAACACCATATAGCAGGAGAATGAGTTGAACATGGAGTCCAACTGTTCCATAGTAATTTCAGCATCTTCATTAAAGAGGCTCAAGCTTGATGTGGGAGGGAGATCCTCCTCTTGCAATGCTTCATGCTGGACATGGAGTAGCCAGTCCCGAAGCCCTCGCTTTCGCTCGATCTCTTCCCATGGGATATATTGATCGAGTGTAGGTTTATCAGAAGGCCTGGGAGATACATATTCATCCAGCTCATCAATTAGTTGTTGAAGTCTTTGAACAGCCGTCAGCTGCTGAGGAGCTTCTGATGCGGCAGCATCTTCTATTTGTTTCTTCATTTTTCTTTTTTCATTTCTTTTTCTATTTTTCTCTCTATTCTTCATTTGCAGAGCTTCTAGTGAATTCATTACTTTTTGCTCTGAAGATGGCTCAGGAATATTTCTCTTGCTAGAACGACCTTTGGCTGTAAAGTTGCCGGGCCTTCTAGGATTTCTTGATTTTCTAGGGCCAACAGTGACCCATTCAGCTTCTGAAGGTTGTACTTGAAAGGTTGAGTTAATTGATTCTTCAATGACTTCAGGAGGGAGTTGGTAGTAATCATCTACAAACTCCTCATCTTGCTGCGAGATTGGTTTCGCTGCAGTTTCATCTGATATTCCATTTCTGTATTGAAACAGGCCGACTCTAAATTGTTCAACATCAGCCTTGCTTCTATGTTGCCCATAGCCCAACTGGCGATGATAATATTCACATATATCTTGATATTGTGCTTGGAACTGTGGACTTGGATCATATATTTGTGATGAGGGGGTCAGGAGATTTCCCTCTTGATCGATTACTCCCTCCCGGATCTTTGTTTCGATCGAATCATGGAGATCTGGGCACTCTTTGGTAGGGTGTATGACCTTGGCATGATATTCACAATAGAGATATGATCGCTTTTCTTTTTCAGAAATATAAGACTCCGGGGAATATTCTTTTATCAACCCTCTGCTCCTAAGTTGATTGAAGATGGCTTGGGTATCTTTTAAATCAAACGAGCGTTGATGTAGAGGGTGCCAATCATCATACCATCGGCTGGATAGATATGGATGTGGCATAGGCGGTTGTCCCTCTGGTTCAAGAACCCCAGAGGATGATGCATTGATGACATTGACCGAATAAGGTCCAGGATTGTATGGCGCATTCAATGGTGGCTGAATATGAGGTTGTGGGGGATTGACCAGATAATTACCCATATTAATGCGTCCTTGCGGGATCATTTCTTCCACTTCTTGTTTGAAAATTGGACAGTCTTCAATGACGTGTCCCAGTAGTTGATGATACGGGCAATAGTTGGGTCTCAGTTCTTCCGGGACCAGATAATCTATATATCCTGATCTCAGGCATAGCCGGAAGAGAGGCATTGTATGCTGGCGATGGAAGGAATATGACCTTGTCGGCTCGACAGGATCTGGAGGATTTTCAAGAAACCACTCAATTGGGTCTTGAAATGGCGGCATAGGGGGCAGCTCCGGGTATGCTGGGGGATAAAAATAAGCAGGTTGGAAAGTGTGGGATTCCTGAACAGGCATATCCTGACGCCTTTCCATGCTTTGCATAATTTGACGCAACTCTTGTTGGCTTTGTTGTAATTGCTCGAGTTGCCTTTGTACTCTTTGTATTGTTTTTCTTGTACCCCGATGTTTAGACCTCGGGGGAGAATGAGCTCCAGAAATATCTTGGGGTGGATTGCAAGAAGGTCCTGCTTCAAAATTATTTGAGCTTGTGGCGGGATCAGCCGTGTGTATAACATTAACGGATTGTTCTGGCCAATCCGAAGTATGAGGTTGTGGAGGATCAACCAGACCATTTTGCATAGATATATGGCCTTCCTGGATTACCTTTTGAGCCTCATTCTTGAAGACAAAGCAATCTTCAATTGAATGCCCCACCATACGGTGATACGGGCAATAATTGGGTTGATTGACCTTGCTGATATCTGCTGGCTTCTTTGGTGTTGGTAATGATATTAACTGATTATCCAGACAGAGATCAAATAGCTTTCTGGTATGCTCTTTTCTGAAAGAATAGGGAGCTTTCATACGCTCGGCCAATGTAGGCGGAGGCGCTTTTGGCTCTGCTTTTTTCTTTGAGGAAGTGGGGATTACTGCCCCCTTTGCTTCACTGCTAGGCAAAAAGTCAATAGCATTAATTTCTTTCGCTGGCGGATTGCGCTCTTTAGGGATTTTACCCTTTTGAGCTGTATGAGTTGATTGCTCAGCTAAGAACCCTTCAATTTCTGCGACAGCAAAATTCAACTGGTCGAAGCTTCGGATATTGGCCGCCAAAGTCTCTCTTTAATTGCTAGGATGAGGCCTCTCCGACAAATAATTACTGCATCTTGTTGGATGGGAGGATTATCACATTGCATGCTAAACTCTCTCCATCTTTGAATGAAGTCAATTGCCGACTCCCCTTTCTTTTGTGTGAGGGAGCATAACTCAGCAAGAGAGATCTTCCTTTCTGCCGTTTGAAAACGGTCATAGAATTTTAACTGCATATCAGCCCAATCGAGAACTGAGCCACCTTGAGCTTTGCATACCATTGGAATGCGACCCCTGTTAAAGAAGTTGCAAAATATCTGAGGAGGTAGGATTCCTCAGATGCCAGATCTCCCATGGCAATTATGTAATGCGCCACATGCTCCTGAGGTGTCCCATGCCCATCATATTTAGGCAATTTTGGGACTTTGGGGCATGATTCTGGCAGCTTCTTGAGTTGATGATGTATGGGGAACGGGACAGAATATAAGCCCGTAGCCTGAATACCCTCGCCCTGCTGGGCGAACATATCTTCAACCATCTTCTTTATTTCATGCCGTTGTATGGCAATATTTTGAAATGCGTCCATTTGAGGAGGCATAATATTAGATGGGTCGTTGATATCTGGACCCGTAGCCTGAGGGAGAAGACCAGCTGAAGAAATTGCTGGATTATTTAATGAGACAAATCCATCTGGATGCTGGCTTTGTTGATGTCGAAGAAAGGCCGGCTCCATGGTTTGCCGGTGACTTGTCGTCGCCAATTGCCTCATTTTATTGAGAAGTGAGGTCATTTCAGACCGCCACTGTTGTATAATCTCATATTTGTCATCATCTGACATAGCTTGAAAATTTTCCTTTGTCGGCAAATCAATGACGGGATGCCCAGCAGAGGTAGAAGGTCCACTTTCCTCAAGTTGAATATTTGTTTCTTCAAGAGAGGGAATTTGGGAACCTTCATGCTGAGTGTCGACTGGTGGGAAAACTTGGCTAGAGGTGCCAACTTGCCCACCGAGCTGACGAACTCTCCTGGTGAATTGCCGAGTATTGGGGTGGATAACCCCTGTGGAAACATTAGGAGTGGCTTCCGCGATTTGCTCCGCGACTTCGCCAGGCTCCATTCCAGTAGCATAACAGGAGAATATTATAAGCCTAGGCTTTTCCTGAGCTGTCCAAGTAACACGTCGTCTTTTTGACGGACGGACATTGGCGCTAGGAATTGCCCTTGGCTTATTAAATACTGGAATTCGCGACATACGGTCAAAAACCGATATGCGAGACTGTTGAGGTGAGGTTTGCTTATCTACCTGGATATTCTCCGAGCCTTGAGAGGTATAGTTTAATTTTCTATATATGCCCTTCCTCTTCCGTCCTCTAGATTGTTCAAATCCAGCATCTTGGAGAGGATTATCCTTGATATTCTTCTTTCTCCAAGCCATCTTGGATGTATTTACTTGACCTTCATACTTCTGAGTTTCCTTTTTGGGAACCCAGATTTTCTTCAACTTGGTAAAACGCCGTGTCTTTTGTTTGGCATCGGCTTCTACCATGGAATCTTGATGCTTTTTTCGGAACCACCGTAGGGCTGAGAAGCGGTTCGAGGTTGGAATATTTGGAACATACCTATCACGAGGAATGGTAGGTGGAGTACCATCAAGGCGCACTTGCACATTCCCGATCATAATGGATTTGCCGGATCTGGAGATGGCAGCTGGCAGCCTTTTGCTCTTGTGGCGTTTATATTGCCCCTGCTGTGAGGAAGCAGGAACCACAATGGTAGAAGAAATCATATGGACCGAATAGGTCCGAACTTGAGTTAAATGGGGTTTTCCCCCTTTGACAGCATCATCCTTCACGGGCATTTGGGTGCCCTTATTGATAATAGCGGAACGAGCCTTGGCGCGTTCATTGTTGTTGCGATTCCTTTTTGTTGACTTGTGAATAGGGAATCCTTCAGTGACATCTCCCTCTCGGTGAGCCGGAACGACTCCCAAGAAGAAAGGGGATCCGATGACTGGGGGAAAATCTCCAAATACAATTGGAGTCGCCAAGTATCCGAACTTGGCGTGGTTGTTGATGACGAGCGGTCCATAGGTGACAGCCATTTGGTCTGCTCCTTGTGCCTTCGAGGTAGCTTCACAGTACCTTCAAAGGAAAATATCGGTATTAGGATTTTCATGAAAAATATATGTATGTCTCATCCTTTTTTACTATGAATGGTGAGAAGAGGTCCCACCGGGCGTGCCAGTTGTTGACACGGGATGGAGATATGTTGGCGGAACCACACGCGGTGTGTCATCGGCGTGGGCACACCGATCATTTGGTTTTGGTTTATTTTATTTCATTTGAGGGAGGTTTATGCATATTCATTTTACATGCTTTGAATTTTGCGGGGCGTGCCAGTTTGTCTAATAGACAGAAACGAATCCGCGCAATGCGGAAGAGAAATATTGGGTGTCCATGAAATGGACAGAGGTGTCCGTGTGACGGACGACTGGGTTGTCCATGAAATGGACGGGGATGCCCGTGTGACGGGCGACTAGGGTTGTCCATGAAATGGACGGGGATGCCCGTGTGACGGGCGACTAGGGTTGTCCATGAAATGGACGGGGATGTCCGTGTGACGGACGACTAGGGTGCGCCGTTTTTTATCTGAACTCCTTGAGTCCCGTATCTATACTCATCAGATGATTGAGGTAGCATGTGCTGGACCTCTGTCTCCATCGATCGAAATCGATGTTACATTTACATCGAGTTAAGACTCTTGGTGTTTATTTAACATCAGTTTTAACTCGAATACCATTCGTAGCAAAAGGGGATGAGAGAATACACATTTTTTTAGAAAATCCTGGTCATGATGCATCATTTTCTTTTGGTTATTTTCGAAATACTTTGAGCTTTGAGTGTTTCATTTTGAAAAGACTGCCCTTTGTGGAGCTCGAGATATGACTTTTAAGAAGGGAACAGGTATATTTCCGTGAACCCATTTGGGTTCTCCCTCCTCTCTTTTTTTTTGAGAAAGATGTTGTTTGAAGGTTTTATTTTGGAAAACCTGAGGATTATTATTGCAGACGGGCATATACCCGTGCATTTGATTCTGAACTTGAGGGAAGTCGTGATTAGAAGTAGCATTTAGAAGAGTTGCTACATCAATCCCCTTTTCTTTTATGACATGATATTCTTTTACAACATCCTTCTTTTTAAAAGAAGTCCGAATTGAGGCAGAATTCCCTTCCTCCTCGTTCATCATTTCATTCATTCATCATTCATTTTTTTACTTGTATGAGTATGATTTTCGAAGAACGTAGGCATATATCTCCATGGACGTTCTTGTCAATTTGAAGTTCCTTTCTGGAAACTGTCCACACGAACACAATTCTTGTGAGTATGCATTTATGCTACTCTTGGGAGTATCTGAGCACAGTTCGGGTCCTGTCACAGTTCGGGTCCTGTCACAGTTCGGGTCCTGTCACAGTTCGGGTCCTGTCCTCTTTTTCTTTGGATGTGTGTATATTATCACAATTTTCATAAATTTATTTTGGCAGAGTTTCCGCTTATGCGGAATGCCCTCACGGAGATATATTCATATGAACATGTACTTATATCCATGTGTCCCCGGAGAACCTTTATCCGGAGGGATTTCGCCCTTAAAGAAAAAGGTATGTGTGTATAATCATAAATTTGCAGTTTACGCATATTTTCTCACCGGTATTCCCTTTTGAGTGGAATGTCCGGTAAAAGGTACCATCTGCATATGCAGAATCCCTTTTGAGAGATATACGCATATAATTGCGAATTTTATGATTATATAAACATGCCCGTGGGCGTAGACTGCATTTGGGCAGAGTTTCCTCTTGGAAACACATGTATATGAATACAAAGTTTGTGATTATATTGATATGTTTTTAGAGGGAAAACTCTGACATAGGCAGGGCTTCCTTCCAAGAGACATATGTGTATAGGCACAAATTTGAGTTTTATAGGTATGTTCTTAGGCGGAATCTCCACTTGGGCAGAGTTCCCTCTAGGAAACATGCGTATAAAAATACCAATTTGTGAATATACAAACATGTTCTTGGGCAGAATCTTCCCTTGGGCAGAATCTCCTCTAAGAAACATATAAATATAAACACAGATTTGAAATTTATAGATATGTTCTTAGGTTGAATCTCTGCTTGGGCAGAGTTTCCTCTAAGAAACACATATATAAAAAGACGAATCTGTGAATATATGAATATGTTCTCAAGTAGAATCTCCACTTGGGCAGAGTCTCCTCTAAGAAACATATGCATATAGCACAAACACACCATCCCGGAGAGTTTAAAACTCGATGGGAGGTGGCATAAATAACAAAGGTATCTAAAATACCATATGTCCGTAATGGACGGTATTTAGAACCTATAGCCCGTGAGGGCCAGTGCCGCTATTGCGGACTTTAGCCGATGAAGTTTGTCGATGCCGAACAACTTCTCAATACTCGGGAGGAGATTTGGTACCTTGACTCACAAAGAGAAGAGACTGAGGACCAAGAGGGGAGCCTTTGAGAATTCAGAAATTTCTATTTCCTTCAACTTTGAGGGGAGCAATGGAATGCTAAAGAACCCTTTCACATGGGGAATGGGGGATTCAGGAGAATGGAAGCCGGGAGCCAGAGGGACCGGAGGAGAGAGCCCTCTTTTCCATGGGGAATGGGGTGCCTTTTATAGGGGAAGGCACCCCTTACATTGCATGGGTGGGGGGTTTAAACCGATGGGAGTTCCATCGGTTAGAGGGAAAATTCCCTCTAACCGATGAGACTCTCATCGGTTAAAGGAAAAAAACTCTCTAACCGATGAGACTCCCATCGGTTAGAGGGTTAAAGGCCCTCTAACCGATGGGGGTTCCATCGGTTAGGCCCTTTTTTTTATTTTCTGTTTTTTCTATTTTTTTTTGTTTTTCCTGTTTTCTGTCTTTCTGTGTTTTTTTCTGTTTTCTTTATTTTTCTGTTTTCTGTTTTTTTTTTTTTATGTTTTTTTTTTTGAAAGGGGAACCCCTTAACCGATGGGGGTTCCATCGGTTTAGGGGGGAATCCCCCTAACCGATGGAACCTCCATCGGTTAGAGGGGAAAACTCCCCTAACCGATGGAGGTTCCATCGGTTTAGGGGAGAATTCCCCTAAACCGATGGAGCTTCCATCGGTTAGAGGGGGATTCCCCTCTAACCGATGGAACCCCCATCGGTTAAGGGGGAAAACCCCCCTACCGATGGAGCTACCATCGGTTAGGGGGAAAAAACCCCCTAACCGATGGTATTCACATCGGTTTAGGGGAGGGGCTTAAAAAGTCTATAAATAGACCACCCTCCCTTCATTTGAAGGGGTCTTGCCCTTTGGAGAAGCCCGTGCCATTCCGTCGTGCCATTCCGTACATTTTGTCGGAAGTTCTGCCGTCCCGGACGGAGAATCAATTGCAAGTCTTTGGAGCCTTCGTGGCGGACTTGTTCTTGTACTTATCTTGGTCTTGTAGACCTCGTAATGCCGGAATTTTTCCGTGCCGTATTTTTATCCAGAGATTTATTCTCCTCGGCATCTCCCACTTGCTTGGGGTGCTTGACAATACTTGAGAGCTTGAATGCTCGGATCAAGTTATGACTTTAAGTAACCTTGGGGTCACCCTAATCATAACTGTTTTGACCTCTTAATCAAGCCGTTAAACCGGTTAGGTGGGATTTTAACCGGTTAGGTGAGGTCAACATTTTACCGGTAGTTGCCAACTCCTGGTTAAGTAGCCATCTTCTTTTCACAGGCTAACTAACTGAGTAGTTGCCCACAGGTGAATGTCACCTACTTAACTTGTCGGACCACTATATAAGGGAGCATTGGTGCTTCCCTTAACAAGCATCCAACACATCCATCACATTCATATTTGCTTTTTTTTTGTTCCAACAGTACCCCAGGTTCTCTATGAGCCAGACACGTTAGTATTCGGGGTTTATCTAAATACTGTGTGTACCATAGAGGTATGTGTCGTCTTCCTGGACACCCTCACTCGTTTGTCGAGTTGGACATCCGGCTGAGAGAAAGACGACAGTGGGGCGCGCTCGTGATTGGGGGGATGGACACCAATAGACGTACTGGTCCCCAGCTAATTCCATGTTCCACAGCCTTACTCTAGGAACTCTAGAATCCCTAGAGATATGTCAGGCGCAGGTTTGCAACTTGGTAGCTGGCAGGTAGTGTTGGCTAGACTCCATAGTTCTTTATTCTTGTAGAGGTGGAGCCGCAGTAAGACTTTTCATCCGAGACTGCGAGACTGAAAGGTAGACCTGTGTGGTTTGTCCGGGTCAGTAGCTGGTGTGGCGAACTAGACTTCGTGACCCGAGTATGGTGTTGTCCTTCTTCAGCTCGCACCCTTGTGCATGACTTGCCGTTTATTTATAAATGCTTTGTACGTACTGTTTATTTATCTGTCTATTTAATTTCAGCTCATAGTTTAGTACATGTGTAGTACTGTTAATTGTTCAGATTATTAATTGTTCACTATAGCTTCTCGTGTGAATTGTGTTGTGCCAGTTTTCAAGAAGTTTCCTTACTGAGCCAGTGACTTATGAGGCTCAAACCCCTACTTCCCCTTTCAGGTGAAGGAGAGCAAGAGAGTTCCCGTCCCTCGTCTAGTTCTGAGCCGCACCGTAACGGAGGTGGGCCTATTCCATCAGCAGTGTAATTTCCTTTCTATTTCACCTCAGGGTATGCCCCAAGTGGTTGTACTTTTACTTTCTGTTAACTTCAGTTGGGATATGGCCATGTAAACTTCATGTAAATATGTGTAAAACTGTATAAAAGTGTGCAATCTTATGTATGTTTAAATGTTTCTTTTATGTTCTCACGGACTTGAGTTATAATATCCCTTGCGAGATTTTGTCCTGTTCACGGGAGGCAGAGTCACGTCGGGCTCGTTATTAGATTAACAGGTCTAAACGACGAGAACTGTTACAACTGATCTCTCAAAGGTATTACAATTCAGGCAGGGTTTGAGATGTACTCACAAGCTACTTGTAAAACATCTCTCCGATTTGGAGAGAGATTTTACAGTGTACTGATTTTGTTATAGCCAATGTAAGATGTTAGTTGGGGGATGGTCAGAGATGCTTGTTTTGGCATGACAGGTGGCGTGGTCATTGTTCCATTGCAGAGGCCTTTCCTTCACTGTTTGTTGTAGCAAGACTGCCTGCGGCTGCAATGGTTCAAGCTTTTGATGATTAGTTGTCTGGGGGTACTTGGGCCCCCACTTTCAGGAGGAGTCTATCTCTTCAGAAGATGGATCAGTTTCAGAGCCTCTTGGCTCTCGTTCAGGATTTCAAACCTCTTGAATAGGTGTGACTCATGGGTGTGGAGTAGGTCTGCAACCGTGTGACCGTGTCAGGTTCGGAACTGGAAACATCAGTTCCGATTGCGATAATTGAAATGTAGTTCTGATTCCAGATCTGATAAAATCGAAATAGTTAATTCTTATTCCATTCCAATTCCGATTACATTATTGGAACCAAAATTTTGATAAGCTAAAGTGCTTATCATGGTCTTTTGAGTTTATAGATAATTTATCAGAATAACCAATATCGATTCCGATTTTAATTATTTTTCAATTCCAATTTTGATAACATATCGGACCGATTTCGATAAGCTACCGGTATTATTTTTTCAATTCCAAAACAGATAATTCTTATTAGAATCGGGTCGGAATATCAGATTTCCGAATTTCGTTTGCAGCCCTAGTGTGGAGATGGGAGAGAGGTGGTATATTCTCGGTGTAGTCAGCCTACTTAGCTCTTTCTGATGGAGGATTAAGGCACCCTTGGGCTCCTCAAATATGGGCCCCCAAGAGCCGATGAAGGTGAAGGTGCTGATTTGGAGGATCTCTCACGGTCGCTTACCGACTTGTGATAGGGTGGCTCATTTTCCCTAGCATATTTCTACCCGATGTTGTATGTGTGGGTCGAGGATGAGGATTTGGAACACTTATTTATTTCTTGCTCTTTAGCAAAGACTTTATGGATGAAGATGGAGAAGAGGACACATCAGCCAATGGGGAATTTTATTACGGAGCAGCAGCTTCTCTCCAAATGGCATAGAAGGTGGGCACTCAAGGGGGACAGAATCATTCGGTGGTTTATCCTTCATGCCACCCTTTAGGCCTTGTGGAGTGAAAGGAACAATAGGATATTCAAAAGAGAGGGTAGAACTGAGAAGACAGTTTTTGCTTTTACTCATGAGGAAGTTGAGTTTTTTGGGCTACTCATTGTTATAAAGTGGGTCTCCAAAACTCCTCGCTCTTTTTGTCTTTGGGGAGTTAGGTTGACACACTATCTTGGTGTGGAGATTCTTTGTATATGGGCTGTCATTGGCCATCTTTTGTACATTCCTTTTTACTTTAATATACCCATGGTACCATCCACGTTTCAAAAAAAAAAAAAAACTGTAAAGCTTCTGGGGGACAGCCTGGACCCACTGCATATCAGGAACTCATTGCATACTTTCCCCTTTCCAACTGATATGTGGTACTAGACACCTTCTAAAGGTAAATCATTTAGCACGTCAATCACCAATTAAAAAGATATTGGGTCCAAAAAAACAGTAGACCATACATACCCGACAGATCTTTATAACTAAAGTGAGAAAAGTAGATGTCCAAAAGCCATAAGTTTCTATATATACCAAATAAGTATTTAGGCTATTTCTGTTAAAGATTCCATATCTGTTATGCTACTTTTCTGCTTCATTCTTCTCTAATTGCAATTAGCATCTGACCTTTTTCTTATCATTTGCAAAACCACAGATGAATGATAAAGAGATAGGATACATCCTAGCTAGTACACAATTGTATCTCTACTATCAAGATGATATTGAGAAATAAAAGAAGACCCTTTCAAAAACATTCTCAGAGAGTCAGAGGATGAAAAAAATATTCAGAAATAAAAGATACATGTTGACATGGTATAACCCTCTATTTACATGATGTTAGATGCTTCTACTTCCTCATTCTGCCAGTGCAAGCAAATTCTTCCACTTCTTCCAAATCAGCTGCGCATACTAGTCCTCTAATAACTATACAGTTCTCTTCAGAATATCACAAATATTGTGCCAATTACAATCGAATTTCCTTCACCCAAAATTGCCCATAAGACTCCAAGCATCAGGACTTGCCTTGGAGTACCTTCATGACAGTCTGCCAGATCATTTCTGTGACACCACACTGATAAACAGGTGGTTCAATCAATAAGCTTCAACACTTCGAATAAATGTGATCTCTCCTCATCTGTTGATTGGAAAGAATACATTTATCTTATTTTGGCACACTGTTCTTCCAAACTAAGTGACTCTACCAAACTCTGCAGCTCTTCCAGACTAAATGGCTCTGCCAGACCCTGAAACCCATTACTGATGTTCCTTACAGGAGATTCACAGCCTCATAATACCTCTGAAAACAACATGTCATTCTAAGATTTCACTGAGTCTCTCTGTTATCCACTTAGACTCAATCCCTCCAGGAACGTTATTTTCCTTTTAGTATTTATAGTTTGTCTACCTACATTAGTGATTCACAGATCTCATTTCAACTTCATATGGAAACTGCCAGCAGTTAAACTATATGCCTATTCCAATTTCCAAGTAGGTTACAATCTCTAAATTCGGAAACACAGTCATGTTTTTAATTCTGACCCAAATGCAAGACAAAAGAGGGATGACACCAAAATAAATGAAGGGAATACTACCTGAAAGCCCCAAAACAGTGAGTAGATATATCGGACAACAATACTGTGTTTTGTTGTGATGAGAGCTGCTTGCTGATAAATGCCATAATTGAAGGAACTATCTTTAGATAAACATGCAACAGCATCTGGATTATTTTGCCATTCTGACCTATTACTACCAAGATCAAGTATACTAATATCTGAACTACGTCCACAATCTATTAAGTTTTTGCAAGACCTGTTGTTAGAGCAGGCATTTCGTAGGCACTGATTTACCCTCTGCAAAAAGGGGGAAGAGAAAATATGAGTAAAATGCTTCAACCCTGCAGCCATATAAACATCATGAAAAGTGTATATACTCGCATGTCTAAATATGTAGGGAGGATGCCATTTATTATAAACACCTCTGATTTTAAAGAGGATGAATTTCAAAAGATATTATTTTTGAAAAATCATATTTCAGAATTCCGTAATACATGTTCAATAAACAAGACAAAGGAAATGTCAAGCGGAAGCACAAGAAAGCAAGTTTAGCTTCAGAAATAAGCATGCAATAAGATGTTTGTAGGCCGTTGTCCTCATTGCTGCTGTCACATCATCATTGTCTTAATCCTATCAATCTACAGCAATCTAGGACTTGGTAACTGAGATTCATGCAGATTCGGAAACTTAAATTTATTAATAAAGGTTAATTAATTATGTCTGTATGCTTCTTATGTGTAAACTGTAAAGCAAGGTATCAATAATCGTCCGGATCGGGATCGGATCAGCCGATGCAGATCGCTTTTGGGCCGACCGATCCGATCCGGGATAACCCTGTCAGGGGTTGAGTCCAAGCCGATTCCAGGTTGAGTCCAGGCCGATTTCAAGCCTTATTTAGTATTTGTAGTTTCATTTACTTAAGATATTACATGCATGGATGGCAGAGTCGGGTCGGCTGGGTGAGTCGGACCCAGCCGACCCCGACTCGGGTCGGGTCGGTGGAGTCGGCCGACTCCAATGGAGTCTGGCCGACCCTGGGTCGGCCAGAGTAAAAAAAATTTTAAAAAATGGAAAAAAATCAGGAAAAATCCAAAAAAATCACAAAAAATCAGGAAAAATAAAAGTAAATGTTATAATTTGTTGTTTCATTTACTTAAGATATTACATGTAAATAAGGAAGTACCCCCCATTTGAATCCAATAAAAATATCAAAAAAATCATATCTCTTACCAATAAAAAGTCAACTCTCCCATCGAAGAAGAAAATCGCGATTTCGATGATTTTAGCGAAATGCTAACTTTCTAATCTCTCATAATTTGGTCTATCTAAAAATTTGATAATTCAAATAAACCATATGGAACACTAAAAATTCAAAGTCCGGTAAAAAAAGTCAAACGTGCATATGACTTCTCCAAGGGAGCCACTCTCCTACTGACAACACTTAGTCTGCTTGAGAGCTCTCAAGATTTGGTCAAACCTAAGGTAATATCACCTAAACTCATGAAAATTTTCACTTTCTAATTGAAAAAGTCTTAGAAAGTGACAATTCTCATGACTTTGAGTGGTGATAATTTAGGTTTGACCAAATCCTGAGAGGTCTCAAGCAGACTAAGTGCTGTCAGTAGGAGAGTGGCTCCCTTGGAGAAGTCATATGCACGTTTAACTTTTTTTACCGGACTTTGAATTTTTAGTGTTCCATATGGTTTATTTGAATTATCAAATTTTTAAATTGGCCAAATTATGAGAGATTAGAAAGTTAGCATTTCGCTAAAATCATCGAAATCGCGATTTTCTTCTTCGATGGGAGAGTTGACTTTTTATTGGTAAGAGATATGATTTTTTTGATATTTTTATTGGATTCAAATGGGGGGTACTTCCTTATTTACATGTAATATCTTAAGTAAATGAAACAACAAATTATAACATTTACTTAAATGATATTCAGGTAAATAAGGAGATCCTGAACCCCTAACCGAAGAGGATCCTGAAGGTAACCTGAGAGAATCGGTTGCACCACATACAGACCACTTGGAGTCGGGTGGAGTCGGCGGAGTCGGGGGAGTCAGGTCGCGGAGTCGCGCGACCCCGGCGGATCCGGCCCGACTACCGGGACTCCGCGGATCCTGGCCAGTTCCCCCGCCAACTCGGGTCGCAGGCCGCCGACCCGACTCCGACCCGACCCGCGCGATTTTGCCATCCTTGATTACATGTAAATAAGAAAGTACCCCCCATTTGAATCTAATAAAATATCAAAAAATTCACATCTCTTACCAATAAAAAGTCAACTCTCCCCTCCAAGAAAAAAATCACGATTTTCGTGATTCTATCAAAATAACGTCTTTCTAATTTCTCATAATTTCTATCACATGCACGTTTAACTTTTTTCACCGAACTTTGAATTCTTAGTGTTCTATTGGGTTTATTTGAATTATGAAATTTTTAGATAAGCCAAATTATGAGGAATTAGAAAGACGTTATTTTGATAGAATCACAAAATTCGTGATTTTCTTCTTGGAGGGGAGAGTTGACTTTTTATTGGTAAGAGATATGATTTTTTTTATATTTTTATTGAATTCAAATGGGGGATACTTTCTTATTTACATGTAATATCTTAAGAAAATGATATTACAAATACTAACATTTACTTAAATGATGTTCAGGTAAATAAGATATTGTACACTAGTATACACTTGTATGATTGATATACATATTGATTATGTTTATACATTAATATGATTGTGATGTATTTCAGTTAATAAATGCAATCCTTATGTTTTTCTATTTTTTTCATATCAGGTAGCCACAAGCCACTCAGTGCCTCTTAGTTCTGGACCTCTCTGCAGACTAGTTTGTTTGTTTGGTTCAGTAACATAGTACATGAACTTGTATATTACACATTCAAGCATTTCTACAGAGAGGTACAGATCTAAAGTGCCAATTTATCTAGATATGCTCTCACAACATCCATCAGAATTTTGTCAGATATTCTCTCCACCTATTTGTCCACATGAATGACTCATCATCTCATCCATTGTTCATGCTTCTAGCTTACATTTAACAACGATAATGCTAAGAAGTGTGGTAATTTTCTTTAATACAATACTTGTGGTAACTTTATGGAAAATATAAATGCACTTCAAATGGTTATATTGAACCATTTTAGCTTCACTGTAGAGATGAATGTAGCTACAAGCAATTTACTGAAAACTGAGAAATAAAGGCCCCATGTGAAACAATTGGATAAAAGGAAAATAAAGTTTTCAGACAATAACCTTAGCAAAGGATCCTCAAAAGAGTATGAATAAAATGTGCAAAAATCAATTACATCATTACAACTGACCTGTAACCCAAATACGTACCAGCACGAGCCCACAACATGTCCAGCCAATATAAACATCAGAAGATTAATAACAAAGTTTGCCCATGCTGATTCAAAGATAAATCCACTTGAAGACTGACCAACAAGCAAAGGTAGAAATCTGATTATCCTTGGTATATACTGAAGAAGGACTGTTATCCGCAAAAGATTTTTGGCATAATTAGCTGCTGATGACCCCAGATATGCTGGTATCACCACCAATATCATGACCTTCATAAAGGAAAAACAAAAACAGATTTTGATGAGCAAATAGAAAACACTATGAAGCATTCCTTTAATCACATCATCCATTATCTTCAAAAATGAATTTTAGCTCAAGTTGGCAAAAGCAAAAACATGGAAAACAAATAATTATTTGGTATCATGGCAAAGCTGAGTAAATGAGAATAAGCCTGTTAAGCTCAAGTTCCTGGAAACCATTATCTGCTATAAGAGGCATATGTCATCATGGAAGGCAGAATCGGCCGATTCTAGATCAGATCGGCCATGACCGATCCAGGCCGATTCCTCCAATTCTGGCCAATTCTGATCGGGAATCATCCGGATCGGATCGGGATCGGCCCTGGCCAATTCAGGGGTCCGATCCGATCCTGCCTTCCATGTATGTCATTATACAGAAATTCAGGACCCCCCCCCCCCAACCCCAAACAGGAATATTTTTTTTTCTAAATACCCCAAACAGGAATACTTGCTCAACATAAAATAATTCTTGCTGCAGGCCTGCAGGGTCAAGTTCTGTCAGTCATTATCTGCTGAAAGTGGCAAGTGCTGTTCTATAAAAACCAGGTATCTCTCTCACCAACTCATGCACATGCACACATGCATGAAAGTACCTCACCATCCTTCCCCCACCTTTTCTCTATCTTCTTCCCCTGTTCTATCATGTAGTACAGAGGGGGAGGTGCCATGTGGGGATGTTGGGAAGAGGAACAGCTGTAATCTCACACCTCTCACTAGCCTCTTGTATCCCCTGGCCCTGGCCATCACTTTCTGTATGTCCATGTTTGTGCTTGAACTGAATGGTGAATTTGCTTTCCAACTTTCACAAAAACTTTGCCAAAAATCCACTTTTGACCATGGAAAAAGGATTGGATCGGCTCAGGGACCAGCCTGGGCCAAGCTGGCTTGGATCAGGTATCGGATCGGCTGGAATCGGCTGGGAAACGGCCAGGATCGGTCATGGCCGATCTGATCCAGAATCGGCTTCTGGCAGATATATTTAAGGCTTTAAGCCCATCCCATCACCATTGGAACACTGTTGAACCACTCTTATATTTATCCCTATGTTTTGGTGATAACTAAAACTCATAGATATCATAAATATATTTGTTTTGGTGACAACTAAACTCATGAATATTTTGAATATATTTAATAATATTTTTCAAGGTTTGTATCTATAAGAAATAAGATAGTTTCTTTGCTGTAAAAAGAAATGTACTAAAAATCCATATCGATTATAGTTCAATGTATATCGATTAGAGACTAAAGTGCCACATCGATTACTGAAGAAAGATTTCTATCGATTAGACAACAAGTGGTATCATAGCATTGGTCTCTTGAAATAACAAAGAAGATCTATCGATCTAAGAGTAAAAACCAATGGCAGCTCAAGGATTTGCAGAAGGTCAATCTATATTCCGGCCTCCACTATTTGATGGCGAAGACTACAACTACTGGAAGACCCGTATGGAGTTCTTCCTACAAGGCTATGACTATCAATTATGGAGCATCATTGAAGATGGTGACCTCGTAATATCAAGGCCCAAGGAAGAATGGACCGACGACGATAAAAAACTGATATCATTGAACAACAAAGCTAAAAGCTTCATGTGTTGCGCACTGTCAAAGCAAGAATTCAATAGAATATCAACGTGCAAAATGGCAAAAGATATGTGGGACAAAGTGAAGCTTATTTATGAAGGAACAGACAAGGTCAAAGAAATCAAGATTGACATCTTGGTGACACAATACGAGAAGTTCTAAATGGAACCAAGTGAGTCTATCACTCAAATGTACAGTACGTTCACTGACATTGTATATGGTCTTGCAACTTTAGGAAAGAATATAGTCAGGAAGACATGGTCAGAAAGATCCTAAGGTCTCTCCCAGTGCAATGGACACCAAAAATGACGACAATACAAGAAGTTAATGATCTTTCCACCATGGAACTAGAGAAACTCATTGGGTCACTTATGGCTCATGAGATAAATATGAAAAGGTTAGCAAAAAACTCAACAAAGAAGAAGGCAAACAATGCACTGAAGGCAGAAGAGACAAGCTTAGATGAAGCCACTACTAATTATAGCAGTGATAGTGACGAAGAAATTATTCTTTCAAAAACAATAGGAAGGATCTTAGCGAAAAAGAAAAAGAAGAAAGAACCAATTTGTTATGAATGTAAGCAGTTCGGGCATCTAAAACCAGACTATCCAAAGGTTAGAAGGACAAGGTCTGATCAACAAGAAAAATCTGAAAAGAAGAAGAGAAAAGAAGAGAAGCACAAGAAATATAAAAGGAAGGTTATGACAGTAACATGGGAAGACTCCTCAGGCACCTCAAGCATAGAACAAGAAGAAAAAAATGCCAATCTGATTTTAATGGACAAAACCATAAGGCATTCAAGTGGTTATAGATAGAGGATGCTCAAAAACATTCGATTAGTGACAACCAACTCTTCACTTCATTCTAATCGGAAGAGGAAACTGTCACAAATAAACTTTTTTTTTAATCCATGCTTAGTTTATAGTTTTTAATTTACAATACTACTAATATCTGCAGAAAGTTTCTTTTTGTAAGGATAGTACAGGTGAATTATTTGAAGATCTGACAAGTGATCATGGAAGGCAGAATCGGCTGGATCGGATCGGAATCGGCCGATTCCGGATCGGATCGGCCATGACCGATCCAGGCCGATTCCTCCGATTCTGGCCGATTCTAGCCGATTCTGCTTGGGAATCAGCCGGATCAGGCGATCCCGATCCGATTTCGATCCTGCCTTCCATGCAAGTGATAGCAAATAAGATCAAGCTACCTCAACAAGTGGTAATCCAACAAGAAGAGCAACAATTTAGGGGGAGCCACACACTTAGGTGGAGCAAACCTGCCAGTAAGATTAACAGGGGGAGATGATACTTCCATGACACAAATTGTTGAACCACTCATTCACAACAACAAATGGTAAGAAATCTCTACATCGAAAAAGAAGTGAATGACAAAATGGGAGAGAATGTTTTACCTATGAACTTTCTGGTCAATAACTTGTATTGAATATTCTATTTCAGAAAATTCGCCTGAGTTTTGTCATCACCAAAAGAGAGAAGATTGTTGAACCACTCTTATATTTATCCCTATGTTTTAGTGATAATTAAAACTCATAAATATCATAAATATATTTGTTTTGGTGACAACTAAACTCATGAATATTTTGAATATATTTAATAATATTTTTTAAGATTTTTATCTATAAGAAATAAGATAATTTTTTTGCTGTAAAAAGAAATGCACTAAAAATTCATATCGATTACAGTTCAATGTGTATCGATTAGAGACTAAAGTGCCATATCGATTATCGATTACCGAAGAAAAGTTTCTATCGATTAGACAACAAACACGTCCTACATAATAGAACTACTTGGATTGGAGTTGCCTACCTTGAGCTGAACTTGCCATTTCCAATCCTGACAGCTGACCTGATGCTCCACACAGCCAATTATTCTCCGCTCCTCCTCCTGCCATTCCTCATTCTCCCTAGTTCCCTCCTCTAACACTTCACATATAAGCAGTCTAAAGCAGTTAATTTTAGAATTGGCTAGAACTAGACAAGAGGCAGAATTGGCCAATATTTATATGATTCCAGAGTTGTTTCTGATTTCTTAGAAGGAAGCCAAAAATGACAGAGATACTGGTTATGAAGTCATGCCCCAAAATCCAGCAAAAGGAGAAGGAAAAAAAAACAAACAAAAAAATCCTTGGCAATTTAGTATAGGTGAACGTTACTAATGTAACGACTGACACAAAGCTTGAGTTAGGAGGTGAAGGGTCTGAAAACTGATATTTGCATGGAATGCTTCATGAGTATCCTAACGAAATAAAGCAGCTTTTGCAACATAACCCATGGTAAGCATTCTCGCGAGATCTTGCGAGAATATCGGTCTCGACCCCTAAATGTTAGTATTTATAGTTTCATTTACTTAAGATATTACATGTCATGGTATGCAATCTCGCGAGATCTCGCGAGATTCTCGGTCTCGGCCCCTCCCCGAGAAACGAGATGGCCGAGATATGTCTTCAGGGTTCAGGCAGGGTTGTCAGTTAGGATCCTCTTCAGGCAGGGTTGTCAGGACTCCTTATTTACCTGAATATTATTTAAGTAAATGTTATAATTTATTGTTTCATTTACTTAAGATATTACATGTAAATAAGGAAGTACCCCCCATTTGAATCCAATAAAAATATCAAAAAAATCATATCTCTTACAAATAAAAAGTCAACTCTCCCATCCAAGAAGAAAATCGTGATTTCGATGGTTCCAATCAAAATAGTGACTTTCTAATCTTTCATAATTTGTTATAATTTGGCATATCTAAAAATTTCATAATTCAAATAAACCTAATAAAATACTAAAAATCTAAAGTCCGGTAAAAAAAGTCAAACGTGTATATGACTTCTCCAAGGGAGCCACTCTCCTACTGACAGCACTTAGTCTGCTTGAGACCTCTCAGGATTTGGTCAAACCTAAGCTATCATCACCTAAACTCATGAGATTTTTCACTTTCTAATTGAAAATAAACTAGAATCCTAAGGAGAGAAAAATCAAAATGCACATCTCGAAGTCCAATTCTCACACTCTTGTTGTATGATATATGTGACATAGGTTGAGGCTTGAGAATGTATGTAATTATCTATGTTCCTTAAGGAATTATCCATGTGAACCTATGTGATCCACACTTTTATGTTATCCTGATCTCCCGAGATCTCTCCGAGATCTCTTCTCTTTGACCCTCCCGAGACGAAGCCGAGATCCGATATGGCAAACCTTGTTACATGTAAATAAGGAAGTACCCCCCATTTGAATCTAATAAAAATATTAAAAAAATCATATATCTTACCAATAAAAAGTCAACTCTCCCATCGAAGAAGAAAATCGTGATTTTAATTATTTTAGCGAAATGTTAATTTTCTAATCTCTCATAATTTAGCCTATTTAAAAGTTTGATAATTCAAATAAATCACATGGAACACTAAAAATCCAACGTCCGGTAAAAAAAGTCAGACGTGCATGTGACTTCTCCAAGAAAGCCACTCTCCTACTGACAGCACTTAGTCTGCTTGAGACCTCTCAAGATTTGGTCAAACCTAAACTATCATCACCCAAACTCATGAGAATTCACTTTCTAGTTTCTTTATTTATTTACCTATGTTATATTAAATATATATATAATAATCCTATGCGAATCGAACCAATTCCATACGAATCGGATCGAATCAAGGCGAACCTGATTCGGTCCGAATCGCTGCTCCAGCAAACCATGATGTGAACCTATGTCATCCATAGTTGAGACTTGGGAACGTATGTAATTATCTATGTTCCTTAAAGAATTATCTATGTGAACCTATGTGATCCACACTTCTATATTATCCTGATCTCCCGAGATCCGATATGGCAAACTTGACATAACCTATCCTTGTACAACAAATGACAGTCACAGAACCTACTAGTATCAAATAGGGGAATTCAATGTGACCAACTCCAACCTAAAACTCAAATTCATGGGCGGAGAGGCCCAAACCAATGCAGTGATACAAGTTAAGGACTTTGAACTCAACAAACTAGACCAATAATAGCTAACAGGTTCCAAATAGAAATGGTACACGAAATAGTGGCCTAGTGGTTAGCCCTCCATGTACACCAGGATGAGGTTGCAAGTTAAAATCTCAGTGATGGGAAACGGTACTCCTGATGAACATGGAGCAAAACTCGTGACTGCGGACTATGAGCCCTGTTAGCATGTCATAATTTAGTGATATTTTCGTGGTCATTTTTTTATTTGTATTTGTATTTTTATTTTAATTGAGTCTGATAAGGAAGTAGAATTAAGTTTCTAGTTTTAATGGTTTATTAGACTCATTTAGAGCCCAATATCGCGTCCTTTTATTTTTTTGTAATGCTGGTGCAATTTTGCACTATTTCTATAGTGTTAGGGGTGTGTTGGTCTTTTAGTCTTTAGGTAGGTGAGATGGGTGGGTCATGGGGATTCTGCACTCTTTAAATACATATGTTCACTCACGTTTTGAAGCATTGAACACAGATGAAGAAAATGGGGACTTGTTGGCCAAGGTAGTGCGTTGAGGGGTGAGTCCCCCCCCCCTTCCTCCCTTCGTCTCTGTCCCGACCCCACTCGTCACTCTCCTTATCTCTCTCCCCCTTCCCTCCTCTCTATCCCGCATCAGTTTTGGTATCAGAGCAAACTCTGATCTGCGCTGCAACGTTTTTTTCTTTCATGTTCTTCTTCTCCATATGTTGTCTTCTTCTTCCCTGTTCTTCTTCTCCATGCGTCACACACGCCTCCTTCGCCTTCAGCGCCCCACGCATGTTCCTCCGACGCCCGTCACCCATGTGAACCCCCGCGACATGTCCTCCCCCTTCCGGTCGAGCAAGCCAACAACCTGCGCCGACCGCCCAAGAGTCCCCCCCCCCCCCACTCTCGTCTCTCTCCCTGTCTCTCTACCCCTTCCCTCATCTCTGTCCCGCATCAATTTTGGTATCAGAGCAAACTTCAATCCCCACTGCGTCGTCTTCTTCTTCCTTGTTCTTCTTCTCCATGCACCGCACACGCCTTCTTCGCCTCCAGCACCCGTCGCCCATATGAACCCCTGCGACATGTCCTCCCCTTCCGTTAGAGCGAGCCAGCAGCCCACGCCGACCGCCCAAGAGCCCCCCCCCCCCCCCCCTACCGATCTCTTCTCTCTCCCATTTCTCTCTTGCTCTCTTTCTTTCCCCCAGAGATCTCTCTTCTCTCGTGTTATCCCTCTCTCTCGCTTTCTCTTTTCTCTCTCGCATTATCTTTTTTCTCTCCACGCACGAACACCCTGGCCCTGCTTCACCTTTGACCTAGCTGTGACTCTTCCCTACGTGTTTCCCATCACACCCAGAGCCTCTCCACGAGCAGCCCTCCAACAGCACCCGACGAACCCCTGTTTGACGCCAACGCCGCTGACTACGCCTCGCCCTCTCCAGGTTCATACGGCGTACATTGCCCCACTGCTGGGCACCCCAACTGCCGTTGCAGCTACTGTTGCAGGCATCCGCCACTTGCTTCTGATGCAGTTGCGGCTACCACCTCTGCGGCCAGCACCCCCTGCCTCCGCCACTGCTCCTACCGACCCCACCATCTGCTTATACCGCAGAGGCCGTCGTTAACTCTGGTTGGCACCGTCACCACTGTCTGCAGGTGTGGGTGTTGCCGTCCCCTGCTACAGCTGAAGAAACCCCCATCAACCGAAGCAACTCAACCAAATGGAATTCAGTTACATCATCTCTTTGTCGGATGAGAAGCCAGTGAGGGTAATATTAGATGGACAATGTCGGTATAATTATATCTCTCAGTCTATCGTTCATTTGTTATTAACGAGGGCAAGATTGTTCTTGAGGGTGATCTAGTCTTTGTGGAGTTCCATCGTCAGTTTGTAAGAGGCACTCCAATGAAGACAGTCCGTTATTTTGATGGAGCATGGTGTGTTATTGTTCAATTGGGCTTACATCAGTGTGGGACAAGATTGGACGGTAGAATAGCAGGTTACCATAGAACTCGGCCAGTCTATTTGCATTATCTAGCCACCGCATTTACCTGGTAAATTTTGTTTTCCCAAGTACATTTATGCTAGTGCCAAGCCCTCGATTCAAGATGTGATCTATGAAGTCAACCCCGCATTGGCCGAAGAGTATGAAGAAGTGATGCGAGCATGGTCTATGTTTTAGGACAGGTGGGATCAGAGCTTATTTGTCGATTCCGGTTGGATTTGATAGATGATTCCATATTCATCGTTGACTTAGTGATGCGGGATGTGGTGGGAAGGAGGAGAAAGATGCAGGAAGCAGTGGGAATCTCGCTGGGAGGGGGAGGGAGAAGCAGAGAGACCAGAATCCACCGGGGAGGGAAGAGGGAGCTATATCGCTCAGGGTTCACAAATTATGTATTCAATTATCCATCCCTTCAAAAGAGAGACTACAAGATTATTTATAGGAGCTAGGCTAACCCTAACCCTATTTTGATTCTTTTTTGACTAAAATACCCTTGGACCTAAAAATAGTGTAAAATTCGCATCCGAAAATGACCAGAAAATAACAAACGTGCTATTGAGCCTCATTTGGGCCTTATTCTTACAATCAAATACCCAAATAACTAAATAAATACATCAATATTGTGAGAACTTTTCGCCAAGCCATAAAGATGTCGTTATCGCCGAATTTGCGTTGTCCGTAGTCCCACTTTCTCATCATTCTCCCCCTCTTCGAAAAAAATTCGTCCTCGAATTTTGAAGTGTCGAAGCAAGAGGAAAACGAATACCAGAGTGCACATATAAAACTCCACGCAAACACTCATATCAAGGACCACGAACTGGTGCACCATCGACAAATCACAAAATGTCAGCCACATCAGATCAACTAAGGGTTGCTCCCGCTCGATCACATCAATAGTCTGATAAATTGATAGCACATCAGCTAGAACAGGCCCATCAACTGGAGTAAGCACAGATAGAGAAGCTGCAAATATATCAGAAGATATACGACCCAACCCAGATCGCACAAACAATGCCTGATCCCACACATCAACTGCGAGTAGTGGGTCATCCTCGAACAATGAGTCCTCAAACAAATCAAAGCCAGCAGCTGCAATCAATCTTTGGTCCCATCTAAGAGCTAATGATGCTTCCGTCACAACTGAAAATGTCGAGCACGTCTTTTTAAGCTTTTGCAGTGCAATATAATATGAATCAAACACTCGAAAAGGCTTGTTGTAACCCTCTGGATGTATAAGACAAAATCTTGCTTGGTGATCAATCATAATTCGACGCTCATCCATCCAGACTTGACCCAAAGATATTCCTGATCCATTAGGTATAATTGTACACCAAGCACCATCATAATATCGGTGCGATTTCGACATCTTGGTGCATTTGAAGCGATGAAAGAATTGTATGCATACTTGATCCCCAGAGAATTGAATATAATCTGAATTAGATAGGGAATCAACAATAGATTGAGAGACAGAATTACCCCAAGAGCTTCTTGTAAATGTCACCGTGGTCTGTAAATTTTCTGGCAACTCGACCTCAAATTTGACACTCATGACGAAGACGACGGTGCGTAGCTGGCGAGACGCCCAGACGACGTGGACACTAGCGTGGAGGAGTCCGAGGGCGCCAAGGCAGATTCATCGGGTTGCACTGTAGCACAGACTGTAGCGCGGGCACTGTAGCAAACCGGATTTGGCCCAACCAGGTCAAACTGGTTTGACCGATCCACTTTAAAGGGGAGGGGGCGGCTTCCTCCTTCCTCCCTCTTTTCCATGACCACTTGCAGGGAGAAGCTAGAGAAAGGGAGAGAAGGGCGAGGCTGACGCAGGCAACGCGGGAGAGGAAGACGCGGGCTGGGTGGAGTCGCTGCGCAGAAGAGGGGGTTACGGAGGCAGGCGGCTGGCCAATGTGGTGATGGGAAAACGGCGCAGGAGGGAGGGCTGGAGGGCTGGAGCGAGACGCTGGTGCGCTCGCAGGGCGGCGTGGCGAGAAGGCAGGGCAAGGGGGGCGCGGGGCTGTGGCGAGGTGGGCTAGACGCGGGGTTGGGGCGCTGGTGTGCGAGCAGGGTGGAGGCACGGGTTCGCGGCTGGCGCGGACTGCCTGGCCGCGTGGGGCGAGGGGCTGGGCCGCGAGCAGGGACGCGGGGTGGCGCCGGGGCGGCCTCCCGTGTGCTGGAGAAGGGGCCCAGAGGCGGGCCAAGCGTTGACGCGAGCGCTGATGCGCTCGCGGCACCGGCGGCGCGTTGTTGGCGGGGGCGGGCGCGGGGTTGGCGCGGTGGCGGGCGCGTGGCGCGGATGGGCTCGCGGAGGCGGGCTGCCGCAGGGAGGGGTTCGCACGCGGGCGGGGGCGCAAGGCGTACGCGGGAGTCGCGGTGCCTGTTTTCGACGGGGCAGCGCGGAGGCGGGGCTCGGGGCAGACGCAGCGCAGGGGTGGCTTCTCGAACGTGGACCGTTCTCTCTGATACCAAACTGATGCGGGACGTGGTGGGAAGGAGGAGAAAGATGCAGGAAGCAGTGGGAATCTCGCTAGGAGGGGGAGGGAGAAGCAGAGAGACCGGAATCCACCGGGGAGGGGAGGGAGCTATATCGCTCAGGGTTCACAAATTCTGTATTCAATTATCCATCCCTTCAAAAGAGAGACTACAAGATTATTTATAGGAGCTAGGCTAACCCCAACCCTATTTTGATTCTTTTTTTGACTAAAATACCCTTGGACCTAAAAATAGTGTAAAATTCGCATCCGAAAATGACCAAAAAATAACAAACGTGCTATTGGGCCTCATTTGGGCCTTATTCTTACAATCAAATACCCAAATAACTAAATAAATACATCAATATTGTGAGAACTTTTCGCCAAGCCATAAAGATGTCGTTATCGCCGAATTTGCGTTGTCCGTAGTCCCACTTTCTCATCACTTAGCCTTTGAGAGTATCCTGATAGCCGTTCCCCATGACGTTTGGGGTAAGGATTTCTTTACTATGTTCGGGTTAGATGTGATTGATGGCACTATGTTTGAGAATGCTTCGTCAATTGTTCCTTCTAATGCCATGTTATTTTTGGAGCCGTCTCTTGGTGGTATGGTCAGATTTCTGTGAGGCGCACATTGGTCGCCAGTCCGAGATCCCTGATATGTGATTGTTTGCGTGGAGTTCTAAATTTGCACTCTTGTGCTCGACTTCATTCTACTTCGACACTTCAAAATTCGAGGATGAATTTTTTCGAAGTGGGGGAGATTGATGGGAAACGGGACTCGTGACGGACGCAAAGCGAGACTTGTGACTGCAAACTATGAGCCTTGTTGGCACATCGTACTTCGGCGATATTTATGTGGTCATTTTTATTTTTATTTGTATTTTTTATTTTAGTTGAGTCTAATAAGTAAGTAGAATTAAGTTTCTAGTTTTAATGGTTTATAGGACTCATTTACAGCCCAATATCACGCCCTTTTATTTTTTCTGTAATTTTGGTGCAATTTTACACTATTTCTACAGTGTTAGGGGTGTGTTGGTCTTTTGGTCTTTGGGTAGTGAGATGGGTCATGGGACTTCTGCACTCTTTAAATACTCATGTTCACTCATGTTTCGGAGCATTGACTGTCCTGCATCACTCAGGAGAAGCAAGTTTATAAGGAATTTCTGAGGACTAGTTTTCAAGTAAAAAAAAAAGGTTCCAAATACAAATGAGAAACTGGCACTAGAAAAGCAGGCAAAGCATTGTTGGTAATATATTTGATGAAACATGAGAAAAATGCATATAAATTGTATGAGAAGAAAGTATTGCCTGAGGAAGAGGTAGCACAACAAACAAATCAAGTAGAAAGTAACCGCGAAGATAATGAAGAGCAATCTTCTTTGGTTCAATGACGAAATCCCCAGTCCCAACAACTCTGGACTCAGGAGAAACATATGCCAATCTGAACTGCAATGAAATGATGAAAGATAATGTCAGGCATTGACTATATATTTGAAGACATCTTGAGATTGAATACATTAAACATATCCAGATAAATCAAACAATTCAAGCCCGATTCCGTAGAGTTCTGAAGAATGATCGTTATATACAAATCATATCTTGATTGACACTTTACACTCTTTTTAGAAAATTGGTAGCCAAAACATAGTTGAGATCCCATGTCAACCTAGGATTACAAGAATACCAGTGCTCTACAACTTTAGCAAAGATGTAAATCTAAAACTTTACAGCGTCAAACCAAGATTGCATATACAAGTTGATACATCAACACTAATGCAAGCAAGACATGCACATAGAGTTATAACCCTTCATACTTCTTTTTCCAATTTGTTGCCTTGCCACTTGGGGCCAGGTACTTCTCTAGGCAAACATACTAGACAAAGTAACCATGGAAAGGAGTTATAACTTGCATGCTTTCATCTTCACTAAATGATATCAATAGGTGACCAACATGATATCCTTGAGGTATGCAATTACTTAGTGGCACCCCTAAGATTTGCCAGGAGTGAACCAAGGAATATAGGACGCACAGTGGCAAGATTCTTTCCAATTACAGCATCATTTCTAATGATTGCAATGAGATGGCCTTTTGAAGTTCTAGTTCAAGCGATCAGCATTGCAACTTGCACACAAGAAAGACCTGGGAATGAGAAGATGATCCTAATTTACCTCAATCATCATAGACATTGACAGATTAAGAAGGGAAAAATAGGTCTACCCCATGTCACAAGTAAAGCAAGATTACATGGCGCTAATGGAACCCAGTGGGTTAAAAAGCACATGATTATTAATTGCACAAAGAGTTCAACTTCTTATTACTCTTTGCTGAAACAATGTCTTACTTTTCATCAAAGCTTTTCATTGTCAAAACTATAGTTAGTTGCAGAAAATTTGATGAAGACCAAAGGTACACAATGTTTCCTTCATAATTTACTGCATTTTCAACAACAGTTTATTACAAGCTCACATAGTATTCAGCATTAGGGATGTCGAAAAAGAAATACAGGGGACACCAGACAGAACATTGATGATTATATTTTTAAACAATGAATATATGGATTTTTTTTACTAGGATGAAAGATTGTATAGTAAGAAAGTGAGGAATAGAAAAAT
The DNA here is from genome assembly GCA_014218235.1 of Colocasia esculenta. Taxonomy (NCBI): domain Eukaryota; kingdom Viridiplantae; phylum Streptophyta; class Magnoliopsida; order Alismatales; family Araceae; genus Colocasia; species Colocasia esculenta. The sequence goes on along the minus strand of CM024766.1, from coordinate 91,784,957 downwards.
CTTAGGGTACAGGGGTCCATATGAGCATTCTTTAAGAAAGACCCAAATTTAAAATTTTTGGGTTAATAATGATAATTTTGATTTTGCCTACTTAAATTGTCAACAAAGGTTCAAAAGTTGGACCATCCCACTAACCTCCACTGGTGTTAACCACACTGCTCTGATGAGTGAAAATTTTCTCAATAGGCCAGGACTTTTAGGTATCTTGGGATTAACAGTTGGGTTTCACGGCAACAACCAGTGTAACACTTCAATTTCTATGTAGCAAACCAAACTAAAAGAATTCAACTATCATAGATAAGAACACAATCATGTCATAAATTATAATGTCACCCAAGTGGTTGTACACATATAGACAGATGTTTTCGGACTGGAGCATGGTTTGCCGTGGCAAATCAGATCGGCCCGATTCGCCCGAATCGGTGCGAATCATGGAAAACCCGATTCTCGATTCCATCGATTCGGTCTGATTCGCCCCATATATATAATAATAATATATCATATTTGTAATATATTATACATTATAAATATGATATATATATATGATATATTATATATATTATATATATTATACCCATGCGAATCGATCCAATTCGGGGGGAATTGGGGCGAATCAGGAGAAACCTGATTCGCCTCCCGATTCCGATCCGGCAAACCATGGACTGGAGTATGCTTGCTATGTTTGTATCTGCATGAATGTATGTGGGACAAACTACTGTATAGACTGTAGAAAAAGATAATCGAAAAACACTGTACCACTAACAAGGGAATGAAAGTCAATGTGCAGTAGAATCCTGCCCTAAGGATCTACACCCATGGATTTACCTGAAGAAGCATGTGTAATAGGTAGATGAAATCGGTCACACTTCTAACAACTGCAATTGCTATTGCGAAAGGTGAATTGAAGACGATACACTTATTGTCCTGTTCAATAAAAGAGAAGTTTCAAACAAAATATAAAAATAATAATAAGTGACACCTAATCATCATAGTACTGCTAATGCTTGTAAAAACAAATAAAAGGAATATATTCAGAGCATGGTCACTTCATGCTATGAACCAGACAAGGGAAAATGATGGTGCTACACTACAACAGAAACGATTAATTAGCAATATATGCAAAGAAGATTAAGAACAACAGAATTTGAATCATGATAAACCCAGTATCACCCCCACCCCCCTTTTTTATCTTAAAAACTTCATCCGATCTCTTTGAATGTGGACCCACTTCTTGACCCAGTTGTGTACGATTCTACTTCAACCTCAAGCACAGAGAAAGAGCACCCAAAAGGTGACCTATTCATCCATTTTCTGGATATTCTTACATAATATGACTGGATCCAGGTGCACCAACCTTTAGGTGCAGATCTACCGTTCAGTGGAACCCACCCATATACACTAGTGGCCCAGTGCTCTTTCCACATAATTATACCCGGTTTTTATGGTGTATGAAGATCAAACTAGAAAGGCTCATGAAAGCTACCCAATTAATCTTATAACAAAGGCTTCAAACATCTCTGCTTCTTAAGTTATCAGTTGCAACTAGGAAAACTGAGATCGAGGGCAGTTAGTCCAGATCGTAACCTAAGTCACAGAATATCAGTGTTAAGAGAAGACTCTCCAGAAAGGATGTTTGATTTATCTTGGAAACATGGAAATCTGGTCACTCGATAAAATACAATGAGTTCACCAGATCCTTGAGCATTCAATAAGCAGAAACATGTGTAACCAATTCATACACTGATGTGCATACATATATGAAAGTATTTCCTGCAAGGTACAAAATAGAGGGGGTGGGGGGGACATACCTCATTCACAGAAAGAACGAAGAAAAATAATGGATCTATAAAAATTGCCACCAGACAAGAAATCACAAAAAATTTGTTCCACTGCTGAACAACCTTAGTATGGGGATTCATGATAGGGATGCTTGCATTTATGAGGGAAAAATATTTCCTTGCCCAGCCTCTAGCATCCTCATAAAGAATATTATGGAACTGCAAATAAACACAAGAAAATGACTGCTCAAATTTGGGAAGAAAATATAAGAGTCTCTGATACAGTGGTACCTAGAATAAATAAATAAACAAAAGCACAGTCTGAGCCTCTTCAGGCAGCATAACATTACCATGCAAATGAAGAGGACTAGGGTTGTATCCAGTCCTGTGCATAAACCTGAGAGTGCTAAGTATGATAGAAAGCTGTTCACTAACGTATGCATCTCCCTTGAGAATAAACAGTCATAAAATCCAGTAGTTCAAAATATGCTTAGAAATTGAAACATGTCATTTTTACATTCCATGGGGACCATGGATTGAGATCCTCTCCAGTCCCTAAAATTCGTTTCTCTTCATCGTGAAACGGCAAGTCGCTTTAAGAACTTCTCCAGTCTCCCAAAAAACTTGCTAAGAACTTCCCAACAACTCTGCAACGTCCCTTTGATTTTGACCTCCCAAGAAGGAGCCAAGGAGCAGGCGGGCAAATTTTGCATGGCATTAAGTGAAACCAGCGAAAGATGATAACACAACCACACCTATGATGACTTTTTGGTTATCAGAAAATGGCTACAGAAGAACCAAGGAATGTCAAAAGCAAAGGACTTCTCTTGTGAAACATTCCACAGAGCATCTGTACAAGAAAAGAACATCGAAGAGAAGTGAAAACAAGCAGAGAGCGAAGGAAGTTACCCTGTCATCCAGGTAATTGGAGGACCCGTGCGGCCTCTTGGGGGAGGCCCCTTTGGCATGATAAGCCCCCGGGCAAGTCGTGCAGTAGGGGTTACTGCACATCCCCAGCTGCCCCGAGTCTAACAAATGCCCCTTTCTCCCACCGCCATAGCCGCCCCCTTCGTCCACCCACCCACCCGCGCAGGCTTCTTCCGATGCGACCGCCCTTGTCTTCCCCCACCGTCCCTCCCCGGCCGCCGGCAGCAGCAACGGCCGCGGGTGAGGCGTCGGAGTCCCGCGGTTGCGACCCCCGTAGAGCGGACCGCTCATGGGGGAGAACTGGGCCGCGGCGGGGCTCCTCATCAGCGGGCCCGTGTGGAACATGACGGGGAACCGGTCGGCGCCATGGAAGGAGGCGGAAGCCTCGGTGTCCGCGAAGGCCGTGCGGAAGGACGAGCTCCGCCTGGTAGTGCGGCAGAGCTCGACGTCACGGTCGCGGACGGGGGCGGGCAGGCTCCCGTCGGACGTCATAGGGAAGGCCTCCCTCTCACCCTCCGGCATTCTTCTCCTCCAACTCCACAGTCACAGAACTCAAAGTTCCCCGACCACGAAGAGAAGACGAAACTTACATATATATTATAGGGAGAGGGAGCGCAACAGAGCAGAACAGACCAGCGAGTGGGGGTGGTATATATGGTGGATGAGGAAGTAGGAACCAGGAAGGACCTGAGGAAGACGACGACCGATACTTGTGTGTTACTACTGTTGGGAAATAAGGGGAAAGACCTGGCGGTTGCCGAGTCTGTGGACCCTTTGTCAGGTCCAGCGACGGGTGGACACGAAGGATGCAGACCTCTCTCTGCGCCCTGGTCCAATGAGCCCTCACACTCTGACATTTCCTTAACACGTATCATTAGAATCAACGGGCATATTAGATGGTAATTGGATTTAAGACAAATCCGAATGTTGACGTCAAAGTTCCATGTCCATAATTGGCATCTGTGCCGTGGCTTAGCAATCTCCATGCCGTGGGCCCGTGGCTGATGGAAGACGCTTTACACTTTAAGAGGACCGATATATAAATAAATGCAGGCATATTAATATATACAAAAATAGGGCCGTGCGCGTGTGTGAGAAAAAAATGGCCCTTTCCCACTTTTTGTCCTCTTCCGACAGTGCTTACATAATCCACAAATGTGGGGCCCCGGAGGGATGGCATGTCATGTCGGACCCCGTCGCCTCCGCGTATACCAAGGAACTATCACAATTCGCTGGCATCTGCCGGCCCCCATTTTGTTCTGGTTTTGTCCTGCATCGTTTGAAAGGGGTTTCCGCTTCCCCAAACGGGGATTCCCCGTCCGCTTGTCTCTGAACCAATGGGCACAGGCCACGACCCCATTTTGCCACTAACGGGACAAGGGAACTCCAGTCCGGTATATCCGAGACGATCGAGCAGCCGCAATGGTGCGGGTCCCAGCCCCACCACCCCAATGGGAAAAAAAAATAGAAAAAAGAGAGAGAAAAATATTTAGGGTAAAAACATACTTATATTTCGGTTGTAACTTGTAAGTGAATTAATAAATTTTGAATTAGGCTCGTAAAATTTTAATTTAAATTTATAAATATTTGAATTGAATTTATAAAATGACATGTAATGATATTTTATTCCATCTTAAATAGATCAATAAAAAATATATTTACAATAAATGTTTTTTTAAAAAAGTCTGGTCACCAATATGGGTGTCAATTGGGCCGGGCCGGCCCGGAGGCCCGGAAGTCCGGCCCGGTTTTAACCGGGCTTGGGCCGAAAAAATGAGCCCGTTACAATTTTTTGGCCCGGCCCGGAAAAAAATAGGGCCGGGCTTGGGCTTTGTGTGGCCCGGCCCGGTGGACTCGCCGGCCCGAAAAAAATAAATATAAATTATATTAAATATAAAATTTATATTTAGAAAGAGAGTTATATATATTTTTTTTACAATAAATCTACTCAAAAATATAATCTTTTACAAGTTAAATGTTAATATAGATATAAGTAAAATATATATTATTTTTTTATAGATATATTATAGTAGATGTATTAAAATTATATATTATATAAATAAAAAATAATACTTTTTTATTTTTCGGGCCGGGTCGAACTTTTTGGGCTTTTTCTGGGCCGGGCCGAGCCGGGCCATATCGAGTTTACCCCCGAGCCTGAGCCGGACCCGGGCCGACTTTTATAAAACCGGGCTTAGGCCGGACTTAACAAGACCCGGTCCAGACCCGGCCCATTGATACCCCTAGTCACCAAAGACGAAATCGCAATGTGTCAGTTTCTGCTTTGAGTTTCTCCCACCGACCGACTGAGCATCGACCTGTTTAAAGACTTTGTCCACAAAAGTGGCCCAGGAACCTTCCTTTTCAACGCCCAGATGACCAAGTACAGGCGATGTGATGACGATGAGGACGTGGGGCAGCGAGACTCCCCCAGCTTTGCGGTGTGATTTATTTTAATTTATTATTACATAAAATATTTTAATTAATGTATTCCCAGGAGTTTCTTATCTTAGTGCGAACAACTCTAAATTTTTTATTGGACAATAACTTTATTTTTAACACACTCTTATTAACAAGTTACCTGTTCTTCCAATTGAGCCCGAGCTTTATTAGTAACTTTAGGGGGGAGATGGAAGGTGCCTTAAATCAGATGTCTTCGAGCCTCTTGCGTGTTTATCTTGAAATGGTAGCTAGCTACTCTAATTACAAATATGATCCTGGGGATCTCAACTCCTCTCACTGTCAGTGGTGTTTCTCGTCGCCGGATTCGGTGTCATCGTCGATATTATCACCGACCTTCAACGATCTCTTCGTCGACACCTCAATGGACTTCGTCGTTGCCTCTTGTGACGTTTCCCTGGGTGGGGGAGGAGACACCACCAGTTGGGCTCCTCCCCCCCCCCCCCCCTCTATGCTTTCTCTCCCCTTCTTATTCTCACTGGAGTCTTCCCCTCCCTCTAAAGTCCTGATCTATACCTCTTTTGTCTCTTGCCCTAATAATATGATTTTCCCTTGTTTCCCAAGTTACATATCCTATAACCTCTACCTCCTCTTTTCATCTCGTCTCTTCCGTGGAATACCTATATCCTTCTCATCTAGTTGCTCGTTCCCCCTTCGGCCTTGTTTGAGTCCTCGTCGGCAGCAACGCTTGATATCCCTTAGGGATTTCAAGTGTTTTTTGTGCCTTCCTCCGACTTCGACTTACTACTTAGGTCAATCTTTTAGTTGGTGTGATTATCTCTCCAATGTGTTTGCTTGCTTTAGGCTCAGATCAGTGGAAGTTAAGGTCGCATCAAGTCCTTTAAACTCTTTTTACCACTCTTCCTCTTATCCCCTCATCATCGGGTTTCAAAGACTCTACTCGTGTCTGAGGGTTCATCCGCACATCATGTTCGTGAGTGCGTCTTCTAAATTTGTCGTCTGGTGCACATATGTAATGCAGTTGTTCTCCTTAGGAGTAGATGTTCGTCGGCTTGTTGTTCTCTACGTTTTGGACTCTATTTTGTTTATTCGATCCTATCAATTTGCCGCTGATTTGGAGAGGCTATGTGTGACGGACTACATCGTTCAAACCCGTTAACCTAATAACGAGCCCGACACGATTCCACCTCCTGCGATCGAGCTGAAGCTTCGCAAGGGATATCATTCACACATGTCCGTAAAAATATAAAGGAAACAACTGAAATATATATAAGATTTCATCTCACAAATATTTACATGATTTTACACAGCCAATTTCTCAACTGTAACCATAAACCAGTATAACAGAAAACCTGAAGCATACCCCGAGGTGTACAAAGAAAGGGAATTACACTGCTGGTGGTGGCGCAGACCCTGCCCCGTTACGATGCGGCTCGGAACTAGAAGACGAACGGGAAGCCTTCTGCTCTCCCTCACCTGAAAGGAGTGGGGGGGGGGGGGGGGTGAGCCTCGCAAATCACTGGCTCAGTAGGGAAACTCCCCCAGAAACTGAGCAAACCCACAACATAAGTAACTAAAGCAGGAAACTACGCTAGCAATTTATAAAACTATCTAAGCAGGTTATTAAAGCTGTAATCCTACTTACCGCTTGCCGACCTCAGAACCAACTTTAATAAATAAACGGCAAACCCAAACAAGTGTACGAGCTAAACTAGGAAAATGCCACACTCGGGCCGCGTAGCCTGGCTCGCGACACCAGCAACTGACCCGAACAAACATACAGGTCTACCTCTCAGTCTCGCAGCCACAGACGTAGGGTCCAGCTGCCGCTCCACCAAACCAACTCAAAGGACTGTGGAGACGAACAAAACCACCACACCTGCGAACCACACCGCTGCAGGACCATGCCTGGCACCTTTAGAGACTCTGGCCCGAGCCCTCTAAAGTGAGGCACTAGAAACTAGGACTAGCCGGGGCCCAGTACATCAACTGGTGTCTGTAACCCCCCAGCCACGAGCGCGCTACAAGCGACAAACACAAACTCTCTAGTCGTTGTCCCACCGTCGTCTTTCCCTCAGCCGGACGACAACTCTCCACGAGAGCGAGGGTGTCCAGGAAGACGACAAGACCATGACGGTACCACCGTACCGGGACAAGCCACAATCACTCACACGTGTCTGGCTCACACAGAACCTGGGGCTCCCAACTGAAGAGGTAACCACAGGAGGCGTAACACTACTCGCCACGCACACAAAACCACGTGCACACTGCACGAACCAAGTGAAACCCTATGTGAACCGTGTGAATACCACGCAAACCACACACAACACGCTCCTCGAGCGCTACAGGTGCCCATGCACCGCTCACCATTGTCATGCACATAATTCACGATAATTGAATAAGCCACACTAGCATGCACACACACAAAACCACTCCTCGACTGCTAACGCGACGGGGTATCAAGCCACCTTAAGATCGCGACAGTCCGATATGGCACGTTCAAAACCCTTAACGCAACAGATAGGCGTGTCGCGACCTGGTCGCGACGAAAGGGTCTGTCGCATTCAGAGGCGCAACCCTAATTCGGGAAACCCTCTTCCGGATCACCCCCAAAACCCCTACAAACTTGTGTTTCCATCCATTTTACATGATTTAATGTGTGCCCTAGCATGATATCTATTGTTTGGAAAGAAAATAACGCATTAACCATGCCACACACACAATTCACGAATCAAAACACGTGGGATCTCCCTACCTCCGCAAAAACACACGAAGCACAAGATCCACTCGGCGTTTCCCTCGCTCCACAAAGCGTCCTCACAACGAGAACACACCAGGAACACCTCCAAAATGACGGATCGCCCTTCTCCACAGCAAAAACCCCCTTCCCTCGCCGAGCAGAGCTTGCAAAAGCTATGTTCGGCCAAGACTTACTTAAAAACACAGTTCGGTTAAGATCGCGACAAAGACTACCGGCGCGACCTGATCGCGACGTAGCTTCCCGTCGCCTTCACACTGCCGACGTCAGCATGCCCGCCCCGCACGCGACACGCGGCGCGCATGCAGAAGATGACCCAAAGCAACGGTTCCATGAACGCGACACCCAGGACCGTCGCGTTCAGAACGCGACGCCCTCCTCTGTCGCGTTCACAGATAGAGAACAAACAGGCGAATTGGGCCCAACCTGCCGGCCCACGATGCCTTGAAACCTGTGTAAGCACCTGCTACACATGACATTGGCCACACACTGGCCCTCACAACTAATAAACGGGGATCCGAACAGTCAATACGCTACATTACTATCACCTAAAAGAAATTTCACCCTCGAATTTTAAAGCGGAACCCAACACCAAAATTTTTTAATTAAATCAAACATGGTACTATCACCTAAAAGATTTAAAAGCTTACTCAAACAAGTATGGATACGTCTTCATCATTTCCTCTGCTAATTCTCAAGTATCCTCACCGCCCTGCCTGTTTTCCCATCTAACTTTCACTAAATCAATATCTTTATTTCTGAGCCTTTGGGTTCTGTGACCTATAATCTGTACTGGATATTCTGGCATGGTCATGTATGGCTTTAAGTCATCCCTCTGATAGCTAACCACCTGAGATGGATCTTTAATATATTTTCTGAGCATAGAAACATGAAATACATCATAGGCATCTGTAAAGTCTACTGGCAGATCTAACCTGTAAGCTGTCTCACCTAGTCTTTCTTTTATCGGAAATGGCCCAACATATCTTGGACTCAACTTGCCTCGCTTGCTGAATCTGAGTATGCCTTTAGTAGGAGAAACTTTCAGAAATACATAATCTCCAACTTCAAACTGCAAAGGCCTGCGTCTAGTGTCTGCATAACTTTTCTGACGACTCTGCACTGTCTGAAGCTTTTCCTTGATGAATTTAACTATTTCTGCACACTGCCTGACTAACTCTGGACCCATAACCTGTCTCTCTCCTACTTCATGCCAATTAAGCAGTGTCCTACATGGTCTGCCATATAATGCCTCATAAGGTGCAATTCCGATGCTTGCTTGATAACTGTTATTGTATACAAATTCAACCATACTCAAATGACGCTCCCAAATACCACCCCAAACCAAGCAACAAGCTCTTAACATATCTTCTATTGTTTGGATGTTCCTCTCCGTCTGTCCATTTGTCTGCGGATGATATGCTGAACTGTATCTCAACTCAGTACCAATCACCCTCTGCAAACTCCTCCAAAAACCTGATGTAAACCTGGGATCCCGATCTGAGACAATGGTGACTGGAATTCCATGCAATGGTACAATTCTTTCAATATATAATTTGGCTAGCCTATCCACTATCCATGACATACTGACTAGCAACAATCTACAAACTTTAGTCAATCTGTCGACAAAGACCCAAATTCCATTATGACCTGTTGATCTGGGCAAACCAACTATGAAATCCATAGCTATATCATCCCACTTCCATTGCGGAATGGGCAATGGCTGCAATAGCCCTCCTGGCCTCTGATGCTCTGCTTTTACTTGCTGATAAATAGCGCACCTTGCTATAAATTCTGTAATTTCTCTTTTCATATTCGGCCACCAGAAGTGCCTCTTCATATCCTGATACATTTTTGTACTACCTAGATGAATGGTATATCTTGATCTGTGGGCTTCTTCTAGCACTTTCTGTCTAATCTCTGCATCAGCTGGCACATACAATCGGCCTTTCAGCTTTACTATACTATCATTATTCAATGTCACTTCATCCATCCTTACAATATCTGCCAAGTTGTCATCTGTTTTCTGAGCTTCAATTATCTGCCAGTAAAGAGAAGGCTCTACTGTACTGCTTGCTAGAATTGCTCTTCGTTGACTGTTCGTCACATACAATGAACTTTCTGCCACATCTTCATATAATTTCCATTCTCTGATCATAAGTTGATTCATAACAGCTTTTCTACTCAAGGCATCTGCTACCATATTTGCTTTGTCTTGATGGTACCCCAAATTAAAATCATAATCTTTCAAATACTTCATCCATCTGCACTGCCTTAAATTCAAATATTTCTGAGAAAAGATATATTTTAAACTTTTGTGATCAGTAAACATTTCAAATCTTTCTCCATATAAATAATGTCGTCAAATCTTCAAAGCAAATACAACTGCTGCCAATTCTAAATCATGAGTTAGATAATTCTCTTCATGTTTCTTTAACTGCCATTTTATTCTATTCATCAAATTCATAAAAGCTGCTGGCGTATTTATCAATCCAAATGGCATCACCACAAATTCATAATACCCATATCTAGTCCTGAAAGTTGACTTTTCAATATCTTCTTTCTTAATCCTCAACTGATGATAACCTGATCTTAAATCAATCTTGAAGAACACCTTTGCTGACTGGAGCTGATCAAAAAAATCATATATTCTTGGGAGTGGATATTTATTCTTGATGGTGACTTTATTCAGCTACCTATAATCAATACACATCCTAAGACTACCATCTTTCTTTTTAACAAACAACACTAGTGCACCCCACGGTGAATGACTAGGTCTGATGAAACACTTTTCCAACAACTCCTGCAATTGCTTCTTTAACTCTCTCAATTCCGATGGTGCCATTCTATACGGTGCTTTTGATATCGGCATGCTGCCTGGCTGCAATTCAACAGTGAAATCTACCTCTCGGTGCGGTGCCAACCCTGGCAAATCTTCTGAAAATATATTTGGAAATTCTCTAACCACTAGCACTGAATCTACAGACTTATTGGACTCAACCAAGCTCACATAAGCAAGATACACTACGCATTCAACATTAATTAATTAACCTTCTAGCCCTAAGCGCATGAATAATAAACTTAGGAGAATAGAAGGGCATACCTTGAAATTCAAATGCTACCCCGCCTGGTCTACAGAATCTGACCATTTTCTTTCTACAATCTACCAGTGCACCATAAGCTTCTAACCAATCCATTCCCAAAATCAAATCATATTCTTTCAACGACAAAGCATATAGCCTTGCTGGCAACTGGTTTCCATGGATCATTATTGGAACTTCATCTAAATAACAGGAGGTAAGCACAAAACCACCGGAAGGAACCTCAACAACCAACTCACACTGCCTCTCTTCTAAGGGATGAACCATATTATCTAAGAAATCTTCGAAAATAAATGAGTGAGAAGCACCTAGATCAATTAATACTCTAGCTGAGAAATCAAAGAGCGGTAATATACCTTCAATAAGATTTGATGCCTCCGCCTGCGCCCTGGTGATCGCCATCACTCGGCCTCGACCTCCTCTCTGGTATGGGGTTCCTCTGCCTCTTTCTGCTGGTGGCTGATATGGTTGCTGCTGCTGCTGGGTCTCTCTACCATAACCATACCCTCGAGATGGGCAATTCCTGGCTAGATGCCTTGGCTGACCATAGGTGTAACACCTAAAATCTGGAAAAGCCGTTGGCTGACCTGCGGTACTCTGCTGAGACTCCTCTGGTGCTGGTCTGAACCCTCGGCCCTGCTGGAAACCCGGCTAAAAACCCTGCTACCTACCTCCACCTCGACCGCCTTCTTTGAATATCATTTTCAACTTGCCACCCCACTTTGCAAAACTAGACGATGATGCTTCTGACGGTGCCTTTCCATTGCTGATGCCATGTGTCTGCTGGGGAAGTCGAAAGCTGCCTGAACTTCCCGCCTGCGACTAACTCTGCCTAGTCTACAAAGTCCTTTCCAACACAGCCGCTCTCTGCGCTGCCTCCTCTACTGTCCTGCACATCAGTGGAGCTACTGTATTCTGCAACTCGGTCCTCAAGCCTCTGATAAAATACTCTACCATCATAGTATTATCTATCACTACGTAAGGAGCATACCTGCTCAGTGCCATAAACTGCATCTGATATTCTAGCACAGACAGCTTCTCTTGCTGCAATGTCCTGAACTGCTCTCTCTTTGCTTGCTGGACCTATAATGGGAAGAACGTGTCGTTGAAAACTGTCAAAAACTTTGCCCATGTGATGTTATCCTATGTCCTTCATGCAAAAACTGATTGCATCTTTAATCTCCACCACTGCTGAGGAAATCCCCTCAACTGATATATGGCAAGAATAACTCTGTCCTCCAGCGGACACCTCATAGTGACAAACACCCTCTCAATCTCATGTACTCAGTGCTCTGCCGTGTCTGGGTTGGGACCTCCTGAGTAAGTCGGGGGCTGCAACCTCAGAAACCTTTCTACGAGAGCCGTAGACTCCTCTGCAATAGCCAGTCTCGCTGATGCTGTAGGAGGTACGGGCGCTACAAGGGGTAACTCAACTCCCTCTGGTGGTATAACTGCTGCTGCTGGCACTGCCTCCTCAACAAATGGTGGTACTACTGCTGGCTGTGCAGGTGCTTGCTGATCCATCCTTGCACGGATATCTGTCAAACTCTCCCATATCTGCTCTATCATCTACTGAGTAGAATCCTCCGAATCCTCTCCACCACCTCCCCAATCTCTCTGATCTGCCATTTCTGATCACTGCACAAACAATTTCCAACCACACAACACAACACAAAAACACAGGGTCAACTACCAGCAGTGGGTTAAAGTAGAGAATAGGCTATGTAAATTTCATGTTCCTTTACATTTATACGGACTTTGCTCTGATACCAACTATGACGGACTACATCGTTCAAACCCGTTAATCTAATAACGAGCCCGACACGATTCCGCCTCCCGCGATCGAGCCGAAACTTCGCAAGGGATATCATTCACACATGTCCGTAAAAATATAAAGAAAACAATTGAAATATATATAAGATTTCATCTCACAAATATTTACATGATTTTACATAGCCAGTTTCTCAACTGTAACCATAAACCAGTACAACAGAAAACCTGGGGCATACCTCGAGGTGTACAAAGAAAGGGAATTACACTGCTGGTGGTGGCACAGACCCTGCCCCGCTATGGTGCGGCTCGGAACTAGAAGACGGATGGGAAGCCTCCTGCTCTCCCTCATCTGAAAGGAGTAGGGGGGGGGGGGGGGGGGGGGGAGCCTCGCAAGTCATTGGCTCAGTAGGGAAACTCCCCCAGAAACTGAGCAAACCCACAACATAAGTAACTAAAGCAGGAAACTATGCTAGTAATTTATAAAACTATCTAAGCATGTTATTAAAGCTGTAATCCTACTTACCGCTTTCCAACCTCAGAACCAACTTTAATAAATAAACGGCAAACTCAAACAAGTGTACGAGCTAAAGTAGGAAAACGCCACACTTGGGCCGTGTAGCCTAGCTCGCGACACCAGCAACTGACCCGAACAAACACACAGGTCTACCTCTCAGTCTCGTAGCCACGGACGTAGGGTCCAGTTGCCGCTCCACCAAACCAACTCAAAGGACTGTGGAGACCAACAAAACCACCACACCTGCGAACCACGCCGCTGTAGAACCATGCCTGGCACTTTTAGAGACTCTGGCCCGAGCCCTCTAAAGTGAGGTACTGGAAACTAGGACTAGCCGGGGCCCAGTACGTCTACTGGTGTTCGTAAGTCGTAACCCCCCAGCCACGAGCGCTCTACAAGCGACAAACACAAACTCTCTAGTCGTTGTCCCACCATCGTCTTTCCCTCAGCTGGACGACAACTCTCCACGAGAGCGAGGGTGTCCAAGAAGATGACAAAGACCACGACGGTACCACCGTACCGGGACAAGCCCCAAACACTCACATGTGCCTGGCTCACACAGAACTTGGGGCTCCCAACTGAAGAGGTAACCACGGGAGGCATAACACTACTCGCCATGCACACAAAACCACGTGCACACCACATGAACCACGTGAAACCCCACGTGAACTGCGTGAATATCACGCAAACCACACACAACAGGCTCCTAGAGCGCTACAGGTGCCCATGCACTGCTCACCATTGCCATGCACACAATTCACGATAATTGAATAAGCCACACTAGCATGCACACACACAAAACCACTCCTCGGCTGCTAACGCGACGGGGTATTAAGCCGCCTTAAGATCGCGATAGTCCGATATGGCACGTTCAAAACCCTTAACGCGACAGATAGGCGTGTCGCGACCTGGTCACGACGGAAGGGTCTGTCGCCTTCAGAGGCGCAACCCTAATCCGAAAACCCTCTTCTGGATCACCCCCAAAACCCCTACAAACTTGTGCTTCCATCCATTTTACATACTTTAATGTGTGCCCTAGCATGATATCTATTGTATGGAAAGCAAATAACGCGTTAACCACGTCACACACACAATTCACGAATCTAAACATGTGGGATCTCCCTACCCCCGTAAAAACACACGAAGCACAAGATCCACTCGGCGTTTCCCCCACTCCACAAAGCGTCCTCACGGCAAGAACACGCCAGGAACACCTCCAAAACGACAGATCGCCCTTCTCCACGGCAAAAACCCCCTTCCCTCGCCGAGCAGAGCTTGCAAAAGCTCTGTTCGGCCCAGACTTACTTAAAAACACAGTTCAGTTAAGATCGCGACGTAGACTACCGGTGCGACCTGATCGCGACGTAGCTTCCCGTCACCTTCACACTGTCGACGTCAGCATGCCCGCCTTGTGCGTGACACACTGCGCACATGCAGACGACGACCCAAAGCAACGGTTCTATGAACGCGACACCCAGGACCGTCGCGTTCAGAATGCGACGCCCTCCTCTGTCGCGTTCACAAACAGAGAACAAACAGGCGAATTGGGCCCAACCTGCCGGCCCACGACGTCCTGAAACCTGTGTAAGCACCTGCTACACACGACATTGGCCACACACTGGCCCTCACAACTAATAAACGGGGATCCGAACGGTCAATACGCTACAGTATGTTTGTAGACTGGTGTTCTCTCTTTTGTCTCCCCCAGTCATCTTATTTTCTAATACTTTTAGACTGTGGTAAAATTGTCGGTACGGGTGGTCTACAACCACCTTTTCTATTTACGTGCAGAGGATGGCATATATGTCTGTTGTGTCTGTTTCTTTATTCTTTTTGTACTTCATTAGTTAATAATATAAATATTATCTGGTAAAAAAAAAAAAAAACTAGCTACTCTAGTCTCTTACCTTCGAAACATTCTCTAATCCAAAATCCTTTTTGTGACCAATTATTATTTGAAGATTAGAATCACATAAAATGAGTAGGTTTTGACGCTTAACCGAATTTTTACTAGAAAAATAATGAAGCCGATGCATTATAGTATGCAATGCTCACACCTAGGGCTGCCAACGGGTCGGAGTCGGAATCGAAAATGGTATTTTCCGCATCCATTTCCTATAAGAAAATCGAAAACGGGTCGGAAACGGAAACTAATCGGAAACATTTTGTACGATCAAATGGTAGATGTATATAGTATTAGAAGCAATGGTAAAAGAGATGTCTTTGATAATAATATGTATAATACATACTACGAGAGAGATAAGTTAATTATATTCTATTTACAAATTAAAGAGAAGCTAAGAACTTAGTCTAAAATTTTTTAATATTAAGAAATAAGATTTTAAGAGTATATATTTTGTAAATAAAATACAAAAAATATCTTATCGGAAACGGAAACGAAAAATCAAAAAATAATCGAAAACGGAAAAACGGATACAGAAAGGTCGGAAACGAATCGAAAAGTCGGAAATCAGATATCCATTGGCAGCCCTACTCACACCATATTTCTTCTTGTGCGTTACTCTCTTTTTTATTGTGACATTACATAGTTCATGAAGAAAATCTTCTGCACATTCATAGGGTAAGTATGTACGTAGTAGATTTTCTAAGCTAAGTTTATGTCTAGTTTTTTGTAAAATATATTCATAAGAAAAAATATAAAAAATAATTTTGACATAAAATTTAAAAACATAATTATCTATTTGGTACTCGCATGAATGTTTTCTTTGAAAAGATTGTCTTGTGTTTTATTTGTAGTAAATATTTATTAAAATAATTTTAAAAATTAAAAAAATATTTAAAAATTAAAAAATATGTTCTGTGTGTTGACCACCCAATTACTAACTGTCCAACAGCCAACGGCTCCGCGCCTCGGCCGTCGAACACCGGGCGTTAGGAGCCAGACGTCGAGCACCGACAGTCAGACATCAGATTGTCGACCACTGGGCGTCGGACGTCGGGTGTCAAACGTCGCATGTCGGACGCTGGGCGCTAGACGTCGAGTTGTTAGACGCTGCCTGCCTGTCGTCGGACGTTGAACGTCAGCCGTCAACCGTCAGCCACCGACCGTCGGATGCCAAACGCCGGATTGTCGAGCGCCAAATGTGGGGCGACGAGCACCGGGCGCCAGGTGCCAATTGTTAGGAAACGAGTGCTGGTCCCCGACCGGTGCTCGACGCCAGCCCTCCGATTCCAACCAAGTATCAGATACTTAAAATGATGGTAGAGATTATAATCATACTCATAAAAATCTTACATGAAAAAATAATTTGTGAAGTCTCGTCAAAGATGTCAAAATTTATAATTTTATGTTAAAAAAATTTATATATTGACTTTTTAGTGGTATCAAATAAATTATTATATAAATTTTTTTCTAAAAATCTTTTTGTATATAATTTTTTTTATGCTCAAACAAACGAACCCTAAATATCTACTTGTACAGGTGAATCATAGCTAATTGATGAGAGATCTTATATGGCTTCTTACGTAGAGGATCTGCTTCGGTCCTCGATCACCAAGTCTCAGTTTGGTAACGAGTTAACTCAAAGTTAACTCAAAGTTAACTCAGAGTTAACTCAAAATGTAGTTTGGTAACAAAAAAAAGTTAACTCAAGTGGGTTAGATTAAAAGGG
Organism: Colocasia esculenta; assembly: GCA_014218235.1. Taxonomy (NCBI): domain Eukaryota; kingdom Viridiplantae; phylum Streptophyta; class Magnoliopsida; order Alismatales; family Araceae; genus Colocasia; species Colocasia esculenta. The sequence continues at coordinate 91,768,053 of CM024766.1, read as the reverse complement.
GGTCAGATGTGAGTTAACTCACAATTTTCCAACCCACCTCTAGAGGTGGATTGGAGTTAACTTAATTGGGTTAACTACCTTTTTGTCTTGGCGGTACACAACATTAATTGCTACTTTCTCTTTTCTCAATACAACATTAATTGCTTTTTTTTTCAAGTCACTTTTTGATATGAAAGTGGGTTAATTCACTTTATCTTGCCAAAGTAATTCCAAGAGAAAGTGGGTTAACTCACTGTAGTAACTGGGTTAACACATAAGAAAACAAACTAAAAAATGAGTTAACCCTGTATAACTTTAGTCATGGGCAACCCATTGCCAAACTGAGGCCAAGAGTTTTACAAGGAAGAGCAAGCGGAAAATTTAAGGCCCAACGGAGAGGCTTGGCTGCTAGAGACCGCTCGAACGACCACTGGATTGAGGACCAGCACCGTCAACATCTAACGTGTTCAACACTCTGAGGATTCTCCCGTGGAAATGGTAGTCGACTGGCGAATAGTTGTATTTTAAGGAATGGTGTGCTCGTAAGTTCACCGTGTGTATTGGAATAAGATCTCAAGTTCAAGTTTCATTAGGAATGGATTTAAATTTTTTCTAAAAATATTAATGCACTATCCTAACTTTTTCAAAGATAAGTACAATAATTATTCACAAGATAAGATTTTAACAGTGTAGGAAAAAAAACATAGTACAATATGATATGTGTATGTTGACAAGGGGAAGCCACAATATACTAAATAGTTTTTCTTTGTATTTGTCACAATTAAGATTGCCCGTATCACAAGATTTAGTTGCATCAAGCTTCTACTTGCACGATACGAATAGGACCCAATGATTTTTTTTTGCTTCAAACTCTGGGAGTATCGATCGACCGAAAGATAAATATCGGTCGATCGTTTAGGTCTAGAGTTCTGGTTGGACAAGTTGGACTCCACTAGAAGTATCGGTCGACCGAAACACATATATCGGTTGACCGTTTAAGTTTGGAGCTCCGATTGGAGTTCATTGAGACTTTCAGTTGATCAAAACATAGAGATCAATCGACCGTTTAGGTCTGGAGCTTTGGCTAGGGTTCATTGGGACTTTCGGTCGACTAAAACATAGAGATCGGTCAACCGAATATCAATTTCAGTCTATTTTCTCGTCTATTCAAAATCAAGACGAATTTGACCTATTTTATTACACACTTAACATACAAATTAAACTCTCAAGCTAGATATAACAAATCAAACATTTGGATCATCAACGTGAACATAAATAAGTGTTTTGTAAACTTATCAACATGAACAACAATTACTGTTTTGTGATCATCAAAATCTATATAATTCAACATCAATCTCTTAGGTTGTAATCACTATCTATCATCTTAGCCATCTACAAAAACAAATAAAATTCACATTAAATTAATAATGAAGGAACAACTACAACCATATAACATAGAATTCAATACATTACCTAGTCATCTTTGTCTTTTTATGCATGTACATCCACATAATCTTCATAATAAGGAACATAACTTTCATCTCCAAGCAATCTCACATTATATGTTCATGTCACAAACTAGAGATATTCTCCGTAAGACATGTATTGCTCGTATGTCTCATGATACATACGATGATATTCCATATATGTCTTGCTTCCTGACGTACAATTGTCAACCCAGGTGGTAGAAGGATCGGAACATGCATAGATGAACCACCATATCTGTAATACCCCAAATTTTTAATATTATTTATTTCAAAACAAGGATAATTAAGTTATTATACCTTAACGTTGTTATTAAATTGAAATAATTGACATGTAAGTATGACTAGTGGTAACGAACATTATCCCAGTGTCGCGCATTGAAGTGCGCGCTCTCACAGGGCGATACTGGAAAACGTCAACGAAATAAAAATTTGAGAACATCATAATTTCCAGAAAAATATGGAGAAATCAAATATGTAATTATCTGAATTTTTCGACGTACGGATTTCAAGGTACAGTCGATGCAACCATTTTTCGGGTGATTTTTCACCTAGTGTAAAGTAAAATCTAAAAATTAATTAAAAATCACCATAATTAGAAAAACCATCACATTAGCTTATGGTAAAAATTTCATGACAAATAAATACCATTTGACTATGTTTAAGTTAAGCTTAATGGGCCAGTTGAATTATTGAGCATTTACGGTTAGTATTTTTTTTTCTGGAAGCTTGCGTGTCTGGCCCTGGGAAGGCCAGCACACCTAAGGGCTGGGGTTACCACGTTCATCCCCCAGCTGTAAGCAAGAAATGATGCATGTAACCCGTGTCTTGTGGTAAAAATTTCTCACCTTTACTGCGACACATGGGTAACCTCCGTGTCACCTTGCATGGAAGGCACCCTTGGATATAAATATATCCCAAAGGTCATCGTAACTAGCTTTCCTTTACTTGTTCCCCTGTTCTACAACTACTATTGCATTGAGCAACTCATGTTGGGAGATTCTGAGTGAAAAACTTGGTGAAGAAGCTATTACGGGGGGGGACAATTATTCTCTCTCTCATTCTTACATATTGTCTCTGCTCAAGCTCTAACTGGAGCTATTGCTAAGGAGCAACCGGAGAATTATCTTGGAGGCTAAAGCTTTTATTATACCAAGCTACACCTTCCTACTCTTCTACTTGTGGTTATCATCTTCATCTCCTTCAAGCTAAGGTAGAATTCTCTTCTTGTATCATTCCTTTCACATGACCTTGGCATTCTCTTTAATTTAAGAGGTCATAATCACTTGTTATTTCTTTAAATGTGTGAGTCCTCTTTTGAGAAACATGTACCTATCTCTTACAAATTTTGTCTTAGTTAGGATATTGTGGAAATGTTTTCCTGTTCTCATTCTTTTCTTTCCACAATTCAGAGGAGTCTAGGTAATTAAGTGGTCATCCTTCTTAAGTTCATTGACTTCCAGATTTGAGGATTCATTCCACATTAAGAATCAAGCTTTCATCACATATGATTTTATGGTTTTTTCATGAAAGACAATGCCATCCTTTCTTCCATTATCTTTTGTGCCATTTTGTGATCATGTAGATCGCAATTCTCAGATCTTGTTGATCAGTTATGTAGATTACATTACATGACTTTTTCTTTCACTTTCTTGTCATGATTACCTTCATGTTTAAGGCTAAGATCATACCTTAATAAGGTCCTAATCATGTTAGGTATGATAAGTGGGCTTATTAGTACAATTTCTGGTTGTTCTTAATCTATTTCTGAAAGTTTGCACTGCACCTGTCGACAGCCGAGCATTGACCTGTCGACAGGGGCTTCTATCCAGAGCCCAGAAAGTGATACCTGTGCTGGGCTGTCGACAGAAACCTCCTTGGCTGTCGACAGCCACAGACAGTCAGAGAGAAAAGCTTCTGGAAAAGCCTCCCTGTCGACAGCAAGACCTTGTCTGTCGACAGGCACCATCAGTCCAGAAATTTTTGCATCTACTTTGACTTGTTTTGTGATTGGAATCACACCCAATTGATCCAACCAAATACTCACTCATTCATAGATGTTTTTACCACTCTAAACACCTACTAAATCAGTCAGGCTTCTTTCCTTTTTACCTTGAACCATCACTCTAAAAATTCCGAACATAATTGACCTTGTGAAAGTGTCAATACCTGAATTCAATGAAGGGACAAAGTTCCCAAGTTCTTGTATATAATATATGAGTGCAATCTTGTGTCCTTGATCTTTTGCAAGAATGAGTGTGTGATGATGACAAATTGTGAGTCTCGGACTCGTTTAATAATTATGCCAGGCAAATAAGGGTTGGTTCAGTCCTGGGGGGAGCGCCCGAATTCGTCAGTGGCCGCGCGGGGACGATGAGAATTTCTGGATGTTGGCATGCATCAATTTATGTTTGATTAGTCATCATATCATGCTTGTGAATGTGAGATTGTCAAATTCTGAATTTAAGTATCTTTCTGAATCCTACTTCTAAAGCATTCTTGTTCAATATGTATTATTAATTTGACCTGCTTACTTGTCATCTTGAACACTCTATGTCCTAAATCTAAACTTGTTCTTACCCTGGTCATATACATTTGAACCCTCTTGTTTAAAAGGAGTTGAGTTCTACTGGGCTAGTTAGCTCATTCAATTTAACATTTTCAGGTGAACATGACAGAGATATTGCTTAAGGGGGGGAATTTATGTGCCGAGCGGACAGCCCGATGCCAAGCAATGTTACCAGTTATTGTTTCCTTTGTAGATGGAAATAAGAATGTAGTAAAGATACAATCTACTTTTGCTTACTCCTTATTTAGACTAAAATGAGGAGTATTGTGTAATAACTTCCGCGAATCTAGTTGATTATGAGTAAACCTTATGTTACTTGTCATGTTTAAAATATGTTATATTCGGTAAATAGAATTTTACTCGGACGTGACAGATTAAATTGGTATCAGAGCATTAGTACGATAAACCTAGGGATAACCAGTGAGTTGGGGTAAAAACTTGGGATTAGATAGCATGATTTTTGTAACTATATATATATATATAAGTGTTTAACTTGTGAATTATTTCAGCATGGACGTGAGTGCTCAACAAAGGTTGGTAGCAGCCATGGAAATGCTACGTCAGGACCTAGAATTATATGCTCAAGCACAGAGAGAAACCCACATACAGATCAAAGAGGAAGTATTAAATCTGACGGCAGGCGCTTTCTTGGCGGGAAATCCACATGTTTCATTGGATATTATGAACCAGATCATGAATGATCTGAATGGTCTGAAGCTGGGGCAAGAAATGTTGTTCTATCAGATCGAGGGGTATTGGGAGGAGATGACCAATGCCGCGAGGGAGCTGCATTATGGAGCGGCAGAAGAACAGCAACCACCGCCCGCATAACCGGTTATAGATTTGACCGGAAATTAGAAATTATGGATAGACAACTCACTTTTTTGAAAACCTCTCCTTTTGTGTAAATGTTAGTTGTATGTATGAAACTTCCATGTGTATGGGAAGTGAGAGGCTAGTGAAGTATGTTTTGTAATGTCGAAAGTTGGAAGAAGGAGACTGTAGTGATATAGTTTGTGAATCATAATGACATGCTATGATGTACTTAGTTGACTAATGAATGAAATGAAGTATTATGCAATTTGAAATATGTATATGTGATGAATGCAAGTAGGGTGGATGTGAAAATTAATGTATGTTCTATTGGATGTTTCAGATTATTATCTAATCTTGTCATGGACGGAGGTGATGCTAGTTGGAAGAAAATGGAAAATTCAATGCATGACTTGACCCGTGTAATGAGGACGGTAGCGAAGAGTAATAGCCATAATGGAACAAGCTTATTCATGGATTTCCGAAGTTTAGATCCTCCGAGATTTTCAGGGAGTACCGACCCGGATGAAGCCGAGAATTGGCTAAAGGACATAGAAAGGATATTTGGAGTAATCAAGTGCACTGAAGAAGAAAAGATTCGATTAGTGACTTTTCAGTTGGAACGAGATGCTAAAGCATGGTGGGACACCATGACATCTACATTGGAAGATCCAAGTCAAATGAGTTGGGATGAGTTTGTAGAATTGTTGAATGATCAATATTTTTCTGAAGTTGTCCAGAAAAAGAAAACCACTGAATTTGCTAATCTAAAACAACTTAGAATGTCAGTATCTGAATATGAGGCTCAGTTTGCTCGATTGTCTAAGTATGCTCCACATCTCATAGCCACGGATAAGCTGAAAGCCAAAAGGTTCATGAATGGACTACGTCCTACTTATATTATGCAGTTAACTCCACATTTGATTATTACGTATCCGGATATGGTCAAAAGAGCTTTGGCTTTGGAAGCTGCAAATGATATGGTGGATAAAATTAAAGGAAGGTCAGGAGAAGGATCTTCGAATCGGAAGAGAAAGTTTGAACCAGGAAATGCTCCGAAAGTTCAACAATCTGGAAAGAAGACAGGGAAAGCTCAGAATGGGAATAAAGAAGTGTGTAAACACTGTCATGTTAGTGGACACAAGATAGAAAATTGTTGGCGTAGACTGGGAGCATGCCTTAGGTGTGGGAATACTCAGCATCAAATTTCAGAATGTCCAATGATCAAGAATGTATCAACCAAATCAAATTCCCAAGTAAAGCAGCCAAGACAAGGGAGAATACAAGCTGTTCAAGAAATAGACCCTGAAATTCCGCAGGAAGGCAAACTGATTGAAGGTACACTAACCATAAACTCAAAGCTTGCACACGTATTATTTGATTCAGGAGCTACGCACTCCTTTATTAGCTATAATTTTGCTAGGTCCTTGGAAATACAACCAGTCTTATTGTCTACACAATTAGAAGTGGCAACACCTTTGAGTGAGGGTAAAAAGCTTAGGGAGTATTACCCTGATAGTCAGATTTTGTGTGACGGACACAACTTATGTGGTGATTTAATATGCTTGGAAATGTGGGATTATGATGTGATCCTTGGGATGGATTGGTTATCTAGATATCATGCTAATTTAGATTGCCAATTAAGGCGAGTCTCATTTCCAGGAAAGGAAATTTGTTCTATGACTTTTGACAAACCTCACATTAGAAGAATATCGATAATCTCAGCAGTCAAGGCTTGTAAGCTAGTACAAAAAAGTTGTCAAGGGTACTTGGCTTCTATAACGATACTAAATCAAGATATCACGGGATTGGATGATATTCCGGTGGTAAAGGAATTTCTTGATGTTTTTCCTGAAGAATTACCTGGTATACCACCTAATAGAGAGGTGAATTTTTCGATTGAATTGGTACCAGGAGCTACACCAGTATCAAGAACACCATATAGAATGTCGGTAGAAGAATTAAAAGAATTGAAAAGGCAGTTGTTAGAATTGATAGAGAAAGGGTTTATCAGACCTAGTACCTCGCCATGGGGTGCTCTAGTGTTATTTGTGAAGAAAAAGGATGGATCTATGCGGTTATGTATAGATTACCGATAGTTGAACCAATTGACCATAAAGAACAAATACCCACTTCCAAGAATTGATGATCTATTTGATCAATTGTCTGGAGCCCAGTATTTCTCCAAAATTGATTTAAGATCAGGATATCATCAACTCAAAATTCAAGAGCAGGATATTCACAAAACAGCTTTCCGAACAATGTATAGACACTATGAGTTTGTTGTGATGCCATTTGGATTAACTAATGCACATGTTGCATTTATGCGTCTCGTGAATGACGTGTTCAGACTTTATTTAGATTAATTTGTGGTTGTGTTCATTGATGACATATTGATTTATTCCAAAAATATAGAAGAGCATGAAGAGCATTTACGGATTACCTTGCAATTATTACGAGATCACAAACTATATGCAAAGTTTAGTAAATGTGAATTTTGGATGAAGCAAGTTATATTCTTGGGACATATCATCTCAAAAGAAGGGTTGTCTGTGGATTCTTCAAAGATTGAGACCATACAAGGATGGGAGCAACCAAAGAACCTCACTGAGGTTAGAAGTTTCTTGGGTATGGCTAGTTATTACCGGCGGTTTGTTCAGAATTTTTCTAGAATTGCCTCGCCTCTCACACAATTAACCAGAAAAGGAACTATATTTATATGGAATGAGAATTGTGAACAAGCATTTCAGTTATTAAAGAAATATTTATCATTAGCACCAATTCTAGCTTTACCAGTTGAGGGAAAGTTATTTGAAGTTTATACTGATGCTTCAAGTATTGGACTAGGATGTGTGTTGATGCAAGATAGAAGAGTTATTGCTTATGCATCAAGACAACTGAAAACTCATGAGAAGAATTATCCAGTACATGACTTAGAATTAGCTGCAAAAATTTTTGCTCTTAAACTTTGGAGACACTACCTATACGACAATCAATTTATAGTGTACTCTGATCATAAGAACCTCAAATATTTGTTTTCACAAAAAGAGCTGAACATGAGACAAAGAAGGTGGATGGAGTATATCAAAGATTATGATTTTAAAATTGAATACCATCCAGGGAAAGGAAATACGGTAGCTGATGCACTTAGCAGAAATCCTACAGCAAAGGTGTTTCAATTACAAGTAAAGGAATGGAAATTGCTAGAGGAGTTTTCCACATTAAGTTTGAAGGTGGAATCACAAGAAGGAAAGGTTATAATTAATAACTTGACAGTTCAATCAGATTTGATAAAATAAATTGGAGAGCGGCAGCATCATGGTCCTGTATTAGAAGAGATCCGAGAAAACTTAATTTCTAGACCTGATTTTATTGAAGATTTCCAAGGAAATCTGCGATTCCGAGATAGGATATGTGTGCCAGATGATTGTGAAATTAAAAAGCAAATTCTAGAAGAAGCTCACCAGTCACATTATGCCATTCATCCTGGAACTGTTAAGATGTATCAAGATTTAAAGAAACATTTTTGGTGGTGCAATATGAAGAAGGATATCGTAAATTTTATTGCAAGATGTTTGATATGTCAGAAAATCAAAGCCGAACATCAGAAACCGGCTGGGAAGTTAAAACCACTCGAAATACCTGAATGGAAATGGGACAGTATCAGTATGGATTTTATTGTGGGATTACCTAGAACCCGAAGTGGATTTGATGCTATATGGGTAATCATTGATCGACTTACAAAATCAGCTCATTTCCTAGCAATTAAAACAAGATGGTCTGTTAGTATCTTGGCAGCCCTGTATATGAAAGAAATTGTCCGATTGCATAGGATTCCAAGAAATATAATTTCAGATAGAGTTGCAAGATTTACGTCACATTTCTGGAGAGAATTACAGGATGCATTGGGAACTAAACTGAAGTTTAGTACAACATTTCATCCTCAAACTGATGGACAAACAGAACGAGTGAATCAGATTATCGAGGATATGTGCCGAGCTTGTATACTAGAGTTTGGAAGTGACTGAAACACTCACTTAGCAATCATGGAATTTGCATACAATAATAGTTATCAGTCTACAATACAAATGACACCATTTGAAGCTTTGTACGGTCGCCAATGTAGATCACCATTATGTTGGGTGGAATTGAAAGAATCACATATTCTTGGACCTGAAATGATCCAAGAAACCACATAAATTATCAAGTTGGTGCAAGACAGAATGAAAGCTGCTCAAGATCGACAAAAAAGTTATGCTGATCGTCGAAGAAGAGAATTGGAATTTCAGGAAGGAGAACATGTATTCCTTAAAGTATCTCCTAGACGTGGAATTAGAAGATTTGGGATCAAAGGAAAATTGTGTCCAAGGTACATTGGACCATTTGAAAATTTGAAAAGAATTGGAGAAGTGACGTATCAGTTGGCACTTCCACCACAATTGTCTAATGTACATGATATTTTCCACGTGTCAATGCTAAGAAGATATGTTTATGATCCGGAGCACATCATTGGATATCAAGATCTGGAAATACAAGAAAACTTAGCATATGAAGAAAAACCTGTACAAGTTCTTGATCGAAAAATCAAGCAACTTCGGAACGAGTTCCCTTATTAAAGGTTCAATGGAATAAACGCGGACAAGAAGAGACAACATGGGAACTTGAAGGCACCATCAGAACCAAATATCCAGAATTGTTTACAGGTCAGTAACCACACTCTTATGCAATTAAATTTGGAGGACCAAATTTCTTTTAGTGGGGGAGAGTTGTAATACCCCGAATTTTTAATATTATTTATTTCAAAACAAGGATAATTAAGTTATTATACCTTAACGTTGTTATTAAATTGAAATAATTGACATGTAAGTATGACTAGTGGTAACGAACATTATCCCAGTGTCGCGCATTAAAGTGCGCACTCCCACAGGGCGATACTGGAAAACGTCAACGAAATAAAAATCTGAGAACATCATAATTTCTAGAAAAATGTGGAGAAATCAAATATGTAATTATCTGAATTTTTCGACGTACGGATTTTAAGGTACAGTCGACGCGACCATTTTTCGGGTGATTTTTCACCTAGTGTAAAATAAAATCTAAAAATTAATTAAAAATCACCATAATTAGCAAAACCATCACATTAGCTTATGGTAAAAATTTCATGACAAATAAATACCATTTGACTATGTTTAAGTTAAGCTTAATGGGCCAGTTGAATTATTGAGCATTTACGGTTAGTATTTTTTTTATTTTTCTGGAAGCTTGCGTGTCTGGCCCTGGGAAGGCCAGCACACCTAAGAGCTGGGAGCTGGGGTTACCATGTTCACCCCCCAGCTGTAAGCAAGAAATGATGCATGTAACCCGTGTCTTGTGGTAAAAATTTCTCACCTTTACTGCGACACATGGGTAACCTCCGTGTCACCTTGCATGGAAGGCACCCTTGGATATAAATATATCCCAAAGGTCATCGTAACTAGCTTTCCTTTACTTGTTCCCCTGTTCTACAACTACTATTGCATTGAGCAACTCATGTTGTGAGATTCTGAGTGAAAAACTTGGTGAAGAAGCTATTACGGGGGGGGACAATTATTCTCTCTCATTCTTACATCTTGTCTCTGCTCAAGCTCTAACTGGAGCTACTGCTAAGGAGCAACCGGAGAATTATCTTGGAGGCTAAAGCTTTTATTATACCAAGCTACACCTTCCTACTCTTCTACTTGTGGTTATCATCTTCATCTCCTTCAAGCTAAGGTAGAATTCTCTTCTTGTATCCTTCCTTTCACATGACCTTGGCATTCTCTTTAGTTTAAGAGGTCATAATCACTTGTTATTGCTTTAAATGTGTGAGTCCTCTTTTGAGAAACATGTACCTATCTCTTACAAATTTTGTCTTAGTTAGGAGATTGTGGAAATGTTTTCCTGTTCTCATTCTTTTCTTTCCACAATTCAGAGGAGTCTAGGTAATTAAGTGGTCATCCTTCTTAAGTTCATTGACTTCCAGATTTGAGGATTCATTCCACATTAAGAATCAAGCTTTCATCACATATGATTTTATGGTTTTTTCATGAAAGACAATGCCATCCTTTCTTCCATTATCTTTTGTGCCATTTTGTGATCATGTAGATCGCAATTCTCAGATCTTGTTGATCAGTTATGTAGATTACATTACATGACTTTTTCTTTCACTTTCTTGTCATGATTACCTTCATGTTTAAGGCTAAGATCATACCTTAATAAGGTCCTAATCATGTTAGGTATGATAAGTGGGCTTATTAGTACAATTTCTGGTTGTTCTTAATCTATTTCTGAAAGTTTGCACTGCACCTGTCGACAGCCGAGCATTGACCTGTCGACAGGGGCTTCTATCCAGAGCCCAGAAAGTGATACCTGTGCTGGGTTGTCGACAGCAACCTCCTTGGCTGTCGACAGCCACAGACAGTCAGAGAGAAAAGCTTCTGGAAAAGCCTCCCTGTCGACAGCAAGACCCTGTCTGTCGACAGGCACCATCAGTCCAGAAATTTTTGCATCTACTCTGACTTGTTTTGTGATTGGAATCACACCCAATTGATCCAACCAAATACTCACTCATTCATAGATGTTTTTACCACTCTAAACACCTACTAAATCAGTCAGGCTTCTTTCCTTTTTACCTTGAACCATCACTCTAAAAATTCCGAACATAATTGACCTTGTGAAAGTGTCAATACCTGAATTCAATGAAGGGACAAAGTTCCCAAGTTCTTGTATATAATATATGAGTGCAATCTTGTGTCCTTGATCTTTTTCAAGAATGAGTGTGTGATGATGACAAATTGTGAGTCTCGGACTCGTTTAATAATTATGCCAGGCAAATAAGGGTTGGTTCAGTCCTGGGGGGAGCGCCCGAATTCGTCAGTGGCCGCGCGGGGACGATGAGAATTTCTGGATGTTGGCATGCATCAATTTATGTTTGATTAGTCATCATATCATGCTTGTGAATGTGAGATTGTCAAATTCTGAATTTAAGTATCTTTCTGAATCCTACTTCTAAAGCATTCTTGTTCAATATGTATTATTAATTTGACCTGCTTACTTGTCATCTTGAACACTCCATGTCCTAAATCTAAACTTGTTCTTACCCTGGTCATATACATTTGAACCCTCTTGTTTAAAAGGAGTTGAGTTCTACTGGGCTAGTTAGCTCATTCAATTTAACATTTTCAGGTGAACATGACGGAGATATTGCTTAAGGGGGGGAATTTATGTGCCGAGCGGACAGCCCGATGCCAAGCAATGTTACCAGTTTTTGTTTCCTTTGTAGATGGAAATAAGAATGTAGTAAAGATACAATCTACTTTTGCTTACTCCTTATTTAGACTAAAATGAGGAGTATTGTGTAATAACTTCCGCGAATCTAGTTGATTATGAGTAAACCTTATGTTACTTGTCATGTTTAAAATATGTTATATTCGGTAAATAGAATTTTACTCGGACGTGACAATATCCAAATTGATGTCCATACACATAAGTGGCTCCATACCCATATTGCATTGCATATGAATCTAGTTACCCCTGTCCTGAATAGAAGTTGTGGTCGTCAATGGTAACATCTGACGTTGTATCCTCTCATGTGCTCGGACGCTCAAAATTTGACATCATGTCATGGTAGCTGCTACTATTTGCAAGCCCTATGTGTCATCTTTTTTCATCTGCTTTCCACTTTCTCTGTGACATATGTGGAGTATCATGATCCGCGACATCTTGGGTAGCATGCGTGAACTCAGTCACACCTATAAAATATATGCCCCCACCTCCACCACCACCACCATCATTGTCACCATTGCCGCCTGTACCAGATGAAGAAGAAGGATTTGAGGAGTTATTTCCCGAACTCTACCTCTGTGATAGCTCAGATGGTGAAAGAGTCACATCATCCTCATCCACTATAGTGGTATTTGCAACATCTAGGGGATCTTCTTGTTTTGTGCTACTCTTTTGTTTGGAACTAAAAATCTTTGTTGTCTATCTAGATTTCTTTGGTGGTCGTCCTTGTCCAAAATCCTTTTTCCTTTGTTGTTTTGCACCAGATGGCCAAGCACTATATGTCTGCGACAAGTTTGTGTCATTAGAAGCAAGATAAAGAGCAAAATGTATGGCATATTATAAATTAACATATATTACATACGTCTGAGATGAAGCACAATGGCATGTAGAAGATGACTTAGATAGAGATGGTGGTCGAGAAGGGGGATCTTTAGGCTAAGAAGCAGGGGGATCCGTCGATCGAGAATGGTGGGGAGCTGGTGGTTGAATCAACCTCTCAATATCTATTGTGTCAAACTCATAGTGAATACAGGCAGTAGGGCCTCTATCAACTCTAGTACTACTGAGTCTACATCATCTAAGTCAACTTCATCATTAGAACCATGAGTCTACATCACTGGTGCATCTTCAGCACCCCCGGTATCTGCACCTGCCTCCTCCCTTTGAATAACAGAAGCTAAGAATGTGTTCGGCCAGGGTGGGTCACCTAGATGGTCAGCCTCCTCATCATGCACCATTTCCCCCCTTTCTATAGTGGACCTTGCAACCCATGACACTGTGGGGTCTTCATCATCTTTGAGGTAACATATGTCTGTAGGATCATAATCCCCCTATCCCTTTCTAGCATCCATCTACACATGTTTCAACCTGAGTCTCATGTTGTAGTGAACGTAGACCAACTTGTCCAATCTTCTATGAGTCAATCAATTCCTCAACTTGATGTGGATTAAGGCAAAAGTGCTCTAGTTCCTCTCACAACGACTGGAAGATGATGTTTGGGATAAAACTTTGATTGCAATCTCTTTTAGCGCATGTGCACTTCTACCATAATTAACTAAGCCACCACTGTCCTGTAAATTACATAGACATAGGCAATCTAAAGATACATTTTACTTCATGCTACACGAACATTCTTGCATAAGACATGTCTTTGGGTACCTAGGTCCAGCTTGGGTCGTGTTGCAATGGCTGTATCGTCACCAAATAAGCCAACTCCTTCTCGAAAATATTTCAGCTACATTAAAAGAATGAAGGCAATAGTGAAAACCATAAAATATAAACTACATTAAGCATGAACCTTAGTAAATGTAATTATCTCATTCAAATCTTCTACAGCTTTGACATGACTCTGTGACATCTTATCCACTATCAACGTTACAACAACTAGCAAGCCATATTTGTAAGCAAGTTCATACTCATATTGGTATGCAGGATGTAGATAATATGTTGTAGGAAAGTGATGATTATGTCATTATATTAAAATTGCAAGGGGATAGACAAGAGTGTTGATATTCATTTACCTGTCATGTGTAAGTCTCTACTCATCTGACAGTCCCACCTATCTTGAACAATGCTGATGAATATTTGTGCATAAGGCAGTCAATATCTTAGCATTTGCATTCTCAAGTTTTGCATACACCAACCCCATTGTTGGAGTTATATCACCATCCACAACTCTCAACACTTCATAAAGTGGCTTGATAATCTGAACAATTTTTGCGACCCTCGACCAAAAGTTGGAGTTGTTCACTAACCCCTCCACCTCCTACCCATCACTTGAGGCCGCAAAGTGTGAATTCAGCCGCTGGTCACTTTTAAACAACTATTTTAAACCATCTCTATGTTTCATGAAACTATATAAGGTAATATAATTTGTAGCAAATCGTGTGATGCTCGGCCTCAATATATCTCCACCACATAAATCCCTCATCCATCATAGCACAAGAGTATGATTATAGATATAATGTGTAATTATATCTGTGGCCTCCACGACGTGCTTAACATGGTACATCATCACAAGTTATTATTAAAGTCATTGACTTTATAAAGTTTATATGTAAGGGTGATATTTTACTAGATAAAGTTGACCAATATCTTTTAACATTAAATCCACGCAATGAGCTACACATGGGGTCCAAAAAATATGAGAATGTGTTTTCCTCAATTCTTCACCTTCCATTTATCAGTAACCACTTGCACAACAAAGTCGGCCCCAATCTCTGCCACCATCTGCTCCATCAACTGTAAAATGTACTGATGATTATGAATTTTTCCTAAAGCATCCACAGACTTAGGGTAAAAAATTTAACAATCGCAGTACACGAGGAAGTTGATGAGGTAGCTTTTGGTAGTGTCTGATCATCCACCTCACATAAGTGTTACACCATACTTCTACCATTTTATCTAGAAAGAGGTAATATAAGTTTTCAACTCTTCCACCTCCACATCTAAATATACACCAGCAATCTCCTTTGCAGTAGGAGACTTCACATGCTTTCCAAGATCTTGTGCATCTTGTTCCATTGTTCTATAATAAGGATTGTTCACAGGATTAAATACTAACTCGGTGTGGTGCCAAAATTTTGAAACAACCATTGCTAGCTACCACCTCGGTCCTTGTTTTGGAGTGAGTCTTTAATTCTAGTTTGCTTTCCATACTCCTTATCGAATGCATAAGGATCAATCTCCTGTACATCTGCACCACTATTCCTCTTCCTTTATGACTGGAGGAGGATGAGCGTCGAGGTGGATCCATGCAGTAACGGTGCAAATCTTGCAATTCGGAAGCAGTTTTGGATGTCCCTGATTCATCGCGGGCAGGTGGTTCTAAATCACTCTTAGCCCATGCATCGGCCCTACTCTCGTGTAGAGCCAGCTAGAAGTCCTTCTCATAGGGATCTCGTACTGTAACATGGATATTAGTTGCTTGAGGATCTGTTCATCATCTTCAAATCTTTCCTACTCACATCCCATGCTAGCTTGACTTTGTGCCCTCTTGTTTGTCGTGATTTGTCTCAAGATCTTAGCCATCACAATTTTAATCACATATGAGACACTTGAACAACCAATAACCTCATTATAGCCACTTATAATGAATGTTGAAGAGAAGATATTTATAACCACTTATAATAAATCTAAATATTTAGTTGTTGTAAATATTTTATAACCACTTATAATGAATGTAGGAGAGAAGATCTTACTCTAAATCCCCCAAAGTAGAAGAAATCATATTAGATCTAAGATAATATCTCTTATCTTGAAGAAGCCCAAAATCACCATAAACCAAGGTGTTAAAGAAGAAGATAAAGATCCCCACAAAATTCTGCAAGAAAAATGACTCCAAAGTTAAAAAACTTGAAAATAGAAAACAAAATAAAAGAGAAGAAGAAGAAAGCGAAAGGGTGGAAGAAGCCTTATTTGGAGGCATCAGATGGGAGTGGAAATGGGGGAAGGGAAAGGGAAATGAGCTATTTAGGGGGATCCGACCGGAGCCCTGAGGGTTCAGTCAAGTTGGGTCCAGATCTAGATCGACCCGGTCGAGTCGATCCGGTCCGACTCGTGCCATTGTAGGTCGCTTCAACCCCGATGACTCGACGGTGCCAGGACTTGCAAATATCTTAGCATGTGCCGGAACGCCATACCACTGCAGTACGTAGTGGTGCAGCCAACCATGGTCACATTAGATTTCACATAGAACATAGTTTTCAAATATGTCTACAATGGACGGAGCCGTCTACCCATGCACTTAGATACTTATTAGGGAGAATTATTAATGAGTCTCTCTTTTTAAGAGACTTATTTTTAGGTCATTGACTATTTAAAAAAATTATATAATTATATAACTTAAAAATAAGTCCCAAAAATTAGAGACTGATCGATAATTCTATCTATTTATTAAAATATATTATTTTTATTTTGTTGATGTTACGCTCGATCTTTATATTTGACACATCCATATAAAAAAAATATGCAAAACCATCTTTGTCATAAGAGAGGATACGTATTTGTTCAAATGCAGGATGGGTGAGCGGGGTTGAGCGCTGTCCGGGTGGGTAAATTAGATTTTGCCCCCTCTAGTTAATTTTGCTCTAGTCTAATTACATGAAGGAGACTGCACGCCACTTAAAGAGTAAATAAAATGTTTTTCTGTTGATATTAGACAGTTTAGTACATGTTGATATTAGACAGTTTAGTACAAAATATGGGCCCTTAAAGAGTAAATAAAACATTTTCCTGTTGATATTAGACAGTTTAGTACATGTTGATATTAGACAGTTTAGTACAAAATATGGGCCCTTAAAGAGTAAATAAAATGTTTTCCTTTTGATATTAGACAGTTTAGTACATGTTGATATTAGACAGTTTAGTACAAAATATGAGCCCTTAATCGGAATCGGAATCGGATTTCGGTAATCGGATTTTGATAATCGGAAACGGAAACGGAAACGGAATCGGAATCGGAAAATTTTCGGAAAGAAAAATGGTACCGATTTCGATTTCGGTTCCGATAACGTAATCGGAATCGGAATTGACTATTCCGATTATATCGGAATCGAAATCGGAAACAGTAACAGTTATCGGAATCGGTATCGAAATCTCATGATTCCGTTACCTAACCCGACCCATTACAGCCCTACTGCACCGCGACCGCATTTTGGAAACCAATTTCTTAAGATACTGGGGGCATATAAGATTATAGAGAGGTAAAAGTAGATCATTCGTAATTGAAAGAATATCAGGCGTTAATATGAAATTATCCTCTTGCTTCCTATTCGGAATCGGATTGGGATTCCTATTCGCACTCGGATCTGGATGCCCACCGTTCCGTTTCTATTTCGACTCGAATTCGGGACCTTCTTCCCCACCCGACGTTCTGCACATTCTCTCTCTCACATCCATCCTTCCTCCTGACGTTCTGCACATTTCATCTCTCTCCCCTCCGTTCTTCCTCCGTATCAGAATGGAGAGAGAGTGCATAAAGAAGAGAGTTAACTGCACTTCCTCTGCCTGCAAGAACTCCTCCATGGTCGCCGAAGATGCTCTACGTCAAGCACTCTCCGCCGCTCGCCACACAGTCCAGTGGCGTCGCCATCAGCTTCAGCGTGCACTGCAGGGGAGATCTTCAACCGACCACAGCGGCGGAGGCGGCCTTGTCACGGAGAGCAGAGGTGTCTTCCCCAGCAGTTCCCCACCTTCTCGGGGAGCAGGGGCGGAGGAGGTGAGAGCGGCAGACATCGAGCGGAGGCTTGACGCAGTTCTTGACCGCCACAGGAGACAGTTGGAGGCGGGGCCGAGCCGTGCCCACGGGCACTGCCGCACGTTGTTCGGGGAACACGGCTCGTTCCTCGTCCCCGAAGCAGAGCCTCAGAAAGAAGCGGCAGTGGCGGACGGCTCCTTGTCCACCAGGAGCCCAGCATGCCAAGCTCAACCGTTCCGTGTAGGAAACCGCAAGAGGGTTTTACCAGACCAGCATCCCGCCGCTGGCAGCAAAGACGTCTCTTTGATGCTCTGTTTCCCTCCGCCCACCGGTGCATCGACTAGGAATGGCGGCAGGGGAGACGGCGGCGCGATGGAGCAGCGGCTGGAGGCAGTCTTTGGCGACTGCCGGAGACGGTTCGAGTCCAAGAAGATCAACGCCGGCACTCTGGGCGCCATGTTCGGGGAGCACGGAACCTTCCTTGGCAACGTACACTAGCCGGCTACTGAAGGAGGGAAAAAAACATCTGTAGCTTCTTGTTGATACTTGATATATGTCCGTCCCCAGGATGTTATGTTACTCGGCATCTTGTATTGTTTGATCTTTCATCTTACTCTGAGTCTTCTGATATCCAATCTTACACAACTCTGTATATTCTATTGTTTGATCTTACGTTACATTGTTCCTTGTATCTGGGTTGCGACCGTGGTTCTTCTTGTTCTGAACAAGGAATTTTATTGATTGCTGTTGCATCGCCTCGCCTCAAGCCACTTGGATCTTATATTACTCTATATATCTTCTATCTGGGTAATATCAGAGGCTATTTTTCACTCGCCGCAATCAATTAAAATTAGCTAGCTATTTGCAGATGAGAGGACATTTCGACTGTTGTTTTACAGACAGCAACTGTGGTTTGTTTCACTAATCGCCTTTTCCACCCAATTGCTAGAAACTTAGATGACTTGTTGGGATTTTAAAATCAGATACTTTATTTACATAAAGTTGGAAGTGCCTAATGTTATGTTACTAGTTCTATGCCCGTGCCATGCACGGGAATGTTTTAGGTAGAAATATGTTTTATGTATTCATAAAGTTTATTTATTTTAATAAATTTTTAACTATTAAAAATAAATTATATATTCAATAATATCACAATGTTTGTAATATAAAGTTAAAAAAATAAATTCAACACATAATAAATTCACATCACTGTCATCACATATTAGTCTATGCCATGAGACATTAATTTGTAAATAATATTTTTAGACAATCCACGTCATATATTGCTTAGCTCCATTTTTTTTCATCCATATTTTGTCAAACTTGAACTCAATTTGATGTTCAACTTATATTAAAATTTTAACTACATAACAATATAAAAAATTAATTAAAAAATAGAGAAATTTTTTGTGGGATGAAATATTTAAATGCACATACATAGTTTGGACAAAATCAATATTTAAAAACAATTGAACAATAATGGAATGCTATTTTTCACTAAGAGTACATCAGAATAAATTTACATCATACATGTAACAATAAAGATTAACAAATTGTCAACTAAGTGCATTGCCCAGACAACACATATATTGTGCATAAAACAAAAGACAATAAAATATTATATATGACTCTAACTATATTTGCTAGTGAAGTAGTTTCTCAGTATATATTACTCATATTAAAATACTTAAGTAATCTCTCACATCTCATATGACAGAATGCTATACATTTAACCTCTTTTTCTATATGATTTTTTTTTTAAAATGATTTAAATAAAGAGAAAGAAAGTAGAAAATTACTGTAGCCATGTAACTATAGTAGCATGCACACATGCACTCTAGGTGAGTACAGATAACAACAGATGTATAAACTAATATTGGTATAAATAATCTTTATTATAATATAGATATATAACATAAGCAAATTAAACTAAGAAATATTTTCATTTATAGAATCGATCATAAGTCAGGTTAAAGCAACATCATATTAAAATTTTCATATATAAAACCTAAAGTTTCAAGGTAAAAGTAAATAATACTTAAAAAACATGTTTCTAAGGGACTGAATTATGACAAACCATGTGACCAAAAACAATTCTGACAAATCAAATGTTATAATTATATAATATGATTTTAAAACTACATACTTTATTTTATAAAATATCTTAAATATTTATTTAAATAAAGAGAGAGAAAATAAAAATTTGCAGTAGTCATGTAGGTACAGTAACATGCATACATGCACTGTCTTTCTTATAAAAGGTCGATGCATGGTTCTGTTGATAGGCGAAGGCGACGTTCGAGCGATGGCGGCGGCGCCAGAGCACCACGTCTGAATGAGGCGGCTAAGTGAGTGGTTTGGGAGTGGAGGGTGTCCCCGTCACGGTGGACTGACTGAACACTGGCATCGTGAGCGAGTAGGTGATGCAGGAGCAGACCATTCCTGAGAAGACGGTGACAACGGAGCGTGGAGGGCGATGACGGCGAGGCCTGATGGTGGCCTGGGAGCGCCGCAATGGGTGGCCCCGGCGAGGACCACGAATTGGTGTTGCCTAAGGTATCTATAGATCCACGCGAAAGGGGAGAACGGGGGCGAGGGCGTCGAGCAGCTCTTGAGGGGCATTCGAGCGGTGGTGGGTAAAGGCGAGGTCTTACGGCATGGGAGCGCGGCAATGGGTGGCCCTAGCGAGGAGCTGTAGAAGTGCAGCCCCAGGTAGCCGGTTCCGCCGACCAACATTGCAAAAAGGTCTGAAGCTATTGTAGCAACTGTAGCCACTGTAGCAAAGTTACGAAGCTACAGTAGCTACAGTGAAACAGGGGCAATAGTGAAAAGTGTCGACGCCTCCGACCCCTATTGGGAACCCAGCGAAGACGACGACGACGGGGCAGGTGCAAGGCAGCAGGGACGTAGGCTGCAGCTCGCCATGAACTGATAGTTCCACATTCCACGACCGATGGAGAGAGAGAGAGAGAGAGCTATCGTCGGCGTCGTGGCGGTGCTGTAAATTTTCAGGTTCTTCCCATTCCACCGAGGAAGGTGGCAGCTTTTGGGTGGGAGGCAGAAGAGCATCACCGATATCTTGTAGGTGATCTTTGCCTACTTTGCTCCATCTCCTAGCTCCAAATCCCTTCCGGTTTCTATTTATTTTGGGTATTAGTCCGGGGTGTCGTATCAGACTGTAATGTAAAAGTTGCAACTTTTTTCTTTACCCTTTTCCCTCATATTTTCTTCATTCTTATGAAAGGGTTGTGGACAGTGAGGATAAGCAGGAGGATTACCATCTCTTTTCTGTGACTTGGGTTTGCCTTTTCTAAGGTTATTTCATCCATGTAAACCTGAGAGAAAAACATGAGCATGTTGTCATCTAAACAGTTCAATTCATGATGTGTTCTTATAACTGCATGCTACTTATAACTGCAGGTGCAGAGCAGCGGCGGTTCAGGCAGATAAGCATTCCAACATTTTATGAAATATGATGTGTTCTTATCTACCTGCATGCTCCATCTCAAGGGGAATCGATGATATTCCGATCCCCTGTTTTCTGTTATATTTATAACAGAAAAGGTGCTTCAACGATTACATTTGAAAGGGTGCTTTGAAAGGTTTCTTGAGCGATCCTTCTTGGACTTCTTATGTTATACTCCTAGATGGTACAATAAGTGTGACTTTTACGACCTGTGCAATTATGCTATGAGAGGAGCTAACAACATAATTTCGGTTTCCTTGTTTCCACTTTCCAGGAACCTGGATCTTTTCAAAATGTTGATGAACTTGAAGTTGTTCTATTCTCCATCTATTGGTTTCTCCCTCTGAATTGAAATTCAGCATAGCAGAAGAGACATTCTTCTGCATTTAGTACATCAGCTTTGAGTTAGCATTTAGACATTCTACTGCATTTTGCTCATTTAGCAGAACAGACTGACCCCAAGTCCAAATCCAGAAACTAACAGGTCATAACACTCGCAATCAACCCCGGTTTTCCTATATGCTTTCATTTAAAGGCCAAACAAAAGTGCCATCTAGATCAAATCTGCGTTAAATTTTCGTACATGAAAACTTGAAAGCGAGGTCGGCAATGCACGCCACGACGGCCTGGGAGATCCCCATGCCTTGCTTCTTCGATGTTTCAGGGCAGGCCCGGCAGGGAGCATGAGGTAGATGGAGGAGAAGAAAGAAGGGAGGAAATCACATGCAAGCAGCCGTCGCAGATTGGCGGGCATCGTCGTCTGCAGATGGTGTGCCCATCACCGGAAGCAGAATGGACGCGCCGCTGGTGTGGACGCTGAGAGGAGAGCAAACAGAGCAGACGACGATTGGTGTTAGAAACGTGTTTAGTGGGTTGTTTCTGTGCAGATAACCGCTTTTAGGATTTGGATGAACCGCCTGCAGTGGGGGAGAATAGAGCGGTCGCGGGGGAGAGTTTCTACCGAAAAAGAATGATCCTGGGGCGCTAAACATGAGCAATCTACTAATATTACAATGGCACTAAGTATGGTCAGCGACAGTCATCGGGATTTCCGATCCCCTGTTTTGGTCTTCTCTTCTGATACCGAATCCACGCATATGTATATTCTCATTTCAGTTGCCAGAATGCTTGGCCCTGGTATATATGAGCTTGAAGGGCATTGCCATCTTTGAATGTCCTGTAGGAAGACGCGTTAATGGTGATTGCAAGATGAGCATTCTCCAAACATAAATCAAAGAAGACAATTTTCATACTTGCTGCATGACTTGCATGGGACTGAGCTAGTAGATTTTGGTGTCTGTTCCTTCGATTTGGTGTCCAAGACCAAGAATTCCTTGCTATAGTTGGCTTGGCTATTGCTGGAAGGTGTGCTGGCATGACTGCTCTGGTTAATACAAAGAACCCCGTCTGTTCACCAGTGCCGATGAGTCGGGGGGTGGTGACTGGTGACCACCATGAACTGAGAAGCGATGGCCAGGAGGAACGCCGAGAGTATCCACATGCAGCGTGTGAGACCAACGGCGATTTCATTGAGGAGCAGAGCATAGCAACTCGGAAAATTTTACTCCAGCAGAGCGGATGGCGAAGGCTGCGGACGAACTCCGGGAGGAGGAGGAGCTGGTGCTATGGCGTTCTCTCTCAGTTCCATAGAAAGAGAATAGATAGAACATGCCCGGGTTACAAAAATAGCGGCGATTTCATTGAGGAGCAGAGCATAGCAACTCGGAAAATTTTACTCCAGCAGAGCGGATGGCGAAGGCTGCGGACGAACTCCGGGAGGAGGAGGAGCTGGTGCTATGGCGTTCTCTCTCAGTTCCATAGAAAGAGAATAGATAGAACATGCTCGGGTTACAAAAATAGAGAACGTGCGAGGCGGTAGGGCCTAGGGGGCCGCACTGTGAGAGGCGGCAGTGGGGGAGGGGTTGTTTAAATTGTGTAACTGCAGAACTAAGATGGAGGGGGAGGGCGATGGGCACTGGAGAACGTGGAGGGAGAATGTAACTGTAGTAAACATGCGTGTGCGGAGAATACGGTGGTGAGTTGAGATCGCGATGGAGAGAGATAGAGTTGCGGTTTGTTTTTTTTTAAACGGATGAAGCTGCTGCTGCAGTTTGGTTTCTTTAAAATGGAAGAAGGCTGTGCGGAGGCTATTCTGCTGCTGCCACATCAGCTTTTTAAGACTGTGTTATATATATATAGTATAGATACGAAAATTTAATTAGGAGTCCTGTCAGAGATCTAATCGACTTATTTTCTAACCCATGTAAGAATATCAAAAGTTGTAGCGTCTTTACTTTTTCTTCTTGTGATTTAATTTCTGGAGTTTACTTTTACATTTTTTTTAACATTTATGAGTCTCGAATGATAATTTTCATCTTTTTAACGTCGGTCTCATTTTTTAATTTATGTCTTACTCTTCTGTCTTTTCGTATGTTATCTTTGCAGTAAATGTTGTTGCTTATTACGGTCAATATTATTATCTATTGTATTAAATGTTATTGTTTGTTACAGTAAATATTATTACATGTTATAGTAAATATTATTGCCTATTACAATAAACGTAAGTCTCTTTACAGTAAACATTATTCCATGTAGGTCCCCGGTTGGGTCGATCGGTTAGAACTCTTGCTTAAAAGTAAGAGGTCCCGAGTTCGATTCCTGGGGGGGGATTTACCTGATTTACATGCAATCCTCGAGGTGTGTAAATCCGGGGTTTTTCTGGTCAAGTGGGGTAAGGGCAATACGGGTATACGGAAAGTAGGAGCTGCCAAGTCCTGACCTTGGAGTTCACGAACACCAATCCTTGAGTCCACAAAGCCACACGGGGCGGGATTTCCTCGTTATCAAAAAAAAAAAAAAGCATTATTCCATGTTACAGTAAATATCAAATCTCATTATAATAACTGTTATTCTATGTTACAATAATCTTTCCTTCTATAGTAAATGTTATTATCATGAAAGATTACTGTAATATGGAATAATGTTCACTAACAGTAATGTTTATTGTAACAGGCAATGACATTTATTCTAAAGAGTGATAGTTCACAAGGGAAGATGAAAAGAGAAAATGGTAATATGAGAATTTTAAAAAGAGACTGACTTTAAAAGGATAAAAAATATCTCTCGAGACTCATAAATGTTGAAAATTCAAAAATAGGAATTAAAAATTAAACCATGCAAACAAACAAGGACTTTATGAGTGACTTCTGTTATTCTAATAGGGACTAAGAGTTAAGTCACTCCTTCTGATAAGAACTACTAACACATCAAATAGCTACAAAGTTTTCCACTTTGTCTGGTTAAAGAAATATATACAACCCTTTAACATTTCTATTGAAAGAAATTCAATAAATTATATATTTTCTTGTGAATTCATTTATTTTTGTTTAAAAAATAGAGAACATAACATAATAATATGTTTTGGTATGCACAGGTAAATTTATTTGTTCATATCTAAAGAAGAGTTATTACAATTACTTTATTCCACTTCTTTTGAGGATCTTGTTTAAGATCACTTTACTGACTTGTTATCTACTTTGGTCATTTTGATAGTAGGGTACGTACTATCATCACCAGAGCTTTATCCCAATATTTGGAGTTGGTTATATGATTCATTTTATGTCAAACATTTTTTGTTAGGTGCTAAATTCATGTTTGAACTCAAGAAGTTCAATTCTTTCCTTAAAACATTGCATCATCTTATTTTAGGTCTTCTCCTAACTCTTTTATTGGCATCTACTAAGCTTTAGTCACATCTTTACCAGCGCCGAGTTAGGACGACAGTACATGTGTCGAAATTATCTTAATTTATTTTCTCTTATTTTTTTATTAATTGAAGCTATCTTCAAGTCCTCACGGAAGCACTCATTCCTAATCTTATCTTTCTTAGTCTTACCACACATCTATTTCAACATTCTCATCTCTACTACACACATTTTGCTATTGTGTACTTCTTGCACTACCTAATACTTAGTACCATATAATAAAGCAGACCTCACAACTATTCTATAAAACTTCCCTTTAAGTTTCACGGGTATATGGTAATCACAGAGGACTCTTAATACATTTCTACATTTTAACCAACATGTCTTAATCTTGTATGTCACATCGTCATAAATCTCCCCATTCTCTTAGATGATAAACCTTAAGTATCGAAATCTACTACTCTTAAGAATATCTTATTCATCAATTTAAATCATATCTTCCAGTAACACCCTCTCATTACTATAATTATAATGCATAAACTCTTACGTGCACCTTCTAATTTTAAAATCGATAGACTTCAAGGTATGTCTCTAACTTTCTAATTAACATTTAAACCATCAATACTCTTATTAATTAAGACAACATCATATGCAAATAACATACATCAAGAGATATCATCATGTAATTGATTTGTTAATTCATCTATAACCAGAGCAAAGAAATACATACTTAGAGCAAAATCTTAATGCAAATTTATAGTCGCTCGGAATTCACATGTCTCTCCAACAATAGTTCTCACACTAGTAGTAGCACCCTCGTACATATCCTAAATCAAGTCAACATATCTTTGAGAGACTCTATTCTTTGTTAATGTCCACCAATTCAAATCTCTTGATACTCGATCATACGTCTTCTCCAAATCAAGAAAAATTATATATAAATCTCTTCTCATCTCTTTATACTTCTCTATCAACTACCTGAATAAGAAAATAGTTTCTATAGTAGATCTACTCGGCATAAAATCAAATCATTTTTTTGATACAATAGTCATACATCGAATTCGATTATCGATTACTCTTTTTCAAAGTTTCATAGTGTGACTCATAAGTTTAACTCTACGATAATGATTGCAGCTTTGAATAACCCCTTTATTTTTTGTAGAAAGAAATCACATTATTTTTTCTTCATTCTTCTAACATCCTCTGTTGCTTCAAAATTTTATTGAAAAATTTAGTTAACCACTTAATACCAATGTCATCTAAATCTTTCCACCTTCAATAGATATACCATCCGGTCTTAAAGTCTTATTCAATTTTATTTTTCTTAAAGAATCACCCACTTTCGACATCTTAATACGCCTGAAATATTAATATTTATCAAATTTTTGTTGACTCTTGATTCTTTTCTAAGGAGAAATACTTAAAATAATATCTATTAAATAATTTCTGAAAATAACTACATTATCTCTCTATAAGCCCTAGATACTTAACTAGAAGTACTCTTTGATCTTCATTCTACAGGTAAATTAACTAGGTGTGGGTTAACCCATAAATTAACCTGCCTAGTTTTGAAAATAAAAATGGGACCCGAATAAACCAAATCTTAGATAAATCCTACTACGTTAGTCATATAAAAAAAATAACCACTGTCATCATAACATTTTATTTAAAACAATAATTTTTTGACTTATGCAGAGATAATAACTTGCCCCACCCCCATGGGTTGGACACCTAAGCTCAAATCTTTATCTCTTCATACTCCATTTTAACTATATTATTATGTGGTTAAGTTATTTACGCAACTAAAGTGGGTCAAACAACTAACCCATGACGTACCCAAAGATAGGCACGCTACCAAAGCGGGCTGAAGACAAAAAAAAATCTTACACATGGTATTAGCTATGCTGTGGATGTTTCATCCACACTTTGATGAATGTGAGCTGTGTCTGGCGTTTGCAGCAAACATGGCTAATCTCTTGTAATATTCTTCCTCTTCCATGTCATATATATATATACATTAAAAAAATAAAAAAGTCTTTAATATTGTGAATATTGTCTGATTGGGGAATAGTTCATCGTTAACTTAAATTTTTTTAGTTAACCCGAAAAGTAGTGAATATTAATTACCTTTACATGATCAAGAGGTCATTCCTAATATTTACTTCACTTCATATTACCTATGCTTGTTTATGTGTTCGATAGTGGATGTTGTAACTCACACTCTAATTCATAGCTAATTAGCTACGTCACTTTTTTTACTTATTTAAGATATACCATCTTTACATTTTTAATCATCCAACCCATGATAAAATTGCATGAACAGAAGTGGCAGAATCAGGGGAGCTCGATAATACAGGACGCCCAAAAATGTTTGGGAACGTGGTGATGTTGTCTGATATTTTGGTGTTCCCAAAAGCGGCTTAAGTGGAGGTTTCTTTTTTAATTTTCAAATCTAGTTAATAATAATCAATAGTTAAATATAATTTCTAAAAAAACACTAACTAGATAGTGAAAGAAAAAGTTTTTTTGTAAACATTGTAATATATACAAATTCATTAGAAACAATATAAAAATAAACTTAATTGCAAACGGAGCTACAACTCAATTTAGTCGATTTAAATGTTTAATGAAAGGAAAATTAACCAACCTCCCCTAGTAAAACATCTTGTTCATCTCCCAATCTTCTTTAGAAAAATAATTATGCAGCATATTTGTTGCTGTAACTTTTACAATATGTTTTATCAAGGATGATTACTTATCACGCTAGTCCATTATAACGACGTATAATTTTAACAAACGTTTAAGAATCATATACAAACTTTTAAAGATGTTTAAGTTAATACATCGACTTAGGGATACGTAGCTAAATAGGAGAGGATTGAGGGGACTGACCTGCTAAAAAAAAAAAAACCTCAGAATTAGATGGTCGGCATTTGCCACTTTTCTCGAAGCCTTCCAGTTCCCACTCGGAGTCGGATTGGATACCCACTCGACCCAGAGTCGGAATCGAGTGGGAGTGGTACTGGTCCTTCTTCCCCACCCGATTCCCTTTCTTCCACACTTGTTCTTTCTTCCTCTCACTCCCGTTCTTCCCCACCTGATTCCACTTTCCCACCAGGCGATTCCTCTCCTCCTTGCGCCAACATTTCTTTCCGTTCTTTCTGCTTCATGTCTTGCAAGAAGAGGAGCCTTGCCTCTGCCCGGGATGGCTCCTCCTTGGTTCCCGAGGATGCTCTACGTCAAGCACTCTCCGCCGCTCGCCGCACAGTCCAGTGGCGTCGCCACCAGCTTCTGCTCGTACAGCAGGGGAAAACCCCAACCGACCACAGCAGCGGAGGCGGCCTTCTCACGGAGGGCAGAGGCGTCTTCCCCAGCAGCTCCCAGCCTTCTCGGGGAGCAGGGGAAGAGGAGGACATAGCTGGAGACATCGACAGGAGGCTTGAGGCAGTTCTTGGCCACTACAAGAGACAGTCGGCGGAAGAGCAGAGCATTTCCCTCAACCGCTACGGCACCTTGTTCGACGAATACGGCTCGTTCCTCATCCCCGAGGCAGAGGAGGAGCCTCAGAGCACTTCCAAGCGGGTGCTTCCTGAGAAAGATGCGGCAAAGGTGGGCGGCTTCTCATCCAGCGGGTACCCAGCAGGCCAAGCTCACCAGGCGGTCCGTGTAGGGCGCGGCAAGAGGGTTTTCCCAGACCAGCATCCCGCCGCTGGCAGCAGAGGCGTCTCCTTGGTGCCCTGTTTCCGTCCGCCCACCGGTGCACGGACTACGAATGGTGGCAAGGGAGATGGGGCGTTCGAGAAGCGGCTGGAGGCAGTCTTGGGCGACTGCCGAAGACTGTTCGAGTGCGGGAAGATCAACGCCAGCACTCCGATCGCCATGTTCGGGCAGTACGGCACCTTCCTCTAGTGACAAGTCCATTTTGAGAAAAAACTCTGTTCCACAAACTCTGTAGCTTCTACTGTTTCACGTTGCATTACTCTTATTAGCTTGGACAACATTTAAACGATGGGATAGTTTACAGGAAACAGACAATTTTGATAATTCCAATAATCGCCGTTTCTACCCAATTGCTCAGATGACTTGATTTATTAGGAAAAGTTCGACGTTTCATAGCAAACTCACAGAAAACCAAAGTTAGAGGTTTTAAAATGAGATATCTTAAAGTTCGAAGCTAGGTAAGTTTTGTTGTTTTACAACCCACCAAAAGAGCTCCAAAAATTCTCTACTTAGTCGTCAAGTTACAGAAATGTACATGACCACCCTCGAACATTTCCTATTAAAAGGCGTTCCATAACCGTATATTTTCTAAGAAATTGGTCCCTTCGTTTCTGAAAAATTTCTGACACTGACTCAAATTTAAAAGCTTTATTGATGTCAGAAAACATGAAACCACCCCACAACTTTGCTTCAAGCTATTATAATAACTTTACACCAATGCCGTCCAAGGTAATTCTACGTTACAAAACTCTCTTCATAGATTGCAGAAAACAGGTCTAAACTCGCTTACACACAGACAGCATTTTTCTGACTTCAGAAGAAGAGAACTGAGAGCTCTTAGCAAACTCCACTTGTCTTCTTGCGATCGGCAAGCCTCCTCCAGTAGACAGCAATGTCCTCTGACATCTGCAAGGCTTCCTTCTTCACATCCCCATCGGCTCTCCCAGGGAGTGTGTCCAAATCTGCCAGCACCTCCCTGATGTGTGAGACGAGGCGCTCAGCAAGGCTCCTGCTGAAGTCCTCTCTGATCACCACCCTGAGGACGGCGAGATGCTCGGCGTCCGGCGGCATCGTGTACGCCGGCACAATCCACCCAAACCTCCTCAGGCTCTCTGATATGTCGAAGACGGTGTACCTGCTTGTGTCGTTGAGTGCAAACGCCACGAGGGGCACACCATTATCCTTGGATATGATCTTGAACCTTCCCGTCTTTCCTAAGCCTTCGCTCAGTGCTCTAGCGTTCTCCATGCAGTTTTCAATTATGTTCTTGTAACCCTTCATTCCCAGAAAGACACATTCACATATGACATAGATGATCACAAGACACAAGCTGATCAGACACAGATCTCAAAATTTGGTCCCACAAGGCACCTCATCCAAACAAAATAACTGTCTCAAGTGGGTATCAGTATCAAGACGGTCAGACAACGAAGAAACTTGTTGACCAGTGTGCTAAGTAGCTGAACACTCTTGGGGCAACACATGCATCCAACTTGTGGACCTTCCCCACTTTTAACTTCCAACAGACGCAGTGCATGACACTTTTCAAATGATTCAGTATTAACAGGCTCCATATTAAGTTGTTAACAAGGGTGAAACTGGTTATCCAACTTGACTACCTGATGTTAAAATTTGGATTTCCCATTCTATTGGTGAGATGTGTATTAATCTTTCTAGCGAAGAAATAAGAATCATGAAGGAATAATGGAACATTGAAATTTGAAGTTACCTCAAAGCCCAAGCGGATGAACTGGTAATACTGTGCAATTATCTGGCTGGAACCTATTTAATGCAGAACGTACGGTTAGGATGCTAGTCACGCAAAATCAAAAGATTGACAGATAGGGAAGGTAAAAATATCATTACACATGGTGGAATTTCTAACATCATTAGTTACCTCTTGAGAAATTGAGGGTGAAAGTGGGCTGATCTGATCCCAAGTAATTTATATGAAAGATGAGTT
The DNA here is from genome assembly GCA_014218235.1 of Colocasia esculenta. Taxonomy (NCBI): domain Eukaryota; kingdom Viridiplantae; phylum Streptophyta; class Magnoliopsida; order Alismatales; family Araceae; genus Colocasia; species Colocasia esculenta. The sequence continues at coordinate 91,737,355 of CM024766.1, read as the reverse complement.
CTTCAGGTAAGTCTTCTTTGCTCCTCCACACGGCCCACCCCACTCCAGCATAAACAAGGCCATATTTGTGGCCACTGACGTTAATGCTCTTCACGAGTGGCAATCGGAAATCCCACTCTAGATCAGTGTATATGAAAGGGGCTATAAATCCACCACTGGCAGCATCCACATGAATGGGTGTGTTCCACCTGCCCAACATGTGCAAATTACCATCACATATAAGCCTCCATTGTTTATGGTTTAAATTTTTAAATAAGGAAAAGCCTAACCCAAGAAAGGTGCATACCAGCCAGAAGTGAGAGGTGAACAGTGGCTCAAGAGAATCAACAAAGCTACTATAAACGAAGGTCATGCTCCAAGATCATCTTAGTAACATAAAAGAATGAGAAATAAAGTTTGATTGGTCAAACGACCATGAACCACTTGAATCACCCATCAATAAATTCAACAGAATATTCCAAGCTAGTGATAGCCATCAGACATGGTAGGCTGGAATGTCAAGAATTTATCCTAGGTAGTCCGATAGCAGGGTTCTTCCAAAATGTCAAAAATTTACGCAATGGCGGGTGGGGTCACTTAAACTTAGGGGGGTCACGTACCCCTAAATTTAGTGGAGTCATCTTTCATTTACATACCTAAATAACATGGAGAATTTCTACTTCCTTTAAGACACCTCTTCCAAGTCAGTGGAGTCACGTGACCCCACTGACTATAAAGAGGGTCCGCCACTGAATCTACCCTAGGGAACGGTCTCACCGTCAGGGGCTTCCTCTGGCCGAGACAAGGTAAGACCCTATTCTACCAGGGGAAGAAGGTTAAAACTCGATGGCGATAGTTGCAGTCAAGCTGATAGGATGCCACAATAATACATCATACCCAGTGGACGCATCAACTAGAAGGATGACACGTGGTCCAGACATACAGAAACCCACGGGGTGCTGTCACATCGGCCCATACTGACATGTCAGACGCTCAAGACGCAACATAACCAGGACTACCAAACCTCAAAATAAATCCAAATTTCAATCCAGAAACACACAGAGCACTATACAAACACCATTCCATGGTATGAAACCCACTAAACTAGATCCAACACGCCTAGATGTTACAGTAGAAGAATTAAACTTGATCAAGAATGGGTGCCTTGGATGCGGAGAAAGGTTAGGATTAACTTTATAACTGCATTATGGATGTGCACATATCAAGAATGCTACTGTGCTATATATTTTTATAAGAAATATTTATTGCTAAGCACGTCCTATAATTAGGTTGACATCAGTTATATGGAAAATACTTTTATTAGTTGAGAAAGAAAGAGAGAGACAAGGATTTTGTTAGACCTTCACCTAATAGCTAGCATTTCGCTATTTTTATTGTCTTATTTGTCGCACTTTTTTTTCTTTGTTGTCATTGAATGAATATCAAACTAAAATTCTTTTATTTAAATAAGAATATAGTATACCAAGAAGGTTCAGTGATTAAGACTCTCTTTAATATATAATTTAAACTTTTTAAGTTTAAATTATTCGTTCCGTAGTGAGGACCCATCAATATACATTTAGATTTGAGATTCAAATCTCACTTCAGATGCAGCAGGCTGAAGAGGCCTTTGGGTGCCATCGTGGAGGATGAGTGTGCCGATGGGATGACAGTATGGCCTTATGGGCCTCATTAAGCACACCTGGTGAAGTCGAGGAGGATGAGTGCCAATGGGAGGGCAGTGTGCATGACACAGGGTAGCATGAATATTGTTAAGAGGGAGTGCACCGGTTGTGCATGGCGTAGGTCAGTGTGGATGTAGCTAGAAGCGACCACATCGGTTGTGCATGGCGTATAGGGTAGCGTGGATGTGGCCGAGAGGGAGCATGCTGGTAGTGCATGGTGCATGTCTTCTTGAGCGCGGCTACGACATCTACAATGATGCGGCTATGGAGGGGACGGAGAGGTAGTAGGTGGTGCCAGAGGGAATGGACCATAAAATCTCAGGATGGGGCTTTAGAAGAAAGGGTTCCCCTGAAAGCTTGGGTTTTAAAGAAACCAAAGATGGTACCAAACTGTACCATATAGACCGAATTAGTGTAGTTTGGTCCATTTGACCTTGGGGTTTAGGACCAACTGTCCATGAGATGGTATGATTTGGGACATACCAGATCAATACAAAATCGGTCCATGGACGGTATGATTCAGGCATACCAGACCAGTATGGTCCAGTCATCGAAGTATGGCCTCACTTATGAATCCCATTCATGGTTGGAATATTTTGGGAGTTTTTTTTCGTGCATATAAACATTCCACTCTTTTTTTACTTTTTTCAACAAGGACCATTTTTGTTAGATCCTGATTTAACTCTTGTAAAGTATTGTTCACTTTGGCTTATCAGCCTCACGGTTTTGCCTCTCGACTCCTTAATAGGGACTTTTTGGGAGGTCACACATCCCAATACTATCCTCTATTAAGCTCTCTTAATTACAGAGTACTTAACAAGAACAGAGTCAATACTTCAAAAGAGACCTCACAAGTTGTGTATCATAATCTTACATATATTGCCCAGTAACATACTCCTAATTTTCAATGTGGAACTAATTTGATCATGCCCACCCATCCTCCATACATAGTGATAGCTCTACTCAATCGATGGCTCCATGCAACCCTTCTAGGTAACCCTTTTTATATATGCGGATAGTCCTCTTCACTTGCACGGCTTGTGATTGAATCACCATAGGCCAACTAGGTTCAGTCTAGTTCATCTTTGAACTAGCGCATATTGTACTGGATAGGTCCCTCTCTAATATAATAATGTCAAATCCTGATCCAACTCTTTTAAGTTATTGTCTACTTTGGCCTATTAACCTTATTTTTTTTTCCCTTCGACTCCATAATGGAGACTTTCCGGAGGATCACCTATCACAATACTACTTCCTATTAAACTTGCTTAACCACAAAGTTATTAACCATAACCAAGCTGATACTTTAAAAGGTGAATCACAATTATGAATCACAACCTTACATATATTGCCCAATAACATTTCAGTGATTTCTAATTTGGGAGTAATTTAGTCATGCCAGTCCCATCTCCCATACACAATGGTAAGTCCACTTTGTGGCTCTTTCCATATACATGCCATAATTTTACCTTCTTCACCCTCCTCAGTTGGCCATTTAGAAATGTTAGGTTTCAATTTTTTGTTTCTCTTTTTCATGTTTTTACAAAAATATCATTTTCTTCTTTTCCCCTTTCAGATGCTTTTCTCTCTTGTCACCCTTTTTTTTTTATTTATCTACATTGACAAACATGTGGAGATGGAGGATGGATTCAACAAAAGTGTGTAACAAGGGTGTTCTAGTCATTTCGTGTTATCGAACTAAACATTAAATTAGATAAGATATTTTAATGAGTGATGTTTATTACAAAAGCATGACTTGGAATAGCAAAAGCTAATTCAGGTGCACCACATCATGTCAGCAGAATGAGTCATTCTCTTAAAGTTGACGTACAATAAGTCAACCCTAAAAGAATGACTCATTCCCTTAAGGTTTACCTATTTTCAATGGGATTTTAATAAAATCTACTCTTCTTATACCGATAAAAAAAGTTTTATATTTTTTTAATTTTTAAAAATATTGTAGAACAAAAATGGAGCAAAGAATCTCTATCCCCATACAACAACCCAACAAACCAGAGAAGTTGGCCGTCGACAATAATAGGTAAACAAAATATAATGATTGTAGGATTCTCGTCGTCACCGACATTGTACAAGCCAACTTCAGTGCATTCCAAAAGAAGATTGATGTGAAGAAGGCCCAATTCATTACGTCCAGGCCCTGCAAGTGGCCGCCGAGGAGTGAGGGCAGTGGCGGATCCTCTCAACAGTCAGTGGGGTCACGTGACCCCACTGACTTGGAAGAGGGTCTTAAAGAGTTCTTTTTTTTTATTTATGTAAGTCAAATTTTTATGTAATCTTATGTAAGGTGACCCCACTGATTTTTAAGATGACCCCCTACATTCAAGTGACCCCACTAGATTAAGTTTGAGGATCCGCCACTAAATGAGGGGAAAGTGTTCTATTTACCAAACTACGTGAGGTTCGTGGGACCTATGAGGACTACTGTCCCGTAAGGGTGATCCTATAGAGCTATGTCATCCGAGTAGACAAGCAAGATGTGTCCATGTACGGGGGCTTTAAGGAGGAGCTCAACGCCATCCTCAGCCTAGGTTTCGGTGGCAACAGGCTACCAATGGAGTTTCGCTGATAGTAGATATCCTATTTGGAAATGGGTTGAATTAAAGTTAACTTGAACTTATGACTAAAGTTAGTCTAGGTTAACTTACTTTTCTATTTGTTTACATGTGAATTAACTCACATGGGTCAAGAGAATTAACCCACTTTTGTGAAAAGTGCTTTAGTAATGAAAAGTGAGTTAACCCAGTCTTCCACTTGTCCAAGTTCAAATTGTGTTTGTACCAGGTCCTTGGCCACGTGGTTTTTTATTTCTTTTTTTTGTCATTATACTTTGATGGTAAATGATATATATTATTATATTTACTTGAAGGGTTGTTAATGTAATGTTTATCATGGAGTTATATTATTTAAAAAATGTCATTATAATAATGATAACATTTTGGAATAAATTATATCATAACACTAGTGTTAACACATATGTTATCATAACATAATTAAGGATGTTGTTTTGTCAATCTTTTTATGATAGATTATAATTGTGTAAGTGGCATTATTATGCATCACTAAATTATGACCATGTACTATAGTTATTTGGAGACATTATCATTATAATGTTAGTAATCACATGCGCCACCGAGAATAACATTATAATTATAATGTTAGTAACCATAATGATCTGAAATGAACGATATAATAATAATAATGTTATAATGATATTATACTAACATAAGTACTGATGTTAAATTTTTTTTGTTTATTTTATGATAGGTAAAAAATCTATGCAACACTTCAGGACGCGCCATTGAGTTACTTTAATTTTTTAATATGTAATAACTCAGAATACAATAATTTTAGTCTTTAAAAAAAAAATGGACAACACCTCCCCTAGTGTTGGCATGTTTTATCTCTTTGTACCTACTCCACCTATGTTTGCGAGACTAATAAAGTATTAATGTCAATGTGAAATTATTATTATTTCAAATTAAAAGACAACAAAAATAATTTTGTACATGACTTCATACTACAAGTACTACAAGAAAAATAAAATTTGTCAACGATTTTATGTCAGCGGCTAAAAAAATTATTGATATATAACATATATGTCAGCGACTAACTGAGGCTGTTGACATATGATCAACATATGTCAACGGCTGTATGAAATCGTTGACATAAGTAACATATGTCAACGGCCTCATATGTCAACGGCTTTAGATGGTCGTCGACAAAAACTCAACATAAGGTACATATGTCAACGGATATTAGTAGCCGTTGACATATGTTGATAAAAATGGCTGGATTTTTCCACCAAATTCACAATATTTGTCAACGAACATATATTGCATTTATCAGCGGCTCTTAATAGCTGTTGATGTACACTTAAAAAAAATCTAGAAACCTATCTGCCCCTTCCTCTCTCCCACCACGCCGCCTCTCTGCTCTCTCCCACCCCGCCCCTCTCACTCGTCTTCCGGCATGCTCGACATCAGCTCCAACCAACTCTCTGGCCCGAAGTATATTATGATCACAGAAGGTGAGCAGCAGAAGGCGATTGGCAGATCGGCATTGTGGCGGAACACCTCGGCCAAGCCCGTTAAACCAATAACGTACTTGATCCGAGTCCGCCTCCCGCAAACGGGCCGAAGCCTCGCAAGGGATACCAAACCACAGTCCGTGTAAACACAAAGGAACACACCACATTTTATATATAATTCACAAGTTTACATAGCCAAATTTCCACAAAACTAAAAAGAAGTACAAGAGCCTGGGGCATACCCCGAGGTACAACTGAAGAAATTAAACAACTAACTAAACTACACTGCGGGAGTACTACACAGCTGGAACTACACTGCTGGAGGTACTGACCCTGTACCGCTACGGCGCGGCTCTGAACCGGACGACGGTCGTGAAACGTCCTCCTCGCTCTCACCTGTGGGGGAAGGGGTGAGCCTCTCTAGTCACTGGCTCAGTAGGGAACTCCCCCATCACCGAGCAAACCAAAACCACAGGTACGAAAGCAGTAAACAATAACAACAATTTATAGAACAACTAAGCAGGATATTAAAGCGGTAAAAGTACTCATTGTCTGCCGACTACGAGAAACAACTTTAATAATTAAACGGCAAACCAGTACAGGTGTACAAGCTAAAGTAGAGACAGCCAAACAAGAGCCACGTGAACTGGTTCGCGACACCAGTAATTGACTCGGACAAGCTAACACAGGTCCACCTCTCAGTCTCGCAGCCAAGAACAAAAGGTCCAGCTGCCGCTCCACGTGAAAAGTCAAGCAACTGTGGAGACCAACTAAACACCACCACCTGCAGACCACACGGTCGTAGGCCCATGCCTGACACCTCTAGAGATCCTGGCCCGGAACACTCTAGAGTGAGGCACTGGAAAAGGACTAGCTGGGGTCCAGTATGTCTACTGGTGTCCGTACCCCCAACTACGAGCGCGCTACAAGTGACTAAAGACAAACACAAGTGTCACTGTCCCACTGTTGTCTTTCCCTCAGCCAGACGTGCTACTCAAACACAGGAGTGAGGGTGTCCAGGTCAAACGACACAGACCTCGACGGTACAACACAAGTACCGGGACAAAGCCCCGAGCTAACAGCTTGGCTTACAAAGAACCTGGGGCACCCAACTGGAGAGGTAACCACAGTAGGCGTCGTACTACTCGCCACGTACACAGAACCACGTGCACGTCACACACAAACCACGTGAAACCACACGTAAACCTCAAGTAACAACGGTCCACTACACGTGAACCCAACTAACTCGCGTAAACAACGCGCAGCCATGAAAGTAAGTAATTAACTGCATACCTTGTATGCTAAACATGAAAATTCAGTGCACTCAGTGCACCTCAGGTACCAACGCACAAGCATTATCGATAAATACCATAATTGGTCATTTCTGTTTACAACCAGTAGGTGGCAACATCGACTGCCGCTTACAAGAAGTCAACGGCAAGGGATCTGGCCGTTTACATCCTGGCTGATGAACTTGGCGACAAACGATGTTGACGCCAAGTTCTTCGGCCTCAAACCCTGCAGAAACCCTAATCCGGCTCTACGGATTTCCCAACCATTTATACTACAGAAAAACATATAAAAGCAGTTCCTTTAACATGCCAGAACCCAAAACAACCCATTACAACATGCTTTACTTGCTAAATTACTCAAACCACCCATTATCCCCGTATGGTGCAACTTTATCCGAAAATGCATTATCATGCTAATTCAGGTAATTACGTCATGTTTTATTGTTTCTACGGAGTTAACTGGGTTCGTTCCCTACCTCAGAACACGCTAGGACCTCCCGCAATCTCCCGGTTCACGCCGAACCCTCCGCGAGCTCCCACGGGAATTGCACCACGCCGCGACGATTCCTTGCGCAATTCAGCAACGCCACGCGTTCTACGATCGTCCAACCACCCTTCGGTACCTGTTGGAAGCTTTAAAACCACTGGGACAAAAAGCTGGGGCAAGAGGGGAAGAGAACCAGGTAGGAAACCTGCTCTCGGGTGACCCTATATCCTGCAGAATTCTTAGGTTGGCGTCAACCCCTCTGCCGCCAAGAACAACCGCCACCGTAAACGTCCACAACTACTACCGCCAAGATCATGCAGTAAACGACCACATACCTGGACGCCAACAGGTCAACGACCACCCCTAGCTGCCAACCCCAACTGAACTACAGCAGGTCCTATTTCATTTCAGGACCAAACCTGCACTTTACCTGCTCAAGCCACACATTCACACCACACATTCCACACAACCAACTCACAATGGCCTCACAACGGCCTCCACAACCAACACACACATGATCCGCATGGATCCGAAAAGCACGCGACGTTACATTACTATCATCTAAAAAGAAAATTTCGACCTCGAAATTCATAATACAATTCAAAGTTAAACAACTTAAACATACACACCTTTACAAGCACTGCCATTTAAAAAGAAAATACAAAAGCTTATGCAAACAGATAGGGATACCCTTTAGCCATTTCCTCGGCTAACTCACAGGTATCCTCACCACCCAACCTATTTTCTCATCTCACTTTAACCAACTCAATTTCTTTATTCCTTAGCTTCTTTATCGTTCGATCTGTGATCTGCACCGGATACTCTGGCATAGTCATGTCCGGTCTCAGGTCACCACCTTGATATCTAATTATTTGAGCTGGATCTTCAATACACTTTCTCAACATGGAGACATGGAAAATACCATGCACATCTGCAAAATCAGCTGGCAAATCCAGCTTATAAGCTACTTCCCCAATTCTTTCGATCACCTGGAAAGGTCCCACATACCTTGGACTCAACTTTCCAGACTTGCCAAATCTCATAATGCCTTTACTCGGGGAAACCCTCAAGAAAACAAAATCTCCCACTTCAAACTAAAGTGGTCTCCTCCGCACATCTGCATAACTCTTTTGCCTACTTTGAGCTGCTTGCAATTTTTCTTTAATAATCTTTACTATTTCAGTGGTTTGCTGAATCAATTCAGGACCCACTAACTGCCTTTCTCCCACTTCATGCCAGTTTAATGGGATTCTACATGGCTTTCCATATAAAGCTTCATATGGTGCCATCCCAAGACTGGTATGATAGCTATTATTGTAGGCAAACTCAACCATTCCCAAATGATGCTCCCAGCTACCTCCCCAAACTAAACAACAAGCTCGCAACATATCTTCAATTGTCTGAATAGTCCTCTCTGTCTGACCATCTGTTTGGGGATGATAAGCGGAGCTATACCTCAACTCAGAACCAATTACTCTTTGCAGACTTCTCCAAAAACCAGAAGTAAATCTTGGATCTCTATCTGACACAATAGTCTTCGGAATACCATGCAGTGGAACAATTCTTTCAACATAAATATTTGCTAATCTGTCCACTGTCCAAGACATACTTACTGCCACTAATCTGCACACTTTGGTCAATCTGTCAACAAATACCCATATTCCATTATGCCCGGAACTCGACCTTGGTAAACCTGCCACAAAGTCCATGGCAATATCATCTCATTTCCACTGTGGAATGGGTAACGGTTGCAACAAACCTCCAGGCTTCTGATGCTCTGCTTTAATCTGCTGACAGATAACACACCTCGCAACAAATTCTGCTATTTCTTTCTTCATATGAGGCCACCAGAAATGCTTTCTCAAATCGTGGTACATTTTAGTACTACCCGGATGGATAGTGTACCTGGATTTATGAGCTTCTTCCAATACTCGCTGCTTTACCTCTCTTTCAGCTGGAACAAACAACCTGCCTCTGAGCCTGACCACACAATTATCATCAATGGAAACTCCTTCCATTTTCACAATTTCAGCTAAACCTGCATCTGCTTTCTGAGCTTCAATAATCTGTCAATACAAAGACGGTTCTACAGCACTAGCAGCTAGTACCGCCCGTCGCTGACTACTGGGCACATACAAGGAATTCTCTGCTACTTCTTCATACAACTTCCACTCTTTAATCATCATCAAGCTTACATATGCCTTTCTGCTCAAGGCATCAGCTACAACATTGGCCTTACCTGGATGGTAAGCCAAACTAAAATCATAATCCTTCAAATACTCAATCCATCTGTGCTGGCGAAGGTTCAAATCTTTCTGCGAGAAGATATACTTCAAACTTTTATGATCTATAAAGATCTCAAATCTCTCGCCATACAAATAATGCCTCCACATTTTCAAAGCAAACACAACTGCTGCCAATTCCAAATCATGAGTAGGGTAATTCTCCTCTGCTGACTTCAATTGCCTGGACGCATAAGCTATTACTTTACCATGCTGCATAAGCACTGCGCCAAGTCCTCTCCTTGAAGCATCAGTATACAATACAAAACCACCACTCCCCTCCGGTAATGTCAATATAGGTGCTGATGTAAGTCTTTTCTTCAATTCCATAAAACTTTTCTGACATTCACCGGACCACACAAATGGCACCCCTCTCCTGGTCAATTTGGTCATAGGTGCCGCAATTTTAGAAAAATCTTGAATGAAGCGCCTATAATAACCTGCTAATCCCAGAAAACTTCTAATCTCAGTTATTTTCTTAGGCACTCCCCACCTCATTACTGCTTCCACTTTACTTGGGTCCACTGCTACTCCTTTAGCTGAGATAACATGACCCAGAAACTGAATTTCTTTCAACCAAAATTCACACTTACTGAATTTAGCAAACAACTGGTTATCCCTTAATAATTGCAGGGTAAACCTCAAATGAGCTGCATGCTCCTCTTCATATGCTGAATAAATTAGAATATCATCAATAAAGACCACAATGAATTGGTCTAAATATGGATGAAAAATTCTATTCATCAGATCCATAAATCCTGCAGGAGCATTAGTCAACCCAAATGGCATAACCACAAACTCATAGTGACCATATATGGTTCTAAAAACTGTCTTATCTATATCTTCCTCTTTAATTCTCAATTGATGGTACCCGGACCTCAAATCAATTTTAGAAAACACCTTTGCTGATTGCAACTGATCAAACAGATCATCTATCCTCGACAACGGGTACTTATTCTTAATGGTCACATCATTCAATTTTCTATAATCAATACACATCCGAAAACTTCCATCTTTCTTTTTCACAAATAAAATCGGCGCTCCCCACTGGGAATGACTCGGTCTAATAAAACATTTCTGCAACAATTCTTCTAACTGCTTTTTCAATTCCTTAAGTTCTGCTAGTGCCATCCGATATGGGGCTTTAGAGATCGGCATGGTACCTGGCAGCAACTCAATAGTAAAGTCCACCTCTCTATGTGGAGCTAAACCAGGCAAATCCTCAGAAAAAATATTAGCAAATTCCCTAACCACGGGAACTGCTTCTACTGGCTAACTGGCTTCTACCAGACTTACCGAGGCTAAATAAGCTACACACCCATCATTTATCAATTTTCTAGCTTTAATTACAGAAATTAGAAACTTAGAGGTATAAAAAGGCATACCTTGATATTCAAATACTGCACCATTAGGATGACAAAATCTGATCATTTTCTTTCTGCAATCTAACATTGCTCCATACATCTCAAGCCAATCCATACCCAAAATAATATCATAATCTGACAACCGCAGGGCATACAACCAACCCGGCATCTGGTTCGCTTCAATCATAACAGGAGCTTCATCTATATAGCTCGAAGTGAGTAAAAACTCACCTGAAAGAACCTCCACTACTAACTCACAAGACTTCTCTTCTAAAGGATGAGCTATACAATCCAGAAATTCTTCGGAAATAAAAGAATGAGAGGCACCCGAATCAAATAAAACTCTTGCTGAATATTCATAAAGAGGTAAAGTACCTTCTATCATATTCGATGCCTCCGCCTGGGCTCGAGTGATAGCCATAACCCGGCCTCTTCCTCGCTGCTGTGGTACTCCTCTGCCACGACTTGACTGTGGCTGCTGAAACTGCTGAGGTTGCTGCTGCTGCTGCACACCTCTTCCATATCCATATTCTCTCGGATAGGGACAATTGTGGATCAAATGTCCCGGATGATTACAATTATAACACCGATACCCTGGTGGAGTAATAGGCTGCCTGGCAGTACTCTGCTGCGACTCCTCCACCTCAGGTCTACCTCGTCCCTGCTGAAACTGCGGACGACCTTCCCAACCTCTTCCTTTTCCTTTAAATGCTTGCTTTAATTTCTGGCCCCATTTTCCAAAACCTGATGAAGAAGGTCCTGCTGGTGCTTTACCTTTACTTGCACCCACTGACTGCTGCGGTATCCGGAAACTACCTAAACCTGACTCGCCCACCTGACGAGTCCGAATAGACCTCTCCAGTGTAGCTGCTCTCTGAGCTGCCTCTTCCACTGTCTTGCACATGAGAGGTACTATCGCATCCTGCAATTCCACTCTCAAGCCTCTGATGAAATACTCTACCATCATATTATTATCTGAAACCACATATGGCGCATAACGGCTAAGTGCCATAAATCTCATCTGGTATTCCAAAACTGAAGAATTACCTTGCTGGAGAGTCCGAAACTGGTCACTATTTACTTAGTGCACTTGAATCGGAAAGAATGTATCATTAAATACATCGAGAAATTCCGACCAAGTGATGGCTTCCTCCGTCCTACCTGCAAAGGTGGTCTGCATCTTCAGTCGCCACCATTCCAATGCAAAACCCCTCAACTGATAAGCAGCTAACACAACTCTATCTGCTGTCGGACACCTCATAGTTGCAAAAACCCTTTCAATTTCATGAACCCAGTGCTCTGCGGTATCTGGGTTCGGCCCTTCTGAATAAGTAGGCGGCTGCAATCTCAGAAACTTCTCCACCTGCATCACAGGTTCTTCTGCTATCAACACTGGCGGTGGTGGTGGCACAGGTGCTACAAAAGGCACCTCTACTCTTGGCGAAACTGGAGCTATAGGTACAGCTTCTCCATCTCCAGGTGGTACTGCAACCGGTGGTACCGGCGCCTGCTGATCCATTATTGCCCGGATATCCATAAGGCTTTCCCAGATTCTTTCAATCATACGCTGGGTACTCTCCTCCGGATCATTTCCTCCACCACCCCAATCTCTTCTATCAGCCATACCAGAGATTTCTACATAAACAAACCACCAAACAAAAATCAAAACAACAAATTATCAAAAACCAGGGTCCCTACCAGCACTGTACAAAGACCGAAATAAGGCTATGTGTAACGACCCAGAATCCGCATTACCAGTAACAACCAGTAACCCGAATTCTGACCTGCTAACCCACGAGACAAGCTCGGAAGGGTAGGAATTTAAAGTCCGAAGAGACTATATGTAAGAAGATACACACCATGCAAAGCAGTAAAATTCCACTATATGAACATATCATATACAACCTCAGAGTCTGAGACAAGGTACAGAGTACAGAAGTACAACAAAAAGGTACAACTCACTGCAGCTAGGGAGCACCAACACCGGAGTGGCTAGACTCGCCTGGAACGGGAGTCGACGAAGACCCACCTGAAAGGGAAGGGAGTGAGTCTCAAGAAAGAGACCCAGTAGGGAAAAGTAACCCCACCGGTAACAGTCTAAAGTGCGGAAAGTAAAAACAGAAAGTAAGTACACGTCGCACCACACAAAACTGTAAACCACACGGCTCAGTAACACACACTCACACACACAGCAAGTAGGACTCAGCTAGGGTCTGTGGCTCGGCGTCCCGTCACCACAGAGGCTCTCAACCCCAGCCACGTGTGCACACTACAGACGCTCTCTCTCGCGTCTGGTCCACGACCGGTTTTTCCCCTACGCTTGACCCTAGCGGTAGAGAAGGGGCTCCACGGAGACCGGCTCAAAACCACCAAAAGGAGTACGCACAGGACAGAGTCGCACTCGATGTCCCGGCTCACTAGCGGAGGACAACCACACGCTAGTCGTCTAGACGGAGTCGCACCCACGCCTAGGTAACACAACAGAAACAGGTACACGGTAACGCAACGAGCGTACAACAGATGGAACACACTCAACGTCTGAAACCCCGTACAGTAGTAAACACCTCGTGCCACAAACAACTACTCAAATGCACAGGCGGAGTCACACTCTAAGCCTGGCCCATTGTGTTATTAGGGCGGACATCACATGTCAATCGCCTCTAATCACACAACTTAAGTCTGCTGGGAGACAGGATATAAACGGCCTGATCGATTGCCGCCAAAAAGGGTAAACGGCAACCCCTATGCCGCCAACAATAACTAAACGGCAGTCGACCTTGTCGTTTAATTCACCCCTGAAGATCTCAACGTCAACAGATGTGGACGTTGATATCTTCAGCTCCCCATACCCAGAACTGACCCGAATCAGTCCCAATGGGCAGAAACACATAACTAAACTCTGACTGATGGAGGGAAACACTTCCTCTCATCAATCTACACTACCAGAATATCATAAATAGACAATCTAACACCTAGATTATCCAAACCACCCTCAATTCCGGCATGATATAACCCAAACCCTAAACCATGATTTGCACATCAATTAAGTTAATTGGACATGCTGGTTTGCTGGGGAAGGTTATAGGGGTTAAGTCCCTACCTCAGAACGCCTTAAGAATCCCCAAATAGCCACCAATCGCCGCGGATCTCCCCGAAGACTCCGCGCGAATCACGCCAAAACCTTGCGATTCCCGCCCGAACTAGCGACGCCACACGATCCAGGAGCTTCCCACGAGCTCAAATCACTCAACAGAAGCTACAGGAATCAAGAAAGGCTAAGGAGGAAGGAAGGAGAGAAAAGGAGAAGAAGGAACTCTGCTCTCGGGCTGCCCTATTTCAACAGGACTGGTTAGTCGACGTCAACATCAATGGCCGCCAACTGAACCGCCTACAGATTAACGTCCACATAGCTTGTCGCTGAGTTCAAGCTCAGACGTCCACATCGCTGGACGCTGACTCAGACTCAACGGCAAGCCCTGGCCGTCAACTACACAGGACCTCTACAGACCCAATAAGGATCCATTAAAGACCCGAGACCTTACAGCTCTCCCCCCTTAAGGAATTTTGCCCTCAAAATTCAAACAACACAAGGAAAGAAAACTTACTAAAGAGGTACGGAAAATGCTCGCGCATTTCGTCCTCCCGCTCCCATGTCGACTCACCACCGGAGTGCCGCTGCCACGCAACACGAACCAAAGGGATAGCCTTGTTCCTCAACCTCTGAACTCGGCGATCCTCAATGTGCAACGGAAACTCGGGTACAGTCAACACTGGAGTCACCTCAGACCACTCTGCATTCTGCAGAACGTGAGACTCGTCAGAAAGGTACCTTCGAAGCATCGACACGTGAAACACGTCGTGCACTGCTGCCAACTCTGACGGAAGCTCAAGTCTGTACGCCAAACTCCCGACACGCTCAGAAATGGTAAAAGGCCCAATAAAGCGAGGACTCAACTTTCCACGCTTACCGAACCTCACCACTCCCTTCATAGGAGACACACGAACAAACACCTGGTCTCCTACCTGAAACTCGAGCGGTCGTCTGCGCTGATCTGCATAACTCTTCTGCCGACTCTGAGCTGACTGAAGCCTCTGTCTCACAAGCTGAACTACCTCAACTGACTGCTGAACCAACTCCGGCCCCGTGACAACTCGTTCGCCAACCTCGAACCAGTCAAGAGGAGTGCGACACGGTCGTCCGTACAAAGCCTCATATGGTGCCAAACCGATACTGGAGTGATAACTATTATTATATGCGAACTCGACCAACGGCAAGTGAACTGTCCACGACCCCTGCCACTCCAGGCAACAAGCTCTAAGCATGTCCTCCAAAGTCTGGATAGTCCGCTCTGACTGACCGTCTGACTGAGGGTGGTAGGCGGAACTAAAAGCCAACTCTGTCCCCAAAGCTCTCTGGAAACTGCGCCAGAACCCAGAAGTGAAGCGAGGATCCCTGTCTGACACGATAGAGATCGGCACTCCATGCAAAGGAACAATCCGCTCTACGTACAACGCGGCCAACCTACTCACACCCCAACTAGTCCTGACAGGCAAGAATCTGGCAGTCTTCGTCAATCTGTCCACAAGAACCCAAATGCTATCAAAACCTCCAGCTGTCCTCGGCAAACCACAAACAAAGTCAGTCGTAACATGGTCCCACTTCCACATCGGAATCTCTAACGGCTGCACAAGTCCTCCTGGACGCTGATGTTCGGCCTTCACCTGCTGACAGACCAAACACCTCGCAACAAAAGCCGCTATGTCTCTCTTCATCCCAGGCCACCAAAACTGACGTCTCAACCTGTGGTACATCTTGGTCGCCCCTGGATGAATAGAGTACCTGGAACCATGTGCCTCCTGCAAAACGACTCTCCTGATAGACTCCTCAACAGGAACATAGAGTCTACCTCGGAACCTAACAGTCCCGTCCTCACAAAGCTCAACCTCTGGGAGAAGCAACACACTGCACAACTCGGGATCTGCCTGCTGAGCCTCAGCAACCTGTCTCACAACGGCGGGAGCTGCTAACAAACTGCCCAACACACACAAACGACTGGACGAAACACTGAAAGACCCCTCTGCCGCAGACTGCCACAACTGCCACTCTCTAAGCATCAGATGACTCATCTGTGCTTTCCTACTCAAGGCATCTGCAACTACATTCGCCTTTCCAGGCTTATACTCAATGCTGAAATCATAGTCCTTCAGATATTCCATCCATCGACGCTGCCTCATATTCAGATCCCTCTGAGAAAACACATATCTCAAACTCTGGTGGTCGGTACGGACTACAAAGCTCACTCCGTACAGGTAAAGACGCCAAATCCGCAAAGCAAACACCACAGCTGCAAGCTCTAGGTCGTGGGTCGGGTAACTCTCCTCGTGGGGCTTAAGCTGGCGAGACGCATAAGCCACCACTCGGCCTTGCTGCATCAAGACCGCACCCAAACCAACACCTGAAGCATCTGTGCAAACCTCAAAACCCTCCTCACCTGAAGGTAAGGCAAGAACTGGCGCCGACGTAAGCAGTCGCTTCAACTCTATGAAGCTCTGCTCACACTGATCCGACCACTC
Organism: Colocasia esculenta; assembly: GCA_014218235.1. Classification (NCBI taxonomy): domain Eukaryota; kingdom Viridiplantae; phylum Streptophyta; class Magnoliopsida; order Alismatales; family Araceae; genus Colocasia; species Colocasia esculenta. The sequence goes on along the minus strand of CM024766.1, from coordinate 91,720,644 downwards.
AAACGGAACTCCCTTTCTCGTCAACCGAGTCAAGGGTGCAGCAACCTGAGAGAAATCTCGAACAAACCTGCGGTAGTAACCTGCCAAACCCAGAAAGCTACGAATCTCAGACACAGATCTGGGACTCTCCCACTGCAAAACTGCCTCAACCTTCGCTGGATCTACTGAAACTCCCTCACCTGAGATCACGTGCCCCAAAAAGTGAACCTGTTGTAGCCAAAACTCACACTTACTAAGTTTGGCATACAACTGGTGCTCTCGCAAAGTCTGCAACACGATCCTCAGGTGCTCGGCGTGCTCCTCCTCCGAAGCGGAGTACACCAGAATGTCGTCAACAAACACTACGACAAACCGGTCCAAGAACTGGTGGAACACCCGGTGCATCAGATCCATGAAGGCTGCTGGAGCATTGGTGAGCCCAAACGGCATCACCAAAAACTCAAAGTGTCCATATCTGGTCCGAAAAGCAGTCCTCTCAATGTCCGAGTCTCTAATCCGCAACTGATAGTAGCCCGACCTCAAGTCAATCTTCGAGAAGACACGAGCAGACTGAAGCTGATCAAAGAGATCATCAATCCTAGGCAAAGGATACCTATTCTTGATGGTCACTTGATTTAGCTTCCTATAATCAATACACAACCTCAGGCTACCATCCTTCTTCCGGACAAACAAAACAGGTGACCCCCACGGAGAAAAGCTAGGACGATATAGCCCTTCTCCAACAACTCCTCAAGCTGCCTCTTCAACTCCCTCAACTCCGCTGGTGCCATACGGTACGGTGCCTGCGCAAAAGGTAAAGTGCCAGGAACCAACTCTACAGTAAACTCAATCTCTCTCTCTGGTGGAAGACCAGGCAACTCTTCCGGAAAGACATCCGGAAACTCACACACTACAGGAATGTCTCCCACTCCCGAGGCAATCTGGTCAAGAGTCACTGCAGAAACTAGGAAACCCTGACAACCAGAAGCAAGTAACCTCCCTGCCCTCAAAGCAGAAACTAAAAAGCGAGAAGTAAGAGGTACGATACCCTGGAAGTAGAACGCCGCTGCTCCAGGTATCCGCAAGTGCACCCTCTTCTTCTGGCAATCCATCACTGCACCATACCGCTCCAACCAATCCATACCCAAAATCACATCATAATCATGCAACTGCAAGGCAAACAAACGGGCTGACAACAACTGATCCTGCAACTGCACAGGTACCTCCTCGAGACAGTAGGACGTAAGGACAAAGTCCCCCGTCGGCAACTCTACTGCCAACTCAACAGACTCTCCCGAACTCAACTCTCCAAGGGAGTCTAAAAAGTCCTCAGACACAAAAGAGTGAGAGGCACCGGAATCAAACAAAACTCTAGCTGCATAACCAAAAACTGAAACAGTACCTTCCACCAGGTGAGCTGCCTCCGCGTCTGCACGAGTCAAGTGGGTAACACGACCTCTACCTCTGGACCCACCAGAACCTCCAGTCTGCTGACGCTGCTGCACTGGTGCCTGCTGCTGCTGCTGCTGCACTCGGGGCTGAGTCTGAGTCTGCTGCTGCGGTACACGAGGTAGCAAAGGACAATCTCGCGCCATGTGACCCATCTGGTCACACCGGTAACACTGCCCAGCAAAAGTACGCTGCACCTGCTGCGAAGGCTGACCTGTCGGCTGCTGCACACTCCCAACCGACTGCTGCCTCTGCTCTGTCTGCCTCCTATCACGCCGAAACTTCCTCCGAGATCCTGACTTCGCCGTCGTCCCAGTAGAAGTGGACGCGTAAGAAGTCGCAGTCCTCGGGGTCGTCTGCACAGTACCCTGCTGCTGGTGAGGCTGAGAAGGAACTACCTGCGTCTGAACCTCTGCACTCCGAGCACGAGTCCGCAAGGTGTCTGCCTCCAACGCTGCCGCTGTCTGATAGGCCGCATCCAAGTCTGTGACACGAGCAACTATCAGCGCCTGCCTGAGCTCTGGCCTCAAGCCTCTCACAAACTGCTGAGTCCTCAGACCCTCATCTCCCATAATCTGCGGAGCATAACGCCCTAACTCCACAAATCTGGCCCTGTACTGCACCACAGTAGAGTCCCTCTGCTGCAAGTCCAGAAACTGGTACAACCTCTCCGTCCGGACGTAAGTAGGACAGAAGGCTCTCTCAAAGGAAACAACAAACTCCTGCCACGGAATCTGTCTAAGTGGGCGAGACTGAAAAGTAGTCTCCCACTCAGCGGACCACCAAGTCAACGCCTGCGCCTGCAACTGGTAACTGGCTAACAGCACTCGCTCCTCTGGAACACACTCCATGGAACGAAAAGTCCGCTCCACTGCATCTAACCAAGCTCGCGCTACATCTGGATCAGGCTGGCCCAAAAACTGAGGAGGCTGAAACTGCAAGAACTCCCTCAACACCCTCCCAGTACCACCCTGGGGTACCGGCGCGTCACGGTGCTGAGCAACAAACTGAGCCATCCCCTCAAGAAAATGAGTCATGTCTAATCCCTGAGCTACCTGAGGTGGAGGTGGCGGCGGCGGAACAATACCACTATGTGCGTCCTGTGGCAAAGGCTGCGTCTGCTGAGGTGGCGGAGCATCTCCAACCTCCGGACGAGTCGCCTGCTCGGCTACTCCCTCTCTAGGACGTCGCCTAGGCGCCATAGAACTACACACAGAACAAAAATACACACATAAATACACTAACTAACTCCGGGCTACATGGCTAACTACAACTGCAGCTGTACTCTTTAGACTCTGAGTTAACATGGTAGGCATTTTCTTATATATATCTCATCAGACCACGCTCTGATACCAAACTGTAACGACCCAGAATCCGCATTACCAGTAACAACCAGTAACCCGAATTCTGACCCGCTAACCCACGAGACAAGCTCGGAAGGGTAGGAATTTAAAGTCCGAAGAGACTATATGTAAGAAGATACACACCATGCAAAGCAGTAAAATTCCACTATATGAACATATCATATACAACCTCAGAGTCTGAGACAAGGTACAGAGTACAGAAGTACAACAAAAAGGTACAACTCACTGCAGCTAGGGAGCACCAACACCGGAGTGGCTAGACTCGCCTGGAACGGGAGTCGACGAAGACCCACCTGAAAGGGAAGGGAGTGAGTCTCAAGAAAGAGACCCAGTAGGGAAAAGTAACCCCACCGGTAACAGTCTAAAGTGCGGAAAGTAAAAACAGAAAGTAAGTACACGTCGCACCACACAAAACTGTAAACCACACGGCTCAGTAACACACACTCACACACACAGCAAGTAGGACTCAGCTAGGGTCTGTGGCTCGGCGTCCCGTCACCACAGAGGCTCTCAACCCCAGCCACGTGTGCACACTACAGACGCTCTCTCTCGCGTCTGGTCCACGACCGGTTTTTCCCCTACGCTTGACCCTAGCGGTAGAGAAGGGGCTCCACGGAGACCGGCTCAAAACCACCAAAAGGAGTACGCACAGGACAGAGTCGCACTCGATGTCCCGGCTCACTAGCGGAGGACAACCACACGCTAGTCGTCTAGACGGAGTCGCACCCACGCCTAGGTAACACAACAGAAACGGGTACACGGTAACGCAACGCGCGTACAACAGACGGAACACACTCAACGTCTGAAACCCCGTGCAGTAGTAAACACCTCGTGCTACAAACTACTACTCAAATGCACAGGCGGAGTCACACTCTAAGCCTGGCCCATTTGTGTTATTAGGGCGGACATCTCATGTCAATCGCCTCTAATCACACAACTTAAGTCTGCTGGGAGACAGGATATAAACGGCCTGATCGATTGCCGCCAAAAAAGGGTAAACGGCAACCCCTATGCCGCCAACAATAACTAAACGGCAGTCGACCTTGTCGTTTAATTCACCCCTGAAGATCTCAACGTCAACAGATGTGGACGTTGATATCTTCAGCTCCCCATACCCAGAACTGACCCGAATCAGTCCCAATGGGCAGAAACACATAACTAAACTCTGACTGATGGAGGGAAACACTTCCTCTCATCAATCTACACTACCAGAATATCATAAATAGACAATCTAACACCTAGATTATCCAAACCACCCTCAATTCCGGCATGATATAACCCAAACCCTAAACCATGATTTGCACATCAATTAAGTTAATTGGACATGCTGGTTTGCTGGGGAAGGTTATAGGGGTTAAGTCCCTACCTCAGAACGCCTTAAGAATCCCCAAACAGCCACCAATCGCGCCGGATCTCCCCGAAGACTCCGCGCGAATCACGCCAAAACCTTGCGATTCCCGCCCGACTAGCGACGCCACACGATCCAGGGCTTCCCACGAGCTCAAATCACTCAACAGAAGCTACAGGAATCAAGAAAGGCTAAGGAGGAAGGAAGGAGAGAAAAGGAGAAGAAGAACTCTGCTCTCGGGCTGCCCTATTTCAACAGGACTGGTTAGTCGACGTCAACATCAATGGCCGCCAACTGAACCGCCTACAGATTAACGTCCACATAGCTTGTCGCTGAGTTCAAGCTCAGACGTCCACATCGCTGGACGCTGACTCAGACTCAACGGCAAGCCCTGGCCGTCAACTACACAGGACCTCTACAGACCCAATAAGGATCCATTAAAGACCCGAGACCTTACAGCTCTCCCCCCCTTAAGGAATTTTGCCCTCAAAATTCAAACAACTCAAGGAAAGAAAACTCACCAAAGAGGTACGGAAAATGCTCGCGCATTTCGTCCTCCCGCTCCCATGTCGACTCACCACCGGAGTGCCGTTGCCACGCAACACGAACTAAAGGGATAGCCTTGTTCCTCAACCTCTGAACTCGGCGATTCTCAATGTGCAACGGAAACTCTGGTACAGTCAACACTGGAGTCACCTCATACCACTCTGCACTCTGCAGAACGTGAGACTCGTCAGAAAGGTACCTCCGAAGCATCGACACGTGAAACACGTCGTGCACTGCTGCCAACTCTGACGGAAGCTCAAGTCTTTACGCCAAACTCCCGACACGCTCAGAAATGGTAAAAGGCCCAATAAAGCGAGGACTCAACTTTCCACGCTTACCGAACCTCACCACTCCCTTCATAGGAGACACACGAACAAACACCTGGTCTCCTACCTGAAACTCGAGCGGTCGTCTACGCTGATCTGCATAACTCTTCTGCCGACTCTGAGCTGACTGAAGCCTCTGTCTCACAAGCTGAACTACCTCAACTGACTGCTGAACCAACTCCGGCCCCGTGACAACTCGTTAGCCAACCTCGAACCAGTCAAGAGGAGTGCGACACGGTCGTCCGTACAAAGCCTCATATGGTGCCAAACCGATACTGGAGTGATAACCAACGGCAAGTGAACTGTCCACGACCCCTGCCACTCCAGGCAACAAGCTCTAAGCATGTCCTCCAAAGTCTGGATAGTCCGCTCTGACTGACCGTCTGACTGAGGGTGGTAGGCGGAACTAAAAGCTAACTCTGTCCCCAAAGCTCTCTGGAAACTGCGCCAGAACCCAGAAGTGAAGCGAGGATCCCTGTCTGACACGATAGAGATCGGCACTCCATGCAAAGGAACAATCCAATCTATGTACAACGCGGCCAACCTACTCACACCCCAACTAGTCCTGACAGGTAAGAATCTAGCAGTCTTCGTCAATCTGTCCACAAGAACCCAAATGCTATCAAAACCTCCAGCTGTCCTCGGCAAACCACAAACAAAGTCAGTCGTAACATGGTCCCACTTCCACATCGGAATCTCTAACGGCTGCACAAGTCCTCCTGGACGCTGATGTTCGGCCTTCACCTGCTGACAGACCAAACACCTCGCAACAAAAGCCGCTATGTCTCTCTTCATCCCAGGCCACCAAAACTGACGTCTCAACCTGTGGTACATCTTGGTCGCCCCTGAATGAATAGAGTACCTGGAACCATGTGCCTCCTGCAAAACGACTCTCCTGATAGACTCCTCAACAGGAACATAGAGTCTACCTCGGAACCTAACGGTCCCGTCCTCACAAAGCTCAACCTCTGGGAGAAGCAACACACTGCACAACTCGGGATCTGCCTGCTGAGCCTCAGCAACCTGTCTCACAACGGCGGGAGCTGCTAACAAACTGCCCAACACACGCAAACGGGCCGAAGCCTCGCAAGGGATACCAAACCACAGTCCGTGTAAACACAAAGGAACACACCACATTTTATATATAATTCACAAGTTTACATAGCCAAATTTCCACAAAACTGAAAAGAAGTACAAGAGCCTGGGGCATACCCCGAGGTACAACTGAAGAAAGTAAACAACTAACTAAACTACACTGCGGGAGTACTACACAGCTGGAACTACACCGCTGGAGGTACTGACCCTATACCGCTACGGCGCGGCTCTGAACCGGACGACGGTCGTGAAACGTCCTCCTCGCTCTCACCTGTGGGGGTAGGGGTGAGCCTCTCTAGTCACTGGCTCAGTAGGAAACTCCCCCAACACCGAGCAAACCAAAACCACAAGTACGAAAGCAGTAAACAATAACAACAATTTATAGAACAGCTAAGCAGGATATTAAAGTTGTAAAAGTACTCATCGTCTGCCGACTACGAGAAACAACTTTAATAATTAAATGGCAAACCAGTACAAGTGTACAAGCTAAAGTAGAGACAGCCAAACACGAGCCACGTGAACTGGTTCGCAACACCAGTAACTGACTCAGACAAGCTAACAAAGGTCCACCTCTCAGTCTTGCAGCCAAGAACGAAAGGTCCAGCTACCGCTCCACGTGAAAAGTCAAGCAACTGTGGAGACTAACTAAACACCACCACCTGCGGACCACACGGTCGCAGGCCCATGCCTGACACCTCTAGAGATCCTGGCCCGGAACACTCTAGAGTGAGGCACTGGAAAAGGACTAGCTGGGGTCCAGTACGTCTACTGGTGTCCGTACCCTCAACTACGAGCGCGCTACAAGTGACTAAAGACAAACACAAGTGTCACTGTCCCACTGTCGTCTTTCCCTCAGCCGGACGTGCTACTCAAACACAGGAGTGAGGGTGTCCAGGTCAGACGACACAGACCTCGACGGTACAACACAAGTACCGGGACAAAGCCCCGAGCTAACAGCTTGGCTTACAAAGAACATGGGGCACCCAACTGGAGAGGTAACCACGGTAGGCGTCGTACTACTCGCCACGTACACAGAACCACGTGCACGTCACACACAAACCACGTGAAACCACACGTAAACCTCAAGTAACAACGGTCCACTACACGTGAACCCAACTGACTCGCGTAAACAACGCGCAGCCACGAAAGTAAGTAATTAACTGCATACCTTGTATGCTAAACACGAAAACTCAGTGCACTCAGTGCACCTCAGGTACCAACGCACAAGCATTATCGATAAATACCATAATTGGTCATTTCTGTTTACAACCAGTAGGGGGCAACATCGACTGCTGCTTACAAGAAGTCAACGGCAAGGGATCTGGCCGTTTACATCCTGGCTGATGAACTTGGCGACAAACGATGTTGACGCCAAGTTCTTTGGCCTCAAACCCTGCAGAAACCCTAATCCTGCTCTACGGGTTTCCCAACCATTTATACTACAGAAAAACATATAAAAGCAGTTCCTTTAACATGCCAGAACCCAAAACAACCCATTACAACATGCTTTACTTGCTAAATTACTCAAACCACCCATTATCCCCGTATGGTGCAACTTTATCCGAAAATGCATTATCATGCTAATTCAGGTAATTACGTCGTGTTTTAATGTTTCTACAGAGTTAACCGGGTTCGTCCCCTACCTCAGAACACGCTAGGACCTCCCGCAATCTCTCGGTTCACGTCGAACCCTCCGTGAGCTCCCACGGGAATTGCACCACGCCGCGACGATTCCTCGCGCAATTCAGCAACGCCACGCGTTCTACGATCGTCCAACCACCCTTCGGTACCTGTTGGAAGCTTTAAAACCACTGGGACAAAAAGCTGGGGCAAGAGGGGAAGAGAACCAGGTAGGAAACCTGCTCTCGGGTGACCTATATCCTGCAGAATTCTCAGGTTGGCGTCAACCCCTCTGCCGCCAAGAACAACCGCCACCCTAAACGTCCACAGCTACTGCCGCCAAGATCATGCAGTAAACGACCACATACCTGGATGCCAACAGGTCAACGACCACCCCTGGCCGCCAACCCCAACTGAACTACAGCAGGTCATATTTCATTTCAGGACCAAACCTGCACTTTACCTGCTCAAGCCACACATTCACACCACACATTCCACACAACCAACTCACAATGGCCTCACAACGGCCACCACAACCAACACACACATGATCCGCATGGATCCGAAAAGCACGCGACGTTACAGGCGCAGCCATGGTTCGCACAGGATGTGGAAGAGGGGCAGCACGGCGATGAATCCCACCAGAAGGAAGGCCCATGCATCCGACCATTGATTCCCGATCACCAGGTTATTATGATCACAGTGCGGCTTCTTCTGTTCGGATCGAGATCGTCCGCCTCGAGTATGCGCTGGTGCGCTCGCGCTAGGGGGGGGGGGGGGGGGGTGAAGCGTAAGAGACCAGCTAGCGTCTGCTCCCACCGCCACCGCCACCATGTGCACGGGAAGGTCCTGCATCTTCCTGGAGATCTTGATCTCCATACTGGTTCTCCCGCTCGGTGTCTTCCTCCGCCATGGCTGCTGTAGCATACGCCCCATCCCGACGGCACTCTCTTCTTGGCTTCCTCTCGCCCCTTCTCTCATGTGCCTGTCTTGTTCCCGATCTGATGCGTATGTCCTTGTGCTCTTTCTGCTGTTCTTTCTTGCAGCTGGAGTTCTGCATCTGCCTGTTGCTGACGTTCCTCGGCTATGTGCTGGGGATCATCTACGCGGTGTACGTGATCGTGGCCATGGATCCGGAGGCGTATCGCTACTGGGAGGGATACTGGCAGCCTATAAATGGGTAAATTTGGCGGTCTCCGGTCGCTTCTTGCGTCTCTCCTCAGTCCTTAATGTCTCCTATTCTCTGAGAATCTGGTGAGCACCATTAAATAGGTGGACGTGGTTATTTCCACAGTTATTTCCTCATACCCGTTCTGATTCTCCAATGTTGTTCTTCTTGGCCAGTATAGATTACATTATGGTTTGTAATGGCTGGTTTATAAGTTTCTTCCACTGGAGTCATCTGTTACGAACTCCTTTGTTCCACTTCTCAACCAAGAATTAATTCCCCTGCTTTTTCTAAGCTTCTTTGGAATTCTGTTCATGGTGTGGTGAATCCCTGTGGTCCCCGTATGCTAAATGTCGGTTTCTCAAGGCTCCTTTTTATGAATACTCTAAAAATGTTCCCGACTGGTATTGCAAGGGCGGCTGTTCTTAACAACACTCGATGGACCGTGGGGTTGGACCTACACCTTTGATCTCTCTATTACCGCATCAAGATAATGGTTGCCGTGTTACTGTTCGGGAAGTTTTCCTGGATAAGAACCACTACCTTCGCTCACATTTGCTTGTTCATAATATTCTGGAGCAGGTCAAGCTGGGAGAAGCGGCTGGGGGGGGGGGGGGGGGGCAACACCAGGAACCCGAGGCGGGGGGGGGGGGGGGGGGTTGCGGGAAGGAGGAGGTGATAGAGATTTTTTTTAAAAAAAACTTTTGTCAACGACTGTGGATTTTCGCTGACATTTATATGATATGTCAACAAATAATAGCCGCTGACATATGTGTCACATGTCAACGGCTGTCCTCCGTTGAGATATCCTACATATGTAAGCGGGTGCTAGCTGCTAACATATATATCATATGTCAACGACTTGTGTAGCCGCTGACAAACATTAGTTGACGACTAATTTGTCAACGATTTTGTCAACGACGTGTAAGCCGCTGATATATGGTTATGTCAACCGTTATGTATTTTTGTCAATGATTTTAAGCCCCTGACATTTGTCTTACTTCTTGTAGTGAAGTCTTACTACAAAATTTGAAAATTTACAAAGAGAATAAGAAATATGTTACTATTGTACATTACTTCATATTACAAGCCTTACAACGGCCATACTACAAAATTCCAAATTTACATGTCTTTCAATGGCCATCCACATGAACCTTGGAGAGCTCCATCGCCTCATAATTCCTACTACAAAAGGATTGTAATGTTAGTCATAAAATGTAACATATGAGGCCAAAAAAAATGAACAACATTTAACGTGAAGATTTTCTTCAACATACCATTGACGAGAACATAGTTTCTTCCAAAGACAACCCACTTAAACCCAAACATAAACACAAATATATGATATAAAATCAAATTAGTTGGCTCAGATTGGATATACAAATATATCCATATTTTGAACAAGGTTGCCAAATTGATTATAAAAGTGCCAATTCATTGTTGTCAAACATGTAACGGCTCTCGATATTTATGTCCACTACGGTTCCATATCCAGACCCGCCTCCCGCGAACAGATCGAAGTCTCACAAGGGATAACGCGCACAAGTGTCCAGTAAGAATATAAAAGATAATTACAGTTGTATAAGATACAAGAAAGTACATGTGTTTATATTTTGATACCAATAAGTACAACTGTCCCAATACATTATTACATGTCCAAGAGAAAAGTACAACTACCTGAGACATATCCCGAGGGAGCACAAGCTCACACAACATAACTAACTCTATTGCTGGTAGTACAAGTCTGCCACAAACAGCTCCGCAAGCCACACAAACGGCTAACACCTGAAAAGAGCTGTAAGTGAGTGAGCCTCAACAAATCACTGGCTCAGTAGGAACCTCCCAAAAATAACATATGAAAACTGAAGAGACCTCAACCCCAAAGAGGGTCTCACTGGAAGTACCAATAGCCAAACCACAACATGCTCACTTTAAACATAATAAACTGCAGTTAAATATAAGCACATTAACTAACACAATCCTCGGAAAGTAAGAGGACACAATAGAACCAACACATCACCACTAATCCGCTCAACTACTGAAAACGTCTAAGCCACAAGTCTCACAGGCAAACCATCGCCTAAGCTACTAGCTTCACAAGCAACCACTGCCTAAGCTACTAGCCTCACAGGCAAACTACCCACGAAGGATAACAGGACTAGCATTAGCATACCAATCCACCACACACTGAAACCACAATCGGAAGCTTACCCAAAAAGGGTAAAACACAACAAGTGGAAGGTCACACCATACGACCTTCACAGAACACAAGTTCACCACAACATATGGAAAAGTCGATACGCGACGTACCACAACAAAAAACTACCCACGAAGGGTACAAGTACCTATCTCCACAAGGTACCACCACAATCACAACTGTGCCACCACCAGAGCACCCCCAACGGGTAAAACCTCAACCAACGAGTCACTACACACAAGTCACAACCAGTGACAAAGCTAGAGTCGGAAAGGAACGATGCCACCACACGGAAATAGACTACTGATTCATGACGTCAGTATCCAATCCAGACAACACAGCACAAAAACTACCTCCCAGTCTCGTAGCCACGGACTACTCAATCCAGCTACCGCTCCACAAACACACAGAGTAAGCCAACCAGTAGTGGAGACCAACCAACACCACACCTGCAGACCACACAGCTGCAGGCCCATGCCTAGCACCTTTAGGGACTCCGGCCCGAGCTCCCTAAAGTGAGGCACTGGAAAAATGGAACTAGCTGGGGACCAGTACGTCTACTGGTGTCCGTCCCCCAACCACGAGCGCGCTACAAGAGACCAAAATACAAGACCAACTCAACACAAGTCGCTGCCCTACTGCTGTCTTTCTCTCAGCCAGACGTACAACTCAAATACAGAAGTGAAGGTGTCCAGGAAGACAACATAGACCTCAACAGTACACACCGTACCGGGACATGCCCCGAGCATAACAAACATATGTGTCTGGTTCACACACAACCTGGGGTACCCGACTAAAGAGGTATTCTGGAATAGGCGCCGGACCACCAAACTCGGCTAGCATACAAACCTCGATACATACTTATACAATCTATATATATAAACCACGGTGCACATGTAATATAAATAGCTCGTCACCGGCCACCGCATGACCTCTAAGCGAAGTTACATCTATGCTTACATGACCACAACCACACTTAACAACCTTGCCTATCATTGGTCGTCTCACGTCCTCCATAGCAACACACATCACTTAGCACATTATCCACTTAACAAAATACAATAATATAACCAACATGAATCACTAACTAATCATACACTAACTCTTTAACCCTACACATGCTTTACCGATATTTAACAACTTAAACCACTTTAACTAATAACAAATAACCAAGGCTAGGTTCACATTGGAACCTCACTGCCCAACCACCACAAATAGACCACCGAATCTGATAGCCAACGGACACAGACGTCGCCTTTCAAATCGCGACGATCTATCTAGACGCAATTCAAAACCTTAATATGACAGGGCCCAATGTCGCAATAGGACCGCGACGGTCTGACACATCGCCTTTAGGTCAAACCGATAGTCGGAGTTGAAATCGCGACGACACAATGCGTCGCGAAAACGCAAGTCAGTTAAACACTCTCATGAACACGACATGACGCGTTCATGACCATCGATAATCACCGAACAATATCAACGTAGATGCGACGACCCTAATGGTCGCGTTTACACCAATCAGAACAACACACCAATCAAAAATAGAAATGCGACAACACTGCGTCGTGTTCATACCATGAACGCGACGGTGAACCTCATCGCATTTTAAACACGACAGTAAACAGCTCAATAGCCGAGCCCACCTTCTCCACCAAGAAACTCATACACAAATCCGTTCACATAGCTATAACAACAGTAAATATGAAAGCTATGCTATAGCACACACCACCCCAACATGGATTCTACCCCTTTAAACCCTTTAAAAAGAATTAAACAAAAGGGGAAGTCTCCCTACCATTAAACGAACCCAGAGAACGCTAGAAACACCACGTCACCGACATGTCCACGCTCCGGACACCATCTTCACGTGGAACCCGAGCCGTACAAGCCACCAAGAAGCCGGATCGCCGGAAAACGCCACAGGAGGCGCCGCAGCACCCTCCCCCATCGCCGAACAGAGCTCCTCTGCTCTATCTGGCCGAAGCAGAGCAAACATATACACAGTTGAATTCGTGACGTAGGTAGATGTCGTATTTAAGAGTTAAATGCGACCGCCCTAACCGTCGCCAATTAGAACCCGGCACGCCACGCGTCACAAAGGCGGTTCAATGAATCGCGACGGGAGAGACCATTGCGTTTAAATCGCGACGTGCTGCTCCATCGCGTTCACAAACAATGAAACTTTTGGGCTGTTTGGGCAAGAACCTCCGGCCCACAACACCCACACAATGCATGGAAACCACATCTAAGGCCCAATGACCACCTCTTGGTCAATAGCACCACACACACAACTCGTTAAACCGGATCCGAACGATCATGCTATTACATTACTATCACCTAAAAAGGAATGTCGTCCTCGACATTCAGAAATGAACCACAGCAAGTCAGACTATCACCTAAAAAGGAATAAAACCATATACAGAACAAGTAGGATACACTTTCTCTGCGCTTGCCTTTCAAACCATTCTACACTGACTGACACAATTTGCTCATTTCCATGTCTGTTCTGCTTTTCCTTCTTCCTTTATTTATTTCGTAACTGCTCTGCCCGATTACCGCAATCTGCTCTTTCTTTACCCTTTAGCTATAAGTAATTCAATCTTGCTATTGGTGCTTTATCTCCTTAGACTCAACCTGCTTCCACATTTCTCTGGCTGCGTTTGCAATATTTCTTTCTGGGTTGTCTCACTTACTTAAGTCCTTTACCATAAATCATTACCTTAGATGTTCTACCAAACTAAACCATCTCTAAATTCTCAGATTCCTTGGTGCCATTCCATTATCTGACTATCATTGTCAACTGTTACTCTGCCTCATCTGTATTCATATTCTCAACTGCCAGCTTCTCTAAGGGAATCAAATTACCATATCGGAATTTCCTACCTCTTCATACCATTCTGCTCATGTTGCCTTAACTCATATCTTGTCAAGAACCATTGCCTCTTTACCTAACTGTGCAAAAACCTTAAACTTTCCTTTAACCATTCAAACCTCTGATATCCTATAAATATTACATCTTTCATGCTTTCACTGCACCACTCTGATCACACCAGATACTTGGCAAAATGTTCCCCAAATTCTGCTCTCATTATTACTTTCAATTACTTTCCACTTTCACTATTACCTTGATTCCAGTTGGACTCAATTCTAACTACAATTGCTTCTCAAATCCTCTTATTTAATTAGTTAATTCTGGGGAAACATACCTGAACTTCTGAACTATTTTTTTTTAATATTCAATTATGCCTATATCACATACTTAAATTCTGGATTCTACCATACTGCTACTGACACTCTTTGCTCTTCACATACATTTCTTGCTTGAAATCTCGTTCTTTGGCTGACTAATTGCATTAAAACCATATTTTCTCAAAATATTCACTCCCACTATTGTGGCACTATATTCTCTTATCGGAAAACAAAATTGCACTATTAATTCTGTACACATTCTGCCTTCAGGTCTACCATGATTCCAACTGTTCATTGTTCTTTAGCTGATCTGCTTTTGCCTTCACTTCAAATTCTGAAATACTTTTATACAAATACACATCTGCTGAACTAAATCATTTTCTGTACACTGCCATATGAACACTTATTGAACTCTTTCTGAACCATTTGATTACATTCATCTCATGATCTGCTATATTCTTTCTCTAACCAATAACACTTAACTTTAACTTTACTGCCAACTGCGTTAACCACAATATCATTTCTACAAAATATTTCTCTTAACTATTCTGCTATTTGGGTAATTTCACTATACCATTACACTGTAACTCTTCCTAATATACAACCATCTTTTACTAAAATACTACCAAAGCCAAAACCTGAAACTGATCTCTTTAAATACAATAACTTGCTCTGCCTAATTCCTTTATTTCACATTGCTACTTTACTATATCATTATTCACCCTTTTTCTCTCAAACTTTCACTTTAATTCCTTTCACAATCTGCCTTGCTGTTCCACTCAGCTTGATATTCCATAATTGCTTCTCAACAGTTTCATCTCCTTCTATTCTGACTCTTACAGCTCTATCTTATTCTAGACATTCTAAACCTCAACCTCAATCTTTTTTTGGACACATACTTTACCTTTCTTTTTCCACAAACTGTACACAATTACTAAACATCACTAATCTTATGTTTAAATCTGCAATCTTTTACAAATAATTATGTGGAATGCTCGCAAACTGCCACTTGCCAAGTGAATATCTTTCTTCTGAAATTCTCAGAAAATCTGGTTGTACACTAATCTTCCTGTACTCTCTCTTTACCCAACTAGTCACCTCTACACAAACTTACATGGATCTTTATATCAAACTTTCTATTACCATCACTACTCATAAAAGCACTATTCTTAAACACTCGGCTACAACCATCCCTAATCATGAAGCACAGTTAATCTGACTGCCATAAATCACTGCTCCTCTGACTACTAATACCTTATCACAAGTTGATTTGCCTCACTTAATTATTCAAAATCTTCCATATCATTAGTCACATTTCCATCCAAACTATTACTTACTAACATAAATCTCAAACACAACAATTACATCTGCTAAGGTTCTCTATCACAACTCTTATATCCAGCAATATTTAACACACACTATTTCTCATTACAACACTGTTCCCACTGCCACTCTATCACACCATTACCTTATACATGTCTCTGCTAATTATGTACCTTACTAAAACACCTTCATCACATTTAAGCATATCCTCCCCAAAACACAACTTTATCTTTGTTGTACATCACAACTAAATTCACTAATTCCTTTCATTTCTGTAACTGAGAACCTTTAAACAACTACACTTTTACTACAAACTGGCATACTGGTATAACTACAAAAACTATACCACTACAAGCCACACTATTTCCCAACAACTACTAACAACTGCCAAATTCACAAACACCTATACACATCTCACATGTCAAAAACTCACTTGAAAACCATTTTAAATCACACAAAATTGTAGATTTACTACCAGCAGTGGACATTAAACCATGTTTTGGGACATTGTAACCTCAATGTCTTTTCATATTCTAACTGGACCATGCTCTGATACCAACTGTAATGGCCGTAGATATTTATGTCCAATACGACTCTATATCCAGACCCACCTCCAGCGAATAGACCGAAGTCTCACAAGGGATAACACGCACAAGTGTCCAGTAAGAATATAAAAGACAACCACAGCTGTATAAGACACAAGAAAGTACATGTGCTCATACTTTGATACCAATAAGTACAACTGTCCCAATACATTATTACATGTACAAGAGAAAAGTACAACTACCTGCGGCATATCCCGAGGGAGCACAAGCTCACACAACATAACTAACTCTACTACTGGTGGTACAATTCTGCCACAAATGCCTCCGCAAGCAACACAAACGGCTAACACCTGAAAAGAGCTGTAAGGGAGTGAGCCTCAACAAATCACTGGCTCAGTAGGGACCTCCCAAAAACAACACCTGAAAACTGAAGAGACATCAACCCCAAAGAGGGTCTCACTGTGTAACGCCCCGACGTGAAAGATCAGAGCGGTAATATAATTAAATAAATAGTATATAGCGAGAAATAGACATCAAACCATTGCATAATTTGAATAACACCAATTAAAATCCAAATTCATTAATAATTCCTTAAATCAACTATTACATCACAATTTCAGAGCCATAACTAGGGCCCAAAGTACTTTATTCAAATTCAAACTATTACAAACTGATTAACTAATGACTAACTAACTACTAAAAAGCTATGGTTGTCGTAATGTGGGGTCACTCCTGCTCTTCCTCATTCCCAGCCTCGTTCGTGTGGTAGTCTCCATCATACTCACCTAAAACACATGAAATAAATAGCGTAGGATGAGCGATAAATGTCCAGTAGGACTTAATATCTCATATAAACAGGTATGCTTTAAGTGATTAATGTCTTGACAAGCAGGCTAACTAGAGAGAATGATCAAGTATAGTCAAGAGAGTGGCGTCGCATGACAATGAGAAACAATAGCAATTTTCATGAGAGTATAGCACAACAAACATGATAACAGATTGGTCATATAACGAAATAGCATGTAACGTTTGCACAAAGGTGCACTAGTAGAGATAGCACTTTTGGTCGAGCTTCTTGTCAACCGAGAGAACATAGTATAGTGATTGATTGATTGTCATAGATTAAATCTTGGTAATATCGCACTGGATGCATGTCGAACACCCTGATCATTTAACTCCCGCGGTCAAATGGCACTTTTGGGCGCACCTCCCAGGACCAGATCGAACCCTTTATAATATTGCCTGGCATAGATTATGTTTGTTATCTTAGAGAATCAATATAATGGCCAAATAGAGTACCAAGAATAGATGAGAGTAATTGACGAATAGATGAGAGTTTAGAGAGAACGTGAACATATGAGAGTACAAGAGTATAGGTGAGAACTAGGGTCGTATTCGTAAATCGACGATAAACAGGCAATAGTAACAGTTGCATAGCACAGTCGTGCACTGGCAGTCTAGTAGAAGTCACAACCGCCTAATAGCCGTGCTAGGAACACAGGCCAGAGGTCCGGCGTGATCTCAAGGTAAGAGAGAACAAACTAAGGCTGTTGGATCATGCTGATCCCTAAGGGTATAATAGGTGTTGATGGTACAACCCGCACGTCGACAATGGATGTTTGCCAAAGCCAAGGAGACTTACGGAAGCCTTGGCAATGATTTTCTGGTCTTGTTAGGAGTATTCCCAACGGAGAGGTCATCCAAGCCAAGATAAACATGTGTACAAAATAGTTGGTTGTCATGCCTTGAGTGCTCGAAGACAGAGGGATGCGATAACGGTATACAAAACGTGTGAATAAAATGAAGACAAGTTCATTAAAATAATAGAGAAATTATACGATTAATTGCACTTAATTACTATATATATTATTGAGTAAATTTGGTAAGGTTTCATGGCAAACATTTATGTATAGTGTGTGTATGTGTAAGATAGTTAAGATAGCAAGGGATAGTTGTGCACATGGCTTTTACTTAATGGAAAATCATGATAATATACCCATTATTATTAACATGGCATTACTGTTCACAACAGTACAATTGAAGGGTTAAACAGTAATTAAATGGCATGATTAACATAGATTTGCAGAATTAGGGTTCTGTCTGACACAGTGAAAATGCGACGGGGGTACTTGTCGCGTTTCAAATCGCGACTAGCAGGTCGATTGTGTTTACATGAACTCGGTTAGGCAAATTGATTCTTGCGGTAATCACAATAGGGTGACTGGTCGCGATTAGGGCAATCGATCCATGAACATGTCATCAGGGTCTGTCGTGTTCTGGACAATCGGTACGGGCCTGGAGAACGCGACGAGTCGAGCCGTCGCGTTCATGTCACGACGCACTCGTCTATCATGACCCTTCTGAGAATCGCGATGGGTCGGGCTGTCGTGTTCTCAAAAGGTCTGGCCGAACCCCAAGGGTGAGCTAGTTCACTTGGGATTTCGGGCTAGTCCTCCATGGACTTGACACAGGGCCATTTAAAAATAAATATAAAATCGTATACATATCCAAAAATTACAAAACTAGTTTTAAAAGAAACTAGACATACAGAGGTATCTACAGTAACAGTTAATTAGATAATAGACATGGTATGGACATGATATGAATAGGTTACATCTCGGTGACCTAAAATCATACACAGTGATGGAATTTGACTTAATTCGAAAGGGGCACTTAATAAAAATTGGGGAAAATAGGATCATTCGAATCCTAACATCATGGAGCATGTATGATAAAAATTGCAAGGCATGAGATCAAGTGGATGCATGGATTGAAGGTAAACATGTTGGTTCGGGTACATGTTCATGACAGGAATTGAAGCATGAAATACTCCTAAATGGCACGGTAAAAATTGGGGAAAACATGGGGCTTTGCAAGAGGGGATCATGATCTACCTATGGTCGAACTTAATTAGTTTGTGCTTGAGAGATTACCTACCTTTAACGCTTTAGATCCTAGGGTTTGGAGATGTTGAAGATGGCGAAATCCCCCTTGTTCCTAGCCTTTCCTCCTTGCTCTCCTCGTCCAAATGCTCCTTCACCTCGTGCTCCAAGCATCAGAGAATGCCTAGGGTCGGCTAGAGACGAAAATGGAGAGTTTTGTATGTCCAATGTCCCCTTACACACTTAGAACTCTCTCTTCTCATCCAACTCCAAATTTCTAATGTTTATCTCACTAATTCTGGCATTTATCCACCTAAATGGCTTGGGAAGAAGTCTAATTTCGTGGCCAAGGGGTTAGGGTGGGACTAGGACTCCTTTTTAGGATATTTATGAATTAAATAGTGATTATCCTAACCCTTTTCTACTTATTAATATTTTAGGTACGAATTTAGCATTAATTATCTCTTATCCATCTTGGGGTCTTACCTTTTGGGCCTAATAACTCATGTATGGACCATTAGTGTAACTTATTTCCTAATTTGGCTTATTAGATTTTAGTTTAATCCCATTTTATTCTAATTTAATATCATTTATTCAAATTTTAAATTTCAAAGTTGCTACATCTTCTCCCTCTTAAAAAGAATTTGTTCCCCAAATTCATATGATCATAAGAGGAAGAATGACTTACTGAATAGTTCCGGATAGTTCTGTCGCATTATTGCTTCGGGTTTCCATATGGCTTCTTCGACTCCATGATTGTTCCATAGTATCTTCACCACAGATATGGGTCGATTCCGAAGTTGTTGTATCTTCTTGTCCAGAACTCTAACAGGCTTCTCTTCGTTGGTCATATCTTTGTGCAGGACGATATCATCATAGCTGATTACATGTGATGGGTCGTACACATACTTCCTCAGCATAGATACATGGAAGATTGTGTACGATTGAGAATTGTGGAGGTAGTGCTAGACGATATGCCATTTCGCCAACTCTTTTAAGTACTTCAAATGGACCTATGAATCTTGGCCTTAACTTTCCTTTCATCCCAAATCTTTGAAATCCTCTGGTCGGGGATACCTTCAGCAGTACATGATCTCCTATTTGAAATTCTAGATCCCTTCTTCTTTTGTTTGCATAGCTCTTTTGCCTGGACTGAGCTATTTTAATTTTGTCTCTGATGATCTGTATGTCTCTGCTTGTGTTTTGCATCATGTCTGGCCCCAACCATTGTCGTTCACCCACTTCATTCCAGCACACGGGTGATCTGCAACTTCTTCCATACAGAGCTTCAAATGGAGCCATCTTAATACTTGCTTGGTAGCTATTGTTGTATGCAAATTCTATTAGGGATAGTTGTTCATTCCAGTATCCCTCAAAGTCTTTAGTGCATGCACGTAGCATATCTTCCACGATCTGATTTGTTCTTTCTGTCTGCCCATCAGTCTATTAGTAGATGTTGTGCTAAAATTGAGTTTGGTGCCTAGTGCATTCTGAAGTCCCTTCCAGAATCGAGAGGTGAATCTAGGGTCACGATCTGAGACTATGGATACAGGGACTCCATGCAATCTCACAATCTCCTTTACATATAATGCAGCTAGTACATCCACACTCCAGGTACTTTTGATTGCTAGGAAATGTGTAGACTTAGTCAATCGGTCCACTATGACCTAAATAGCATCGAGTCTACCATGAGTTCAGGGTAAACCCATGATGAAATCCATGCCGATGTTCTCCCACTTCCATTCTGGTATGTCCAGGGTCTGAGTACACCTGCAGGACGTCGATGTTCTGCCTTGACCTGTTGACATGTGAGGCAGTGTGCAGCATGCTCTGCCACCTCACGTTTCATGTTGGGCCACCAAAATGACATTTTCATGTCTTGGTACATCTTGGTTGCTCCTGGGTGAATTGTGTACTTGGTCTTGTGAGCTACGTCCATCAGCTTCCTTTTTATTTCCTCATTATCAGGCACACACACTGCAACAAAAGTGGGCAACACCTACGGAAAGTCGGTTACGGTTTCAGTTTTCGTAAGTATATTAGCTTCGGTACTTACGGTTGTTATAAAATTTATTAATATTTTAATATAACATATCCAACACCGTAACTACACCATAAGAATAGGTTGTGTGATAAACGTAAAAAATTGAAAACCATAAGTATAGACCCAAAAATTTTGTTGGCGGTCTTCTCTCACACAAATACCGCCTTTCTGAAAAGAAAACCCAAAAACCCTTGAGCCCTCGAACGGCCGTCCATCTCTCTCTCAAAAACAAAACCCCCCGCGCTCTATCGTCCCCCATCTCCTCCCCCACGCTCTGACATCCCCCATCTCCTCCCCTGCGCTTTGCCGTCCCCCATCTCCTCCCCCGCGTTCTGCGAGATTGAGGCCATCGCCACCAGTGAGATCACGCTACCAAAATCCCATTTTCCCTCCACGATCGAAGTCCCAAATCCAAAATCTCTGGCGTTGTGCCATCCCCGACAGCCACCCAGGCTACTTGCCACTTCGTCGCCCCTCCTACGACTTCGATGTGCGAGGAATGCTACTCCATCACCGACAATTTCAGAGTTTGCATGAAGAGGTTCTTGCAACAGGTGCCTCTCCCTCCCTCCTACCTTCTCCCTCTCTCCCTCTCTCCCTTCTCTGTCTTTCTCTTTCTCACTCTCTATCTCTCAACTGATCTCCTTTCGTTGGACCACTAGTCTGCCTCCACCATCTGTGTCTCGGCCATCCATTCCCTCCATCGGCCATCCCATCCCGTTGAGTGTTAGCCTCACCAGTCAGTGCCCCCCACCTCTATTGAGAGTTGCGTAACCAGAAGTCAGTATTAGGCTCTTAGATGTCTGCATTTCCGCTAGTCTCTCCAATCGGCACCACTCTGCCTTCGTTGGCCTCCCCAGCCAGCGACACTTTCCCCAGTTAGTATTAGGCTTTTTTTCCTCCGAATGTACTCCCCAGCTAGCATCTGTTGGCTTCTCCAACCCTCTCCATCCCCTCCTTCGAATCTAGTCCCCAGCCAGCCTCTGTTGGCCTCCCAACCCTCCCCATCCCCTCCTTCGACTGTGTGAATTTTACTTGACCATGTTTTCTCTTTATGTTTGTAGGCATCTCGCAGTGAAGCTCTTGTTTGAAGAAGCCATGAAGGTGCTGCATAACAAACTGCAACTAAGTATGTATGACTTATAAGAATGATCATTATACATGTAGAAATCATTTTTTGGGGACTTAAAATATGTTTTTTATAATTTATTTTTGTCAATGAGTATATGATGAGAAATTTCTTTTGTTAGAGTAAAATAGTCATTAAGAAAATGGATTGGAGTTGGATGGACAAGCCAAATCACTCGAAGGAATATCTAGATGGAGTGGACTTGTTCATTGATTTTGCATGTGGGTATTCTGATCCGTTGTCAACTATCAAGTGCCCTTGTGTTAATTGTGCATGTATGTGTAAATGGGACAAGAACATAGTTAGGGAACATTTATACTTCAATGGAGTCATCAAAGACAAAAAGTTTTGGGATTTTCATGGGCCTAATTCATCTTGCAGTAGGCCGACATCTCTAGATTCTATATGTGAAGATGTCCCAAAGGATGGTGGTATGCGTTCAATGTTGCGAGATGTATTTGACTTGGAAAATAAAATATATATGAAAAACATCTCTGCCAATCAGAATAAAGGGGACTATGGTACATTTGAAAATCTACAGGAAGATGTTGAACAATCATTGTATCCAGGATGCAAGACTTTCAACAAACTATCATTTATAATCTGATTGTTCAACATAAAATGTATGGGTAAAATGAGTAACAAATCCTTCAACATGCTATTGAAGTTGTTGAAAGAAGCTCTTCCAGAAGGTGAGGTATTGCCAAGTACATTTTATGAATTGAAAAAAATCATTAGTAAGTTGGGATACGGTTATCATAAAATTGATGCATGCCCAAATGATTGTATTTTATATTGGAAAGACTATGAGTCTCATGAGCAATGTCCCAAATGTGGAGAATCTAGATGGACTACAAGGGAAAAGAGTGGGTATAAAAAAAAAGATAGCCAAGAAGGTTCTTCGGCACTTTCCCTTAATTCCAAGGTTGAAAAGATTATATATGTGTAGTAAATTTTCAGCAAACATGAGATGGCATAGCGATGAGCGGCAAGAAGATGGTATATTGAGACATCCAGTTGATTCCCCTTGTTGGAAAGCTTTAGATGCCATAGATGAGTTTGGTTTAGAATCTCGCAATGTACGTTTATGATTGGCAAGTGATGGTTTTAATCCTTTTGGAACAATGAGTACGAGTCATAGTACATGGCCTGTGGTATTGACACCATACAACCTACCTCCATGGCAGTGTATGAAGCCACATAATATTTTTGTATCTTTAATCATTCCTGGCCCTAATGGACCTGGAAATGATATTGATGTGTATCTTCAACCACTTGTAGAAGAATTGCAAATACTATGGCATGGAGTTGAAACATATGATGCTTCTAAAAGTGAAACCTTTTGTATGTGTGTTGCATTACTGTGGACCATTAATGATTTTCCTGCATATGCTTATCTATCTGGTTGGAGCACCAAGGGTCGACTAGCTTGTCCTACATGTAATATAGATACAAGTTCACAATGGTTGAAAGCAAGTGGGAAGTTTTGTTACACAAATCATCGTCGATGGCTGAAAGAGGATCACAAATTTCGTTCTTTAAAACGACGGTTTGATGGAAAAGAAGAAATGAGAAGTAGACCAATTTCAATGTCTGGGATTGATATATTGGAGTAGTTACATGGACTGACCTTTACTTTTGGCAAGGTTCCTAAAACTAAAACAAAGGTAAAGGGAAAATATAAGAAAGACACATCTATGAGTAATGTTGAAGATTCTGGCAACTATTTATCATGGAAGAAAAAAAGTATCTTTTTTGAATTGCCATATTGGAAGTTGTTACTTCTCCGACATAATCTTGATGTAATGCATATTGAAAAAAATATTTATGATAGTATTGTTGGTACTCTTTTGGACATTGATGGGAAAACTAAGGATGGCTTGAAAGCTCGTAATGATCTACAACATTTGGGTATAAGGACTGCACTTCAGCCACAAACTTTGAGCTCTAATAGATTGTTGTTGCCGCCTGCCATGTTTACATTGAGCAACATTGAGAGACAAACCATTTGTAAAGTGTTTAAAAATGTGAAAGTTCCAGATGGTTATGCATCTAACATATCAAGGCATGTGAACCCCAATGATCGCAAGAAGATTTGGGGTTTGAAGAGTCACGATTGTCATGTGCTCATCCAACAATTACTTCCTGTGGCAATGAGGGGAGTGGCACAAGAGGAATTGAGGTCTATAATTACTGATCTTTGCAATTTTTTTTCACAAGTATGTTCAAAGACATCATCTTCAAATGATTTCTATACTCTACGACAAGAAGTTACAAACATTTTGTGTCGCTTGGAGATGATTTTCCTACCAAGTTTCTTTGATATCATGGTACATCTTCTCATCCACTTACCTAATGATTTTCCTACCAAGTTTCTTTGATATTCATAGGTAATATATTGGTGACCTATCTCTAATATATTGACTCTTTTTTTTTAGATTTTTGAAGGACATATATGCTACAAAGAACAAGGCAGTGATTGCTGATGCAATGTCTTCCATAGATATTTCAATTCCATCGGTAAATGATTAGAGACATAGAATATGCTGTATTCTATAGATATCTCTAATATATGCTGACTGCTATCTTGTTTATATGTCTTTTTTTTTTCATAGGTTCCACAACAAACCAATGGCACTGAGTGTGGATTTTTTGTATTATACTACATCTACCATTTCATACAGAATGATCCACTCACATTTTCCTTGGATGATTACCCATCTTTTGTGAGTTATGCTCCTCTTTCAAATTACATGTCTTGATTTTTCATCCAACATACTAATGGAGTGTACTTTTTCAGCTTACATGTGATTGGTTCAGTAGAGCAGAGTTTGATAAATTTGTAGATGACTTGATGTTAAGAAAAATAGAGGTGCAAGAGATGGTGGTGGAAGTTTCTAAAAAGAAGCATAGAGGACCAACAAAACTAAGTTTTGTGCATGGTTTAGATAATGGTAAAAGAATTATTGTCCAGATAAATGAACTTGGACAATCAGTTGGAGAGGGTGGCCATTCTTTGAAATTATTTTTAGGAACAATTGCCCGTCTTGGTGATAAAATGCCAATTGATGCTCCAATTTGGAGGGCAATGTCTGCCACCCATAAGGATGATGTGTGGGAGTATGTCCAGGTGATTTCTAGAATACATATGTTTCTTTTCTATGTTCAATCTATTATATATTAATTATATGAGTATGTATTGTAGAGAAAATATGATATTCCAGCATATTTGAAAGAGTGGGTGATGAAGGACTTGGATCAAAAGTGGAGGTCTTGGAAATATGAATTGAAAAACAAATACTTCAACCCAACTTTGAAGCAAACTGAACAACAAATACCACCTGATCCAAGAGTTAATGTGGAATAATGGAAAAGAGTTGTTCAAACATGGTCTTCTAATAGTTGGAAGGTAAAATGCTTAAAATGTTTATCTAATAGAAGGTTTTTTTTTTTTTTTTTTTTGCTGACGACATGTTCATGATATTTTTGCTAAGAGTTATGTCTGTGTTTGCTTAGAGGTATAGTGACATCAACAAGAAAAGTAAAAGTCATCATAAGTATTTTCATTGTGCTGGGACAAAGAGCTTTGCAGACATCAATGAGGAGGAGGTAATCCCTATTTTTTTGCTAAGTATTTTCATTGCTAAGTCTTATCTCTGTATTTTCTGTTCTCATTTTTTTCTAACACTTATTTCATAGATTCTCATTTTTTTCTGTTCTACAATTTGTCTTCTAGTTTGTAAAAATGGAGTGAAACTTTGTAACGTCGCGTGCCTTTCGGATCCATGCGGATCTTGTGAATTGTGGTTGTGGCGGCCGTTGTGAGGCCAGTGTGAGTCGGTTGTGTGGAATGCATGGTATGGATGCGTGGCTTGAGCAGGTGAAAAGCAGGGTTGGTCCTGAAATGAAACAGGACCTGCTGCTGTCCTGTTGGAATTGGCGGCCAGGTGTGGCCGTTGACCTGTTGGCGTCCAGATTAGTGGACGTTTACAGCTTGAACTTGGCGACAATGGATGTGGACGCAGAGGGTGGCGGTTGCTGTTGGCGGCATGAGGGTTGACGCCAACCTGAGAATGGTGCAGGTTATAAGCTCACCCGAGGGCAGCTCTCTCAGCTCACTCTCTTCCCCTCTTGCCCCAACTTCGGGTCCTGGATTCTCTGAAGCTTCTAACAGGTACCGAGGAGTAGTTGGATGACCGTAGAACGCGCGGCATCGCTGAATTACGCGAGGAAACGTCGCGGCGTGGTGCAATTCCCGTGGGAGCTCGCGGAGGGCTCGGCGTGAACCGGGTAATTGCGGGAGATTCTAACGCGTTCTGAGGTAGGGGACGAACCCGTTTAGCTCCGTAGGAACATTAAAACACATCATAATACTTGAACCAGCATGATAATGCATGTTTGGATAGAGTTGCACCATATGGGGATAATGGGTGGTTTGAGTAGTTTAATGTATGAAGCATGTTCTAGTGGGTTATATTGGGTTCCTGCATGTTAAAAGAGTAGTTTTTATATGATTTTCTATAGTTAAAATGGCTGGAAAGCCCACAGAGCCGGATTAGGGTTTCTGCAGGGTTTATGGCCGAAGAACTTGGCGTCAAGATCGCTTGTCGCCAAGATCCTCAGCCAGGAGGTTAACGGCCAGGACCCTTGCCGTTGACTCCCTGTAAGCGGCAGTCGATGTGGCCGCCTACCTCTATATGAGCAGAAATGACTAAGTACAGTATTTATCGTTATTGCATATGTGTTGACACATGATGTGACGGATTGCCTCGCACCACAAGGAAAAGCGGGATTACCGACGGATATTTCCGACGGAATAATTGCCGTCGGTATTTCCGACGGATATTCCGACGGCAATATATCCGACGGAAAATACGTCTGAAATTCCGACGGAAATTAATCCGTCGGAAATGTCCGTCGGTAATTCAAGAATACCGACGAATATTCCGACAGATTAATTTCCGTCGGAATATCCGTCGGTAAACCTCCTACACCTTCCCCGCGAAACCCCCCCCCCCCTCTTTCCCTCTCCCGCTCTCATTTCCCTCTCCCGCTCTCTCTCTCTCTCCCTCTCCTCTCTCTCTCTCTCTCTCTCTCTCTCTCTCTCTCTCTCTCGCCCCCGGTCGCCGACGACGGTCGCTGCCGCCGTCGTCGCCGCCGTCTCGCCGCCGCGCTCCTTTCCCGGTGAGTAGCTCTCCCCCACCCCGCCACCGTCCTCCGGCCTCCCCCCACCCAGCCCCCCTCCCCCCCTGTGCGATTCCCCCCCCCCGTGCACTCGCCCCCTCCCCCCCACCCGGCCCACCTCCCCCTTGCGCGGTCCCCCCCCTCCTCCCCACCCCCACCCCCCACCCACTCGCCGGCCCCCCCTTGCGGCCTCCTCCTCCCCCACCCCCCCTGCGTCCCCCCTCTAGCACCGCCGCGCCCCCCCTCCCCTTCTTCCCGTCTCCCTCCCCACCCCCCTGCGTCCCCCACCCCACTCCTCCCCCCCCCCCAACATCAGCCCCTCCCTGCCGTCCCCCGACGTCTCTCTCTCTCTCTCTCCCTCTCTCCTCTCTCTCTCTCTCCCTCCTCATCCTCTCCTCTCTCTCTCTCCCTCTCTCCTCTCACCTCTCTCCCTCTCTCTCCCTCCTCTCTCTCTCTCACTCTCTCCCTCTCTCCTCTCCTCCTCTCTCCCTCTCTCTCTCTCCTCCTCTCTCCTCATCACTCTCTCTCTCATCTCTCTCTCTCCTCGCCTCTCCTCTCTCCCCCCGGTCGCCGACGACGGTCGCTGCGCCGCCGCGTCGCCGCCCGTCTCGCCGCCTGCCGCCGCTCGCCGCCGTCTCGCCGCCTGCCGCCGCTCGCCGCCGCGCTCCTTTCCCGTGAGTAGCTCTCCCCACCCCCGCCACCGTCCTCCGGCCTCCCCCCACCCCCAGCCCCCCTCCCCCCCTGTGCGATTCCCCCCCCCCCCCCCCCCTGCACTCGGCCCCCTCCCCCCCCACCCCCCCGGCCCACCTCCCCCCCTGCGCGGTCCCCCCCCTCCTCCCCCCACCCCCCCCCCCCACTCGCCGGCCACCCCCTTGCGGCTCCTCCTCCCCCACCCCCCCTGCGTCCCCCCCTCTAGCACCCGGCGCCCCCCTCCCCTTCTTCTCCCCGTCTCCCTCCCCACCCGCCTGCGTCCCCCCCACCCCACTCCTCCCCCCCCCCCAACATCAGCCCCTCCTTGCCGTCCCGCCGACGTCTCCTCCCCCCCCCCCCTCCCTCCCGGGTCCCCCCCCTGCCAACCCGACGGCATTCCCTTGCACCCTCCCCCTCCCTGCAGGACCTCCCCCCCCTTGCACCTCTCCCCTCCCCGTAGGAACAACCCCCCCCCCCCCCACCCCCCACCCGACCCCCTGCCGCGGGCCCCCCCTCACCTTCCCATTTCTTAGGATTTTGGTTAGCAGTAGACTTGGATTTATTAGGTGCAAAACAATGGAATTGAGATCAGATGTGATATTCAGGTATTTTATTTTTATAGATTTTAAATCAAATGATTTATATATATTTTATGACATTATACAGACCCTAAGTTTACCTAAAGTATTGCATCTCAAAGGAAATCTGAATAGCCCAAAAGGACGGTGTACATCACTGTTTTTGCACATTTAAATAGATGCCATCGCACATGTGAATGATTAAAACAAGATTTCTTAAAGAAAGCTTGAACTTTGATATAATCATTGTTTTAAACATCTAAAATGTTCACCATTGTTGTATGCTGTCTTATTCAATAATAAATGGGGAAATAAAAAATTCTATTTTTTTTTTTCCTGCGAGGCAATCATATACAATTATCAAAGGGGGCTAAAGTCCCTTGAAACTCAAGGTGGGAGTTATGAACACCACCAATCTGAATCAATCATGTCACATGATTCCGAGGACATTGCAAGTGTGTAATGTACAGGAGATTCACATAAGTAGCACCTTGCTAGAAGACCTTTCATACATCTCTTCATAATTCATGGGCAAAAAGGTAGACCATGAAGCCATATGGTAGTCCCAATTTTTGTGTAAAAAAAAACATGGAAGATATATTATACTCGAGAAAAAAATCATAAGATATGTCCTCTCATATAAATACACAATCTACATAGCCACAAGTGCATCGACATGGTATTGATGAGCTATAATATCTTTGAGTAGCAATTAAATTCACATAGTTTTATGGCATTAACATGGTATTGATAAAGCATCGACGAAAGTGTAAAAATGAGTACAAAATGAGGTTACATGTATGATTTTGTTTTCCTTTCAGTTTAGTGATTAGTATTGTATTTCTTACTTTAATGCAATTCATCTACATGTATGTATGAATTTGGTTTATTATTGCACTTGTTCACATTGTACGAACTCTTCCTTCTAGACATTAGTTTAGTTTACGCTTATTGTTCACTTTAAGTTTAATGATTAGTATTACACTTCTTATTTGAATGTATTTGCTTATTATTGCACTTGATTATATGTAATTTTATTACACTTGATTAGTATTGTAGTTTTTACTTTATGTAATTCATGTACATGTATGTAGACTTGTTTTATTATTGCATTTGTTCACATATTGATTTGATTTAATATTCATTTCATTTTCATGTGCGTTTGAAATTTGATCTATGCATGTATAGTAATTTTTCACTGCACACACATCACGAGAGCGTGTTAAGCCCGTGTCAATGAACATTCCCCGTTCAAGACTTTGAGATTGATGTGCACGAGTCTTATTTTCAATAATGAGAACGTGTATATCTAACTCAAAGTCTTGAATTGTCCCGTTTTGGACGTCTGTGAATGTTTGATCGGAGTTAGGTGGTCATTTATTATGTGATTGTATTATTTGTTGAAAATTTCGGGTGCGTCTACTCACTCCTCTCTGATATACCTTTATTGATTTAGAATATTTTCTTAACCACTTATTAGTAAGTGTTAGAAAATATCTAATCAATAAAAATTTTTGGTATATCGGAGAGGTGTGAGGAGATGCTGCCGAAATTTTCAGCAAATAATACAAACACATAGTAAATGGTCATCTGAGTGCGATCAAATATTCACAGATGGGTAAAAAGTGATAATCTTAAAATATATCCTACCTATTCATTTTGACTTACTCGAACGATGTGAGGGTCTGTTTGATTTTAACTTGTGACATGACATTTAATCTGTGTAGGAAAAATGTCTTATGAGAATCGGTCATGGATGTACCGTGGAATGGTGAATGGAGTTGTCACCGAGAGTTTAAAAGACGAGTTGATAGTTTTATTCAGTTTGCATTGAGTATTCCTCAGTACAGTCGATCCAATGGTAACATCCGATGTCCGTGTTCGGCTTGTAGAACATAAGTGGATATCGACATGGGATGTGCAGCATCATTTGTATACGAGAGGATTTGTTGCCCATTATGAGATATGGTCGTGTCATGGTGAGCATGTTATTCAGTCGTCTGCACAGGCTCATTACTTTGCGTCCACAAGTACGTACGTAGACATGGTTGTCGATGCTGCTGGTCCAAGTTCAATATGCATGAAGATGAAACAAATGAAGAAGTGCCGAATGATACAGCTCAGAAATTTTATCAGTTACTTCGAGATGCTGATGAGCCATTATGGGATGGTTGTGAGAAGCATACACGGTTGTCTGCAGTGTCGCAGCTTGAATTTGAAATCTGAATTTCATATAAGCGAGAGTTGTTTTGACCGGCTTCTCTTACTCGTCAAGAGTACGCTTCCTCCGAGTATATATAAAGCGTCAAAACACACAACCCGGGGGTCCCAAAATCCCAATAGGGATCGGATCGACGTGTCGTTTTCCTCCGACACGACCGGGTGGGTTAAAGTGACGTGTAGAAATTACGGAATCCAATTTGGTCCCCGGATTGGGTTGGGCATTCAAAGGACCGATCTAAAAAACCCACAACATATATAAATGGTCAAAACCGCAACCCGGGGGTCCAAATCCCAAATAGGGATCGGATCGGGGTGCCGTTTTCTTCCCCCGACACGCCGGGTGGGTTAAGTGACGTGTGGGAACTGACAGAATCCAATTTTGATCTCCGGATTGGGTTGGACATTCAAAGGACGGATCTAAAAACACCCAAGTATATATAAAGCGTCAAACACACAACCCGGGGGTCCAAATCCCAAATAGGGATCGGATCGAGGTGCCGTTTTCTCCGACACGACTGGGTGGGTTAAAGTGACGTGTAGAAACTAACGAATCCAATTTGGATCCCCGATTGGGTTGGGCATTCAAAGGACCGATCTAAAAACACCCACAAGCTATATAAATGGTCAAAACACGCAACCCGGGGGTCCAAAATCCCAAATAGGGATCGGATCGGCGTGCCGTTTCCCTCCTACAACGACCGGGTGGGTTAAAGTGACGTGTGGAAACTGACGGAATCCAATTTCGATCTCCGGATTGGGTTGGACATTCAAAGGACGGATCTAAAAACACCCAAGTATATATAAAGCGTCAAAACCACGACCCGGGAGTCCAAAATCCCAAATAGGGATCGGATCGACTGCCGTTTTCTCCGACACGACCGGGTGGGTTAAAGTGACGTGTAGAAACTGACGGAATCCAATTTGGATCCCCGGATTGGGTGGGCATTCAAAGACCGATCTAAAAACACCCAAGAAATGATGGATCTAAAAATATTATTGTATTAAGTTTGAGAAATATCACAGTTTAAATTTCATTTTTGAAAATACTGTATTTTTCTTTTTTATTATTAATATTTCTCATTTTAATTTGTTTTAATATAGGATCCAGCTCCAGACGATGACGAGGCAGGGACAGCAGACGATCCAGCAGATCTATGTTGATTTTTGTATTCATTATGCTATATGATTTATATTTATTGTATCTTATGATTTTATGTTGATTGTTAGTATTTGTTAAATTTATGAATATTGTAGCAGGTTTGACATTGTAGCAATGTATTTTTATTTGTTTATTTAAAAAATATATATGTGTATTTTCCGACGGATTTTCCGACGGATACGTTTCCGTCGGAAAGTATAAATTACCGTGTACCGGGAAAAAGACCACGTCGTAAAAATGTCCGTCGGAAATACTGACGGATTGGCCGACGGATAAGTATCCGTCTGACTGATAATTACCACCGGCAAAAATACCGTCGGCAAGTCCGTCGGAAAATACGGACGGATTGACCGCGATAGTATCCGTCGGAACTGATAATTACCCGCAGACAAATACCGTCGGTAAGTCCGTCGGAAAATACTGACTCCTTTACCGACGGATGAACTCTGTCGGAGGTTTCGACCGAATTTCGACGGAATTTTCATCCGTCGGAACGTTCTGACCAATTATTGCCGCGGAAGGTTTCCGACGAGTGTTGGACGAAAGCGGTCGGAAGCCGCCTTTTCCGACGGAATACCGACGGATTTCCGACGATTCATCCGTCGGAATCCCGCTTTTTCTTGTAGTGTCGGCCAAGTCCGTTAAACCGATAACGTACTTGATCCGAGTCCGCCTCCCGCGAACGGGCCGAAGCCTCGCAAGGGATACCAAACCAAACCACAGTCCGTGTAAACATAAAGGAACACACCACATTTCAAATATATTATATATATAGATATATATATATAATATATATATATATATATATCCCAAGTTACATAGCCAATTTTCACAAAAACTAAAAAGAAACAGTACAAGAGCCTGGGGCATACCCGAGGTACAACTGAAGAAGTAAACAACTACAAACTACACTGCTGGAGCTACTCTGCTGAGGTGCTGACCCTGCACCGCTACGACGCGGCCCGGAACTGGACGTCGGTACGAGAGATGTCCTCCTCGCTCTCACCTGTGGGGGTAGGGTGAGCTCGCTAGTCACTGGCTCAGTAGGAACTCCCCCAAACCGAGCGAAACAAACCCACGAGTACGAATAGTAAACAACATCAACAATTAATATAACAGCTAAGCAGGTAGTAAAGGCTGTAAAGGTACTCACGCGTCGCCGATGCTACGAACACAGTAATAATTAAACGGCAAACCAGTACGGTGTAGAAAGTACCAACAGGTGTACAAGCTAAAGTAGAGACGCCAACACGAGCCACGTGAACTGGTTCGCGACACCAGAAACTGACTCGGACAACTAACACAGGTCTACCTCTCAGTCTCGCAGCCACGGACGAAAGGTCCAGCTGCCGCTCCACGTAAAAGGTCAAGCAACTGTGGAGACCAACTAAACACCACCACCTGCGGACCACACGGTCACAGGCCCATGCTGGCCCTCCAGAGACCCTGGCCTGGGCTCGCTAGAGTGAGCACTGGAAAGGACTAGCTGGGGTCCAGTACGTCTACTGGTGTCCGTACCCACAACTACGAGCGCGCTACAAGTGACTAAAAAAAAACACAAGTGTCACTGTCCCACTGTCGTCTTTCCCTCAGCCGGACGTACAACTCTAACACAAGAGTGAGGGTGTCCATGTCAGACGACACAGACCTCGACGGTACAGCACAAGTACCGGGACAAAGCCCGAGCTAACAGCCTGGCTCACAAAGAACCTGGGGCACCCAACTGGAGAGGTAACCACGGTAGGCGTCATACTACTCGCCACGTACACAGAACCACGTGCACGTCACACACAAACACGTGAAACCTCACGTAAACCACAAGTAACCATTGTCCACTACACGTGAACCTAACTGACTCGCGTACACAACGCGCAGTCACCGAAGTAAACAACTAATAGCATACCTTGTATGCTAAACACGTAACCAAGTGCACTCAGTGCACCTCATGCGTCAACACACATGCATTATCGATAATTATTGTACTTAGTCATTTCTGCTCAAATAGAAGTAGGCGGCCACATCGATTGCCGCTTACTGGGAGTCAACGGCAAGGGTCCTGGCCGTTAACCCTCCTGCTAAGAATCTTGGCGGCAAGCGATGTTGACGCCAAG